>JAJEKV010000066.1:5926799-6526799 GCA_021234155.1 Isoetes taiwanensis | reverse complement strand
GAAAGCCCTGGCAGAGAAGTTGAAGCCGGTGTTGACTTCTTCCATTAGTAAGGTGCAGTCTGGGTTTGTCCCTGGGAGGAACATTTTGACTAATGTTACCGCAGCTTATGAGGGCCTTTATTGGGCCAGAAGAACAGGTCAAGACATTGCCTATCTTAAGCTTGACTTTGCCAAAGCTTACGATAGTGTCCGTTGGGAGTTCTTGTCTGCCATGATGTTAGCGTTGGGCTGTGGTCCATGCTTTACAGAGACAGTCATGAAGCTGCATAGGTCAGCACGGGCTACGGTGGTGTGCCAGGGTGAACCCTCCGCCTTTTTCTCCTTAGGCAGAGGGGTGCGTCAGGGGTGCCCTTTGGCGCCGTTTTTGTTTACGATTGTGGCGGAGGCACTGTCTCAGTTGTTTTTGGCTGCAGTGGAGGAGGGAGTGGTGGATGGGCTTCAGATGCAGGATGGTAGCCAGCAGATTATTAACCAGTTTGCCGATGACACTTTCCTCTTCTTGGTGGCAGAAGAGAGGAATTTGCGGAATGTGAAGGGTTTATTGGATACTTTCTCCTTGGCCTCGGGCATTCTTCCTCAATTGGGGTAAGTGCTCCGCAGAGATTATGGGCCCAGTGACTCCGCCCCCCTTGTTTGGCTCTATTCCCTTGGAAGGTGCTTCCTGTGTAATGTGTGTACTAAGTCTGTTCGGTATTCCCTTTGGAGGGGATGTTTCCATAGGGAGGGTGTGGGATGAGATTTTGCAGGGGTTGCAGAAACACCTCAATTGGTGGAAGGGTAGCAAGTTGTCCATGGCAGGTAGGATCACTATTGCCAAGTGAGTACTTTGTAGCACTTATGTGTATACAAAGATCTGCGATGCTAGCCCCGAGGGTAAGATCTGTGCTTTGGATAAGATTGTTCAAATTTTGTGTGGGGCGGGGATGATGAAGGGGCGCTTGTTAAAGTGGCTTGGTGGAAGTGTCTCCGCCGGGAGGATGGGGGCTTGGCCATTCTGGATTTGGCGCATAGTAAGGTGTTGATCTCCAAGTTTGTTTGCAGAGCATTCCCGCGCAGATGGAGCATCTTCTCCCGGGTGCTGCTGTTGTTGCAGCCTCTTCGCCATTGTGTGGCGTTTGGGAAGCCGTCTGTGCATGTGGAGTTGCCCCGGCATTTGTTGTATGGTCTCCCGCCTTTCCCACGGCATTCCCTTTTCTCACAGGAGTGTTGCGTGTTTGGGATCATGTGTGTGTGCTCTTCCGCCTAGATTATGCCTCGGTTTATCACCACTCTTCTCCTTTCTTGTGGGTTCCTCTACCCCTACAAGACTTGCCCTTGGTCGCCACGCGGCATGCCTCTGGACGTAGGGGCGTGGAGGCGAAGCTGCCGCGGCTCACCTTGGAGGATTGGTATTGGGATGGTCAGCTAGCTTCGTGGGAGCTCTTTCGAGCTCGCTTTCACCTGAGGGGCAGTGGCTGGGCTATCTGGGAACACGTGGCGGGGAGTATTCCGCTACACATACCTATAGTCCCTCAGGATGATGTGGTGGTGCAGGTTTGGAAGGTTCATCCGGATGTTGTGTCTTCTTGCTTTGTGCAGTCTTCTTACCAGGTGCTGGCTATTCATGACACACTGCCCCCTTCAGGCAAGTGGTCTCTGCAGCTTCCGGGTTCTCGATGGCGCTCGGTTTGGACGTGGACATGGAGTTCACTTCCCCCACCAAAGGTTAGGGGGTCCAAAAATGCTAGACCCTAGCATTTTAGCACGTCCTGGACATACGTGCTGGAAATGTGCTGGTAGAACTTCATGCCCTTCACTCGTCGCCCTTCACTCCCCTTCAGTGTTTTTTCGTCCTCCTCTCTCTCTGCAGTGGGAAAAGAATAGCAAGAACGATTTGGAGTGGTTTGGAGCTAAAAAGTGCTACAATTTCATTTTTTTGCGTAGGTCTAGCATTTTTTCACCCTAGGGTGCTTCGCGGGCGGTGTGGTGCAACCCAGATCGTGGTGAATGCCCTTGTGAGTCGGCTTTAGGCGGGTGTGAGCCCTCTCGCCCTTGTTGTGGCCTTCATCGTGAGACGGTGGAGCATTATCCGGTTCTATGCCCTCACTTGCAGTCAGCCTGGGGATTGGGTTAGGACTCGCTTCGTGTGAGATTGACTAGCCGCCAGCTTTGTCGCTTCATGTGTATCCTGGTGCTTGGCCGCTCTTGCGGTAGCAAGCCTTGCATTTGTGCGTGGCTTGGTTGGTGTGGCTGATTTGGAAGCGGTGGCGGTTGTGGATCTTTCAGGGGATTCAGCAGCCTGCAGCCTCTCTGATTCCTCGACTCAGGTACAAGCTATTTCAAAGCTTTCTGGTGTTCCCGGGAGTAGTAGAGCGGAAGTTTGCCATTTGGCGGGACTTCTTGGGTGTTGTAGATGGTGATGGTCGGTTTGTACAGCAGTAGAGCTGCAGGTTTTCTGTGAGTTTGTTGTGGAATGTCGAGGTATCGCTGTCTCTTTGGGGCAGTTCTCCTTCCTCCTCACTTGCTTTGTAACATTACCATTCTTTTAATATATTGATGACACAGTTCTTCAAAAAAAAAAAAGCTTGGTGTCGCGGAGCTGTGTATGTTGTACATGCATGGAATCTATATATCGTGCATGCATGGCTTTCACATGCAGGATCTGCAAGTCAGCAAAACGACTAAATCAATCTTCTACAAAAGTTCAAATAAAACAATAAAACAAAAATAAGATTTATGATCCATATTGTAATAGAAATACGAGGGAAATTAGAAAAAAGAAGTTACCTGCTCTACCTAGCAAGCTTCCTTGAAATACAACTTCGTAAAACGAGCTTCCTGTTGTAGTGCACCCCATGGCTTAAGGATAAGGCAATTCCAAAGCTCTTTAGAAGTTTGGCTGACTTAATGCATAAGACGTGGTTATCCATATAAAGGACATCCCAAACGACCTATATACAACATTATAACCCAGCAAAGGTACTCAAATATTGTTGTAGTTGATAGAATGCTCGCAAATGGTATTACTTAAACGTCCGAAGCGTGATTTCACAGGAGGTGCCGAGTGGGTGTTCTGGTAGTAATGCTGAATCGAATTCTGGAGCTACTGCGAGAAAGGTTTCAGATACGCTTGTGCTAGGTAAATTCGTTCTACCATATTTTCTGAAGTAGGATGCAAGACATCTAATTTATGTGCAAATATATCCAATGATACAGTTAAGCTGGGATCTGAATGTGAGCCATTGTGAGGCTTTAAGGAATGATTACTTTGGGGAGTTGAAATCGTAGGGGTTACATAAGGGTTACATAAACGACAACTTTAGTTCATCCAGGATTTCCACATTCTGCAATTGTGTAGGAGCAGTGGGTAGGACCATCTGAGATACATGTACATTATCACTTCCTGAACTGTAGACTGGGAATACTGTAGCTAATCTACATCCACCAGGGTATTATACCCAGTATTAGAACAAATTCCTTATATGAGTTGTTCTTTAATGGGGCTTTGCTTAAGATGAGATGAGTTGTGAGATGCCATCACGTCTATGGGGCTTTGCTTAAGATTGCATCGCTTCATTACATTTTGAATATCATTGTCTGCAATAAACAATATTGAGCTGAGCGGGTACATTCCTGCCATTCTCAAATTCCTGCAAGGCAACTCCACATGTGGTTCCATACTGGATTTCTTATGCATATGCCTGCTCCTTAATTTCCTAAAATTACATCTGGAGGATGCAATATCTGAGGGCCACAATTGAAAGCATTGGGATGCTTGGATATCATGACTTTGAGTTTCTCAACTTCAACACCTTTGACTTCATATCAGTGTGTGTATTGTGTCAAGATCCCATCCCTTAAATCTTCCCTTCCTTCCTGACAGTCATCCTTGAAGTGCTTCTGTTATTGCACATTCTCAGCCTCTATCTGATATTTCTTCGTCATCAATTTTACAATGAAATAGAGCATACCATTCAAGTTCATACATATCGGAATCAATGGCTAGACTGGCCCCTATAGAAAAGATCCGTAAAATAAGAAAGAATTGTTATGTGGTTGTCAATACATCAAGCAATATTTGAGGGATATATGGTGTGAACCATTTAATCACATCGTTTCATTCCCGCAATTCTGCTACACAAACTGAAAATGACGCATTAGAGCTTCCCAAATGGTCACATCAATGAATGAGCCATTCTTCAAAGAACATCCCATGAAGCAAGAATCGGTTGACAAAAATGGTCATCTTTGTTTGTTAATAAGACCGCAAGACCCATGTTCATCTCGTCAACATATGAAAGACATAATAAGACCTCAAGACCCATGTTCATCTCGTCAACATATGAAAGACATGAATCCTCATATTAACAGGCCCCATTGCTTAGTGGCGAGTAAGCAAACTGTTAGAACTCGAACTTGGTCAGGTGAAATATGGCAGGCATAACGTAGTTATGTTGCCATGACATCTACGGCCAAGTACAAATATTTAATTTAAAATCCTAAATTGTTGCTACAAAGCAGGGCCTTCGCGGAAATCTATCTTGTGATCAACCCCTGCTTCTATAGTTCAAAGTTTTCCCTGTTGATATTGTTAAAGAAGCTGAAAAAGCAAGTACCTCAGATCCATATCCTTTTACGTATATATGATGATACAAAGCATAATATCAGGTGACGACGATTCCTGCATTATCATAAGAAACGGCTTCAGCCCCAAGCCATGAGGCTCAATCGATCCCCCATCAGCCTGTCTGGCAGGAGCCATGTTCGGAAATCAGTTGTTTGCGGCAACAAACCACATGCAAAACAGCTGATGCTATACACCTCCGGAAAGAGCTCGGAACACGCTTTCCAAAGAGCCTAATCACGCCGAAATCTGACACCAGATAAGAGAGATATCGCCGATCAAAGTTTCACCGTCAGAACCCCAACCGCCCAATTCGACTGCCTCTTTTTCCCTTTTTTTTGACACCAAGCTTATTGAAGCACGTCATGGATAGATAGAATACAATGTAGGATTTTGAACATATTTTCCATTTGAATATGAGCAGCATTCTTCAAATGTATGAGCCGCCAAAGAAATAAAAATCTCAACAGGAATATACGGTACTCTAATAAGGAATGTAGACTTGGTTGGTCTTGAACTGGAATGGTCGTGTTGCAGGAGGATTTAAGGTTTCAGAAATGGATGAGAAAGGAAAAAAAAAACTTCAACAATTCATTCTTATCTCTCTCAACTGTTACTCGGTTTCTTTCTACCATTGCTATATCTACTTCAGTTCCTCATACCTTTCCCTTGGAGGTGGTGGTTAAAGTTACTTTCCCTTGGAGGTGTTGGTTAAAGTTAATTTGCAACATTCTCGAGAGGGGGGAAAGCCTGATATAGGTTGCAGAGATGTGAGACCCCTCTTTAATGTGAGGGTACATCCGCACCAGTAGCTAAATTAACTTTATAATTGGGTACTAACTTCACAAAAATCCAGATTCTCACCTGTCTAATACTTAAAACTTATCAAGATTACGTTTTTGGTTAAAAAGGTTAAACTAATTCTTAACTGAATTTCTTAACTATATGCGAACTTAACTAGTGGTGTGAATGTCTATTCTGTTTAAAAATCATAATTTAACTTAGGCACCCATTCTCGCCCTTAGGCAAGTTTGTTTGAAAAGGGGATAGAGTATTCATTAGATATCACATTTGCAAATAGGTTTATGAACATTAAAGATTCTCAATTAAGTTTTTGGGTTGCTTGAAGGAACAAAGCCATTGTGGCAAGTCTTTAAGGTACACAATATTTTCGAACGTAGAGGTTGGGAATATTCCCTTGATTTCTAGGCATGTGCAAATAGTCATTTAAGATACACCATATTTTCTAACCATTCCTTTGCATCAAGTTGGACAAAAGAAATGTTCGCGGCGGCAAGGCCGCCGCAATAAATTTCTTGTAGATGTAAACAAACAAAACAAACCGTCAGAACCCCAACCGCCCAATTCGACTGCCTCTTTTTCCCTTTTTTTTGACACCAAGCTTATTGAAGCACGTCATGGATAGATAGAATACAATGTAGGATTTTGAACATATTTTCCATTTGAATATGAGCAGCATTCTTCAAATGTATGAGCCGCCAAAGAAATAAAAATCTCAACAGGAATATACGGTACTCTAATAAGGAATGTAGACTTGGTTGGTCTTGAACTGGAATGGTCGTGTTGCAGGAGGATTTAAGGTTTCAGAAATGGATGAGAAAGGAAAAAAAAAACTTCAACAATTCAATCTTATCTCTCTCAACTGTTACTCGGTTTCTTTCTACCATTGCTATATCTACTTCAGTTCCTCATACCTTTCCCTTGGAGGTGGTGGTTAAAGTTACTTTCCCTTGGAGGTGTTGGTTAAAGTTAATTTGCAACATTCTCGAGAGGGGGGAAAGCCTGATATAGGTTGCAGAGATGTGAGACCCCTCTTTAATGTGAGGGTACATCCGCACCAGTAGCTAAATTAACTTTATAATTGGGTACTAACTTCACAAAAATCCAGATTCTCACCTGTCTAATACTTAAAACTTATCAAGATTACGTTTTTGGTTAAAAAGGTTAAACTAATTCTTAACTGAATTTCTTAACTATATGCGAACTTAACTAGTGGTGTGAATGTCTATTCTGTTTAAAAATCATAATTTAACTTAGGCACCCATTCTCGCCCTTAGGCAAGTTTGTTTGAAAAGGGGATAGAGTATTCATTAGATATCACATTTGCAAATAGGTTTATGAACATTAAAGATTCTCAATTAAGTTTTTGGGTTGCTTGAAGGAACAAAGCCATTGTGGCAAGTCTTTAAGGTACACAATATTTTCGAACGTAGAGGTTGGGAATATTCCCTTGATTTCTAGGCATGTGCAAATAGTCATTTAAGATACACCATATTTTCTAACCATTCCTTTGCATCAAGTTGGACAAAAGAAATGTTCGCGGCGGCAAGGCCGCCGCAATAAATTTCTTGTAGATGTAAACAAACAAAACAAAACTCACGATGGATGTGGGCCCTTCAATTATACCATTGCTTTTGTGCATGCCAATAGCTCTTCAAGCTATTCTCCAATGCTATATTGTGCCCTATAATTTTGACCATAGGAAAATAATTTTGAGCTAGCTTTCCATTTTGGCTAAGCATACAACCCATTTTGCAAAAATACAACTCAATAATTCACATGTAGGTAAACATAGGTTACCTGGTGAAAATGTGAAAATGTCAATGGCCATTGCCCTAATAATGTTTAACCATTTACCAATTGCTTTTTGAGCCATAATCCCGCAATAAGACCAGACATTTAATTTTGGGTCCAATAATATTACATGCCTAATATCTTAGCCAAAACGCAAATGCTATTTACATAAAGGTATACAAATCTAATTATCCATTTGCCAATATCCAACTTATGGCATGCCTTCTTCCAAGAGCTTTATGGGTCTAATTATTTGACTTAAAGTATCAGCTAATAAACTTATGCTGTGTAGGTCATTATGCCACAAATTTTGGACCTGTTAATAATAACAATAAAAAAAAAGCCACGTCCGTGGAGCACACATTTGCTAGTGGTAATTTTATTTAATCAGCAGACTATTGTTTTATTTAAAGAACAAAAGCCATCTAGACTTCAGTCCAAGTGATCTTCACCTCTCCGAGGTCTTGGTTAAGGCCAAGAGCCTGCCAAACAGCAGGAGAACCATCCACCACGTTGTTCCTGCAGGGATACTGAAAACCATGTTCCTCATCGCATCCTTTGGTAGAATCACACTCATCCACCACTTTTGCCGTGGTGGAACGCCCATTACTAGCAGTGATTTTGATGGACTTGAAGCATCTACTGCCGTTGTTATACCATCCAGTAGAAAGGGCTACTACACTCTCACTATTAGAATGGTACTGATTATCACATTCAGAAGGGCCACCTCCTTCTTCATCCTCTTCAAAATGGTTGAGAGTGAGAATAGCAGAGGTGCCAGACTTAGAGATGGCAGGAGAACACTTGTAGAGGGTGTATTTTGTATTGGCCTCACAGCATCCATCACAGTTATGGGAACCAGAATTGTAGAATGTGCCACTAGATTTGCACCCCGATCCACCAGAAGGTGGCGGTGGAGAAGGGGATGGAGAAGTTGTTTTACAGATTTGGGTGCCCACATCCGGATCATCTTTGCAAATTCCAGAAATACAAGCCAGTTGGCCATCGCAGTCGTCATCGCTTTTGCAGGCCTTTCCACAACCCACAGCCATGCCAGAATTTATACTTTCCAATAAAAGAAGAGAGTAGAATAAGAAGTAGGACGGCGAGGCCATAGCTCAAAGCTTGTGATTTGATTGTGGAGTGCCAGCATAATTTATCATGGAGAGGCGTGTTGTGGTGGAAGAGCTCGCCATTTTTTCTACCATCATGTCATGTCACTATAAGATTTGGCGGTTGCTTTTCATGTAGACGGGGCATTTTTTCCACGGTTAATTATTGATCTTTATCCTCTCTTTTGATGCAGACGGGGCATTTTTTCCACGGTTAATTATTGATCTTTATCCTCTCTTTTTATGCAGACGGGGCATTTTTTCCACGGTTAATTATTGATCTTTATCCTTTTATGTCCAACATTTTTAGTAGGCTTGCCTAACCCCATTACAACAATACCAATAATTCTAGCCTATTCACAAGCCTAACCCCATTACAACAATTCCTATAATTCTAGCCTATTCATATCACGTTAGCTAAATTTGATAGCCTATTCATATCATGTTAGCTAAATTTGATAGGGATTCATATAATCTAGCCATAGTGAAAAAACTCCTTTTCTTCTTTCTAGGTTTCTTTCTGCCCTTGTTTTTTGTGTTACAAAAGAGCGGCAAAACAGACTGGGGCATCAATCTGGACTTAGGGCAGCATGGCAGTAGCAGCAAATTCGTCCACAAGGTAGCAGGGCAGCAAATCCGACACGTGGATTCATTTCTTGTTCAGTTTCTTTACATAAAATTAGAACAGTAATTTAGGTTTATTAGTCAATTATTTGTCATGTTGAACATCAGCAATGTTGCATGCAGAAGTGCTAATACAGAAATAAAGTATTGGATTTTGGACAATTGAAATTCCCGTTGCCCACATTGCTTTGCTGGTTGTGTTAGAGTTAACACCTCTGATATGCTTATTCCTGTCATGAAAAGATCTTAACTTTGCTCCTATCTGGAGTTAGATCAGAATATCAAGTCTTCGGGATATGGAAATCATGCTTTTCCTCCATCAAAAACATCCATTTATTCATCACAACTGATTAGGTTGCTTGACACTCTCGCAACTACATGTTCTTAGTTCATGCTTAATATTGATCCTCTTGCAACTACATGTTCTTACTTCCATGCTTAATATTGATCCTCTTGCAACTACATGTTCTTACTTCATGCTTACTATTGATCCTCTTGCAACTACATGTTCTTACTTCATGCTTAATATTGATCCTCTTTCTGCCACGCAATATAAAACATATTTGTCTTTAGGGTATTTTTTTTTCCTACAATTCAGGAAAGGTGCATATGGTTCCAAGGCATATGGTCCTTAGTGAATTTGAATGGCTGCAAGTGCAGATGTTGGATCAGAATGATGCTATTTATACCAAGAATTTTATTAAGCATGTTTCTAGCAATGAAGGAACCCTGATATTGCATCTGTTATGCTTATACTACAATGTTTATTTGGCCATCATAGAGTCTTTCCATAACCTTCAGGCCATGGACATGCATGAATTTATCGATTGCAACTGAATAGTTAATCTCCCTGATGGTATCAATGCTGATTTAAAACATAGCACCAGGCAGTACTTGGTGTATTGCAAAAGTTGGAGTAAGTGACAGGGTGCTTGCAATTGCAATTGACAGAGTGAGAATAGCAGAGGTGCCAGACTTAGAGATGGCAGGAGAATACTTGTAGAGGGCGTATTTTGTATTGGCCTCACAGCATCCATCACAGTTATGGATTTACACATCCACGGTTCAGAAAATTAGAAAATATCTGAAAATTACCTCTCTTTCATGCAAAATCGTCTCTCTTCTCTCTTTGTCATTGTATTCCCACAGCAGGAAAATCATTGATGCCACAAAATGCTCTGGATGCTCTGGCTCAACATCGGGCATGTAGGTACGGTGCAAATTTTTTCTGAGTCGATTTATCATAGATATTTCAGGTCGGTCATGGAGTCCTTATTTCAGATGCTATCACATTCGCCACAGAAAAGGCGAAAAACGAAAGTTCTAGACATAGCTAGCGATGACTTACGTATATCGGTTTTTGTTCTAAACATAGCTGGCCCTTTTCCAACATACCTTTTTGATAGCATAAAAAGGCTACGGTGGTCCTTTTTCAACGTACCTTTTCGATAGCATAAAAAAAGCTACGGTGATGTCTCAAGTTGGGCGGGTGAAAATATTTTTACCCCGGTTATTGTGATTCCATCACAAGATATTCCTTCCCGCAGAATCACCGGGCTTGCGACCCCGTTATCCGTACCAGAAACCCCATTTTCCGTACCTGATAGGGTCGCTTTCAGGCGATACATACCTTCCGGTGGTATCACACCCATAATCTCCCTTGCGATGGAATCTCCCCCGCGTTATTCCACCAGACGGAATCACCCCGCAAATCTATTCCTCCGGAAGGAATCACGAACGACCGTGTTATTCCGCCAGATGGAATCACAATCATGCTATTCCGTCAGATGGAATCACAAGATTGCTATTCCAAACATTGCTATTCCACCAGACAGAATCACAACATTGCTATTCTGCCAGACAGAATCACAACATTGCTATTCTGCCAGATGGAATCACAACCATGCGATTCTGCCCGGTGGAATCACAAATGACCGATTCTTCGAGATGGAATCACCACGAATGCATTCCGCCCGGCGGTATCACAACTACACTATTCCGTGGGACGGAATCACAGTTTAGTGATTCCGTCGAATTGAATCACTCCGGAGTGATTCCGCCAGATGGAATCATTCCTCCGTGATTCCGCAGGATGGAATCACTCTTCCGTGATGCAGGTGATTCCGATGCAGGTGATTCCACAGGATCGACAGGTGGATGCATCCGGTCCGTGGGGGGGAACCGGTCGACGGCCATTGTGGCGTCGTGAGTTCGTCCGGCCTGCGGACATAAGTCCGTCCATTCCATCAGACGGAATCACCTGCCAGGAGTTCTCAGCGGAGCTTGGCATGGACCTCGAAGAGAAGATTGAGCAGGCGAGTGCTTGGAACACTATCCAGTTCCATCTCTTTGTTGTGGCTAAGCTCTTATTACGTTTCCTGTGGCAGGTGCAAGCAGAGATTTGGCAAACAAACCCTGCAGAAGGGCATTTTGACCACAGTCGGCTGCCCTGGACGGTTCTAGAGCACCAGGGTCCTGATCTGGATGGAGGAGGCACTCAATTGGTGTGGGTTTCCTATATTCCCACCTCACGGGTGCCAGATTTCATTGCTGGGGAGCAAAAAAATGGGGATGCACCCTGCAACTTCTATATAAGAAGCTCTCAAATGAATAAGGAGCTATCAAAACCAGGCATCCAGACATATCTGTCTCTGAAAAGGTATACAATTCTCTAGCTTGTTGTCTATATGTTTTTTAGATTACACATCGAAATTAAACAATGGCTGATTCATCCTCAATGGTGGAAAGAAGGTACTGGTGTAGTTTTGGGCCCCAAGACAATTCTGGGAACACCCATGTTCTGGAAGATCGACGTCCTCCTCCAGGCCAAAGGAGGAGAAGGGTTCAAAGGGGGGAGAGTGTTCGAAGGGGATGCCAATGTCATTTCACTTTGAGACAGCTCTACCTTCTTCTAGATTGCACTCAAATTATGTACCACAAATGGGATCACGTGAACAAGCAAGGTGAAATTTGCCACGGTAAAGCTTTAGCTGTTGAGAAAGGGTTGAGATATAGGCTGGCTCCGTGGCTCACAGCTGAAAAGAGAGAATGGATCAAACAAAAGCTATTGCATTACATTGCACCTAGAATGGTGATGAATATCCACCAAGAAAGAGTGAGCTTGAAGAAGGAACTACTTGGGTTGGAAGGGGTTTCGAGAGATGACATGTTAAAGATGCATGAAATCTACAACATTGAAAAGGTAGTGGCCCGAAATGTTGGAAGTTACATGAAGATGAAGCTACAAGCACTCATATGTGGGTGCAACAACACCTTGACAGTGTATTCCACTACGAGCATGGTGACATCTTCCAATTGGGGGTTATGACTCGCACCCAAAGGGGAGCCTTGTTGAGATTTGGAAAGGATAGGGCATTGTGTCTTGACTCCACCTACAAGACAAACGAGATGAGGTAGGGTTGCTCCTCTTGTATTTTAACGCTCATATAAAATTTTAGCTTCCTTGCTAACATTGTTAAGTTGTGTTGCTATTTTACATTAAAGGTACTACCTCTTCACTATCATTGGATTCGATGACTACTTCAATGGGATGCCTCTGGCTTGGATTATCACGAACTCCCAGAAGAAAGATGCAATAGCAAGATGGCTAGAAGCCATAAAAGTGTGGGTTGAACGCCATGACT
Source organism: Isoetes taiwanensis (assembly GCA_021234155.1). Lineage (NCBI taxonomy): Eukaryota > Viridiplantae > Streptophyta > Lycopodiopsida > Isoetales > Isoetaceae > Isoetes > Isoetes taiwanensis. Next base: position 6,514,221 of record JAJEKV010000066.1, on the reverse strand, counting down.
CAACCTGGAAGCATGCTTTATCGCCGATTCTTGTGATGCCGAAATACATGCAATTAAAAAGGTAACAATGTTTCCATAGCAATTTTCAGTGGTTCATTTTGCACACAATCTTGAGCATGTGGCATCTCTCTCCACTTCAGGTTTACCCTAGCGTACGCTTGAACCTTTGCATCTGGCATGTGAGAAGAGACTGGTTGAAGTGGTTAGGCAAGAATGTGAAGAACAAGGAGATGAGGAACCAATTGTTTAAGGAATTGGGTGAGATCATGTATGGAATCAAGTGTCCCCCAGGTAACAATGACTATGGAGAGGATTACAATGAGGCTGTTAAAGTAGAAGCTTTGAGAAAGTTGGAGACCCTGAAAGGAAAGTATCCGCAGTATCCGAAATTGGCCTCCTACATGAGTCGAGAGTGGACTCGCAACATATGTGAATGGGTGTTGGCCACAAGAATCTTTCCCCATTCAAACCAAGAAACCAATGCTGCAATAGAGGCTTGGCACAAGACACTGAAGATGCGCCTGGGCATCTCCAAATCACAACTAAAGGGCAGGAGGATGGATTGGCTACTACACATGCTTGTCCACGATGTTGAGACCCACACAACATACTCAAGGTAATTTGCAAAAGAGAACATATTTTGTATATTTACGCGTGCACTAATACTTCACGTTGTTCCATTTACAAGCACACAGGGGGGTGAAAGAGGCTGGTTTTGTTATAAACACATCACAAGAGAAAATTATCGAGTCGGCTATTCGAGGGGCGAGGCGAATTCCGGATGATGCAGTCACGTTTGTAGACCTTGAAGGAGGGGAGGCATATGTCCAAACTCTTGATCTCAACCGCCAACCCTACTTTGTGAGTGGGGCACATAGGAATTGTGCGAGTTGTGATTGCCCATGGGGTGCCAAAGGGAACCTTTGCAAACACCAAGTTAAGGTTATCCAACTAATGGACAGTTACAGAGAGCAGGACATCTTGAAGGTTCTAGGTTCCGATTATGGAAATGCAAGTGGTGGCATGGAGCACTTGCGCCCATGTACACCTGGGGTCACCCCTCAAGATTCACCTGAAGAGATAGTTAGTCTAGAGGATGACATTCTCCCTATGAAGAAAGTTGGGTTGACCGTAGAGGAAGCTAGGGCTTCACTAGAATCGTGTGTTGCCAGGGTTATGGGGCGGGCCTCCAAGGATCCCAGCCTCCTCATAGCCATAGAGGTGATGATGAGACAAGTTGACACCAGGCTTGAGAGGATGGACGAAGAGGCCTATGCCACAACTATATCGTCTTTGTCAGTGCTGGAGGAAGAGGAGGCATATGGAACGAGCCTTGCAAGGATCAAGTCACTCTTGGAAATAGGGAAGAGGGGGCCAAAGGACAAGAAACGGAGTTGGAAGGAAGTTGAAATGGAGAGCCTTGCTTAGATGGTTTGTAATATCATGAGTTTTGCACAAATACCATGGTTTTTAATTTGATGAGTTTTGCACAAATACCATGGTTCGTAATTTGATGAGTTTTGCACAAATACCATGTGTCTAAATATTCTATGTACAAGGATTCAATGTTTAAATACACTATGCACAATGTTGAATGTATTAGAATCAAAGGTTGAAGATGAATACTCAATGTACAGAATACTATATGTATAGATACTTTGTGTACAAATACACAATGTATAAATACTCTATGTACAAATACTCTATGTATAAATACTCTATGTATAAATACTCTATGTACAAATACTCTATGTACAAATACTCTATGTACAAATACTCTATGTACAAATACTCTATGTATAAATACCATGTGTATAAATACTTAGTGTACAATGTGGAAATGCTCTATATATTTGTGTCAATGGTAGTAGATAAATACTTGATCTGCACTTAGTATAAGCACTCCGGGCACTTAGTGCATAGGCACTTAGTGTACAATGTGTATAAGCCACTTAATGTACAATGTTGAGTGTGTTAGTATCAAAGGTTGAAGATGAATACTCAATGTGCAATATACTATACTAGTAATAGTGCCCAGCGTTGCTGGGCTAACATTTGGAACTATTTGGAACCTGACAAATGTCATGTGTACTGTATTGTAGTTGCATTACATTTCTTTTGTAACATTTCCTAGCAAGATGCGCTAAAGATTATCCCAAAAAGTCATCATTCCATTGTTGAATGTGAGATTACATCGACACTTTAGATATTATCCTATACTTCTAAAAGGTCTATCATCCCATAACTTAAGAAAAGTCATCATTCCATTGTTGAATGTGAGATTACATCGACACTTTAGATATTATCCTATACTTCTAAAAGGTCTATCATCCCATAACTTAAGTTGCCGAATGTGAGACTACATCATGAAACTCTAGATATTATCCCATGCTTTTAAAAGGTCATCATCCCATAATCCCATACCCATAATCCCATGACTTAAGTTGACGAATGTGAGACAACATCAATGTGCATAGCATACAATTGTTTATGTTTATGTTTCATATGTCTATGGATATGCCGAGAAGTCCTTATAGATACATCTTTTCATTAATAACTACATATTGAAGATCTCTTTAACATGATCATTATGTGCATATCCATGTTCCTATGTGAGATTGAGAGTAGGTTGTTTTTTTTTTTCGCTTTTTACAGTGCCAAGCAGATTGGAATTCAAATGAAACCAAATAAGAATTTAAAACTCAAATCACATTCAATTAGAAGCTGTTAATAGGGCATGTCTTCTTCATATTATATATGTTGCAGGTGTTGAAGTAGCAGAAGAAGATTGGGTTTCAAATGGACCCAAATAAGAATTTAAAGCTCAAATCACATCAAGTAGAAGCTGCTAATAGGGCATGCCTTCAGATCGTTCTATACGCTGCAGATGTTAAAGTAGGTCATAAACGTTCTTGGGTGCCACAGCGTGCAAGCTACTGAACAAAGTTCTAAATTTGAAGGTAGATGAAACAAACGGTCAAACTTTTTTATACTTGATGCAGAGCGCAAAGAAAAACTTTTCATATTAGCTTTGTAGCTTGATAGCATCCAATTCCAGTTTGTTTTCCATTCTATCTACATGTATATCTTTATCTTCTGCGTCTGCAATCATCATGCATGCTCAAAAACAACAGCATAATCATAAACATCAATCTCATTGCTATCAGCTAACTGGAATACATCAAATAATTTCTTTATTCTAACTACCTTCTGCCCCTATTTGTAAGTGCTCCTTCATGTGCAATATCTCCAAAAATGACACGCCTAACCATGCCTTCAAATTTAACCTCTGAAGGTATTGCATGTAAATATATAGCCACGTCTTGCAATCCTTAATCTGTTCATTAAAGTAGGGGCAAACATGTAAACACCTTTATTCTTCGCCTTTCTTGATTGGTTACAACTCTAGATGACCAATACAATCTCATGAACTCAGTCAATTTGTGTTAACAAAACCTACATAACAATCACTACATGATAGAGCAACAAATTACAATCATCTCAATAAATAGCAACTTTACTAATAAAGACAAACACTATTGCTCTTGCGTTCATTCGAACACAAAATAATGAAACAGAACCCATGAAAACACACTCTCGGGCCACTAGAGGGCAACCCCTCGTGCGCAGCACTTTGTTTATCTTTTTTCCTTTTCCCTAGGGTTTGTCCCGAGATTTTTGGCCATTTGATTTGGAAGTTCAACACGAGTCGTTAGATTGTGACCAATCACGGCTGCACAATCGGATGGCCAATTTCGTCCATTTAATCTAGGGTTTGATACATGACTTACTTACGAGAGGAATTAGGACGAGTTATTCTTGGTTTGGTAGTGCTATGTTATTGCAAGTTGATTGTGATTTTGCCTTTATTTTGATCTTTGTTATTCCACGAGCATTTCCTTGCAGCTCATTTTGCAACAGTTGTTAGTCGTGATGGGGCCGTTTGAAATGATTTTGAATATTCTTACTAGCTATAGAAGCATAGTTTTAGCAATAATTTAAAGATTCATCTGAATTGGTTTCACAACCCCTTTGTTATTTATCATCGAATCCATTCATAATTCCCCTCTTTGATATTCTTTATCCAATTTATTAAGTTCCTTCATTCTCATATTGCCCTTTGGTAAGTATGTTGTTTCTCTTTTTATGCAGAAGCTCAGAATAAGATTGTTAACATGGCTTTATAAGCCTCAACGTTTAATTTAGGATTTTATCGCTTCGTCTTTATCAGGTAAGCGCTATGCCCACTTATTAGTGAACTATCGTTTGATGGGTGTTGGTGATCTAGCCTTTGATGGGTGTAGTATATTGCGAGCTGCACTATTTGAGTTCTGGACATTTTGCATGGGCTGAATATTTCAGTTGTTTATATTTGAATGGGTCTTTATTTGCAAAAAAATTCTATTGAGAGTAAGACCACTTGCTTGTTTTCTATTTGAGTGGGTCTTTATTTGCACGATTTTTCTATTGAGAGTAAGACCACTTGCCCTATTGTGGTCTATATAGTGCCACCAAGCACGTATTGCAATGAATAAAAATTCACACATAACATCGATTCTTGCCACTTACATACTTATCACAACGGTGCGAAGATGTCTACGCATCAATAAGTCTTCCAACGGGCAACCCATTGACGCGTTAGCATCTTGTTTATCTTATATCCCTCTTAACTTATTTTCTTCTTCTTAATTTCGTTTTTTGGGCATCATAACTCCTTTCCGCCTTCACCTAGGTCTGACGGTTTTTTTCACATCTACCCGGTCCACCATCTTCATCCTTCAAGATATTGTTCTCCTAAATGTTTTTTTTTTTTTTTTTTTTGTTAACTTTCTTTCACTTGAGTGTTCAACTAACTAACTTGCCTCAGGCTCTAGAGACATGTCACTTTACCATCTTAACCATATACCATTGCCTTAGCTAACAATTGTATTCTAGATCTTTGTTCTAAGGGATTTGTCCTGCATTTGGTTAGGTGCCTAGATTAATTATTTTCTACCTTCTTTATGGGGAGTGGTGCATCTCTTGCTTGGCATAGCACATCATTCACATTTTTTGCTTGTTGGAAAGATTCTATTCTATCATGCACGTGTTCATTTACAAATATTCTTTTGATCTTACTCCTCTAACATTTGTTCATCTATTTCAAACCCTTTGTTTTCTGAACTCATTAAATTCATGCATCAACTTTGTTTATTGCGGTATTTTGGTATTTAAACACTAGAGTTGTCCCGAGGGCCATTTCTGGTCCATGGACCAGAAATGGTCCACCATACTCCCTGCCACTTAAACCCATATATCTCACAAGAGAAGTCTTAATTTTAAAATATATAACCACTTCAACTCTTCACTTGATTCTTAACGACTTGTAAGAATTTCATGACCACTGGATTCACCTTTATATTGGTATGATTGTTCAAACTTTGGAGAATTTGGCAGTTTTTACAGCACTCTAGAACTGCATTCTAGAGTAACTAAACCTTGCTAAATATGAAAGAATAGAATAGAATAGAATAGATTTTTTAACGTCCACAGAGACCAATAGGTCATGGAACCCATACAATGGGCTAGTACAATCATTACTACTAGGATTAAAAAACCCCTGCCTCGAAAGGTTTTCAAGGGAAAAACCTTTGCAGTAATGATGATACTAGTACTGAGGGCTCAGTAATTGCCGACGTTTATCTAGAACCTCAAGTATGTATAATGCCAAGTCATGCACAGATGGTGCTCTGAGAAGTTGTGGAAGTGTGGAATGGAATGCTAAGGTCAAAAAATGATTCCGGACTATCTCAAAAGCAGGGCAACTCAGAAGAGTATGGCTCCCATCTACCTGTCTCAATCCGTAGCCTGTGGGACCCCGTGCGAATTGATGCAATAGCTACAAGCTTGTTCCTGGACAATGAAGCAAGCAAATAAGCTTGGGGCCCTGGTGCCAAGGTGGGATTTATGTGTGCATGATAATGACCGGTTTTCACTTGGGCCAAAGTAACTGCGTCCCATATCTTTTGAGAAAAACGACCATTGAGATATTGTTGTAAAAGCTCAGGATCAAAACTGGCAAGCATCAGGCAGTGCTCTGGTTGCACAGCCCAACGGGCAAACCATGTAGTGCAATGCTCTTTCCAACATCGCTTCAAACGCTGAGGAGATTCAGCCATGGCAAGTGCAAGAACAGGATACCTAACATCATCCATATGGTGCACCTTGCGGATATAGTGGAGATGGCGCTTCATGGCAGAATGTTGAAGAGGCCAAAAACCTGTCTCTTGTAAAAGAATAGCATAGGGCACCGTTGTTTTAACTCCGAGGCTGTAAGTGAGAAAGGACTTTTGCACCCGCTCCAAGCTCTCCCAAGCACTAGCACTAATGGCAGGCCCCCACACTTCAGAACCATACAGTAAAACAGGCTCTACCAAAGCCCGAAACAAGTGGGCTTTATGTGGCCAATCGTGAATTTCTGCACGAAAATAATTGTTTTGCATTGCATAGAGTGCTCTCTATCCAGCAGCCACCCGCTTGGTAATACACTGTTCCCAAAGTGTGTTCTTACAGAATTCTACACCAAGATACTTGTAGCTATCTACAACTTCAACTTCGCGGCTATCATAGTGCATAGTGGGAACATTGTGACGAGAAGATTGAACTACCAAAAGCTTGGTCTTTTGGAGATTAACACGCAAACCTGTGTTCTCACAAAAACTGTGCAGAGCATGAAAATGTTGCTGCATACTTGCAGCGGTATGTGCCAGAAGTGAAACATCATCAGCATACATAAGTTGCCTAATGATATAATGTGCCAAATGTGGACCTCTGCCGCCATGATTATCAAGCCATTCTTCCAATTGATCAATGTACAAGCCAAAGAGTGTAGGAGATAAAGGGCAACCCTGATGAACTCCAATATTGCTAGTAATTTGAGTACCTGATGCTGGAAATTTAGCAAAAACCCTTTCATAGAGCCGGTAAACTGCATTTTGAAGATCTTGTGGAACCCCAAGTGCCTGCAAGCGCTGCCAAAGAAGCTCGCGTAGTACTGTATCAAAAGCAGAGGTAAAATCCACAAAGCATACATAGAGGTCTTGTTTCAAACTTCGACTATGTTCAATAAGCATGCACAATGTGAAAATATGGTCTATTGTAGAATGGCATGGACGAAAGCCTGCCTATCCTACAGCACGTACACCAGTATGTTCTGCCCATGATGTCAACTGCTTCTCAGTAAGACTGGCTAAGAGCTTTGAAAATATGGAACTTACCATGATCCTGCGATAATTAGAAGGGTCATGCTTATCACCTGCTTTGTAAATTGGTACGACCTTACTGACAGCCCAAGTTTCTGGCAACAATCGCTCATCCCATTGCTGCATAGAAATATGTCCAAGGGTACGAGGTGGTCGATATAATATTTTGCGCCAGAAGGTCCAAAGCTCACGTAGCAGTAATTCAAACATTTGCTTCTGATGCTCAGCAACCTGAGCAAAACAATGCTCAGAAAGTAATTGATATATTATGATAAAACATATCGATTTGCATGTTTCCATGTTTGGCCGCTATCATTTGGTATCAATTGAAGTCGCCAACCCCTATTTTGCTTAAAAATGTTGCATGAGGTTCAAGAATTATTTCTCCCTTATTATTACAAGTTTTGACATAATTTTTGTGATAATGAGTCCTTAACAAGACAAGCTATAGTCCAAGGAATTCTTTAGATGTTTATCTATTATATTAGTATCGTTATTAACTAAATAAATTATTGTACATAATTCAAAATAAAAATATAGGTTAAAGTGCTCCAATAAACCCCATCTATAAGTCTTATAAGGATAGTAAATGATGCATTCTAATTAACTATATATAGGAATTTACTTTATCAACATAAATATAGTGTAACTAGATGTTGACCCTAAACCTGGCTTAAAGGTCAACCACAAGGAACCAATTCAAGTTTTCACTCAAATTGGGGTTAGAACCTCCAGATCACTTGAGGTGATCAGTCTATGCAAGGAAATCCCAAAAACAAGTTCAAAAAGTTTGAGTTCTATACCTTTCCCATTTCCAAAAAATAGTACCTTTGCCAAAACAAATGTGGTGTCGAGATGCAGATCGATTTTTTAAGTCAGATGCAATAGACTTGGTCAAAAAAGTGGTAGTTAACCAACAGTAAAACCTCTGACCAAGTCAGAGACTTAATCTGTGAGTTATTCGCACTCAAAGTGGGGTCAAATTTTGGTCAATAGAGGTCAAATGTAGAAAACAGTGATCAGAAATTGAGATTTGGAGTTGCCAATCATCTTTTTGAGAAATTCCCAAGTAGATAGGTTGCAATGATGCTAGGGAAGAGGGGCGATCAATCAAATCTTCATTTGGATATGTAAAAGTATTTTTGTGGCTAGATTTGGCAAAATCTGATCAAAACTGTCCAAACCCGAGAGCAATTTTTTGAATTTGAGCTATACTTGGTATTTTTGAATGATTCCAACTCCTTTGGATTTGCCATGGTTCTAAGGATAGATGGCAAGTGGTCCAAAGGAATAGAAAAATACACTAGAATTTTTCGTAGACTATTTTGTAGCAAGAATTATAGAATAATATATCGAGAGATGGATTTGACAACTTGGCAATCGATTTGAATTGATATGGAAGTAAATATATCATGATAAATGAGAATATAAGGATGCTTCATAGCTTTAAATCACAGGGAAAATAATCTTCTCAAGTCAATAAATAATTTTTGAAGGTAATGTCAATCGGATCTTGTGGATCCAATTGAGGAGAGCTCAAGAACTTCAAGGATCGTCGAGATCTTGCTCAAGAATGATCAATGTAGGATACGAATATACGGGCCTTCAAATTTTTCTCTGTCTTCGTTTCCCATGTATATAGATTTAGATTTTAATGGTTAGGCATCTTAGAGCTTAAATTTAGGCTTGATTGGATGCTTAGGGGTGGGAATCTGTAAGTAGGTACTTTTGAGTCCAAGGCTTCCATTAGGCGTGATTCGAAAGCAGTTTTCCAATTTTAGGGTTCTTCAACGTATTTTTTCCAGAATTTGCGCGATCACGGTGGCCGTATTTTTGGGAGTATAAACCGGGAATATCTTTGTATTTAGCCATTTAGAAATGTTAGGCCATGGTTTCAAAGGGTGCCTTATAAAATAATTAGATAGATAGATCAATTGAGGAGATGGCAACCCTAATTTTTGAGGAATATGCTAGGCTTAGATACCATGTATTGGGATATTCCATAGGTAGCATGAATATTTAAGGCACAATGGTGGACAAAGCAAAGTGGTCATAAAATTCCAGGCTAGAAATGGGCTAGGGGTATTTATGAAGGTGTGATAAGAGTGGGAAAAGGGATATGAAATAAGGAGGCAAAAAGAATTAAGCAATCAAGGTGTGATTTGGCAAAAAAATGAACAAGGGAAAATATAAGCATAAGGGGAATATGACTAGGGAAATGGGGGTAAGAATATGGATAAAAATGACTAGGAGGTGGAATCTAATGCCATGGGATCTTCCAAACTTTTAACTTCCAATCTTCAAAAATTGTCTTCCAAACTTCATAACCCAGAATCTTCTAGAGCATATTCTTGACTAAGCACTTTGACCTTAAATAAAGTACCTCATGTGAGTTTTGAACCTTGAGCACTTGTTGTCTTATAAAATGAACATCCTTTGACCTTCATATCAATGTTGACTACCAAGTCCTCTTTTGACTTAGCCTTCCTAACTTCAACAAATAAACCATTCAATTAGTATGTTGCCCCTTTGGGGCAACATCTCATAAAACAAGAAAATGGCTGGTCCCCTCAGCCACAAGGGTCTTCAGCTTGGTACCAAGGTATCTAAGTGAGAATTATGGTAAAAAGAGAATGTAAAGTGCAAGTGCTAATGGAATGGGGGTGAATATGGTGGTGTGAAAAAGTGAGTGAGTGAGAAGGAGGTGAGAATGAATGTAAACATGGTAAAGTAGTGATGGGAATGGAATGTATGAGTGAGTGAGAAGTGCTGATGGAGTGCTGATGAGTGCAAGTGCTGAGAAGTGCTGATGAGTGCAAGTGCTGATGGAATGGGGGTGAATATGGTGGTGTGAGGAAGTGAGTGAGTGAGAAGGAGGTGAGAATGAATGTAAACATGGTAAAGTAGTGATGGGAATGGAATGTATGAGGTGATATGGATATATAAATGTTTGAATCTCGCCAAAACAAGAAAATGTGTGGCTTCTTGATCCTTAAAAATGCAACTCTGCTATGATGGTAAAGCTGAATTGCAGAGTGCCTTCTTTTGGGAATGAGAACAAGAGTAAGAAGTTTAAATGGATAGCAGGACCACTTATGGCAGATGAATAAAGATGGAGAAAGGGTGCACCTGTCATGGAAACATACAAACAAGTTAAACTTGATTCTTGCACTCTGCTATGATGGTGAAGCTGAATTTGCAGAGTGCACATTTGGGGAGATAAAAATAAAAGAGCATGGCTGAATGGAGGGCAAGACCACATCGAGACAGGATGAATAAAGATGGATAAAGGGTGCTCCTGCAAATGACACTTGGCAGTTAATAAAAATCCTTGTCCTGAGACTGTTTGATAGCTCATCCTTCATGCTGGCTAATCTGCAAACATAAACTTAATGAAGACATTAGTTCTAAATTTAAGACAAAGCGAAATCCAATCTATCTAACATCTAAATTTAATTCTAACTTGTTTAAATTCTAGAGCATAAAAAGGGACAAGCAAATGTGATGATCCCAGTTGCTCTTCAGATGAATAGTGTTGATGGGATTTGGGAGTGACAAACCTGAAGTTAATTCCTTTAGCCAATATGAATTGGTGCCTGCAGGTTCCAACACTTCATAGGGACCCTCCCAAAGATTCTCAAACTTACTGGCTGAATCCTCCCTTGATTTATTCCATTTCAGAACTAATTCTCCAGTCTTGAAGGTCCCTTGTATTTTATGAGCAGCTTTGAAAGCAGCCAAATCCTTGGCTTTTTTGAGCAAATTAGCATTCTCAGCTTCCATCCTATATTCTTCTAAATGCAAAAGGGCATCCAGTCTTTCCTGCAAGGCATACTCAAAAGGCAAACACAACTTATGAGCTAACCTCAGAGATGGAAGCTCAAGCTCTACTGGAAGCACAGCTTTAATGCCATAAACCAAGTTAAAAGGGGTATGAGTGGTTGCTGCTTTGATGGTGACTCTATAAGCCCATATGGCATCCACTAATTTAACATGCCAATCCTTCTGATTATCATCCACTGTTTTCTGCAAAATACCCTTCAAAACTTTGTTAGTAGCTTCTGCTTGACCATTACCTTGGGGATAGTAAGAGGAACTCTTCGTATGTTTGACTTTAAGAATGGTCAATAAATTAGCAATAATTTCATTCACAAAAGGAGTACCTCTATCAGAATGTAATTGTAAAGGAATACCAAACCGTGCACAAATGTACTCATGTAAGAACTTTGCTGTTGTAAGGGCATTAGCCTGTCTCAAAGGAATTGCCTCTGCCCATTTGGTAAAATAATCTGTAGCTACAATAATGTGCTGATGTTGCCCTGCAGAAGAGGGGTTAATAGGACCAATATAATCTAATCCCCAAATTTGGAAGGGTCCTGGAGAAATTATGGGGTTTAGTGCAGCTGGAATAAGGATCCTCTTGCCAAATATTTGGCACTTGTGGCAAGATTTTATAGCAGTATAACAATCTTTAAATACTAGGAACGGTGCCCAGCGTTGCTAGGCATAAGCTGAGAACCTGTAAATGATACATTATAGTAATAAGAGAAGAGAGCAAGAATAACCCAAAAGTACTCCATTGTTAAAGTAATCTAGACCATTTCTATCTCCTTCTGCCATTTGCTCTACCCCACTTTCACCCTTTTTTCTTCTTCCTTTTCCTTCTTTTTCCTATTTTCCTTTTCTTTCTTTTTCTTGTTTTTCTTAAACATTTCCTTTTTCCTTTCCCTTTTCCCTCCGTTCCCCACTCTTTTCCTCTTTCTATTTTGGCGTGTTCTTTTTCCCTTTCTTCCCCCCCACTTCCCCCTTCATTTCCTTTTGACTTTTCCCTTTCCCATGCCCTTTTCAACACATTCTTCCTCTTTCTTTTTTCCATGTACCCCTTTTCCGCACCCTTTCCCCGTTCCCCCTTCTTTTTTTTCCCTTTTCTCATTCTCTTTTTTTCTTTACCGTTTTCCCCTCTCCTTTTCTCCCTGCCATTTCCCCCTTCCCTTTTCCGATTCCCTCTTCCTCGTGCTCTTTCCCTCTTCCCTTTTCCCGTTTCTTTCTTTCCTTTTCCTTGTCCCCTTTTTCCTAGATTCCATTTCACCCTTCTCCCCTCCCCCTTTCTCTTTTCCCATGCCACTTTTCCATTCCCTTCTCTCCGTCCTTTTCCTGTTTCCCTTTTTTTTCTTCCTTCCTCCTCATTCTTTCCAATTCCATGTCCCCCTTCTTCCGTTCATTTTTTCTCCTCTCTCCATCCTTTTCTCTTCCCCTTTTCCAGTGCCCATTTCCCTTCCCTTTTTCCCTAACTTTTTTTTTCCCTTTTTTGTTTTCCATATCATTTTTTCCTTCTCTTTTTCCCTTTCCTTACCCTTTCCTTCTTCTCCTTTTTACCATGCCCTTTTTTCCCTCCTTTTTCTCATGTTTTTTTTTGCTTTCATTTTTCCCTTGCGCACCCTTTTCGTCTTCCCCCCTTCCCTTTTCCCATTTCTCTCTTTCCCTTTTTCTCATGCCCTTTTCCCCAAGTTCCCTTTCCCCCTTTTCTCATTCCCTTTTCTTTTTTCTTTTCCTTTCCCCATGCCCTTTTTCACTTCACCTCCCTTTTTTTATTCCCCTTCTTCCCTTCTCTTTTCTTCCTTTCCCCATCTTTTCCCTATTCGCCTTTTTCCCATGGCCTTTTTCCCTTCCTGCCCCCCTCTCTTTTTTATTTCTCATTTCTATTCCCTTTTCTCATGTCGTTTTTCTCTTCCTTTTTACCTTTCCTCACCCTTTTCCTCATTCCCTTTTTCCCATGCCTTTTTTCCCTTCCCTTTTCCCCTTTCTCTTTTCTCCCTTTTCTCCTTGCCCTTCACATTCCCCTTTCCTTCTTTCTTTTCCTTTTCCTTTTCCTTTTCCTTTTCCTTTTCCTTTTCCTTTTCCTTTTCCTCCTTTTCTTTTTCCCTTTCCCCATAAGAGACTAAAGCTTGACCATTCATAGTGGTGGGAAGCTATGCATCAAATCTTGGCCTTTGGATGCACTCAAATAATCCCAACCATTCAAATTAGGGCTTGATACAACATGCTAAAACATTATAATATAAAGATTGTAGGCCAATAGTATCCTGACCTGAGAATTTTCTTGGCAGTAGTATCTCCAGCAAAATGGCCTCCACATATTCCTTCATGCATTTCTTTAATGATCAAGGCAAATTCTTCTTCATTGACACACCTCAATAATAGTCCATCCCTGTTGACTTTACATAAAACATCATTAATCATTTTGAACTGCCTACACTTTTCTTTAAATCTCCTTTGCTGGCTTGAGGTCAATCCTGAGGGCATCTCCTTGAATTGTAGAAAATTCTTTATAGATAGCTGCCAATCCTGTTGGCCCTGCTCATCATCATTTGCCTGTAAATAAGCTAAGGCATCCACAAAATCAACAACTTCCACTACATCCTCATGGTCAAAGAAAATATAAGGTAAATAGAGACTGCGACTCTTTACTTGATGTAACTCTTTTATAGAAATATCAAAGGTTTGTAACTTGCACGCCCACCTTTTTTTGGTTTAGAGGTAGCCTTACCAAATAACAAACTTGTTGGATTTTGCTTCATATAAACTTGAACTGAACTCTTCAATAATAAATGACCTTGCCTGTCAATGAGAAACATGAGAGCAAAGAAGCACTCTTCTCCATTACGGTGTATTTTTCTTGAGTTGAACTCCATTGTTTCTTTGGCAAAAGCTATGGTGTGCTTGTCCCTAGAATAGCTAAGCCTATGGCCTTTTTAGTAATAGTAATGTAGACCTCAAATGGCTTGGCCAAATCTGGTTTTTTTAGGAGAGTTGCTTCACAAATGGATTTTATAAGCAACTCAAAAGACTCTTGGCAATCTGATGACCATGTGACAGGAACATACTTACTCTCAGATTTGGAAATCCTGCCTATTCTTGTCAACTTAGAAATAGGACTTATAATGTGAGCAAAATTAGGAATATACATCCTAAGAAAACTAGTCATGCCAATAAAACTTTTAACCTGCTTCAGGTTTTTGGGGGGCACCAGTTTTTTGAGAGCTTCAACCTTTTCTTGTGCCACCTGTATACCATTGTTGGATACCTCGTGTCCCAAAAGTTGTCCCTTGGATGCAAAAAAAATACATTTCTTTGGATTAAGGTTGACTCCAGATTCCCTACACAAAGAACATATTCATTAGGGCGGATTTGGGGTCTGAAAATGGCCTCCTATCAGCCATTCCACGTCATATTTCCGCTCCCTTTTTCCCATGCCACCTAGGATACCAAACTCTCATAATTACAGATTTGCTTGGAATATTCTTCCGGAATAAGGGGGATTGCACATTCATGGCGCCATATGTATTTAATTCTGTTGGTTGTCAGACGGACTGATGCAACACGTGGCGCTTCTAAAATGCCACTTGCATTATAGCATACCGGCAACTCATGACGGTGTCTCTTGGTAAGCGTCGCGGCCACCGCCTTCTACATTTCAAAAGTTGAATGTGTAGGTTGAAGCTTTGTATCAGATCGGACTTTCATTTCGAGGTGGCTGAGCGCTTTAACCGATCTTCACTTCATCCTAATACAGGGCTTCCCCCCCTACAATTCCAAATTTGAATTTGCTTAATGTATAAAAGCATGGATTGTAGGAGAATGGACTTTTCGATTTCCATATGCACGTTGCAAATTTCAAAACGAAGTTAAATGCGGACGTTCGGCTCACCGCAGTTTAATTGTGTTGGGGCATAAAAATACCACACCTTGATTTGGCGTCGCGATCTACACAATATGGAAGTTGCTTGTTGTCAAATTAAACTTAAACACAAGTGAGGTCGGCACTTACATTGGTTTTGTCGAGGAGGGTTTGGAGTGTTTTTTTTTAAATCCCAATTATCGACATAGTGTGACGTAGCATCTTGGTATTAAATAGTATGTTAAATTCGAATTATATCGGTGTTCATGTTCTGGTTAAACTCAAATCATATAGGTTTAGGAATAAGGTTAAAAAGGAAGATATTGGCTATTTAGGAATAAGGTTAAAAAGGAAGATATTGGATATTTAGGTATAAGGTTAAAAAGGAAGATATTAGATATGGCTCAAATTTGAGATATGCACATAATGGCATGTAATGATGGTTGATAGAATTTGGAATACTGAATCATTCCTACGATTTTCACGTCTAATCCAGCCTATATCTATTCCAGCCTAGATTGGCGCCCATTCTCCCCCCAATCTCCGCCCAATCTTTGCTAGATCCTCCGCCCAATTTCTCTAGTCCATCGCCATGAAGAGATCAGCTACGGAAGAGCCGGAGGTGTCCTCCAAGAGGCCTATTACGGCTGGAAGAGGTGTTCCCTCCATGAGTTCCCTCGCGCCCACCGGTTCTTCTTTGTGAATGCCTCACGATTCGATTCCGATTCCTTTGGACGAGGAATCGAGAGAATGAGAATCGAGGAAATTTCGGAGCGCAGGAGTTCATCAGGTGTTCTTGAAGGCTGGATAGGAGATTCTTGAGAAAATGAGTGGTCTAGGCGGAGAAGAAGCCGAAGATGATGAAGAAGATGAAGAAGTTGAAGGCGAATCTGGCCGACTTCGAGGAGCTCATGGCGTTAGTTCATGGTACATGCATGTTTTCTTTCTTTTCTTAAGCATTCAACTAACGGTTATTTCTTATTTTTTTTTGCAGATGATGAAGCAGATGAATGAAATTTGTTAGGCAGAGCACCTCTTATTTTTTTTTTTTCCTTGTTCTTAGTCGAGCTTGCCTCCGACTTCTTACCATATATTTGCAAGCCTCGGGCTTTTTGTTGTGAATAGTTGAAGCCTCCGGGCATTTAAATTTACAAAATGATGTAAAGCCATACGGCCATAAAAAATTTTGAATGTAAAAAGTTTTTGCTTCTAATTCCATTTGAATACCTAACTTTTTTTTTACTGTACATGTGTTATCACTCTTAAGTACATAAGTCATCATCCCTTTTCAAAGAGCATATTATTTTTCAAGGATCACACCAAGCGAATAGTACATATGCAACAAAAATGGAACACACTAAATTCGCATCGTGTGATCCACTTTCTTATTTGTTGTCAAATTAAAACTAAACACAAGTCCTTCGTCAATAGTCTCCCATTTGCATATAAAATATCTATCATTCCAAGTTATATTATGTTTTATGAACTAAAATGGCCTCCTATCAACCATTCCACGTCATATTTCCGCCCCTTTTTTCCCGTCAGATTTGCTTGGAATATTCTCCCGGAATAAGGGGAATCGCATATCTATGGCGCCATATGTATTTAATTCTCTTGTTGTCAGACAGATTGACGCAACACGTGGCGCTTCTAAAAAGCCACTTGCATTATAGCATACCGGCAACTCATGACGGTGTCTCTTGGTTTGTCAGATACCAATCATGCGCATCACCGATTCTTGTCTTGCCCTATTTTCATTTAGAGTCCATTCCCGCCTTCTACATTTCAAAATTTGAATGTGTAGGTTGAAGCTTTGTATTAGACTTTTCGTTTTTTGGCTGCGATTGCGCCTTAAAAGTTAAATGCTTAGGGATCTTTACTTCATCCCAATACAGGCTTCCGCCCCCTACAATTCGAATTTTGAATTTGCTTTTGTATAAAAGCATGGATTGTAGGAGAATGGACTTTTCCATATGCACGTTGCAAATTTCAAAAACGAGGTTAGTACGGACTGAGTCTCAAACGAAGCGAATTGTGCTGGGGCATACAAATTGTACACATTCATTTCGCGCCGTGCGATCCACGCGGTATGGAAGCTCCAAATGATGTGTGGATAAGGATCCAAGCCCGACTTCGGGAATATGCTCCAGTCTTCAATGCAAAAAAAGAGGTCTAAAAAATAAGAACTTAGACCTCGACATGTTGCGCCTTGCAGGCTCAAAAAGTATCGACATCTGGGCGGATGGCAGTTTATATCCATTGGATCCGTTGAGTGGCAGGAAACCGTCATTTCGGGACGTTTCAAGTTTAGTCCGATTTTGTGGTGACGGTAACTCTGGCCTCTTGGGATATTGTGAGAGATTGAGAGAGGATGAAGGCATTCGGAATCGAATCTGAGTTCCTTGAGATGAGCTGCTTCCGATTGTCACAAGAGAATTATAACTTAAACCAAAGACTCTTTTTTTCTCTCGCTTCATTACTCCAATTTGTGATGAAGGAAAGGAATGACGGCTTGGGGAGGGAAACTTCTTTGAGATCTGAAGTGGAGAAGTCCAAATTGGTGATAGGGCATTTGCAAGAAAAGATCCAAGAGCTCGAAAGAGCAAACTTTGGGCTTCAATGTAGGTTAAAGAATTTGAAGAAAACACCCTTGGCTTGCGAGAAAGGAAGAAGCATTATCGCCAGATAGAGGCTGAAGTTTGGATCAGGTGCATTCAGAGCGAGTGGTCACGCCACAAGGTCCGTTTACAACACTAGCAAAGGCCAGTTAAGATCTGGGGAAACTAGAAGCAATCTTGGTTACGTAGTGAAGAACCTAGCGACGAACAGGGAGATAGTGGACATGATTTGTCAGCCCTACAACTCTCCTCTCAAGAAGATGGTATTGGAAATGGTACTAGGGGAGATCTACAAGAAGTTAGAAGCTGATGGATGTACTGGTATTTTGTGATGATGTAGGCATCAGTAGGCTTGGTTACCGTTCTCTATTCAAGCCATTCCACGGCGTTGAAAAGAATGGGCACAAAAAAGTATTAAGCTCCCGTCCACAAATTGTCGAGAATACAAGGGTTACTAGGACAAAGATGGTGTATGCCATATTAGGAGAGATGCACCACGTTGAATGTGCTGGTCCTGCCATAGCCATAAAAGATAAGAATGGCAAGGATTGTTGTGATATAGTTGGAATGAATGAGCATAATAATCTTTGGGTTGACACTGGTTACTCTCTTACAATTCCTTGTCAAATATTATGACTTAATGATTTGCGAAACTAATGGTGAGATTGAAGTTTGCATAAAATTGGATGAAATGGAACTGACCAAGTTTGAGAAGTATGAGAGGGTATCCGTTGTCATCATGAATAGAGCAATTGAGAATGCAATTGCACATGCTAAATCAAAGAGCAACAAGAATAACAAAAAAGATGTAGAGGTGACTGGACGAGGAGAAGAAGCGTCTTGCGGAAAAATGGTTCTCATGTCAATCGAAGATGACACACGGTGGTTAGGTCTCTTTAAAGTTGAGAGAAAAGAAACCCCCACGAGGTTTTGAAATGGGTGTTCAATCAAACCCGACATCCCGAGTCTAATATCTAGATTCGAGGGAGGGAAAAATTGCAAGTAGATCACTATGGATCTTACAAAGTAATTTTTCACTTGGCGTCTGATTTAAAAACTGAGAAAGCAATGTACAACATAAGTGGAGGAGGACAAGGAACATGCAAAAGTTGTGCATCTTTTGCAATCATGCAAGGAAGTCAAATCTTTGGAAGAGCTGTTTCAACCTTGTCCCTTAACCAAGCAAATGCTCCTAATAGAGGAGAAGAAGATCCCAAGTTCCATGGCATTTTCCCCATTCCATTAGAGAGGGTTCATATCGCACTTTGCACGGCTTTGTGAGAATCATCGACAAGATGATATTTTTTGAGCTGCGATTCGTGTGGAACATTTCGGACAAGAAGAGAAGAGAGGAAGGAATTCGTAGAGTTGAACATGTTCTATCGAAGCAGGTTTGCATGGTGGCAATGTAAGATTAGAGCTTCGATGAGAAGCGGGGGGAAGAACAAGTGTGCCTCGTAAAGGTGTCAATTGGAGGGATGAAAGCTCGGCGCTTCATAAAGAATCATAGAGAGGCACGAATGGAAACCGGATGGGAGAAAAGGTCTATGAATTTGGAAAATTGCTGGTTGATGCGGAGCAGGACCGCCTGAGATGGCGTTAGTTCGGCATTGAGGAAAAAAAGCATGGGATGCATTATGCGAATTGTTCCCATACATTGGAGAGAATGGACCTCACAAGAGAAGATGCAGAAATGTTCGTGCAAGCGAATAACAAATTTATTAAAGCTTTCATAGCGCATGGGGGAGAGAGTGAAGTCACGCACTACTTGCACATCTTTTGGGCTCATGCACCTTGGTTTTAGGAAGTATGGAAGCCTAGCGATTGTGGAGTGCACAAGGCATGGAGAAGTCGCATAAACAAGCTAAAATAGCCTTTCATCGTAACACTCAAAGAGGGGGTGGAAATGTGGGAACCAACCCTCTAAAGATGATGTGAGTGGTTTTATAGAAGGCGATGGCTAAATCGACAAGAAGGTCGCTTTAAGGAGCAACCCAGAAGTCGTAAACACCATTGGCATAATCTTTGAAGAAAGCGGAAAGGAAGTTGCTTGGCAAAATTCTAGGGCCCCACTAGCATCATAGCGGTGGAGATCTAAGAGACAAAGAATCGGTAAAGTATACTTGTAATGTGTAGCATGTTCACACGACGCCGGGTGAAGTACTTGCCTCCAACCTTGTTTACTAACTGTAGCCCAACCGCGTCGTGTGATCTTATTTGTATCATCTGGTAGTGAGCGATTGGAGTTCGCTATTGCTTACATTTATGTGGCTTCGGCGTCGTGTGAAGCTTTACAAGATAATAATAAAAAGGGTTACTTTTGATTAAAGTTGTGAAAGATGTTACATTGAAAAACAAAATACAACAACTCATTGTTGCTCCGGTCGCGAGCTCTTCTTCATTATCTTCATCATCATCATCAGCTCTCCGCCCTCGTCTTCTTCGTCTTCATCTCTTCCCCTCAAGCGAGCAATCACCCTATCCAAGCGTTCCTCCAATCGTCCACCATCTCTTTGTACATGTCCGCTCTGTCCCAATAGCACAGCGTGTTCTTATGTGGAGGCGCCTGAATTAGCATCCTCGTTGCCGTCATAACCACCTCGGTCTGCGGTTGTTGGGGCATGTCATCTCAATCCGACCTTCTATTCAACCGCTTTGATTTGCCTCTCGGCTCACGAAGCATGAGAAGGTTGAATTCATTCTCTTCTTCTTTACGCTGAATTGTAGCGGCGTTTTCCTTTAGAAGATCATCTTGCTCCTTCAACCTCTTCATTAGAACACCCAACACTATGTCGGAAGGGAGTTCTATCCTCTTGCGTTTTCCATTATCGGTTGAGGATGTGGAGGCCATAGATGACAAATGGGAGGGGCGTTAAGATTATAGAAGTGAGGAGCAAAGACTCTAACCGGCGGAAGGAGCACATGCAAGGACCTCAATTTATACATATTGGCGCTTGAACATATTAAACACACTCATGGCCGCGTGCATGCGTGTCGAGGGATGCAATGGGTTGTCCGCTAGAACACATTAATGGTCTTGTCATTTGGAACACATTAATAACTATTCTAACTGCGTATATCACACCACGCGAAATCGCGCACGAGCTTTAAAACCCTATGAAGGGTTTAAGCCGTGTGATCTGTCTTTGTCATTCTCTCTACCACGGATATTGAAAATTAAAAATAGGAAGCGTAATATTCGGTACATTTGTCAAAAACTTTTCCCATTGAAAAATAAAACCAATTACAAACATTAAAAAAAGCGGGCCCCTCTAGGAGGAGCCCGATGCCTATGATCGCCGGGCAAGCTCTTCACGGAGGCGGTGATAATTTTTACGCTCCTCCAACATGATTGCACGCCCCCGCAACCACGTTCTCATATTCCGCAACCTTATCTTCCCGGCTCATCGAGTTGGGCTCGGGCGACCTCTCTCAGCCGATTGCGGCCCTAAGCCTCTCTTGGAGGTTATATCTGCGTGGCGCGCAATTGGCGGTCTAAAGGCAGCCCGTGATTGTCAGCGCACTAAAATCACCTCAGCAGAAGGCGGCCTTTTCCTCTGCCACCAACCGGCTTGGCGGCGTCTTCATCATTCTTTTTCTTTTAGAAGGCGGATCCGTTCCTCTTCAGCCGCGAATGTTCACGAATTTCCTTGACCAAAACTTGAGACAAGATCTCGGCGGGGATGGGCTGGGCTGGAGGCCATTGAAAGTGATGGGAGAAACGGGAGTGATGGCCGAGGGCGGATGTGGTAGAAACGAGAAGATGGCGGATAGGAGAAGACAAAGGCCTCCTCGGCGTTTTATATAGAAACTAGAATACGTTGGAATCTACGGTTTGCGACTACCGATAAAGTTGTGTAATAATCCTATGAGGCGAAATTATAGCATTCAATTAGGCAGCGGTAGCCTATGTTCGCATCATGGGATCCGTCATATCCTAAGCCGTCTTCGTATGCGAGCCGTACAAAAAAGGTGTTATTGTGGCGGCGCATGCCACGTCCTTGGCATGGCGTTGTCATCCACAAAGCCACGTATGTGAATAGGCGTTGTCATCCACATGCAAATTAGCATTTACACCGCAAGTTATATCACATAATCTAGCTAGATATTTGTGTTACATACACTTTTCCATTAATAAATTATGAATTTATACATACAACGAGGTATGCGTTGTGGAGATCATCTGACGCGAAATCCATTGATTGCTACCTAATTGCAAGAATGGCATTTCGCGTCGTGTAATCTTTTAATAAAACAAAACAAGAGAAACGGATAGAAGCAAAAAATAGAGCAAATTTTTCTTTGAAACAAAAAATATATATACAATGGCTACGGATCTTCATGATCACGTATTTGGAAAAATAAAGCTGCGTTCTCATCCTCGCAGCTTCGAAGCTTCTTCTCCATATCTTCTAAGCGCTGCGAAATGTTGTGTCGCGATTAAAAGCGCCTCGACCCTACGACTATTGGCCTCTCGGTTTTGGTTAATGTTGCTGCGAGCTCAAGGTCTCGCTCATGCGGCTGACCCCTAGTGAATTCTAACTTTGTCCACCGCCTCCATCTTCTTCGGCGGACGAGGCGGCTTTTCGTCGTGAACCTCCTTGAATCTCTTCATCACCACAGCAAGGGTGATGTCCGCTGGCGATTCGGGGCGCCGGGTAAGCTATTGGAGGAGGATGAAGATGCCATCGGAGGAGAAGGCGGAAGGCGAAAGGCGGAAGGGCGGAAGGGGAGAAGATGAGCGAAGAAGGCGGAAGGCGGAAGAGGATCCGGAGGTCGAAGGCAAGATAGAAAGTCTTCTATTTATAACAGGGATTTCGTAGTAGCTTGAGTCACACGACGCGAAGGATGCCGTGGGTAAAGGGGGAAAATCGGCCGTTACTTCTCGGCGTCGTGTGAGGAAAAAGGACCGTTACTTCTTCTAACGTCTTTTCTTCGAAAGCTCGTGTGATAATTTTTATTGATAATTTGGTGATACAATCTATACATAAGTAATTTTACTGATACATAACTAAAGATAGAACTTCTCATTGAAGCAAAATAGAGCGGCATGGAGATCACCGAGCCGAAATCCATTGATTGCTACCTAATTGCAAGCAAGGCATTTTGGCGTCGTGTGATATTTTAATAAAGCGAGAACATACATTGGAACAACGAGGATAGATAGAAGCAAAAATAGAGAAAACTTTTCTTTGAAGCAAAAATAGATAGATACAGCGGCTAGGGATCTTCATGATCCTCTAGCTGATTTTCATGTCTGCGGTATTTGGCCGTAAGGGCTGCGTTCTCATCCTCCGACTGGAGCTTCTTCTCCATATCTTCTAAGGCCTGCGCGAAATCATGTGGCGGTTTCAAGCTACCCGCCCTGCGGCTCGTCGCCTCTTGGTACATGGCGAATGTTTCCACGAGCTCAACGTCCGCTTCAGGCAGCACGGCTCCCTCGTGAAGGCTAATCTGCCGACCGCCTCATTGTTCTCGGCGACGAGACGGTTGTTTTCATCATGGATCTCCTTGAATCTCTTCATCACCACTGCAAGGGTGATGTCCACGGGCAGCTCTGGGGGCTGGGGAGTGCTATCTTGGCGTGGTCGCTTGCTAGAGGAAGATGATGATGCCATCGGAGCAGAAGGTGGAAGGCGGAAGCCGGAAGTAGAAGATGAGCAGAAGGCGGAAGGCGATCGAGGTCGGCGTGGACATCGGTCTTCTATTTTTATAACATGAGTCACACGTGTGCGGAATAAATAAATTAATTGTGTTTTTCAATAATATTTCATTTCTTGAGATAGATATCACCACGACGCGAAAACCTAGATATGATGGAAAAAATCAGGTGATGTATTTCGCGTGATGTGAATAAATACAAATAAAATAATTTTTATTAGGAATTTCGGAAGGACAATCCGTACATAAATAATTTTACCGATACAAGTTGGAAAACATATAACTTCCAATTTCTCAAGCTTCGTCGTCAATTTCATGCTCTTTCAATCCCCTGCCGCACTGATCCAACAAGGCAATGACTTCCATGTTATCGACCCCAGCTTCCAACCTTGGGTGAGTCAAGCCCGCCAGACTAAAAATTTAACATATTGCTTTCGCCCATGGAGACCGCTTGGTCGTCAAAATATTGTAACACGACATCCCGCCGAATTGCTATCACCCTTTCAGTGTTTGATGCCAATTGGGAATGGTTCCCGAACATGCATAATGCACGGAGGTAATAGACAAACTCTGCACCCTTTGGACTGAAAGTTCTGCTGAAGACGATTATCTCCCCATTAACGAATCTTGAGATATATCTTAACAATGTAGAGTCCTTCAATCTTTCCTGTCCCCCGCGTGCATGTCGGCAAGAAAAATCATCTACTTCCCACAAATAAGAACCCTCAAGATTATCTTCTTCACATTTATCCTCATCTACCAGGCTTATCTTTGCCTTGATTGTTGAAGGGCACCGCCAAAACTGTAGATCTGTTGGCGACTTTGCGGAGGAGATTTGGAATTCTTCTTCCGTTGGTAGATTCGCCTCATCTTGAGCAAATCGAGACTCCAGCCTCTCATATGCTTCTTTAAGCTTTATAGCATTCTTGGGGTATAATTAGATACTTCAAACATCTCTTTGTCCAAATCCTCTTCAAAATCTAGGCCTAAGTTTACCCATTCGCCAAGTAATAGCGATAAGCTCGTCTTCCCTAGCACACATTAAGTAACATAGGCGGGTTCCTCGGTATATCACTTAGCAATAAGTATTCTTTGCCTTCCACTAAAATTGGCGTTATGTCGGACAACTTCTTTTCATCCTCATCCCCATCCTCATCACCTTGAGAATCATCTCCCTCCTGCGGTTCACCCAAGGCGGTCGTCGAAGCTAAAACTCCTACATTCTTGCTCTTCTTCTTGTAGATCTATCTCCATTTCTACGTCATAGTCAGCATCATCACACATAACTGGCCCCCCCTTGGCTTAAAGATTTCATTGTTTCGGTGTATCTTGGTTTGGCCGGCGAGAATGCAATAACTAGCAAATGCAAGCGGCAAGAGAAATAAGATACCTTCTTAAGCACAAGGGCGCAGCCGAGGAGGAGCCCGTTCGCGGCATTCTTGAAAAACATCTTCCCCGTTTGCAAATGGGAAGCCGCCTCCTCTAGAGCTGGTTTTGGAATCCACGAGCGGGGACATCACGCAAAGGGCGTCTTGCCGAGACCAAGCGGTGCGGGTGAAAGCTAAAAGCAACCTCGCGATAGCATCAAGCTCGCTTCTTGTTTGCCATGATGTCCAACTCCTTGCAATAGAGCGGATAAATCGCGGTCGGCGCAACTTCCTCGTTGTCATGAGGGGCGGATGCATACCATTCGAGGAACTTCACATAACAATCCATGGCATGAAAGCAAACAGCGAAAACAAGAAGATGTTTAGGAGCGGTAAAGGTATTTGTCACTTTTTGAACTCAAGTAGCCGTTGTCGATTATGAAAGGGGACACAACCGTTGTGGGGAGATTTCTCAGGTACATTTTAGGGTTAGGGTTAGGGTTAGGGGTTGGATCACCGCGGCCGAAGACTACTATGTGCAACAAAAAGCACAATGCTTGCTTTGCTGGCGTCGTGTGATCCTCCATTATAACATTAAAAAAAAAAAAAAATGCGCGCGAAGCTAGGCTTCTAAGAAAGAAATGGACTAAGAGATTAAGCTTATAAAGCCATTGCATTAAGAAATATTATACATATGAAAAAAAACACAAAGGCACTTCACGGCCTTTTTACGGGGGTCTTTCTTCTTGTTGTATTAAACCATAAAATTTTGACCATAGTACTTTCGGGATCCCTTATGCGTAAGGCGAGGCGCATGTCCTTGGGCATGGCGGTCACCCGCTTGGCATGTATTCTTTGCAAGTCTGCGAGTCCTCGAACAGACCGACACCAAGCGCTTCGAAGCCATTTGAAGAGCATTTAAAGGCGGTTGCTTGAATTACATGCTTGGTATGATGTATCGCACCACACTCTTGCGAGAATCTCTCTCACGAGCGGCAAATGGGAGGCGGAATGACCATCTCGGTGCTCTTCGATACTTCTTAATCTCATGAGCTTTCCAATACCGGGCCGTCTTCGCTTCCGGCCTCTACCCTCACCCACCCGGCATTTGGAGCACATTTGCTTTCGGCCCGACTCTTCCGTAGCCTCCTCACCCGGCATCTGCTGAGGTGTTTGTTTCCTCGGCCCGACTCTTCCGGCCGTCTCCTCACATTCACGGTTAGCCTTCCCTTTTTGGGCGTTGGGCCTCCTCCTCGATTTGAAGGTCCGGCACCTCCACGGGAGGAGCAGGAGGGCGAGGAAGAGCAAGAAAGGCGGCTGCCCAATAATTAATCCGGCATCATATTGCGCTTTCGCCCGGTCTCTCACATTTTCATCCCTCGTCTCGAGCCGGATTGCACCTCCCTACTTACTCGGAGCTGCTTCTCCTGATGATTGTCATCATGCGGATTTCTTTTCCGGGTCTTCTGTTAGGCATGGTCGGAGGAGGAGAATCTCTATCAGAGACTTCAGAGTCAGATGAAGAAGGCGGACTAATGTAATCACCTGGCCTTACACCACCTGGATGGATCCTTGCAGTTTGCTTAGTTCTTGCCATGGCTTCTCAGCGGATGGCGCTTTATACTGAACAACGACAAAAATAGACAAGCTGGCGGGGAGATAAATAGTAAAAAACAGAAGTTAAAGTAAAATATGATGGTAACGTTTTTAAATAATTGTACGGAACCCTAAAAAAATATCGGACAAAATACGGAACCCTAAAAAAACATCAGACAAAAACACAAATAAAAAACCGAGATTCAAAGCGCTAGCCGATAGACAATTTCTTGTTGATCGCGAACTCACTAAACTTTACATTTCCCTCTTGCCTGTAACCAACCCTAATGCCATCAATAAAATAATGGAAGTCGTCAGCAATTTCCTCTGTCTCCATTAGCACTCTTAGCTCTGATAATGGCCATTCGCTTTCCATGGTGGCCGTATAAATGACTTCCTCCCCTCTCCATACTCGAATATCCACCGCATCGGAGTGTCTATTATGGTCCTCAAACGGCTCCCAAAAAGTTGTGCAGCCTCTCTTTTTCTGTTTCCTTCGTTCTAGTTGACAATTAACGTATAAATATTGTTTTGGAAGAAAGTATCTGAACTTAAAGGAGGACTTAACTACGCGGACCTCTGTTAGTTGACCGGATGATTCGTGGAATCGAACATCCCAGGTCGGAACCAAAAATAAGCCATCCACAAAATCGGCAGGGGGGAGAAAGCACATATATGTCTTCGAGCTTTTGAACTTCTGCGCCATCCGGAATATGTTAGCAAATACCTCAAAGCGGTGTGAAGATTTTGAAACTCATCCTCACGCCTCCGTTTTCGGACATTCCCGCTTGCACCTCGTCGACCATGCATTTCTTCATTGCAATTACATTGTTCTCATTAGTCCGTGGCTTACAAAGTTCACTTAAAGGGGCAATTCAACCAGGCCTCAAGCTCGGTTTCACGACCTTTTACGTTATAATCATGTCCGTAAAACCAGATGCCTATACCCCGCAAGGTCACGGCATCCATACCTTGGAAAAGGACAATTCCGATGTCTATGTGATACACGACAAGTACACTACTAATACTTTCGGCCGGAATGACATCCACGACGTCTGATAAACATAAACCTGCACAATAAATTTGTTTGTAAACACGTGTCAACGAAAGAAATGAAAAGATAAAGAAGATCACCACGACCTTGAAACTATCTCTACGCTTGATTAAGTAGGCGGCGACTAGCCCGGCGTCGTGTGATCCGTTTAAGGTGGTTACCATTTGCGGGCAATTTTGGGAAGCTGTTTTTGGTGGAGATTAGCTCTTTGGCCATATCAGAAGGGGTATATGCATGTCGTATTGTTATACTTTCCACTTTCCGGCCGCTAGAATTCAACTTGAACTCTTTTATCCTACCTATCCAATGTGTCCGCACGTCTGATCGCCTTTGTCGCTTAACTCTATGCTCGCCCCTCGTTGATGGCGGCATACTCACCTGAACCTATTGAGACAAAACCTCCCACTTCTTGACCTTGGGAGTTACTGTAAATGGGGCAAGAACACGAAATTACAGGAGACATGGATTGCGGATGAGGAGTGAAGGCGAGAGGATGCACGTAAGAGGCGCCGGAGTGACAAGATCTAAGTTTGGCATAAAATTTGACAAAGGGAGTTGGTGGACGACAAGTAGGGCGGTCAAAGTCACCATTATTTTGGGCGCGGGCGACTCCCAAAAATACGGGCCATTAAAATGGTTGCAATAAAAGCGCAGGCATCCCCTATGAAAATACGCCATGTGGATGCCAAGTAAGCCTGCTCATCCTTCTACCTGCCAAGTAATACTGACTTTCGTAAAAAAGGCGCAAACCTGATTGGTCCTGGCGAATCTGACGTGGAAATCTTTAGCCCAAGATAAGGGCCATTTTCAGACCCCAAATCCGCCCTAATGTTTGCCAACAATTCCAAATGATTAGTAGGGTGAGATCCTAAACAAAGGTCATCCAAATAAACTCTGAATTCTTGAGGAGACATAGGCCTAAAAATAACATCCATGGCTCTCTGGAAGGTAGCAGGTGCATTCATTAGCCCAAAAGGCATTCTTTTCATTGCATAAGTTCCCCAAGGAGTAATAAAAGAGGTCTTGGGTTGATCTTCTTCTTTAATACTAATCTGATTGAATCCTGAGAAGCCATCTAAAAATGAATACACCTCTTTACCCTTACAAAGATATAAGATTTCTTCTAAAAGGGCAAAGGGTAACAATCTTTGATGGTAGCTTTGTTGAGATCTCGATAGTCAATGCAAATTCTTAAAGCACCACTTTTCTTCTCCACGGGAACAATACAAGATACCCATTCGGATTAATAATTTCAATAATAACACCCGCATCCAACGCCTTATCCAATTCATCTTTAATTAGTCCCATTAGTGAAGCATTAATCCTTCTTAATTTTTTGAAAAACAGGGTTTACAATCTTCTTTAATCTTAATTTCAAATTGACATACATCGGGTTTGATACGATAGCTCGAATAATCCCAAGCAAATACATCTTTCCTTTCTTCAAAAACACTTGTATGTTCTCTCTGTTTTGATATTCAATCAAATCCCCAACAAACAAGGTTCGAGTCTTACCATTCTTAGTGATTACAATCTCTTTCTCCTTTTTTCGATGCATCAATGGTCAAAATAGGACAGAGTGCTTTTACCTCATTGTCATCATCATCTTCGGGGATAGCTCCCTGAGTTAAGTGTGACATGAGAGTCTCCCTACACAAGGCATCGACTTCAAAATTACGTTCTCTCGGGGATATGAGTGATTTCCCATGAAGCAAAGCTCGAGAGCACTCCCATTGCTTGATTCTTCAAGAGCTCCATATCTGCATTTTTGTTTGATAGTCTCCTGAAACTTGTCTGCAGATTAATTGTGAATCACCATAAATGTGAATATTGGCAATATTCATAGATTTAGCTTCACGGAGACCGCAATCAAGGCTTTATATTCTGCCACATTAGAAGTGACTTGAGGAAAGATCCTTCCTACTTTAGCTAAAAGTTTGTGAGAAGAGTCTTTCAAAATAGCAGCAGATGATGCAACATTTAATTTTTTAGAGATACCTCCATCAAACCATAAGAACCTTGTTGGTCCTTGTATGCTGGGAGGTGCACTTTCCATAATAAGAGGAACCATTTCATATTTTCTTGGTTTTGTATTTTTTATCCTGTAAGATCCCAAAGGTTCTTCAATTAGCATTTCTTTAATAAAATGTACCTCTTCCTTGGAGTCATAGGAGCCCTCTTGGTTATAAATTGTAGCAGTCTGAGAGCCATTGGAGATGGTACATCTCCCTTGAGACCAGACTGGCCTGGCATCCACAGTGGCTAACCATCTCCTCCCCAAAAGTAAGTCATAAATATCAGATTCATCTCCTATATCTTCAAAAGCCACCATAATAAAGTTAGCAGCCACAGTTATGCCTTCTGTATTAACAGGCACTTTAGTCACCACACCAATAGGAGAAATCTTAGCATTATAAAAAGATTTTAATAACATAGAAGCCTTCTTATCCACTTCAAAACCACACTTCTTCATAATATGATATGGCATGATATTTAGGGGAGAACCCCCATCAAGTAACACATTAGAAAAGGTATACCCTCCTAAAGCAGCTGAACATGTGAATGCTCCAGGGTCTTCTTCATGCCGTGTGCTAGAATAAGGTCGGTGGCATCAATTAAAATTCACACAAGCATTTAATACCTCATTATTAGTTTGTTGAAGTACCCTTTTCCTGTAACTAGGTGCAATCTTTAATAAAGTAAAGAGATCCACACTCACCTTGGAATTTTTAAGCAAAACATCAACCTCATCAAAGTCTTGATCTTTCTTACCATATTTTTGCTGAGGGGGTGGAGCTATGATCCGAGCAGTGATTCCATTACAGGTGGCACAGGGCCCGACAAAGAGAATGCTTACTTGGTTCAAAGCATGTACTTGAGCTTCATTCATGCTTCTAGTTTGCACCACCATAACTTCTTGATTTAGGAACTTCAGAGCTTGAATAAACCTTATAGAGGTGCTTGGTTCAAGCAAATCTCACGGGGGTTTAGACTCGGTCTTTTCTTTTTCCCTGTTTAGCAAAATATTCCTTAACAAAGACACCTAGCATCAGTATGGCCAACCTCTTTACAAAAAGAACAAACAGGACATTCCTTTCCAAAATGGCCTTTTCTATTACATTTGGAGCACACTTGCCAATAGCATATTTCGGATGGGTGAGAATTCCTATTGCAATGAATACATTCAGGGATAAGTTTTACCGCTCTTGCAGCCTTGAGTTCAACTAATTGTTTAGTTATTTTCGCTAAGGCTTGGTGAACCTTGGATGTCCTGACTTGACCTCCGCAACTTGGGAATTGGCTTTTTTTCCTCTTTGGATTTCTTTTTTTCTTTTTGTATGGCATAAACCGGAATAGAAGGATGATGATCATAATGTGCATCAAAAGTAGCATCGTGGTAAAACGGGTCGAGGAGTATGATGAGAAGCATAATGTTTATCAGGCAGTAGTAGAGAGCATCGGGTCGATCAGTGGTTTTGGCAAAGACTTTGTAAATGGAATCAAACCCTTCAAGAAGCTTGGATTTTGAGCAACTTTCTTTGGATATCCGGTCTTCTTTGCGCACCATTGATAAAGGCAAGAACTAAAAACAGAGTTGGGATGGTAACTTGTGCTTTTTGACACCCGCTCATGAATGTACTAAACCTCTCCTTGTACTTGATTCACACTTTCTCCCCGCATGTATAGAAAAACCTTGCAGTTCATTAACCAAATCTTGTGGAGCAGCTAACTTACCAAATCTATCCAGAAACTTCTTGACAAGTTCATCCCATGAAGTGGTACCCATTAACTTCTCATAAGTTAACCAAGCTCCAGCTTCATTCTCATCTTTGAAACATTTTTCAAATTCTGAAAGCTTGCATCCTTTTTTGAAACCATAATCCCTGTAATAGTCTTCAAATATTCTCAAAAAGTGGTTAGCACTCATGCTGGAATCAAAGGTAGGCAAGGGAACAAGGACATTCAACTCAAACTGGTATGGCATGTTTTGAAGTAAGCTAGTTGAGAAACTTGAAGGCAATGGCCTTTCTCTGAATGATCTGATACATCAACATCTTCTAATGGTTCTGTTTCTGCTGGAAATTTTTGCTTTGGGGCCATGAGTTCTGAGATCCAGGAAGATCTCGGTAGAACCTCCAAGATGTTGACCCTAAACCTGGCTTAAAGGTCAACCACAAGGAACCAATTCAAGTTTTCACTCAAATTGGGGTTAGAACCTCCAGATCACTTGAGGTGATCAGTCTATGCAAGGAACAAAAAGTTTGAGTTCTATACCTTTCCCATTTCCAAAAAATAGTACCTTTGCCAAAACAAATGTGGTGTCGAGATGCAGATCGATTTTTTAAGTCAGATGCAATAGACTTGGTCAAAAAAGTGGTAGTTAACCAACAAGTAAAACCCTCGACCAAGTCGGAGACTTAATCTGTGAGTTATTCGCGGCCAAAGTGGGGTCAAATTTTGGTCAATAGAGGTCAAATGTAGAAAAAAAGTGATCGAGAAATTGAGATTTGAGTTGCCAATCATCTTTTGAGAAATTCCCAAGTAGATAGGTTGCAATGATGCTAGGGAAGAGGGGCAATCAATCAAATCTTCATTTGGATATGTAAAAGTATTTTTGTGGCTAGATTTGGCAAAATACAAACCAAAACTGTCCAAACCCGAGCAATTTTTTTGAATTTGAGCTATACTTGGTATTTTTGAATGATTCCAACTCCTTTGGACTGCCACAGGTTCTAAGGATAGATGGCAAGTGGTCCAAAGGAATAGAAAAACACACTAGAATTTTCTCAGACTATTTTGTAGCAAGAATTGTAGAATAATATATCGTAGATGGATTTGACAACTTGGCAATCGATTTGAATTGATATGGAAGTAAATATATCATGATAATGTAATATAAGGATGCTTCATAGCTTTAAATCACAGGAAAATAATCTTCTCAAGTCAATAAATAATTTTTGAAGGTAATGTCAATCGATCTTGTGGATCCAATTGAGGAGAGCTCAAGAACTTCAAGGATCGCCCGTGATCTTGCTCAAGAATGATCAATGTAGGATCTGAATACTTCGAAGCTTTCAAATTTTTCTCCTGTCTTCATTTCCCATGTATATAGATTTAGATTTTAAATCTGTTCCCGCATCTTAGAGCTTAAATTTAGGCTTGATTGGATGCTTAGGGCGGAATACGTAATAGGTAGTTTTCGTGAGTCCAAGGCTTCCATTTCGTGATTCGAAAGCAGTTTTCCAATTTTAGGGTTCTTCACCGTATTTTTTCCAGAATTTATGCGATACAAGGGGTCAGATATTTTTGGGAGTATAAACCAGAATATGTCAGATTTAGCCATTTAGAAATGTTAGGCCATGGTTTCAAAGGGTGCCTTATAAAATAATTAGATAGATAGATCAATTGAGGAGATGGCAACCCTAATTTTTGAGGAATATGCTAGGCTTAGATACCATGTATTGGGATATTCCATAGGTAGCATGAATATTTAAGGCACAATGGTGGACAAAGCAAAGTGGTCATAAAATTCCAGGCTAGAAATGGGCTAGGGGTATTTATGAAGGTGTGATAAGAGTGGGAAAAGGGATATGAAATAAGGAGGCAAAAAGAATTAAGCAATCAAGGTGTGATTTGGCAAAAAAATGAACAAGGGAAAATATAAGCATAAGGGGAATATGACTAGGGAAATGGGGGTAAGAATATGGATAAAAATGACTAGGAGGTGGAATTTAATGCCATGGGATCTTCAAAAATTGTCTTCCAAACTTCATAACCCAGAATCTTCTAGAGCATATTCTTGACTAAGCACTTTGACCTTAAATAAAGTACCTCATGTGAGTTTTGAACCTTGAGCACTTGTTGTCTTGTAAAATGAACATCCTTTGACCTTCATATCAATGTTGACTACCAAGTCCTCTTTTGACTTAGCCTTCCTAACTTCAACAAATAAACCATTCAATTAGTATGTTGCCCTTTGGGGGCAACACTAGGGTATAACCATGCATTATCTAGATCTAAACAAGATCTAATATAACAGGATGAACACAAAGGAAGGTTTCAATTATACCCTTATAGGTCTAAAACTCAACAATGATATGGTTATTGATGAATGGAGGACAATATCATGAAGTTTAGCCATGACTATAAATAAATAGATCAAAAGATTTTCCG
This sequence comes from Isoetes taiwanensis, assembly GCA_021234155.1. Taxonomy (NCBI): domain Eukaryota; kingdom Viridiplantae; phylum Streptophyta; class Lycopodiopsida; order Isoetales; family Isoetaceae; genus Isoetes; species Isoetes taiwanensis. The sequence goes on along the minus strand of JAJEKV010000066.1, from coordinate 6,480,832 downwards.
TACCTGTTTTTCTAGTTCATCTAAAATATTAACTTATTGCACTACATTTCTCCCATAAGTCTTTTAAATGGTACAATATATGATAAAAAGGGATATTGAGGTCCGTGGTGTGGTTTTATTAGAAGAAAAAATGAAGAATTCTACATACTTTCCACTATTATAAAGTTAGTCAATATGTGGTTGCTCCAAAGTGTTGTAGTCTAAGTAGGACCATAGTACATGTAGATCAACTTTTATGATAGGCTATAATTTTTGTAAATTTGAACCTTTCTTGGTAATATATATCTCAAATTTCATGTTAGAATAATATATTATATACAAGATTTGAATATAAATAAGCATGGACTATTTATAGGTCCAGGATTAAACCAACTGGATTGAGAAAATTTCTCTATTTATTTGCACTGGCTCTATTCATTTTGTCCCCTACAATGATATTATAATTTTTCATCATCTATAAGATAATCTTTGAAAGGTATGAGTAGACTTCCTCATAAATTCAAAGTAGCCCTTAACTATTTAATTTTCGTACTTCGATATATCACCCTTTAGATAGAAAATCCTCCCTAATCAACTAATGTTATCATATATAATGTGGTATAAACTATATTCTAAAGAATTGATTAAGATGATGATCTTCTTGACTTTTAAATTAGAGGTCATGTGGACCAATAATTGGCATTGACATAGCAGTCTATCTTGATCTTCTTTAGTTATACATTTTCATATTTTTCCTTAATTCATCTTGAATTGCTTTCTTAACTTTTGGAAGCTTTGAAATATGGTGTTTGAAGTTCATCGTCAAGGCACAAATCTAGATGATAACTTGGAACTAATACTAAAAGTTTTAGCCCAAACCCAACAATAGATATTTTTTATTGATAGAGAAGCTCATGAAATACCCACATCTTAAAATTTAGCTTGATATTGACTAAGATAAAAAAAAACTTATTGATTTAAAATGAACCTATGGACCAGTAATGGTCTTAGGTACAGAAATCTTTATTGATTTATCATGATCGTGCCATCTGCTCTTTTTCTTTACTTGTTTTTTTATTGATCTCATATCCATACAAGCATTCATATATGATTTTTTCAATGACATACTATTTCAATAAATTTCCTTCAAACATAACAAAATAAACATCAATTATTAACTATAAGTCAAAGCCGAACCTTTAGATTACAGGCCAACAAATATTTTTTATGCATGAAGCTATTAGTCAACTACTTATATACCAAATTTGAAGTAAAAAATTATTTTCGTGCAAAAGTTATAGAATTTCAATTGAAAGAGCCTTCTGGGAACCATTATTGGTCCACAGAAGACAGAAAACTGTTTTGACCCTATCATGTTTGACTGACTATATCTTTCTTCCTAGACTTCGGATTGGAACATGGTTTTTTGTGTATTTATCTTATCTCGTATAGAAAAATAACATTATAATGAAAAAAAATAAAGAAAACTCCTTTTATTGAGACAATTTTATATTATGTAAACATGAAGCAAACTGGACTTGACCCCCCTTGATTCACCTAAGCATAACTTTCAATTTTAAGGGTATATGCATTTTAAACTATTTTTTCTGTGCAACTTGACTGCCATACATTAAGTGTAGAAAGAGTTTAACTGAATTTTATGCCATTGATTTTATATGAATTTTAAAGCGAACTGTACAAATGAACTATTTATGGTCCATCAAGGGACAACTCTAGTGTTAAAACGCATCTTTATTTTTCTCCCATGACCTATTGGTCTCCATGGACGTTAAAAAAACTATTCTATTCTATTCTATATAGCTTAGGCCATTTTGGATTTGAAATTTGAAATTTCAACTATTATGTGCTCTCTTATTTCTCCAGTTCATTGTCGTTTATACTCTGGGTTTGAATTCCCATTATTATACAAATAGCTAAAGGTTAAAATTATACTTCTACCCTACCCTTCACAATACTTTGGTTAATATTGCCTTTGTTTTTCCCTTCTTTATGTCATTTTGTTAGGCATAAGGCTATTTTGCTACTTCACATCTTGTTTTTTGTTCAAGTTATCCGTCTAACCCTACCCTTGACAATGCTTTTAGTATATTGTTTTTTCTTTATTTTTTTTCATTCTCTTCATTACCTTAACTCTATCTTTGCTTTCTCATTCTTTATGACATCTTGTCATGACTAAGGATATTTTGGATTTTCTTGTATTGGGCACCAATTTGCCGCATCCATCATGCATTAGTCTTTCATTTACATTGTTCCTCTTTATATCATGAGCTACTTTTTCATATTTTGCACGATTTTGATGGTTATTTCGTTGCAAGTTACTTCCCATAGTCAGTTAATTTATATTATTTTGCATGTGCGTAACTACCTTGCATGGTTTATCATTCGAGTGATAGTCTGCATCGGGCATTGATTTCGCCACCTCCTTTCTCATATATGCTTTTTAGGCCTTAGAACGTATGCATTAAGCTTTAACATCTTTTTAAGACATTGCATTTCATATGTTGGCATATTTCGTATTATCCACTGAGATCCTACACGCATATCTACTTATATTTTCTCCTGCCCATTCAATTACCACGGTTTCTGCATTATTTATTTGTTTTTGGTCCTGGGAGGAGTTCTTTTGCATATATCTTATGAGTTGTACTTCCAAATTACCTTGGAATTGATTCCTTTTGTGAAAATTGCATTTCGGGCATTGGTGGCTTTCTTTTTCATACACTTGTGCTCGGGATATTTAGCCCGTGTTCACTATACTTAAGCGGTTTAAGTCTTATCCTATATAATAATGTTTTAGGGTGTGTCCGTTTTCCATCACGCCCTAGATCGGAGGGCTCAGATCTTTCAGACTGAGATCGGACGATTTGTGTAATTTTTAGGGTTCAATGGCAATGCACTACACAAGGCATGCTAAAATTTAACTGCTATAATTAACCATTAAGGAACCACTATACATGTGGTTACTTATGCAAAAAATAATAATCTTAATAGAAACCACATATTATAGTGGTTTTTATAAGTAGGATGTGGTTTTTCATGCTAGTTTTTGTTGCAACATGGTTTATTTAAATTGATAATGGTTTCTAGCATGGTTTTCTTGTTAGTTTATTGATACAACATCGGTTATTAAGTTGGTAATGGTTTATGGTATGGTTTTTCAATGCTAGACGATGATTCTCCACATTGGTTTTCTTTTGGAGCATGGTTTACTAGAATTAGAGTAGTTTGGAAGGTGGTTTTCACTGCCAATTTAAATACCTAGTGGTTATTCATGTTGGTTTTCTATTGCCGAAATTGTCTATTAAAAATCGACCACATTGGGTTTCTTTTGTAGTATGGTTTATTAAAATTAATGTAGTTTACAAGGTGGTTTTTACTGCCAATATAAATATCTAGTGGTTATTCATGTTGTTTTTCTATTGCAGAATTGTCTACTAACAATTGGATATGATTTGTAGCATGGGTTTCCGTACCATTTTAGTTTGCATGGTGGTTATTTATAATTTCCAACCAAAAGGGTGGTTATTCATAGTGCTTATTCATAAACTTCAATAGATATTATACTTTCATGATGTAGATTAATTATTACTTAAATATATGCTACAAAATTCATGCTTATATTTAAGACTACCAGAAATACTGAATATTGTAGTGTAGTTACCCGGAAGACCCTAGAAATTTTGATGGAAATGGCTCAAGAAAATGCCGAAAATCTTTTTGGTTATTGATTTTTTTTTTTTTTTAGCACGCCAGCCTAACCAAGCATGCAACCCTCCTTGCAATTTTAGGCTATCCACGTAACAACTACATATCATCAGAATCTGATGTGGCATGGTCTAACCCGTAAGATCTTGAGATTTACATATCGAGCTATTAAAATTAAGAAAAGGCAGAAAAATACAGACGAAAATGGAGTCGTTCGCAATCTCTCCGCTCCCGCATTACATCTTCCCATCCCCTTCTGTTTCCCTTGCTTTCAGTTTCCTTCCATTTCTCTTTCCATTTCTGCCGTTTGCTTCTTCGATTTTCCTTACCCTTTCTCTAGCTTCCTTCGAATTTCCTTCTTGTTAATGCATTCAATCCTTCCCTTTCATCGTTGCAATCCCAAATAGCACTGCTGCAACAAATCCGACGGAGCTCCAGTAGTTTCTTGCATATATGCAAGCAATAAGTAGGGTGTCTCACGCATCAGGAGCTCGAACAAGGCAAACAGAGGTTAATACCTCCGCCTCTGCATTCCATCATTCTTCCACATATCCCAAAAGCGGAAGCAACGGCATAGCTTCATCTGGCAACAGCGTCAGGTGTGCAGCAATTCCCTTTTTTTCAGCCCCTATCTTTGGCGCTCGAACTTGCCTTGGCTATGGCGGCCCATCCCGGGCGTTTTTTTGTTTTCTCGGACGGGACAAACAAGCGTATTCTTTTCTAGCAAAGAAGAAGAAAAGAAGCAGAGAGGTGCATCTCCGGATCCTTTTAGTCCAGATCTGCACCATATCTGCTGCTGTTGGAGCTCGATTGTTGCCGGAATAACCCTTCCCATCATTTTCACCTCGCAATCCCCTTCAATTCGAGCTTTTTTTGCCCCATTTTGGCACATTTCTTCTCTGCTTTTGTATCATCACCTCTGGCTTTTCTTTCCCCTCTTCTTTCTCAATTCTAGCTCCGATCTTGCGTATTTACTATATACTAGCTGATTGTAAGATTTCTTGAGAAACAACACAAGAAGATTATCTTGAAGATTGGAAATACTTAGAAACTGCTGTTAATTCAAGCGATTGTTATTCTACTTGTGGTACCTCGCCCTTTCAATTCTTCCTTGATCCGACCATTTTTTAACGCGGCATTGGCGATGGAGCCTAGAGTTCTTCAACTACAAGTTTTGGCAGTGGGCATCTACGACTTTGCGATGGGTGTAGAGCTACTCCTTCCGGGTATGCATTTATTCTTTTACATTTCCTGTTATGCCTTTGAGCTTGCTTTCTTCCTCTTTCAATTTACACGTATTTCTCTTGATTGACCAGTTCTATATTGCTTGAAAGATGCAGTTAGTAATGACTATAGATCAGGTTCACGTGTTTAAATTGCTGAGTATGTGTTGTTTCCCAATATCCTAGACTTCTCTGTGATGACCATTGTCGTTTCAGATATGAATTAACAGAGGTAGCTTGTATAAAGAGGTAGCTTGAATTAATAGAGGTAGCTATCTTCCACAGAATAGTCATCGGCTTCTTCTGCTAGTATCCATTTCCCACTACATATCTTCAGCAAAGGAGCAGTCCCAATGATGATAAGTTAGAGTCTATGTCAGCAATATGCAGTAGAGCATTGCACAAAGCCCTTGTATCTTCACGTCCCTAAGGCTTCAAAAGATGATTTATAGCTTTAGCTGCTGAGTATATATCATAAGCATGATCCTAATTTGATATTTATGTATCTGAAGAAAAACCACCAATCCACTTGGGAAATCATAGCCTTTTAGAGACAGAAAAATACCTCTTGCAATATGCTGATGAAATGGCTACCTTTTACCACACGTATGTGATGCTTTAGTGTCTGCCCTAGGCCTAGGCCGTTGTCAAGCCAAGGATTAACTTTCATCCTCGATGTAAACACTTGCAAAGATATTTGACATCAGCATATATCCTGCAGAATGGGAGGAATCTACGGTAGATCTAAGTGAATGCAGGTGAATTTTGCAAAAAGAAACGTGTATTCTGAATGGAATAAAAAGGAAGAGATGCTTTCACAAACCTCCAAAGTTATAGCTTTGCTGCTTAGAAACTCGACATATGCAGCAGATTTGCCCGTGCATTCCTTATCTTTTAAATAAGGAACACAGATATTTGACATCAGCACATATCCTGCAGAATGGGAGGAATCTAAGGTAGATCTAAGTGATTGCATTATCAAGCTCCTGCTTGAGAGCTTTAATGTTTTCATTTTGAGATGTGTACAACTGCTGCAAGTCCAAAGGCATTACAACTCCAAAGTTAATGCAATGCAAGCATCAGGTACATGAAAACCAGAAGATATCAGATTTCAGAGGCAATGGGTAGCATTGCTGCAAGTTCAAAGGCATTACAACTTCAAATTTAATGCCTTATCCTACATATATGCATAAAACATATAGAAAGAGGTGAATTTTGCAAAAAGAAACGTGTCTCCTAAATGGAATAAAAAGGAAGAGATGCTTTTACAAACCTCCAAAGTTATAGTTTTGCTGCTTAGAAACTCGACCTCTGCGGGAAATTTGCCCGTGCATTCCTTATATTTTAAATTTTCTTCTGTCAAGGATAGAATTTGTGCTGCATATTGGTCCCATTCATCAGTACACCGTTGTATTGTCCATGTAATCTCTCTACCTCTTTCACCCAGAAATTATTTAAAAGCCTGGAGTGCATAAGTTAGAGTCTATGGTAAGCAATATGCAGCAGAGAAGTGCTCAAAGGCCTTCTATCTTCACATGCCTAAGGCTTCAAAAGATGATTCATAGCTTTAGCTGCTGAGTATATATCATAAGCATCATCCAATTTGCTATTTATGTGTTTGAAGAAAAACCACTAATCCTCTTGGGAAATCGTAGCCTTTTAGGGACAAAAAAATACCTCGGAGCTCTGATCCCGCATGCAAAATGATAATTTGAAAAACATTATTTACTCTGTTTTTTAAAGTGTAAATGCTCCCTTTCTACTATCATTTGGGCTTGCACATTGGCATCTTTTCTTATTTGAGCAGCCATCTTTCATGGTAAGTAATATTGTATGATACAAAAAATGAGAAGGGAGAAGGCATAGGAAGAAGATATTTGAAATGGTATCTAACACATTTGTATACTGGCCAGGTTCCCAAAGCTGCTGATTGAGTGGCTCATCTGGAGCTCCAGCACAAGACTATAAAAGGTATGATATAGTCCAGCCTTTTCACCATAATAGGCTTCCCCTTTGTGATGGCTGGATCGAGGTCTGACACATGCTCGACCCTTTCATTTCCCCAAACAAACTTGAACATCAAAACTGGAAGGCCGAGAACACCAAGGACATTGATAATATTTTTCTTTGCCATACAAGACCATATGGCCACTTGCAATCCCCGTTCCAGGCACCACTCGATAATCTCCTTGCTCTAGGCCGAGGATACACGATTTTAGACCCCACTTTTGTCGGCACCTGCGAGGTGTTGAGCTCAGGGACGTCTTTATCGTGGTATACTGCAGCTAATACTCTATTGACGTCAAATATTATAAGCTTGGTGGGCCCCGCTGGATCCCTTTCCAATGTATTAATCCGGCGTCATATTCTGCTCGCCGGTCTCTCACATTTTCATCCTCCGTCTCCGAACCGGAGTGCACCTCCCTACTTACTCCGGAGCTGCTTCTCCCGCCGTCTGTCATGCGGATTTCATTTCCGGGTCTTCTGTTAGGCATGGTCGGAGGAGGAGAATCTCTATCAGAGACTTCAGATTCAGATCAAGGAGGCGGACTAATGTAATCACCTGGCCTTACACCACCTGGATGGATCCTTGCAGTTTGCTTAGTTCTTGCCATGGCTTCTCAGCAAAAGGCGCATTATACTACGAACACTGACAAAAATAGACAACTGGCAAGAGATAAATAGTAAAAAACAGAAGTTAAAGTAAAATATGATGGTAACGTTTTTAAATAATTGTACGGAACCCTAAAAAAATATCGGACAAAATACGGAACCCTAAAAAAACATCGGACAAAAACACAAATAAAAACCGAGATTCAAAGCGCTAGGCGATAGACAATTTCTTGTTGATCGCGAACTCACTAAACTTTACATTTCCCTCTTGCCTGTAACCAACCCTAATGCCATCAATGAAATAATGGAAGTCTTCAGCAATCTCCTCTGTCTCCATTAGCACTCTTAGCTCTGATAATGGCCATTCGCTTTCCATGGTGGCTGTATAAATGACTTCCTCCCCACTCCATACTCGAATATCCACCGCATCGGAGTGTCTGTTATGGTCCTCAAACGGCTCCCAAAAAGTTGTGCAGCCTCTTATCCATAAAAATGCTTTCAAATCTGTCTTCTCTTTTCATTCAGGCCATGTCCACTGGCACTACTGTCGCAAGCCAATATGCCAAATCTTAGAATTTTGGCATTCATTTGAGCAACTACAGAAGTATCATAATCTCTGCTATTCAAAAGAATAATAGGTCTGACACAGGGCTTAAAAGCCATTCTTTCTAATTTTATTTTCGTGATACCTTGCATGCTCTTCATATGTCTGCCGCACACTAAGAAATGCCCTGCTTTTCAAATAGCAAAGGTAGATTGGCCACTAAGCTATGGTATTGCATTATAGGCTAGAAAAATATCCAAACTACTCATTGAATATTATTTCTTTTTTTTTAAATCGTTATGTGTCTGCCTGCCAAACAAAGTGGTGTGTCTATGGCACTTCCGATGGCATCATCTAAAAAAATGCCTCTTGAAAAACGTAGGGCTTTCGGGTGGGCAACCGGATAAAATGGGTTTGTCTGGCTATTGCACTTCTAGCAGCATCATTAGGAAAATGCCTCTTTCAAATTCAGCCTCTTAAGAACACGGGACTCTCTGGTGGGTTCAAGAAGGCATCTGGAAAAATGAAGCAAAATCTTGGAATGAGGAGGATAAAATGATGCAGATGAAAAGGGCCGATTAAGTAGACTAAAGGAAAATCCTTCTTAATTGCTTGTGTGTTTCTAAAAAGTCTGCTTTTAAAATCGACGGTAACAGAAAGTTCCCATGGGTTTCCCATGACACAAGAGCAAGATTAACAGATGCAGAACCACCATGAGCATTACGGAAATAAGGCAGAGATCGTCCTAAATTCTCTGATTATCACTCTGCAAGGAAACAGCCCCAGACCTCTGCCCCTCACACATACAGGCAACCCAACCAAAAGTGGAGATCCCATCCCCACCTTTCGCCCAGCTCCCATAAAATCTACACCGTCCAACCGTCCTCAAGGATCCCTCAGATCCCAAAATTCCACAGCTCTAAACAAAGAATATGCCACAATATTCTCAAATCGTGGCCCTCTATCTGTTCCTCCCCACAATCCCCAAAGATTGCCCTATGGGCAACCCAAAAAGGTAGATTTCCAAAGCTAGAAATTAATGACAAGAAACTAAATGAAGAGGGATAGAAGGTGAAGCAATAGAATGGAGAAAACAACAGAAATAGAACAACTGGATCAGACATGATCCGAAGTATTCGACCACAGCAAGTAATGAATTCAACAAACCGACTGCTACATCTACCAAAGATTGGCGCTACATGAACTGCACTCCCCAATCTGGCTTTGCTGGATCCTTGTGTCCTGCAATCCAAATATATCCGGGTGAGAAATGATTCAAAAATAAATCTCCACCACAAAGAAAAGGCCTATCTGGCCTAGATCTGCACCTATATAAAAAAGCCACGATCTATTCAATATATGTAAATACTGACTTGTAACACAAAATCACAGACATTGGTCGACAATCAGAAGGGCTGGGAATAGCCTTGTATATGCTGGACTTAGACAAGTACATAGGATGGGGATTATCTAAGGCAGATCTAGACCGAATCCATCTCTGCATTGAAAATCCTTGTGCTGCAAGACCAATCATATAATCTGCCTTGCATGGATTTTTTTTTTTCTTTTTTTTTTTAAGGCAAGATATTTTATTAATAATAAGTATGGTATACAACCTTATTTATAAAGCCCTCAAAAGGCTAGGTAGGAAATATTTGCACCACACCCTGAAACAATGGGAAGGTGAAGCACCACTAACTTAGTAATAAAACCAAAATTGCTCTACATCTTCTCTACCACATCTGATACTATAGCGGACCCAACATGGCCCAGCTTCTTCTCAATATGCAGTAGATACTATAGGAGCAGCTCCTGATTCTTTCCGCCCATTTCAATTTCGGGTGTCAAAGATCCCTCATGGATGGATAGAAATTATTGTGTTAAAACACCAAGATGAAGTTCGAAACCAGGAGCATTCTCTTCAATTCAAATCAAAGCTAGAGGACCCACAAGAACTCTAGGGAGCAACTTTCATCCCGCGCGCTAACTTGGGCCTGGATTATCTTCCTTCATAGAAGTACTAGAAGAGCCCCACTCTGCATGGAAACATTCGATTCCTGCAACAACAAATAACTCTAGTGCCATCCAAGTTGGGGCCGACCTAGGTCGGTCCTTTTTTCCAAGCTTTTCTGACCTAAGTCACGGTCGGCAGCTTCCGACCTACGGTCGGGAGGGTCAAATTTGGCCTAAATATTTTTTGACCTAAATTTTTTTTCCCTTTTCATTTTGCTTATCTTCCCTGCCGCCATATCTATAGAGATAGGAATATTTGGGCAAAGTGGAGGTGACAAACCACTGTTGGTGGCCTCTGTTTCCACCAAAAACTGAAGAGTCGAAGCCAATTATCGACACCAACAAATGGGTCGACCACCTTTTTTAGCAAATAGCAACAAACTTGCTAGGATTAGGTGGGTTTACTGTTTGTATTCTTCTATTCTCTTAAGACTTCTGTACAACATCATAGATAGCCTTTCTTAGGTCTTAAAAATGTTAATCCATTTAAGCTTCCAAACCAGCAGATGTTTGATGTCTCGAGATTGCTCCTCCCTATTTGCAGGTTGCCTCATAGTGGAAAACTGGGCATCTTCTTCTACCAAAGACCTTGATCCCAATTTTTTCTGTCCTCTTTGCATTATCTCTGTATTGTTAAGAAGCATTGCCTATTCTAGTGTCGACGTGCTGTAATTAATTTGCTACACACATTTTAAATAACTTACTAGTTGAGATCTTGAAAAAGAATATGAACTATTGTTTCTTTTACATCTTCCGCATAGATAAATCAATAACATCTCCCGTAGAGATAAATCAATAACTTGCAGCATGCACTATAAGTTCGACTGCAAATATTAATTCTCGAGAGCATCTTATTTACCTTATCTTTCTTGATAGCATATTTTATTATGCCCCTTTTTTTCTTTCTTGTAGCTATGTATCTTTTCATTCCCTTCTATGCCATATTCTAACTCATGCACATGTAATTCTACTCGTAACCCTATAAGCTATTTAGTTTAAGTCCATCTATTTGCTGTTTAATTAGGAATAGTAGTCGTTATAGATGTATTGAAGGTTGTTTATGAACTATCTGCATTAAACTATAAATTTAAATTTTAGCAGAATAGGTCGGTAGGTCGGGGAAGAAATTCCCACCTAGGTCGGCCTTCTCCCACCTAGGTCAGCTAGGTCGGTAGGTCGGCCCAACTATGCTGCCATCTATATTAATGTAGAGCAAGAAAGAGGAAGTCGTGAATGGCTTTTCAATCGAATCGATCAACAACCAAACAATATATCTCAGATGCACCAAAATTTGTGCCGCTCATAGCTAGTTGCATGTTTCAATAGCAAAATAGAAAAAAATCCATACCTTCAAAAAATCAATGGAGGTTAATCACATTGGCAATGAGTTGGTCTGATATATAGCCTGAATGACCTCTACTGATAATCGAAGACCTCCATCTATGCATAAGCAGAGCCCCCAAGGAAATTGAACCAGAAAAATGGCATAAGCGAAGTAAAAGTAGAATACTCAAAAAGCACGATATGAAAAGTTTACTTGGGGATCATAACGAGCATTCAAAACGGCAGTTTGCACACATTAAATGGCATGCATCATCCAAAAGAAAAACGAATCATAATTTACGAACAAATTCTACATATAGAAAGCATATAAAACATGGATCTGAAGAAAAAGCATCTTTACGTGAGTAGCTCATTTGACATGAATAAAGAATCGAAAAAAGTATTTGGATAGAAATAAAAGCAAGAGGGGATGAAGACAAGTAAGATGGGTTGAAATTGAGCAGAAGTATCGTGGATAGGAAGGAAAGTAAAGGACAACTGAGAATAGGGATATAGGGAATGCTGCTGTGAGAAGACTGCCGATAACCGACTAATTGAAATGACAATACTTATATAGTGCCCGTCCCTCCCCAGAATCTTGATCTGATGACTCGGATCAATTGTATTACTTGTTGAATCAGAATGTTATATAAGGGAAGATGTATAGACTCACAATCAGAAAAAGCTACTAAGCCATGAAAGAAATCGTTGCACCGGTTTACAAATTTGATTGAGATTATGATGCTAGCAAACCTAAACTCATCGATGAAGGCATGGATTGTTAAGGATTACCCCTCAATACAAGATCGAGTGCCTGATTGCTCGAGAAAATATCTCGAGTTTTTGGGATAGCACAATTTCTTTTGGTTTTTAATTTTTGGACACCGCATATCAATTTTGACTGACGTGCTGGGTAGGCCAAAATCAAGGATAGGTTAGAATTGTCCGAATTCTTATAAGGGGGGTTAGGCAACCTTGCTAAAGAGATTTCTCTCTAAATTGAAATGGAATGATAATTTCAAATGTTTATTGCAATCGTATAGCCAACTCACATTTTATGTTGCAATGCTACAAAGTATTACGATGTATTATTATTCTATTCTACTCTATTCATCATCTTCTCCTATGATGTTATAGAGGTAAATATTTGACATCCTAGATCAGATGACTATCCTTGAGGAGAAGTTCCTATACCAATATATCTTGTTTGTACTCTGAGCCAAAAGCACTGGCACACTCATAGCCTGGCCCAAAAATCATATTGACATAGCCATTACTTATGATGGATCCTTTGCAACGAAAAGAGACTAAATATAACATGGACAACTTCTCATGTCAATTAAAATATATTATAGATTTATATTCATCATATTAATAAGGCTCAAATGACATTTCTAGAGTTGTTGCATCACAACAAGGTGTAGAAACATCTTCAAGTAACAAGCCATTATTTATCTATTTACTTGTTTTCTTACAACTTTTACTTGCATTGCCCACAATTAGCTTGAAGTTGTGCAACAACAGCTTGCACTACTGAATTAGGATCACTTTTACAACTGCATGTACTCCCAAAGTTTGGATTTTTGAAGTTACTTTGGCTACAACAGCTGCTTTTGAATGGCACACATACAATTTTGAGAAGAAGAGCATCTTTGAGACAAGCGAAGGAAGATGGAGGTGGGGGAGAGGGAGGTGATGGAGGTGGAGGGGGTGAGGGTGGCGGTGGCGGTGGGGATGGTGGTGGTGGAGGAGAAGGTGGAGGAGGTGGTGGTGGAGGTGGTGATGGGGGTGGAGGAGAGGGTGGTGGGGGTGGAGGTGGGGATGGAGGGGGAGGTGAAGGCGGAGGGGTGAGGGTGGAGGGGGTGGAGAGGAGGAGGGGGTGAGGGTGGAGGTGGGGATGGAGGGGAGGTGAAGGTGGAGGGGGTGATGGTGGAGGGGGTGGGGATGGGGGTGGGGGAGGGGGTGGGGGCGGTGGCGGCAGAGATGGTGGTGGAGAGGGCTTAGGTGGAGGCGGGGGGCAAAACTTGAGCTTGTTGCAAAAGAATGTTGCATAAGAAGGATGAAGGAGGAACAAGAGAAGAAGCGGGAGAAGGAGAGCCTTTCCCATAGCAAATTCTTGCACAAACATATGTATGGGCTCTAATTTATAAGGAGAGCATATGTTAGAGTCAAGGATGGTTCTCAAAGTCTAGAACTTTATTAGTTTGGATTGACTCTAAGAGGCCATCCTCACTATTTCTAGTTTTAGAAGGACTAACTTTAAAGTTACTTTGATTGACACTAAGAGGTCATTCTTATAATTTCTATTGTTAGAATGGACTAACCTTAAAGTTTCACGTGATGCACAGCTTTTAATAAAAAGGAACTTGTGATTCGGTATGGCCATTCTCGTAATTTCTAGTCCTAGGATGGACTAAAGTTCCACGTAATGCATGGCTTTTAAAAAAGGGAACTTGACATTTGGTATAGCATGCACTTGGCCTGCTAATTTGAAAAAATAATTTGATAAGTTGTCTTCTCCTTGTAAGTCGCTTTTATATTGACCTAACATGGTGGGGACAATTTATGTCATTCTCTATATAATTTTCTAATATAAAGCGTCTATTTGTGCCATCTATTATGGTTGTTAATACTATGACGTATTCTAGTTAATTTCACGATTATGTTGGCAAATGATTTTTAAAAAAAATTGGTTAAAGGAAAAAGTTTTTAAAGTTTCACGTAATGCATGGTTTAAAAAAAAAAAAAGAACTTGTCATTCGGTATAGCCTACACTTAGCGCGCTAATTTGAAAAAATAATTCGATAAGTTGTCTTCTCCTTGTAAGTCGTTTTTAGATTGACCTAATATGGTGGGGACAAATTATGGCATTCTCTATATTACAAGAGATTTATCGCGGCGGCCAAGGCTGCCGGAAACATTTCTCTTTCTTGACTCCCCTCTTTTTAGGAAAGTGAGTGATGCGAACATTTTCCTCCACCAGTTCGCTTACTGAATCGAAAAATGGATGCGGACTAAGCCCTAATTGTCGTGGATGAGGAATTAACATCTGAATAAACTCAAATTTCGTAAGCATGTGTGTTTATGCAAATGCTTAATGATATGGGATGTTGTCAAGCCCTTGTGGAATTGATGTTTGATGCTGGAATATTAATATTTAGATAGTGGGGCTAATTAACCGTTAATTTTAACAATGTAAGCACCAAAATGTTGGGGCTTTTATATCGTGGTTTCAAAAAAATTGGGCTTTTATATAAGTAGAACTCAGATTCAAGTTCGAATTGAAGATATGGTGGGATAATACCAGCCCCTCTTTTCCCGCTCCTCTTTTCCAATGTGCTCCCTCATCTTTCTGCATAAATTTCCATCCAAGAATCCTCACCCTGTCGAGAAAGCTTGGCCTCCTCTGTGTGGCATTTTTTCTTTGTTGCTTCCATCTGGTACTGATCCAATAGATTAGTCTCAGATCCAACAGATTAGCCTCCTGCATAAATTTCCATCCAGGAACCCTCATCATGCCGAGAAATCTTGGCCTCCTGTGTGGCATTTTTTCTTTGTAATGCTTCCATCTAGTACTGATCCAACATATTAGTCTCTGATCCAACAGATTAGTCTCTGATTCGTGGATTATGAACTTGGAAACCCAATTCCACGCTGGATTTAATTCGCCATGCTTCACCACAGTTTTTCTTCACTGCCCTTTAAAATCCGCTGCAGTAGGTATTTGATGCACCCCTTCCATCCCTCATCATCAGATTCGTTGCATTGCATACCTCCACAAACAGCTTCTTCACCATTTTCTTCCCTTTATATGAGTGGACGATGGAGGACATAAATCGTTCATTAAATTAGGAAATTGATAAAGCTGACAAACTCAAATTCCACATGGTTGGTATCAATGAAAAGCCATCCATTTACAAAGCTCTCTATGTATAGGAAGTAGATTTTTCCAGATTCATTTAGGAACGCGGACCACATGCTATTGTAAATATGAAAGAAAGAATATTGGCAGAACAACATTGCACTGGGCAGCAATACTGCGGTAGGAGGTTCCTGCTATGCGACAAGGATGATGAATATGATTGTCGATGTTAAAGATAGATAGATAGATAGATAGATAGATAGATAGATAGATAGATAGATAGATAGATAGATAGATAGATAGATAGATAGATAGATAGTAGTTTTAACGTCACGCCACTAGGCAACATCCAACTGGACATGTGACCACACACCACACTACATTGCTTGGTTGGGCCCTGCCCCCAACCACCTTACATTGCATCTATTGGGATTTGACCCCCAACAGTACCGAGTGCGATTCTGGGCGGTACGCCCAGATTGCGATGAGTATATCCTCTTGGACTATAACCCACTGTGGTCCACTGGGATCCTGTAGAAAATAGATAGCGGCATCATGAGATAGTAGATTTAATTTGTAGGCCCATGGAACCAACATTTTGGAAAGCAACATCAGGGTACCAAGCCTTTCTTTTTGTACATCATATAATCCTCAAAGCTTGAAATAGAAGCAGGGAAATGTATTCATGGTAATATTTGAACAAGGTTAAAGTTACTTCTATGTTGGATTATAGAATTATAATACAGTTGATACATTGTGGTTTATTTGACATGTTTATACAATGAAAGTAGCAAACTAAACCATTTTGTACAATTCCACAATTTGCATTCCCCAAGGGCAATTGCAAGCACCCTGTCACTTACTCCAACTTTTGCAACCAAGTACTGCCTCTCATGGTGGTGCTACGTTTTAAATCAGCATTGGTACCATCAGGGAGATTGACTATTCAGTTGCAATCGATAAATTCATGCATGTCCATGGCCTAAAGGTCATGGAAAGACTCTATGATCATTGATGACCAAATAAGCGTTGTAGTATAAGCATAACAGATGCAATACCAGGGTTCCTTCGTTGCTAGAAACATGCTTAATAAAATTCTTGGTATAAACAGCATCATTCTGATCCAACATCTGCACTTGTAGCCATTCAAATTCACTAAGTACAACAGATATATACTGTAGTGAGGTAATGTAGCATCAACTAGACTATTAAAATATTTTGTCTACATAAGCTTCGCCTTGGAACCATATGCACCTTTCCTGGATTGTAGGCAGCAAGAGGATCAATATTAAGCATGAAGCAAGAACATGTAGTTGCGAGAGTGTCAAGCAACCTAATCAGTTGTGATGAATAAATGGATGTTTTTGATGGAGGAAAGGCATGATTTCCATACCCCGAAGACTTGATATTCTGATCTAACTCCAGATAAGAGCAAAGTTAAGATCTTTTCATGACAGGAATAAGCATATCAGAGGTGCTAACTCTAACACAACCAAGCAAAGCAATGTGGGCAACGGGAATAACAATTGCTTCTTACCTGTAAGAAGAGTGCAAAATAGAAACCTTCATGTCCAAAATCCAATACTTTATTTCTGTATTAGCATTTTAAGTTTGGCCCACCACTTCTGGACTTCTGCATGCAACATTGCTGATGTTCAAGATGACAAATAATTGATTCGGTATACATGAGAAAGCGAAAGTGAAAACTAATAAAGCTAAATTACTGTTCTAATTTTATGTAAAGAAACAGAGCAAGAAATGAACCCACGTGTCGGATTTGCTGCCCTGTTACCTTGTGGACGAATTTGCTGCTACTGCCATGCTGCCCTAAGTCCGGATTGATGCCCCGTTGCCTCTTATTTGATTGAACAAAGACTAGGAGCACCCAGTCTGCTTTGCAGGTCCCATGCCGCTCTTTTGTAACACGAAAAACAGGGGCAGAAAGAAACCTAGAAAGAAAAAAGGGAGTCCATGAAATAAAGACTCCATGACCGCTCTTTGGATTAGAAATCGATTATGAGCAAGCATGGGCTCACAGGGAAAGCTTGCTTGCATCTTCAACTTTGCCATGGATAAATGGTACTTTGTTCCTGCGCCCAAAATAAAGCGGTTTTTGTTTAACCAGTTTCTGTTGTGTCAGCAGCACAAAGTTTGCTTTCTTCTGAAAATCAAGTTGTGAAATTCTCTGTTTTGTCTATGTGCAGGTCTTCAAGACAACTTTTATCCATATCAAGGCTTCATCCCCTGAGTCCTGGAAAATGGCAACATGTGTGTTAGTGGATGGGATATAATGTCTGGTTTGGAAGATTAGTTTTTATTATGAATTGTGATATATGAAGATTCTATCTTCAAATTTTGAGAATACTACAGTTTCAGTTACAGACTTACTTCAATTTTTTGTTAAATATTTTATCCTCTGAAATTAGGGTTTCTCTCTTAAAACATACTTAAAATATTTTATCCTCTGAAATTAGGGTTTCTCTCTTAAAACATACTTTAAGAACATTCTATTTGCTAAAAAAAGTGACACTTTAAAAAAGTCAATTCTTTCGTTGCAAAAAAAAAATTAGTCATTTGGGGGGGGGTCAAAATAGAATTTCATGCATCCTTTTTTTTTTAACCTCGTTTTACCCCCTTTTTTGTAAAAAAAAGGGAATCTTTGAGGAATATTCCTTTTGCTCTCGTTTCAATGATTTGCTCCCGTTTAATACGCAACTTTGTTTAGAATAGAATAGAATAGTTTTTTTAACGTCCACGGAGACCAATAGGTCATGGGACCCATACAATGGGCTAGTACAATCATTACTACTAGGATTAAAAAACCCCTGCCTCGAACAATCTTAATTACTTGTAAAACGCTCGGAATACTTGTAAAAAGGATGCTAACAGATCAAATTCCTAAACTTTAACTAGTTCCAAGAAGCAATTATAGTTATTATTGTGCATACTATTGTGGTCTTAGAAGGTGCAGCAAAATTTAAATAAAGGTAACTTGATTTAAATAAACAAGGCAAAAGTTTTAAATGCGACTTTAACCATAAACTTCCCAGGAACCTATACACAGTATTGCAGGTGTCTTTCATAATAAGGAGCTATAAGCATGAGCCGAGTTCTGTTGTTTGCACAATTAAAAAACTACGCGATAGAGACGTACGATATAAAGCAACTCGAAAGATTCAAAATCCTATTGCACAATCACAACTCATGAATGCAAATCAAACCCGAGGCATTTGTAAAAACCCGCAAGATAGGGTAGTGTTTTTAATACAAAGAATCAAAGACTTACGTAATTCTCACATAGCCTCTGGTTGACCTCCACCCGTATAGTTCGTGCTTGGCTAGGCCAAAAGGCAATGGCTCAAGACTTTGGCGTTACTTCTTGCATTCAATCATGAATTTGTTAAAAAACAATCGAACAAGGAAAACAACATGCATAATAACTAGTTCTAAATGTCAGACAGAATGAACATACTTAGGTTTCTTTTGAAAATAAAAGGCTTACACAAAACATGACTACCAAATGAACAAAATCAAAACCACATCTCAAAACAAAATATGAAATTGCAATACTACATCAAAGTTGTGTAGTGTTATTCGACTTGGAATCTAAATTCCAAGTGAACTCAATTGACACATACCATCCAAACTACTACCATTGCTACACTAAACATCTATTTGGTGAAGGGACGCTCAGATAGAGACCACAACACAAATGGGACTACAAATCAATCTTATTGGTGACTTTTATCATCAGTACTTATTGCATCTTGTATAGTTATGTAACTAGAGACATGCTACACACTACAAGACACTATGAAGTTAGCCACCAAAAATAAGATGCAAGCTAAAAGCAAAAGTCGAGATATCAAGACTACAAAATTAAAATGCACACTTCTTGCCAACACATACAAGCCATAAAAGAAACGTAAGACACTTGTTGAAGCATCTACACCTAGATGAGTCAACACAAACGTTCAAATCCTAGTTGCTCAACCCATAAGCAATTGCAAGAGAGGGTCAGAACTAGAACATTGCCATCATTATCAACACACAATCCCATTTTTGCAATGCCGAAGAAGGAAAAACAACCATAAAAATTACCTTGAATGCTATAAAGAGAAAATACAAAGAAATTAGAGATGAAAGTTTGGACCATGGGGAAGGAAAGTTGTCTAGCTTAAGAACTGAAAATAAACTTCAAAATCTCAAACCCATTAGAGTCGTAAGCCCATGCCACGTACATGAAGAATTATACTTGGGCACACCTATGTAATCAGTCTTGTCAACGGTTCCAAATAACAGTTTGACTCCTACTTCTTGAAAAAAAAAAAAAAAAAAAAAACTAGCCGTTGTCCAGAGTATAGTCGACCTTTTGACCTTTCCCACAGGCAAGCTTGTGAGCTTCTGCATCATCATGCGAGAAACATAGATCCCGGGCAAGTAATCAAGATCTAGGAAAGGTTTTCCACTACCAGCTATCCGCCAGTTCTAGGCTATACCCCCGCCACGTGCCCAATGGGGCTTTGCCCTACCACAAATGCGGTGTCGGCTTGAGTCAAGGAATCTACTTACCTTGAATAAACTACTGATGACAGCTAATACCATGTACCTTGTATCTGTGACATAGGTGGGAATTCAAAACATTTATAGCAAGATAGACATCTATTGCCTGCAATGACAAACTCACACCATTAAAACCAATACTACATATATTCAACAGAACTAGAAAGCACTTTGACCAAGCATATGACATCAAGCGGAATGCCTAACTCAAAGGTCGTATAGCATATACTCTAAAGCCCTAAAATGTGTCCCATAGCACCTCAAAACATAGTACAAAATGACAATAAAGCAATCAATTAAAGCCCTGAAATGTGTCCCATAGCACCTCGAAACATAGTACAAAATGACAATAAAGCAATCAATTAGTATTAACCGTCAAAACATCACAAATGGGCTTGAATCCCCAGCACTTTGCTAAATAATCTTAAGATCCATATTCCAATGGTATTCCAGTGACTGCTTTAAACTTTCCAGCTAACATACCTGGACAAACTATGGTTTTACACAAATCTGCAAAAAACATGCACCATATTGAAAGAAATGGCCAGCTTGCGGCAAACTTGAAGCCTCTTGCATAAGCTATTGTGAAAAACATGCACTACCACACAAAATATAAGAGTGGCAAGCTTGAAGACCCTTGCATAGGCTACTGTACTGCAGCTCGTGGGGTTTGCATGGTTCTGCTCATGCTGCCAGCACTACAGCCATAAATTCAATCTAACACACAAATCCATCTAAACGCAGTTCTATTGAATCTAGAGCAGAGGTCATGCCAAAATAACATATAATGTAGCTACAACTGTCTTCAAACTAAATTCTAAACCTGCATAACTTGTATTGTGCAAAAAACACTCTAGATATTATGCATAGTAAGTCCAAAGAAGCTAGATGGGGACATGACTATTAAACCCAGCTCAATCTTGCAGCAGCCTTTATCGCATTTGTAGCTTTTTAAGTTACCAAGATCACTCATCATAAAGCATTGCATCCTGGAGAGGACATCAAACAACCAAGAGAAACCAACATCCGAACAAGATAAAGATGAGTCCTGCAAGTAATAAAACGATTAGAACCAGGGTTGCCCTTAAGGCCATAACGGCATAGGCATGATTTAGAAGATGAGGCGAATCATAAGCTTTCTATATTAATTTTGTAGGCGATTACTTTTTGCAACTTGAACTATTTCATAGAAACTCTGGCGAATCTTGAAATCGTTATTGTGGTAATTGAAATAAATAAATTAGATGTCAATTCACATACAACTTAAAAGGATTAAAGAAACCTATTATGTGTAGCAAAAAATGAGTAGTTGTTGATTTTTTTAGTATTCTACTATGGTCCACTAGAGCTAGCAAACAATCACTTGAGCTACAATGGTGATAGATCCATAGAACTGGAGGCGAAGCTCTAGATCTGAGCTAAAAAATGCATGGCTAATTTAAGAAAGGCGGGAGGATGAAATGTTAAAACTTTGGCGAAAGAATATAATTTATTTTCAATAGTAACCTATTCAGCTTTAGTATCTCATTTTCAAAAATATTCATAATATAGCCATTTGGCTATAAATAGCCCCTTAAGGGCAACCCTGATTAGAACCAGCAAAAAAAAGATGATGAAAGAATAGAATAGAATAGAATAGTTTTTTTAACGTCCACGAAGACCAATAGGTCATGGGACCCATACAATGGGCTAGTACAATCATTACTACTAGGATTAAAAAACCCCTGCCTCGAAAGGTTTTCAAGGGAAAAACCTTTGCAGTAATGATGATACTAGACAAGCTTAGATAATGACTACTGAGGGCTCAGTAATTGCAGACGTTTATCTAGAACCTCAAGTATGTATAATGCCAAGTCATGCACGATGGTGCCGAGAAGTTGTGGAAGCGTGGAATGGAATGCTAAGGTCGAAAAATGATTAGGACTATCTCAAAAGCGTGGCAACTCGAGAAGAGTATGGCTTTCATCTTCAATAACTCAGAATCGCAACAGCACATAGTCTCGCTTCGCGGCAATTGCGGCCGCTCCCATCTAATGTCTCAACCAGAGCTGTGGGACCCCCGTATGCGAATTGATGCAATAGCTACAAGCTTGTTCCCTGGACAATGAAGCAAGCAAATAAGCTTGGGGCCCTGGTGCCAAAGTGGGATTTATGTGTGCATGATAATGACCCGTTTTCACTTGGGCCAAAGTAAGCAAGGCGTCCCATATCTTTTGAGAAAAAGCGACCATTAAGATATTGTTGCAAAAGCTCGGGATCGAACCGGCAAGCATCAGCAAAGGTTCGTTACCAGCCCAACGTGCAAACCATGTAGTGCAATGCTCTTTCCAACATCGTTTCAAACGCCGAGGAGATTCAGCCATGGCAAGTGCAAGAACAGATACCTAACATCGCCCATGTGGTGCACCTTGCGGATATAGTGGAGATGGCGCTTCATGGCGGAATGTTGAAGAGGCCAAAAACATCTCTTGTAAAAGAATAGCATAGGGCACCGTTCTTTTAACTCCAAGGCCGTAAAGTGAGAAAGGACTTTTGCACCCGCTCCAAGCTCTCCCAAGCACTAGCACTAATGGCGTGCCCCCACACTTCGTAACCATACAAGAAAAACGAGGCTCTACCAAAGCCCCAAACAAGTGGGCTTTCCGTGGCCAATCATGAATTTCTGCGAAAACAATTGTTTTGCATTGCATAGAGTGCTCTCCATCCAGCCACCCACCCGCTTGGTAATACATCTTGTTCCCGAGTGTGTTCTTCTGCAATTCTACACCAAGATACTTGTAGCTATCTACAACTTCAACTTCGCGGCTATCATAGTGCATAGGGGGAACATTGTGACGAGAAGATTGAACTACCAAAAGCTTGGTCTTTTGCAGATTAACACGCAGACCTGTGTTCTCACAGAAACTGTGCAGAGCATGTAAATGTTGCTGCATACTAGCAGCGGTATGTGCCAGAAGTGAAACATCATCAGCATACATAAGTTGCCTAATGATATAGTGTGCCAAATGTGGACCTCCGCCGCCATGATTAAAGAGGCTATTAAATACTTTGCCGAAGGAACCAGAAATGCAAATAATATATTGCCATTAAATCTGGCCCTTACCTAGCCACAATATTCAAACAAGTGTCCATGCAACCTAAAAACCTCCATACAGAAGATGGCTCACAAGCTAAGACCTTAAGACTGTTTCATAAGTGATTCATAGGCAGTTCAGAAGAGCTAAATGGAATTGTAAGGAAACAGACTCGCATCCCAGCACCCTCAACTGCTTCTTCGACTCGTTTTTTTGCATCAACACCCTGTTCTCTGGTGTTGCCAACATATTCAGAGGCCTTGCCCTGCATTTTTTCGCTCTTGCCGTTGGCATGTTGAGAAACCTGCTCTGAATCGAGGGCGGCTATACTGAGGGCAAGGCATTCGATCGAAAAACCCACCAGAATACTCGCTATCTGCGGAAGTGGAGACCTCTCCGGTTAGCCGGTTTCACCAGGGTATTAAAGAGTGGCTAAAATTCGCCAAATGGCTATATTTTAGACCTTTAGTCAAATTTTGCGGCTAAAGTTAACAAAGATCATTTTCTAAGGAAAAAAATAATTTAGCCATTCGAAGAAGGAAAAAATTTTGGACGTCTAGAGTTTAGCCAAGATTGGCTGCATCATAGCATGCTAAATCGCCTTCTCTGAAGCTGATTCGGTGCACCCTGATCAATTCAAATAGCCATGTTTTTTTTTTTTTTTGAAGAACGTGTTTTACTTCATATTATACACTCAAAAGATTACAAAGTACTTCAAGAAGTAAGAAATATCCCTGAAGCATCAATCACTTTTAGATGATCACTCCATATTGGAAATTTAATACGATCAGGCCAATTGGAGATCTGAAAGCAATTATACAACTTCTTACGAATTTCTTGAAGTACCACCTGAGAAGAAATATGCTTATCATAAAAGACCTTTCTTCGCCTTCGCTTCCATACACTCCATATTAGCCAAGACTTTGCCATGTGAAATGCAATCCTTTTAGAAGCAGTCCACTGATTTAGATAAATACCCAAAAGAAAGTGCTGACTATCCAAAGATACTCCAAAAAGAGAATGCAACCAGGACCTAAGACTACTCAGCTCTGCACACAAATATAAACAATGCTCCAATGTTTCAATGCACCGCTCACACATTGGGCAAATAGCCATGTTGAATTTATTCAAGGACCTCTTTAATTTAGGAATCGCCATTAGCTATCAACCATTCTTTGATGGATAATGAACGTGAATCTTTAAGTTGTTTAGGTTAAAGACATGACGAATGTTATGTAGTGAGCATTTTAAGCTCGAAGTAATAGTGTTTATTCTTGCAATTGTTGAACTTAAAGGGCTATATGCACCAAGTTAACCATGTGTGTTCCCTCAAATGGTATTGTTTGCTCCTTATGAATTGTACATTGAATCTTTGTTATTGTTCTGGAATGAAAGCATATTGAATCATTTGTCATTCATGTGGTAATGATGTTTAGGGTCTGGATTCGGGAGTGTTTGGGGACAGTTCTTTGTAAGAACCCTTATGTCCTGCAAACTACTCCTCAAGAAGAGATGATCGTCACGCGGGCTTTGAAATGCAAAAGAGAAAGAAGAAAACAAAACAATAGCTGATGAAACAACAATGATCTTTGATTCAAAGTGAGTACATGAAAAAAAGCTCCGTGAGGAGATGAGACAACAATAGCTTGAACTTGTCTAAAGATTTTAGTCCAATTCTCAAGTATATATAGTACAACAATCTCCCAAAAAGGGCTCTGATTCTTGGTCACCTAATCCCATGATTCCTGTCGTGACTCATGGAACTATTATTGCCATGATGAGTGGCAGTGAAAGTTGGCAGGTTGTGGATTCCCCTACGACACCGGTGACTCCCACAATCAGCACCGCCTTGCTCAAGCTTGAGATTTAGTTGCATATCTATATGCAATTTTCGTAAGAACAGCCATAGATGAATTATTTACCTGAAACTCCATACATCACCTTGCATCAAATAGCAGATGCTCTTTATGGAGGCAAAATTGTGGGTGTTTCCAGTAAATAAGGTTCTATTTTTCCTCACAAATACTGTAGAAAATGTTTGTATTAGAGTAGCATTTTTTGCAGAATAACTTGCAATGTGCTATGCTCTTGACATTTTTACCTGGTGCACTATAAGAAGTTAAATAGTTGCACTTTAGCCACTAACCAAGAAAATTTTGCCAATATAAAAATTTCATATCATATAAATTTTACATTTTAGCAGATTGGGAAGATAACTAAAGGGTTTTATTTTATCAAATTTCGCCTAATAAAAATCTATGAACTTCTATTTTCAATAGGTTTAGCCAACTTTAATTTGAATAGAAAAACATTTAGGACCCTTAAAATTTACCCTGCCACCAACAGAAGTGACCAACAGTTTACAGCCAATAATGGGTTTGGAGCAGTTATTGGCATATTTCGGGCATATACTAGCATATACTTAGAATATGCCACAAACCCACATGAACGAGGGTTTGCCCCCCTAGGGGCAACCCAAAAAGAAAAAGGAAAAAAAGAAGAAGAATGGTAGAAGGAAAAAGGGAAGGGGAAAATGAAGAAAGGGAAAAAAAAAAAGGAAAAGTAGGGGAAAAAGCACTGTGGAGGTTACAAAAGGGACAAATGTGCATAACCGGGGGGTATCACCAATGCAAGTCGTATATACCATGTGCATGGATGATAAGGGGTTTTTTTGTTGTCCAACGTATCATATACGTACGAGTAAAATAAGGTTATTTGGTTTTGAATCCATATCCGTACGACTAGGGGTCATTGTTGGCGAGATAGAACTTCTCGTATGGCACAAGATGGGGTTAATCTTCTAATATCTTTCTAGGAAGGAGTGGGTCTCGGAACATGATAGATTCATAGTTTACCTAAAAAAGTCTTTGAGTTATATGCTAACTTAGGATCATGAAAACATTTTCAATACATCCTCATACCGAACAAATCATTCTTTAACTCTTTAGTTCACTTTAACCTATTATCCACAATTCGTTTGCAATATTTATACGATAAGGGGTATGTCATATGTTAAGATGTGCTTTGTATTTATACGAGAAGGATCATTAGTACTACAAAAAAATATCATATAAATATGATATGGGGTAGACAAAAGTTAGAAACAAAAGAACGTATCATATGGGGTTTTCTTAGAGAATTTTGTATACGAAGGGGTATCCATATATCGAGAGCTAATACCCCCAGGGTGCATAAACCTCTTATAGCCCTCTAATTAATGAGGAAAAAAATGCACTATTGCTTGTGAAGAAATGAGATAAGAAATCACCCAAACAATCTATGTCTCATTTTGTTGAGACATGAACAATTGATGGTTCACCAGCATCATATGTATGCTGCTGTGATTTCTATAACATGGTATTTGTTTTCGTTTTCTATAAATGACTAGTAACATAGATATTTTTTGGAGCAAAGTGGTAGTGGTTACTTTTTTTGCCTCATCAAAACCTATTTAAAACCTAAATCAACAAAGATCAACAACATTAACACATTATGCATGACTTGTTTTTAAGAAAATGAAATTTGATATTGGGAATTATTATACATATTTTACATGCACTTATGGCATGCCTTAAATGATGGGCATGGTGGCAAGATTGTAAGGTAGTACCGAGGCCTATGAAATCTTTTCTTTTATTGATAACAAGTTATACTGGTGGGAAAGTGGAATATACTGCATTTTCCGTTTCAACTAAAGCACAAGGCTAGGCTAGAGGACATCAGCTAAACAAAAGAGTTGAAGTGGTTATTTCTTTCCAGGGTGAATCTCAAAGCATATGATAGTTATAGAGGTGTTATCACAACCACCAACAGGTAATCGCTAAAAGTAAAAGTGGACAGGGTAACTAGATCATGAAGTGTTAGAAATAACACTATTATATAGATGAATGATGGTAGAAGCCAGTAAAAAATTCACAAACAAAAAGCCTACGACCAGAGATATTGCACTTAAGCCAAAATGGGCAGGGTATAGCTTAGAATATCTTTTGAACAGTGCTGACTAGATTCACAGTGTGGCTGACCTCTAAGATAGGTACATTGTAGGCGTCATCTTGAGGTAATTTGTCAGATGCTCTTACTCTGTGCTCCAGGTAGCATTCTGCAACCAGGTCTATAATCTATGCCCAGAATAAACGAGCATTTTTTTAACATATTTAGAATACTTGCTTTATCCAGAAGGCATGTGTAGCTGCTACAGACCAAAAGTCTTACCATGTCTTCATTTCATTCTTCCTATCTTCATATGCATTCATCCATATGCCTCTATGCCACAGCAACAGAGAATTGGTACATTCGCATTTATATGCTTCAATAGTATGTCAATTTTCAAAGCATGCAGAACGTTGCATACTGTTCAAACAGAAGGCCTAATAACAAACAAAACTTTCAGATAAACATGATATATATTTATTACAAAAATGAACAAGGTGCTGCGCACGGAGGGTTGCCCTACGGTGGCCCGAGAATGTGTTTTCATGTTTCTTGTTGTCGTTTCGTTTTCATGGTTCCTGTTGGGTCATTTTATGTGTCGGGGCTTATTAATGGTTTGAACGTAGGGTTTTGTTTTGTGTCGTGTTGTTTTGTTTATGAATTGTACATGGACCAAGAAGAGGCTTGCAAAGCTCAGTACCTAGACCAATTAGGATTGACGTGATTATGATCTTTGTCTAAAACATATTAGCCATTTATGAAGAATGCTTTTTGTAGTTATATTAGTAATGGAAATTGTACAGGGCCTGTATGAATACATGCTTTCATTTTGTTAGTGAATGCATACAAATATTAAGAATAGAATACCCAATGGTACAAACGGACCAATTCGTGCTTTGGTAATATAACAATCCCATTTCGAATATGTGTGTTTAAGTGCCTTGATGATGTAGTAATCCCATTTCTAATATGCACGTTTAACTTGGTTGGTGTCAGTTAATTTTGGTTCGGCATAGTGGTGAACCATTCTTAACCGAGTCCTCATATTTTCTTGCATCCTCACGACCATATACATATTCTTGTGTTCTCTATAGATTCTTGATTCTTCTTCTCGAGTATTTAGAGTTCTATATTATAGATCTCTCATATATTGTTGTGCTCCATATAGACTCTTGATTCTTCTTTTCGAGTATTTCGAGTTCCACATTATTATGGCTTTCCCATATTTTGCTTGTAGGTCGTGGTATGAATGGACCAGAAAATGAATTATGTCTCAATAACAATAAAAACAAGGTTGCATATTAAACGAGAGCAAATCATCTAAACGGGAGCAAAAGGAATATTCCCTCAAGATTCCCTTTTTTGTCAAAAAAGGGGGGCTAAAATGAGGTAAAATTCAAAATTAAGAGATGAAGTTGTATTTTGACCCCCCCAAAAGTGGTCATTTTTTTGCGAAGAGAGTAGTTGCTACAACAAAATAGACATTTCCAAAGACAATTAAAATTTGCCTCAATTGTGTTTTGGAGAGAACTTCTATTTTCAGAGGACGACGATTTTAAGTGAAAAAATAAATGAAGTGTTCAACTGAAACATAGGATTTCCAAAACTTGAAGATTTTATCTTCAATATTCACATCCAAAATATCAAATTTGAGACTCAGTTATGAACAAATGTCTGAGGAGTATTGAGCGAGGGTTCAATCGCATCTTTTTCCTCGTTTATTCCATCTTTAGCACCATCAATTCTTTTGATGTCACCTTTCAAAGCGTCGCTATTGCCATCTTTACTTTTGACCTTGACAGCATCTTTGCTTTCCAGAACATGAAAAGATACTGGTGAAAAGCAGATACTGGATTCGAGTAATAGAACCACTTTTATATCCTTGAACACATTTTCTACTCCAAAGTAGTGAAAGGCTGAACAAAAACAATGTTTTAAGTTCTTTGATCCAAAATGCCTTAAAAATATTTGCTTTTCCATGTGTCTCCAAAAACTAACAAATTTCTCTTGTTTAAAATGTGGAGATAGTAGCCAAAAAAGGATATCCTTCTCGAACAAATGAAACTCTTTTTGTATTCTGGAATACACTTTGTATTCTGGAATAGCAAAAGGAAAAAAAAAAAAGCAAACCCTTTGTGTATTCTGGAATATACTTCGTATTCCGGAATAGCGAAAGGGAAAAAGAAATCAAACCCTTTGCGTATTCTGGAATACACTTTCTATTTTGGAATAGGGAAAAGGACAAAAAAAAGCAAACGCTTTGTTTATTCTGGAATACACTTCGTATTCCGGAATAGCGAGAGGGAAAAAAAAAACAAACCCTTTGTGTATTTTGGAATACACTTCTTTACTTGGAACTGCGAAACGAAAAAAAAAAAAACATCAACTTATGGATTCTCGTATTCTAGAAACTAGGTGTTTTTTGTTCTCGTTTGAATTTCTATGAACTAGGCATTTACATGAATTTTATGACCTTGTGAATTTAGGTTTGTGGGGTACTGAACTTTTTGCATTGTGGCCTAGTTGGGTAAAAGAAATATCATTTTAAAGGGATACTGGATCGTGGTTTAAAAGAGTAGAGGAAAATGTATTTGAGAATAGGTTAGGATGATGAGGGATACTGGAAAACGGCTCAGAGAGAAGTGGGAAATTTATTCTGGAATACACTTTGTATTCCAGAATAGGATTTGTGTAGTGGCTCTGATATGTTGATGCGCAGATTTGAGGGTGACTTTGAGGGATTTGAGGGCGGCTGTGTGATCAATCAGAGCCTGCATCCAACAAGGTAGCTGTGCTTTTAAAATAGCGTGCTCTGTTCTTACAAAACTAACTTTTCTCTCAGATAGTTGGAGCGACCTTCCGACCTCTCCGACCTTCCGACCTAGGTCGATATACCCCGACCCAGGTCGGGTATTTTTGCCGACCTTTCCGACCTTTTGCCAAAATCACAAATTTGATTTTTCCTTATATAAACATAAGATACATTTAAAACAACAGCTGGTCTTCATGTACTCTTATAAAAAAAAGTTTTTTAATCCGAAATACTAAGATACAACGCTATATGTCTTTCCTAATAAACAAAAATACACAATGTATAATATTTTTTACGGAATTCTTAACTTCAAAATAAGAAGTTCATAACATAGTATGAAAATAGAAAAAAGAAAACAAGAAGCATCAAACCCTTCTCATATTTTCAGTCATCTTCATCGTCCTCTTCTTCACTTTCCTCCTCACCTCCTTCGCCCTCACATGATTCAATGCCACGATTTGTGTTCTGCTGCAGGTGTAAAGTCTCAAAACAACTCGTGTATTTTGTTAAGCTCTTACCATTCAGAGTTTGTTTAAGAGACAAGAAAGCGGTGTCACTGATGCAGGTGTTAAGCATCGATTTAAGGGAATGCTGGCTTAAGCTTTGGATTCAGGCATGAAAGAAGAGATTCAGGCAGAGATTCAGAGATTCAGGCCTGTTCTATCATGAAATCAGAGGGAATGTTTCAAAAGTTTACCCGAGAAGCCGAAATCCCTCTCCAAATCAGCCGAAATCCATCTACAGATGCAAAGATGCTCAGATCTTGAAGCATTAGTGAGAAAACAGAGAGGTAAAAGCTTACAGCGGGGTTTTGGGAGCGCTTCGTCGGCCAAAAAGTCTCTGTTTTTTGGTTTTTAGAAACAGGGGAGGCAGGACACAAAGAAAAGGAGGGAAAATTTTTTTGGGTCTTTTTGACCCAATCGACCTGGGTCGGTTTAGACAGGTCGGAACAGGTCGGAAACGGGTCGGAGTAGAGGATGACCTGGGTCGGCTCCAACACTGCCAGGACACTCTCGCAGATGAATTGTTTGGCCATGGCAAGCCCAAAGCTTTCGCAGGTTCTAGGCTTATGTATGCTTCCTCGATACTTGCTTAGAAATAACCCTAGCTTTGTCTTAAAATAACCGTGACTTTGTGGAATCATCAACAACCGGGAGCCGATTTGGGTTTTCCAGCTCTGGTATGCTGGAGTACCGAAGAAACCAAACATGGTTGCTCTTAAGCAAGATCTTGTTTAGCGAAGATCTCCAGCTGGCCGGATCTACTGGCCGCTATTCTTCAAGGAATGATTTTGTCTGATGGTTTTGGTAAATAAGGAAGACAAAGAATGAGTTTGTTTGATGGGTTTGGCAGATGGTTTTGTTCTGATCAAGGTCAAGGTTTCATGTGGACAGTTTCTTTAAGCATATACGGTGGCAGGCGAGTCGTGGGTTGCTTTGAATGGAAAATGGCTGCGTTTTGCAGCTCAAGATTAACTTAACATATTTTCTTCTCTGGATTTAAATTCAATTGTCGGCATGTAGATGTTTATAGTAGCCTTTGCATCCTGAAATTGGACATTGGAACATCTGTAGCTGAAAGCTATGCTTATGTTTGATATGCAGACTATGGTAATCATGGGGCGCACAGGATTAGGCCAGAATGTGTAGAAGTTTTCTTTCCAAGAGAGGGCTGTTTCTGCCAATTTCGCCTTCTAAAATGCTTTGCCGGATTGTTTTCTGGTCTGTCTAGCTAATGGCTATTTTCTCTGCATGCCCACATAGCTCTGGTTTCTTCCCCATCTTTGATACAGTTTTCATGATCATCTCTGTACTTGGCACATGTTCTCCTCCTCGTATTCTAGGGCAGCAAGTAGGGTTAATCGAAGCAAATATGGCTTGCATTACAATGATGTTAATCGAAGCTTCTGATATTGGCATAGAAAGTCTGGGCGAATGCTTTACGTTATGTTGAGAAGGTGTGAGCGAACGCTTCCTTGTTGTGGTAATTTCATGTTTTGGTATTTACATTTAGGTAGTGTTCTGTTAGTTTCTTAGAGTGCTTGCAAGCCAGATAATTTATGTTCAGAAATATTTTGTGTTGGAAAAGCTAACCCTGTAAGTAATATCCCTGTCACAGATATAGGTGCAGCAAGAAAATCCTGTGGCTGATGCACAAATCCATTTTGGATGCATAGAACCCAAAAGAAAATTGTAGCAAACCTGTAAATGATGTGTCAAGTTGTGTTTTAACAGAAAAAAATGCACAAATCCGTATTGGACCAGGTCGTTTTAACAAGTGGCTGGGCTGATCGAAATGCAAGAAATCATGAGCTATTTTGTATACCGACATGCAGATAATTGTCAGGGCTAGCAACATCCTGTTTTGATTTGCAGAGAGCACGATTAGCATGCCAGATTCAGAGCTTTGTCTTTGATTAAAAAATTTAGCTTCCAAAAGTAAAACAGGAAAATCAGAAAACAACTGTGGCCTTGTTGGACAACACAAGTGTTGTTTAGTTTCAGAAATCATGGCCTCTTATGGCATTAAAATCCAACCATAGGGCAAAGAAATGGCAAAGCATATTTGACACATGTATCTTGCAATACTGGTAATGCATGCATGGCAGATATTCCTTTGTATATATAGAATCTCGAGAATTGTAAAGGTTTGCTTGTGGACCCAAAGCATATTTTGTAAATTCCTAGCACATGTAGTATCTTGAGAGCTTTGATAATTGCATGTAGTTAGTCCCTTTGGATTTTTTATTGGCATACTGATAACGATGCAAGTATAAAGGAGCAAAAGTTGAATGGTCATATCTTTGGTCCTACTAGATTTCTAGTTTTAAATTTGTGTCCATGTCAATTATCTTCATAGTTTTCGTCACACCTCACATCGTAGCTACCTAACACTCGTGGAAAATTTCACATGCAAGTTTTGCTAAACTAATATTTGGGTCTTCGATTCCACCCAAAATAGCCAAGTATAGCTTAGCCAAACGTAAGAAACTTTAGGCAGCTACTTTCATGGCTTTTGATTTGTATTCCGGAATAGGGTAAGAGTGCAAGAGCCTATTCCAAAACAGCCTATAAAAATATGGCTTTTGATTTGTATTCCGGAATAGGGTAAAAGTGCAAGGGATTTGTATTCCGGAATACAATAAGAGTGCACGTTTGTATTCCGGAATACAATAAGAGTGCACGTTTGTATTCCGGAATACAATAAGAGTGCACGTTTGTATTCCGGAATACACTAAATATGCAACGTTCTATTCCGGAATAGAATGAGGGTGCGCAAAGTTTTATTCTGGAATAACATAAACAAAAGAGTGCATGGGCAACCTCCCTAGACAGATTTGGCATGTGCTGGTGATTTACTTCTTCATCAGACCGCAAAACATTATATTTACTTCTCTTTCACACCTTGCACTTTCTGTTTTGATGTTCATAATTTGACCTGTGATCACATCTTGTACTTTCTGTTTAATGTTCGTAATTTAACCTATGATCTGTTCTAAATTAAACCGTTTTTTGTCGTGAGTTCACAATAACCCGGTGGGAAAAAATATAAATGTAATTGAAATAGCATGTAATAAATCATAATCACCTTAATGTTTTCAACTTAACCCCTAAAATTGCCATTTCAAGTATTTGATATGTTGACGCAGCAGTAAAAAAAATAAATTGGGGGCTAAAACAGCACGTATTAAATTGTAATCACCATAAGTTTGTGAACTTAACCCACAAAATGGCCATTTCAAATAATTAATATGTTTTTTAAAAGGGAATCTTCAAACGGGAGTGCTGCAACACTCCCGTTTAATATGCAACCTTGTTTAAAGATATAAGGACTGTACCTAGTTCAGGCACGCCAACATCCAAGGGAACATAACATGCCATTTACAGACCTTGTAGCTCTCAATACCACCAACCCATAGACTTCCATAGACTCTGCCCCGATCTCCAACGATCCATTTATCTGTCCAATGATCCACTTACCCCTTGCCTTCTTTCGCAGAGCCAAATTCAAATGCTTATGACTTACTATATTGGAGGTTAGGAATGTGTGGTTACATGGCCCAATTATGGCACAACTCTAGAGATTCTTGTAGGTATCTTGAGGAAATTTTAAGGGATTGTAAGAAATCTAAAGGAATATATAAGAATCTAATAAAATAATCTTGAAGAGAAAGTCAACTACAGAATTTAAATGAATCTTGAAGAATCTATAGGGATCCTGGAGAGCCTAATGGAAACATTTAAAAAATCTAAAGAAACCTTGAGGCAACTGCGGACATAAATTCTGAAAGGAAAATCTTCGGTCTGCCCTGCCAATTACTCGGTTGGAGCATCCTGGATCCAGAACGCAGGTGACCGAGAGTTTACAGCGAATAGTAGGTTTGGAGCAGTCATCAGCATATGCTAGGTATATTCTAGCATATACCTAGGATATGCCATAAACCCACATAAACAAGGGTTTGCCCCCCTAGGGGCAACCCAAAAATAAACTCAATGCAAGGCAAAAAATACAATGAATCAAATGATATTTACGCTAAAAAGCAACAATTCACCTACCAATTCCAATAGCAGATCAACTGTAAGATCGACGTTGGTTGTGTTTGTGTAGATATCAAATGATATTTACGCTAAAAAGCAACAATTCACCTAGCAATTTCAATAGGAGATCAAACTGTAAGATCCATTGCATACACTATCCTTCATATTATGTTAATATGTGGTATGGGTGTTACTAGCCTTCAAATAAAATGCACTCG
The DNA here is from genome assembly GCA_021234155.1 of Isoetes taiwanensis. Taxonomy (NCBI): domain Eukaryota; kingdom Viridiplantae; phylum Streptophyta; class Lycopodiopsida; order Isoetales; family Isoetaceae; genus Isoetes; species Isoetes taiwanensis. Next base: position 6,446,414 of record JAJEKV010000066.1, on the reverse strand, counting down.
ACAACACGAATTTCGCCCATCAAATGCTATCCTTGAAATGCAATATATAAATGCCCATCGAGAATAAAGATTCTCAGCCCTAATCCCCTATCATTTAACTAATGATCCTGAAATGCACCTTATTGCCTGATCTATGACCACTCCAGGAAGTCACCATTGCCAAGAAAAACGTGGACACAACAAAAATCTAAACGTAAGTTTACAGTACTCATAAGAAATGCAAGTCACAGAAAGGCTAGTCGTATACCAATTTCCAACCATATGGATCAAAGCAGGATGTAATCTTTGTATTAATTCCAAGCAAAGGGCCAGGCTCACACCCATTATGCCACCAGATGCACAAATTACCTCAGCTGTAAAACTGTCAGTTAAAAAAATGCATGTTGTATATGGTTACAATGGAAATTTACATGAGCATATGCATTTCCCTTCGAGCACTCTGTCACGCCAGGGTATTAAAGAGTGGCTAAAATTCGCCAAATGGCTATATTTTAGACCTTTAGTCAAATTTTGCGGCTAAAGTTAACAAAGATCATTTTCTAAGGAAAAAAATAATTTAGCCATTCGAAGAAGGAAAAAATTTTGGACGTCTAGAGTTTAGCCAAGATTGGCTGCATCATAGCATGCTAAATCGCCTTCTTTGAAGCTGATTCGGTGCACCCTGATCAATTCAAATAGCCATGTTGAATTTATTCAAGAACCTCTTTAATTTAGGAATCGCCATTAGCTATCAACCATTCTTTGATGGATAATGAACGTGAATCTTTAAGTTGTTTAGGTTAAAGACATGACGAATGTTATGTAGTGAGCATTTTAAGCTCGAAGTAATAGTGTTTATTCTTGCAATTGTTGATCTTAAAGGGCTATATGCACCAAGTTAACCATGTGTGTTCCCTCAAATGGTATTGTTTGCTCCTTATAAATTGTACATTGAATCTTTGTTATTGTTCTGGAATGAAAGCATATTGAATCATTTGTCATTCATGTGGTAATGATGTTTAGGGTCTGGATTCGGGAGTGTTTGGGGACAGTTCTTTGTAAGAACCCTTATGTCCTGCAAACTACTCCTCAAGAAGAGATGATCGTCACGCGGGCTTTGAAATGCAAAAGAGAAAGAAGAAAACAAAACAATAGCTGATGAAACAACAATGATCTTTGATTCAAAGTGAGTACATGAAAAAAAGCTCCGTGAGGAGATGAGACAACAATAGCTTGAACTTGTCTAAAGATTTTAGTCCAATTCTCAAGTATATATAGTACAACAATCTCCCAAAAAGGGCTCTGATTCTTGGTCACCTAATCCCATGATTCCTGTCGTGACTCATGGAACTATTATTGCCATGATGAGTGGCAGTGAAAGTTGGCAGGTTGTGGATTCCCTCTACGACCAGTGACTCCCACAATCAGCACCGCCTTGCTCAAGCTTGAGATTTAGTTGCATATCTATATGCAATTTTCGTAAGAACAGCCATAGATGAATTATTTACCTGAAACTCCATACATCACCTTGCATCAAATAGCAGATGCTCTTTATGGAGGCAAAATTGTGGGTGTTTCCAGTAAATAAGGTTCTATTTTTCCTCACAAATACTGTAGAAAATGTTTGTATTAGAGTAGCATTTTTTGCAGAATAACTTGCAATGTGCTATGCTCTTGACATTTTTACCTGGTGCACTATAAGAAGTTAAATAGTTGCACTTTAGCCACTAACCAAGAAAATTTTGCCAATATAAAAATTTCATATCATATAAATTTTACATTTTAGCCAGTGGGAAGATAACTAAAGGGTTTTATTTTATCAAATTTCGCCCAATAAAAATCTATGAACTTCTATTTTCAATAGGTTTAGCCAACTTTAATTTGAATAGAAAAACATTTAGGACCCTTAAAATTTACCCTGCCACCAACAGAAGTGACCGACAGTTTACAGCCAATAATGGGTTTGGAGCAGTTATTGGCATATTTCGGGCATATACTAGCATATACTTAGAATATGCCACAAACCCACATGAACGAGGGTTTGCCCCCCTAGGGGCAACCCAAAAAGAAAAAGGAAAAAAAGAAGAAGAATGGTAGAAGGAAAAAGGGAAGGGGAAAATGAAGAAAGGGAAAAAAAAAAAGGAAAAGTAGGGGAAAAAGCACTGTGGAGGTTACAAAAGGGACAAATGTGCATAACCGGGGGGTATCACCAATGCAAGTCGTATATACCATGTGCATGGATGATAAGGGGTTTTTTTGTTGTCCAACGTATCATATACGTACGAGTAAAATAAGGTTATTTGGTTTTGAATCCATATCCGTACGACTAGGGGTCATTGTTGGCGAGATAGAACTTCTCGTATGGCACAAGATGGGGTTAATCTTCTAATATCTTTCTAGGAAGGAGTGGGTCTCGGAACATGATAGATTCATAGTTTACATGCATGTACATCAAAGGATAGTAAACATGCAATCCCTTGAGCTCAATTCCTAGTTTCTCTAATGTGGTTCCGTGAGACTCCATTGTACTTTCTATCATTCCATCATGCATCATAGACAATTGTTCTGCAACTTCTTCCTGTATCTCTGCCAGTGCTGCAACAACATTAATTGTTACAACCATTGGATTGCTGTCAGAAATTAAATCCCTTAAGAATCTCCAGAAAACACCTGTCCTTTACCAATTCGGCATTAATGTCCTTTACCAGTGCTCGAAATCATAGAAGAAGACCTTTCACCGCACATAACAGGTCTGAGATCTTCGCTTGCCTTTATCACGCAAAGAAATATAAATCTGTAAATGATCACCATACTCATTCAAACTGCCAGATTACCCCATTTGCTTCTTTGTGTATCAGTCTGATAATATTCTAATTCAGAATCAACTCTCGATAGATGCTATCAAACTCAAGACTTTAAAAATCATTCTCTTACAGTGCCTGTTCATAGGGTTTGTATCAGCTACCATGCATGTTAAAAAAAGTGGATTTTTGCTACGTTTTTTAAAAACCTTCTTCTTTACCTGAAGTGAGAACGTGTTCAACCCTATGTAGGACAATGGATGCCTCCGTAGTTCTCTATCATGCAGCATACGTTAATTTAATGCACAATTTCAGCCAAGAAAAGGACTGCCTAATTATGAAGCAAGCACCATACATACCATCATTCTGCGTTAAATGAATGCAACTCAGGCAAACACAGTGAACGAATTTAGCAATCCTTCTTTCAAGAAAAAGATTCGACTATTTATGGATGATTTACTAAACCATACCTGTAGGATGCATCAAAAGTTTGCTATCCAACCAAGATTCTGGCCAACAATCGGTAGCTCTACCATAGCCAAAAGGTACAAAGTGAAATTCAGCATGCCAAGAAGGTGGACATTTAACAAGATCATTTGCGTAAACCAACTTTCCCAAAGCAAATCCGTCCCAGGCACCATAGCTCCGACAAAGAAAACTGGATTTGCACTTCCAAAATACAGACACGGCACATCCATAGCTGCCCCTGTTTCATAGACAATTTGAGCAGAGAATATAGAGACGTTCACTGGGATAGTTCTTTCAATGAAGCCGCTGGCAACAGACATTAGACCAGACAGCCAAATCAGCACATAAGTCGGCCAAACCAGAGACCCAAGCCTACAGCACCATGAAATCCAAGATGATTCAACAACAGACGCCCTTGGCAGAGTCGTCCAACCTTCTCTAACCAAAAACCTTTCTTCAAACGACCTGCCAGTTCTCAAAGCCGTGGCTATTTTGGGAGGAAGGCGCGGAAGGGAGGGCAGAATCTGAGGTGCAGAAGCCATAGCCAAGTCCGAGGCTGGATGACCGAGCATTTACAGGCAGCAGCCAGTTTTTAGCAGTCATCAGCATATGCTAGGTATATGCCAGCATATACTTGAATATGCCCACATACCCACATAAACGAGGGTTTGCCCCCCTAGGGGCAACCCAAAAAGATATAAAACAAAGCCTAGGAAAGGACCTAAATGCTGTAGATAGATTGAATCAAAATATTGCAATGCTTTTGTGAAGCAAACAAAGAGCTTCTCCTTTTCTTCTGAAGCAAAGATCAACCTTAAAAACAAAGGACGTACCATAGAAACCTTGGCGATGTTAACTAAGATTTAGTGACAGTGTCATTCCACAACATTTGTGCAGGTTTTAGTTATTGAGGATGTGGCTGGAACAGGAGCTTTTTAAAGCCACCAACAAGATCACCCAACTGGTGAAAATTCAATCAGGATTTGTTCTACATCCTTGCAGAACACCACGCTGATGTCAACTATTAATGGTCGTAATAAAGCTTAATCATTTGCTGCAATTCCCTTTGTCATTGTGGCAATGTCATTGTAATCTTTCGTAGGATTTTACGTCTGAATCAAATTTATTTTGCACTTCATGGTGAGTTATTTATGTTGCTTATGTTTAGTTGCACGAATTAAACGCTTTCATTCATCCCTTAATAATGTTGTAGTTAGGATCCGATGTCATGTTCTTCATCTCTCATAATTAGCATTTATCAGCATCCCATCTTTCTTATTTTTATTCCAGCATTAGAATCGAGTCAGCTTCAATTTGCAAGTTGGAGTTTAGCTGCATGGTATGCATTGGTATTTCCCTTTCATTTAAGAATATTAGCCTCTATGGCTTGCATAGGTTCCGAATCAAGGTATTAGACTCGGTGACCATTTGTCACCTCAAGTACTAATTTAAGAGATGTTTTTGCCGTCACTAATTAAAACTCCATGTTTGGGATTATAGATGTCTTGTGCTACGCATACCTTAATTAGATATGCTCGATGTTCAGTGAATCATGATGTTCATGCGATAAGGTAGTTCTGCACATCGGAACCAAGCTTCCATAGCGACATATATGATTAAGAAATAATTTTAGCATGAACATAAATATCCCAAAAAAGAAGTGATGCCAACCATAGAAAATAATAAGAAAACATTAATAAGATGTAATTCTATATGCAATCCATTACATCTATTCATCCAACCCACACTATACAATCCATCATTTCGACCCATTCCATGTACCATGACTAATATTTGGCATCCCTAACCCACTTTGGCAGCCCAGTAGAAATACAATCACATATACAAATTCTTTTACACCCACAAACTATGCATTGTAATTTTTTGCCTAAGACTGCAGTTCATTACTTTATCGATTCAATTATACAAAATCCATTGTTCCTACCTATCAGTTCCATGCACCCATGGCTAATATCATGCATCCCTAACCCCTTTCACAATTTGATCCAATTTGATAGTCCGTTAGATCCATTACATCTATTATACGATTAGATTTACAAAATTCTTTTCCACCTATAAATCCTATTACACAACCAATTTCATATGTCCACTACTAATGCCCGGCATTGCCGGGCATTGTCGGGCATTGCCTCGGCCACAACCCCTGGCGTGCTTTTTTGCTAGTTTTTTTTTTTTTTTTTTTAATCTCTATTCTTGTTATATCGAACATAAACTTCAATTTCATTTTGATTTGTTTTACGCTTCTATTTTACTCGCACCGTGGCCACGGTGCGAAAACACTGTTGTCTATGCTTACAACTAACTGCTATTCGCACCATGGCCACGGTGCGAAAACATTTGGTTTCCGTGGCTATCCTTTGCGGTGTTCGCACGGTAGCAACGGTACTCTTTATATAATTATCTTTGTTATCGATTTTGTCTGCTTTTGATATTTGTTCTAAGACATTACATTGCATATTTATCAATCTTGTCCACTCATTTGTTGCATTACAGTTCAAAGACAATGGCACAGAATAGCGATAATGCCGGATCTAACAATTCCAGCAACCAAAGAACAGAAGAGAAGGCGCTGTCTGGGCGCACACATGATGGGCAAGACAGCGAGGGCAGCGCCACTAACTATGTGAGTGCTTCTAACAACCAGAACAGAGCTCAGTCTTCCGAGCCAGAAAACATTCATCAAGCAGTGTCCGACACAGAAGTTCGTAATGTTGCCGGGGGGGGCAGGAGATTTTTAGAGACATACCTTCCGAGCCAAGGCGTGTTTACCCGTTTCTCCGCTGGCCATTTAGTCTGAGAAGGAACTTTTTGTGCAGGCAACCGTCGTCATGGAGTTCCTCGCGGTTCGATGATTGCATCGTCGTTAACGTCAATGTAGTACTTGCACCAGACATGCAGTTGCCTGTTCCTTCGATAGGAGCTGACAACTTGCTTGAGGCACTCCATTCCTTCGTCGTGTGGCCCAGGTTGATGGCTTCTTTGTCGCCAACAATAGGAACATTGTCTCTGCTGGTTAATGAGATAGATTACATTACCAGACTTCCTCGTAGAGTGCCGGAAGTTGGATCGGTGGAGGTAAACCAGGGGCCAGACTTGCTTGGAGCTGAGAATGAGAATGCTAAGCCCCATGAGGATGACCATCAGGAGGATGTGCATGTCCAGAATGTTCCTGTTGCTGTTCAGAATGTATTCCAACCCCTGAATGTTATGTACCAGGGTGTCCCTAGCCAGGTCCCTATGACAGCTCAAGTCGCAGAAAATATCATTCTACAAGAGGCACCGCAGACTGTGGACGATTGTACCCAAACCGTAGTACCGTGATACAAAAGAGTGGTTCCCGTTGTTGAGCAGCCTTTTAGAGGTCGGGGAATCCAAAGAGACGAAGAGGAAGTCTACTAAGCCTAAGCAAATGCAGGTAAGAAACAGGTTTCTCAGAAAGGCCCTCCTAAGTGAATAAGAAGGGCTAGCCGTTTAAGCCAAAGTATAGATGGATTCGGGAAATCCGGCACTTCCAGAACCACGTGGAGTGGGTGCTTCCGAAGCTCACAATGGCTAGAATATGTAGGGAGACGGTTCAGGAGAGATACTATAAGATGAGGGGGGATAGTAGAAGGTACCGGAATGCTGGTAGACTTTTTCCAATGCCAGAAGAGGTGACTCGCTTCACTGCAGATGCCCTTGATGCTCTGCACGAGGCCGCTGAGAATCACATGGTCAGGTTCTTCGAAGACTGTGTGAAATGTGCTGTGCATTCCAAGAGAATGACAATAATGAAGCAGGATGTTGCCTTGACAAATTATTTCCAAGGCATGTAAAGTGTTTTATATTAATGAAACGGTTTTTGTTGTATATATTGTTTGCTTGCTAAGTATTTTGATTGTATCTATTCTCTATGTATATCTACACTGCACCGTTGCCACAATGCGAAATGCGTGTAAATTATTTTGTGAGGGCAGGCAATTGTGACGGCCCCAGCTCCTATACGATGCCCGATCGTATACAAACTGGAGATCATCCCTCAAACCAGCATCTGCTCGCTGACATGAGGTCGTCCACCTAACATCGGGCTCTTGCTGGTGGCCAAGAACCCGACGGGGAAGAATGGACGTGTCATTCATCCCGTCTCCCTCGGGATCGATCTAGCTGCGGAAGCGACACATGAGCACATGACATCAATCAACAATAACATACCCACCTCGAAGGGTGGTCCACCATATCACAGTAGCTGACAACCAGGGTAAATTTTAAGGGTCCTAAATGTTTTTCTATTCAAATTAAAGTTGGCTAAACCTATTGAAAATAGAAGTTCATAGATTTTTATTGGGCGAAATTTGATAAAATAAAACCCTTTAGTTATCTTCCCACTGGCTAAAATGTAAAATTTATATGATATGAAATTTTTATATTGGCAAAATTTTCTTGGTTAGTGGCTAAAGTGCAACTATTTAACTTCTTATAGTGCACCAGGTAAAAATGTCAAGAGCATAGCACATTGCAAGTTATTCTGCAAAAAATGCTACTCTAATACAAACATTTTCTACAGTATTTGTGAGGAAAAATAGAACCTTATTTACTGGAAACACCCACAATTTTGCCTCCATAAAGAGCATCTGCTATTTGATGCAAGGTGATGTATGGAGTTTCAGGTAAATAATTCATCTATGGCTGTTCTTACGAAAATTGCATATAGATATGCAACTAAATCTCAAGCTTGAGCAAGGCGGTGCTGATTGTGGGAGTCACTGGTCGTAGAGGGAATCCACAACCTGCCAACTTTCACTGCCACTCATCATGGCAATAATAGTTCCATGAGTCACGACAGGAATCATGGGATTAGGTGACCAAGAATCAGAGCCCTTTTTGGGAGATTGTTGTACTATATATACTTGAGAATTGGACTAAAATCTTTAGACAAGTTCAAGCTATTGTTGTCTCATCTCCTCACGGAGCTTTTTTTCATGTACTCACTTTGAATCAAAGATCATTGTTGTTTCATCAGCTATTGTTTTGTTTTCTTCTTTCTCTTTTGCATTTCAAAAGCGTGGCGATCATCTCTTCTTGAGGAGTAGTTTGCAGGACATAAGGGTTCTTACAAAGAACCTGCCCCCAAACACTCTCGAATCCGAACCCTAAACATCATTACCACATGAATGACAAATGATTCAATATGCTTTCATTCCAGAACAATAACAAAGATTCAATGTACAATTTATAAGGAGCAAACAATACCATTTGAGGGAACACACATGGTTAACTTGGTGCATATAGCCCTTTAAGATCAACAATTGCAAGAATAAACACTATTACTTCGAGCTTAAAATGCTCACTACATAACATTCGTCATGTCTTTAACCTAAACAACTTAAAGATTCACGTTCATTATCCATCAAAGAATGGTTGATAGCTAATGGCGATTCCTAAATTAAAGAGGTTCTTGAATAAATTCAACATGGCTATTTGAATTGATCAGGGTGCACCGAATCAGCTTCAAAGAAGGCGATTTAGCATGCTATGATGCAGCCAATCTTGGCTAAACTCTAGACGTCCAAAATTTTTTCCTTCTTCGAATGGCTAAATTATTTTTTTCCTTAGAAAATGATCTTTGTTAACTTTAGCCGCAAAATTTGACTAAAGGTCTAAAATATAGCCATTTGGCGAATTTTAGCCACTCTTTAATACCCTGGCTGACAACACATCAGTACATCAACATAACATGGGGAAATCCTACCCAGGCTCAGACTCTTGGGGAAAGACTGACGGCTTGGATCTCCGGATAACAATGCAGACAGAATTCATGGCAAATGGATTTGGCTGGCATAGAAACATGGTCGTTGGGTAGTCCACTCCATCCGCCCCTCCTGTGCATATATACTTTGCAGATAGGCTGAAAAGTATTGGAGCCTGACCGTAGCCTCGGTTCATAGCCAAAGGGGCTACTACTGGGTTGCATCTCCCCAGCTCCCGATGAGGCAGGAGGAGATCACTCTCCTCCAGAAGGTTCATGCCAATCACAGGCGAGCTAGAGAGCCACCGTCAGATAATGACTTGAACCCCTAGAAGATGACGATCACCCAAGAGGTGTCGAGCCCATACCCCCGCCCTCACGCAGCGCCGTGGTATTAGGCCTAGCCCACAATGTTCCCCCGCCGCGCACGCACTGAGGGATCAATCAGGATCGACAAGCCCTTCCTTGTCACCGGTCCGCCACCCACGCCAAAGGGCTTTATGCACAGCAGCCGCATTAATTGGGAATTAATGAGCTAACTATGATCATACAACTACTTGGGCTCGGGTCTCTACCCCCTTCCCAATACACAAGAGTGGCGATAGAATGTCAAAACATCATCAACGTAACTCCAACATACAGAATGCATCTATTCTAATCTACCTAATCATACATGGTTAGGTTCCTTTGTTAGTGTCTATCATTCTTAGGCTGTAGGGGTCGCCTATAGCTAAGAATGGATGCTAAACCTACTGAAAGAGGCCTGATAACTCGGATCTACCTATTGAATCAACCACCCACCCGCATCTTGGCCGGCTCCCACTCTTCTGAAAGTGTCCATGCTGCTGATCTCGGGTCTTAGACGCTCCAAAGACGATATACTGGCCTCAAGACGATATCAGATCAAGGCCACACGCTGCACACGCCCGTCCGGTTGACGGTAATGCCGCCCGACGTACCAAGCAAGGACGCCCTAGGGGGCAACTTGCAAAGGTGTGCACACTTAGCAATGCGCGCACCTTTAGACCTTTAACCCATTAAAGGTAGACCAAGGGTCATGGAAACCCTAAACCTAACTGATAGCCTTCATAAGGCACCAAACCCTAACATTCCCTTTTTCGCCCGCATGCACCTTCCGAAAGCTCCACCAAGGCCACGAGGAGTCAATTCCAACTCCCACGATCTGCGTATGCCCAATTTTGTCGATCGTCCTTCCGACCGCATCTCAAAGCGAGTAACGTAGACATGGACGCTTGGGATCAAGAGGAGTGAACCAGGGGATTCAGATTTGGTCGATTGAATAGCCTAAACCTTATTCCAGCTCTCAACCAAAAGAGGTTTAGCCTATTAAATCGCCCTTAGTTGCCAAGCAGATCCTGAGATTGACTCTAACTAAAGAACCTAACTCTATGTATTAGATTAGTTCTTATTATTTATGTTCATATGATGGATGGATGTATTCTGTGGACTCATTGTATTGGGAAGGGGGGTAGAGACTTAAAGCTTAGTAGATGATGCTCCTAGCTAGTCCCTCTTAGTGCATTACTAGAATTCGGCCTGTGGTACAAGAGCCCACCTGGTTGTGGGTGAAGGGGCTGGACGGGCTTAGGATGAGGTTCGTGGTTCGACGCTTTGACCGATCCTTCTCATGTAAAGTCTACCGGGATCGGGAGTGACTAGGTCTAATAGCTTGCCACCGAGTGTGGGTAAGGCATGGGCTCGACACCCGTGGGGTGGTGTTCACCTTCCAGTGGGTTAAGTCGAATAAGGGCGTGGCCCCTTTAGTCACCTTGGGTCAGCATGTAGATCTCTGGAGGGAGTGATCCCTACTTGCCCCATCGGGACTGGGGAGATGTAACCCCAGAATAGCCCTTTGGCTATGCACCCGGCTGGCTACTGAGCCAGGTCCCAACACTTTTCAACCTACTGCGAAAGTGTGCAAGGGAGGGGCGGATGAAGTGGACAACCCTAAGCCATGTTCTTATGCCAGCCCAATCCATTGTCATGATTCCGCTCGCGATGAACTCTGGAGACCCAAGCTTGTCAGTCGTCCCCTCGAGTCTGAGCCTTGGGTAGGAACTTCCTTGTATTGTGCTGATCTTTGTCTATGCAGATGTTGATGTGCCACCCTTCGAGGTGGATATATGATGTTATGTTACCGTGTATGTTTACGCCCAAGCAGCCTAGGTAGGCCCTGAGGGAGACGGGGTAAAATGACCCCTTCACTCTTCCCACTATGGACTCTAGACGGTCACAGTGATATGTGGAGGGCCCTGTATCAGTGTGGAGCTGGTGCGGGGGATGAACTCCTGTTTGTATACGGTGCGGGCATCGTATACGAGTAGGGGACATCACAATGGTATCAGAGTCTATGTTCTTGGAGACCAAGAGCAAAGCACTGACCATGCTCCCAGTAGTACTAACTTGATAGGACCCTTAAGCCTCGAAAAGCGAGAAAATTTTTTCTCACTTTTGTAGTTTATGCTAAGCTAGTAACAGTTAAGTGAATTGGAACTTAATAAGACTAAAAAGAATGAGCCAAAAACTCCCCAGGCAAGGTGGTCTCACAGCTCGCGCCTGGTCAAAGAACTAAACTTTAGTTTTTGAGCAGGGCGCTACCTGTGAGACATCGAGCCAAGAACACACTAAACTTGATGAATTTGAGAAAAGTAATGTGGTAAGGCTAGTTCCAAGGTAGGAATTAGTTAGAATAGCATGTTTAAATTACTTAAATTACTTAAAAATGTGTAAGATCTAACAGCTCGCGCCTGGTCTAAAAACTAAACTTTAGTTTTTGAACAGGGCGCTACCTGTGAGACCAATAAGTAGAAAAAGTCTGAAATAAGTGTAAGTTTTAAGTAAATAGGTGCCTTGACCTATTAAATAGAGCAACTCCAATTTTGACCTAAAAATTGCCAAGCTATAAATAGAAGTAGACCCCCCTCATTTGAACGTTCCTGCTCTAGAAATCCGCTCTTCCTCACTTAGGCGATCTTTGGGTGCTGATATCCGATCGACGAACCATCAAGCATGGCACGGACCAAGCAGACGGCCAGGAAGCCTCGTCCAGGCGAAACCACCAGCGCCACAGACGCCAACCTTATTCGGCAGATGCTCCGTGAGAGGCTCGTGAGGGGGGGCCATTCGCCTTCGAACGAGGAGGACATTCCAGGAGATCAAGACACATCTGATCTGATTGATGTTTTCAATCAGCAGGTGCATCAGGATGAGGCCGCATCACCAACTTCCATGGATGAGGAGACAAGGGAAGTTTACGAGGAGATAGAGCGGGAGATTCAAGAGCAAGAAGAGAAAGAGGACCACTCTGATGCAGCAACAGAGATCCTCGAAGACGAAGACGAGGGAGCACAAAGAGAAAGGAGGACAAAGGAGCGGCAAGAGCACAGCGGGCCAAGGCTCGACCCAAGCGAAGAAAAAGACCTGGCAGCATGGATTGCAAAACACGAGAAGAAACAACGGCGCCGGGAAAGCAAGAAGAGGAAGAGAGAAGAGGAGGAGAAGAAGGCAGCAGAGGAACTCAAGAAGAAGAAGGGAAAGTTTGTAGTGGAGCCAAGGAAGCTCAAGGAAGTCCCGCCAAGAAGGAAGCCGAACCCCAAGGTCGTCATCAACGAACGGCCAGCTGACCAGCCCCCGCCCTCTTCTGATGACTCCTCTGACGAGGATTTTATCCCCAACACCGAGGATGGAAGTTCTTCCAAACCCCCGATTGTTGAGCAGGTGGTAACCGAGCAGGTAGCGCCCGAGGAGGAGCAACCAGACAAAGTGCAGAAGCCCCCTCCTTATCCAAAGTGGGACAGGAAGAAGCAACCCCGGCCTGCCAGAGAGTCCTATGTCACGGACCGCGTAAAGATCTACGAGCGAAAGATGCGGGAGCACGAGGCATACATGAAGGAGTGGGAGGCTTACAACTCCTACTACCAGGAGAATAGGGTCAGAACCATCGAGGGTGGACACCCAACAAAGTAGCAGACCCTAAGGCCACCACCACCAAAGCCCAAGGTCCCGAAAAAGCCAGCCAAGAAGAAGCTCACCAGGAAGGAGGCCGAGCAAAGAGCACTACGGGAGATTCGGCACTTTCAGCGCAGCTACGGCCTCCTAATCCCCCGTGCCCCCTTTGCCCGTCTAGTCAGAGAAGTGATGCAGGACTTCAAGACTGACATGAGGGTCACGGATGAAATGCTACTGGCATTACAGGAAGCGGCGGAGCAGAAAATAGTGCAACATTTTGAAGACTCGATGGCTTGCACTGTTCATGCGAAGCGAGTGACACTGATGAGGCAAGATATGCAACTTGCTACTCGCATCAAGGGAGAGCGACCTTGAACATTTTGTAAATAGTTAATTTTTTTTTAATATAATCAATTTTGAGTACTTTATGTGTCTGAACTTGTTTAATTAGGACAAATTAGCAAGATCTAGTTTTTGTTTTAGTGAAATAGGACATTTGCAGACCGAAAGGTGTGATGTCTCACAGGTCGCGCCTGGTCAAGAAACTAAACTTTAGTTTTTGGACGAGGCGCTAGCTGTGAGACCTTGAACAGCCCCAAATTGACCAAATAAGGGGTCAATTCTATCTGATTTGATGAGTCCGTCATCTTTACACCCTTAATTTACCTAAATTGGACACGTTTTGATCAAAATGGGACTGATGTCTCACACGTCGCGCCTGGTCAAGAAACTAAAGTGTAGTTTTTGAGCGAGGCGCTAGCTGTGAGACCTCCTACCATTTTTTCAACAGAACTTGTCCAAATGATCTTCAACCTGTTGTATTAACATCTTTAGGTAATCCAGTCATGCCCAAACCCTTAAATTAGTCTTCCAATTCCCATTCTGACCTCAGTATAGACTAGAATTGCCGAACCCCAGAAATTTTCCAAGTCACCCAAAAAATTAGGTTTTTCCTCTTTTCTATAAATAGGTCCCTCATTTCACACGTAGCACCCTACAAGTTTGCTCATGCCCCCTTAGCCGATTTTTCAGCTCCCTGAGGCGCTCTTGCAACCGTTTGCTACTCTCTTCCTCACTAAACTCATGGCAACCTCTGATTTCCGCAGATGGTACAGCGCCAGCGCTCATGCTGCCGAGGCTGACATCGATGAGATCTTCCGTGTCTTCCGGAAGGAGATAGATGTCCAAGCAACCTTGCACACAACCCCAGCCTATAGCAGAGTCCTGTCTGAATTTCAAGCTAGGGTAGAGCCATCACTAGTGCAGCTTCCACCTTGCGTAGGCTACTTTGTTCCTAGGCAATCCCTTCAAGCAGCCTTAGGCGATGTTCCAAACATTGCCAAGTATCTCACAAACAAGGCCCAGCGCACGCCCGAGCCAATGGTCCTGACTGTCAACAGGACCAAATACTTCTCTTTCAACACTACCCTAGCAATTTTTCTTACCCACCGTGCCGAGAACCCCATGGGAGAAACCTCCATCCCACCCATGGACGTAAACCCATTAGCCACAGCAGCCGCACAACAGCTCCTTACGCAGTACGAACAGGAGCAAGAAGGAAAAGAAGAAGACGAGGAGTCAGAAGAAGAGGATGAAGACTACGTCGAGCTCGACCCAGCGGAAGAGCAGCGGCAAGCAGAACAAGCGTGGCAAGACTTCGAAAGGAGCCGGCAAACTCTTAGGATCGCGCCACCCCTTGGACTAGGCATCACAAGCCTAGCCCCCATCATTGTCGAGGGCGAAGAATTTTTGCTCCTAAGCGACATCCAAAACCTCCCGGAGTGCAGAGAAAGGGAGTATCGACCTGACGAGTTGCTGCACCAACTCCGGAGAACGGACCTGGAAGACTTCATCGTCCGAGGAACCTCCGACTTCCCACTCCAAGTAAGGGAAGCCGACACTTATACGGGAGAGTCGACCTCCGATATCCAAGCCTACAGCAACATCAGGCAGATTATGGAGGCAGACCAACTACCGACGGAGGAAGAGTTCCTTGCTCTACAGGAACAAATGGGGATCCGCCACGCGATCTCGAACATCTTAACGGCAAGCTCTTCGGCAACGCCTCCCCAGAAGAGAAGAGGCGAGTTCGACCTCAGGAGAGCTTCAGCAACAGTCAGAGACTACAGGAAGCTCGTCACGGTGGAGGTCGATGACTATGCGGGCAGATACTGGAGGCCGAGCGGGCGAGGACCCGTCACGCAACGACAAGTCGTTGCGGTATTACCTTCCCCTGCTGACGGATGGAAGAATAGCGGTAATTCACCACAAATTCACCCCCAGGGGCGAGGAAGGAGTATCAATGCTAAATGCGCTCTCAGGCTTTGGCCGGCATGCTCGGCTACCCCTCAACACCGAGTATGCCATCCTGGTGAAGAGAGCGGTAGCACTCGATGTTTTTGACTTCGCCATACCTTACAGACAGCAGGGAAGACTAGCAGTGACCGCCGCCTATACCTCCGAGCGCAGGATAGAAGAGTTGGCGAGAGCTTTGCAGGGGGGATCTTCAGTCAACGTCCTTAGGAACTTAGGTCATTCAGTGGGAACAGCCCAAGTGAAGAAGTTCCTAGAGGATAATCCATCCTACCGGCGATATCAAGAATAGTTAGGAATCTTGATCCCGGAAGCCTTTTTGTATTAACATATTATATAACTAGCTATGGCGCCCGGCGTTGCCGGGCTTAGTAACAATTTTTTAGTGGTGGTTGTTTCATTGCGGGCTAGAATAGACAATGTGGCTTGGAAGGGCAAGGTAATATAGAAGAACTTTTTAAGATTCATTTGCATATAGTTCATTCTATAGATCTTGTGCGTATGGTAAAGTCGGACTCAAGTCATTCTGTCTTATTGGGTTTGGATTTGAACCACTGTAAAGCTTATTGGAGATGTCTACATTCATCCATGCAAAATGCTAGAGTCAATTTAGGTAGCTAAAAGAGGTTTAAATTATTTTTATTTGACCTTAAACTTGACAAATATAATTGATCTGTAGTTTTGAGTTAAATGAGAAGTCTTCAACAGTTTTAACTACTTGTCCTCCTTCTAATGTTCACGTTCCATTTAAATTAACTTGGGTAATTTAAGCCAGCATACAGTGGGGTCCATTGGATCGTATATTCTTCTACGGATAAATAAATGACTCCTAGTGGTTTACCTCAAAGCTTGGCAAGTTTCTAGTAAACTATAATCCATTTGTGGCTTCATCATCCACTTTGCACATTTATGCAATAACTGTGGGAATTCCCATCATATAAAAAGATTGCATAAGCCAAGAATGCTCTGGGCACGTAAGCCAGTATTGCAGACACTTAATGCCACAACTCCGAGCACTTAACACCACACCTCCTACCATTAATTCTTCTAAACCAATTTCATCTCATGTTAACACATTCTTTGAAAATCATTAGTATCCTTGCTTTTTGCCAAATCCTTTGACAATACTTGTAACTATTTTTTATACAGAAGTATGGCGCCATGAGCTAATAGTTCACAATTGCATGGCTGACAATGTGGATCTAATGATAAAAACTCATCGAATGCTTCATCTACTATAGCAACCTCTCGCTTCACAACAATAAAATCGTCAAAATCAACATATGCTAAGCAGTTGTACAACCCTATCTATTTTTGCTCTGCAGACAATAAGTCCAATGAAGGTTTATTTGAATGGGTTTCCAACTATAAGTGGTTTGAGCTCATGGGAAGGCAATTCATGCAAAGCCTTATGTATAATGCAGTGTTTGAAAAATTTAAGGGCGATCTTGCATGTTTGGGAGTAGAATCGATAAAGCATCACCACCTTTGCAAAGGTATGAGATTCTAGAATGCGGATTATATGGATAAAGAAAAGGTTCTTGTGACCAATTTATAAATGTTGAGTCTATACTATTGATTTTGAGAATTGCATACAGGTCTATTTTTTCAGGTCAAAGAGGGGGAATATTGCGCATATAACTACAACATTTAAACTTCACACCTTTGCATAAGTATTGAGAGATTTGACGCATATAGCTCCATTCTGCTCTCACCTCTTAGTATTCCCGATGATATTCATGTTTTCTTTTAAGTCAAACAGAAAGACATGCACATACAATTACATCATTTAAACTACACCTTTGAAAAAGTATTGAGAGATTTGATGCATATAGCTCTGTTCCTTTTAAGCCTCAAACAAAGAGACTATTGTACATGTAACTACAACTTACAAACGACTTTTACTACAGCAGTTGAACCTCACCTTTGCAGCAAGTATGAGAGAGACTTGAAGTGATAGTTGCAGATGCAAGATTGCAATGATAGTTGCAGATGTAGGCTTGGTGTCATATTGTTGTTTCCTTTAAATGTGCTTTGCCAACCCTGATTTTTCCTCCAAATCTGGCGGAAATCAATGTTGAAACATGTTGTATACTGTACTGCCTCGTCCCGCGTACACTGCCTCGTATACTGTACTGCCTCGTCACGCGTACACGCCATCCCGATCAATGTGTACGCCGACGTTTAGCTAAGCAAGTAGCACCCTAGGGGGCAACTTGCAAGTGTGTGCACATTTATTCATGTGCACATTTATTCACTAGTAATGGTGCCCAGCGTTGCTGGGCATAAGTTAAGTTGGGAGCCTGTCAATGTTTTGGCTCAAATGAGAAAAATGTGTAGCGATAATCCAGTTTTTGTAACCAAGCCGTTGGGTTACATTTGGACCCTATTGATGACCAAAAAGTATTAGAGGGGTAAGTTAAGGCATTGTGCATTGCTGGGCATAAGCTAAAAACGTGTAAATTATAAGCCTGATTTAATTCTATGCCTCAATTTAAGCTCTGATTCAATCGCTATAAGAACCCAATTATGCTATTAAAGTATTCCTTAAAAAACCTTCTTATCTAGTCAGCAACGGTCCTCAAATGTATCATGGACAATAGCAACATTCTCCTTTGCTTATGTCCCAACTGTACTATTATAGTCATGTTAATACTTTAGTCTATTTGAGTTACGGCAACTTACACTCATGCCTAGGTTGCATAGAAGCAAGTTATTTATTTATTTCGTAAACAATAGAGAATTGATTATGCAAATTCGCCATTAATAATGACTATAATATAGACTTCCATTGTCTAGGGACAAAATGCCTTCAAATATATGCTTCAATTCCTAAAGTTACACGCTTCAATTCCTAGAGATAAATGTTCAAAGTTCTTGGAAAAATGCCTTCAAATGTGGAGACTTGTAAATGTTGATGGGCGTTCCATTTTATACTATTTATTTTGGGTTGGGAGGGGGCACCATTGCGTATGATGTTGTGCTGCTATGTAAGTAGATCTTAGAATTTTGTCCATTTAAACCATTTGAGTTGTATACAATTGAGTGGCCCATGGTAGTGGAGTGGCCTATGATACTCCTTTTGTATGCCTTTTTGCTTTCTTATTACAAATTTGCACTATAAGTCTTAATCGTTAGACTAAAAGAGAAGGTATTGAAAGCCCTATGAAACATGTGACAATTATGGCCAGGTGACTTACTTTTGTTATGGAATTTCCTAGGTGACTTACTTTTGTTATGGAATTTCCTAGCTTTTGTATACACACACGTTTCCACTTTTCAAAAGTTTGGACTTGCGGGCCATTTTCAAAAGTTTGGACTTGGGGGGCATTTCTTTCAGCAATACCATGAAAAGCAATACCATGAAAACCTATAACATGAAGGTGGAATATAATGCATCTATGCATAGGTGGTTGTTATGATTTTTTGAAAATTGAATAACTTGTGAAATTTACATCATGTACAACATGTTAAAGGCTGAATTTACATGTTAAAGCCTGGATTGTAGCTATCTTCAACAATAGAATAAATGTCTCCAAGAATTAGATTCCCATAACATCTCACGCGTCACTGCCTTAAATAACCTTAAATAACCTATCGACTCTAATAGTAAAATATATCATTTTGAATGCTACAAAAAGCAATCAAAGGGATATTGAAGCAAAAACATAGATGCAGCTGCATGACATGGAGCACAATGTGTTTCAACCAAAAAAAAGCACCACAAAGCTTGATATACGGCCATGTGCAGCTGCAGATAGTAGCAAAAACCTTCCCTTTGTGGCAACTCTTTGTAAAAAATTGACTTGTCATGCCCTTTCTATGCACTGCCCTTGCCTTGTGTATCTATACAAATCGAAGATATCCTTGAGCTCCATACCCTAACGAAGAACCGGATCTGCAAAAAGCAATCAAAGGGATATTGAAGCAAAAAACATAGATGCAGCTGCATGACATGAAGCATAATGTGTTTCAACCAAAAAAAAGCACCACAAAGCTTGATATACGACCACTTAATGCAATCAAAATTAGCGGTAATGTGCAGCTGCAGTTAGTAGCAAAAACCTTCCCTTTGTAGTAGCTCTTTGTGAAAAACTGACTTGTCATCCTCTTTACTATGCACTGCCCTCTGCCTTGTGTATCTACACAAATCGAAAATATCCTTAGCTCCATACCTTAACGAATATAAAACTGGATGTGCATCTTGCAAAGCAGTGGCAATCTCTGCTTAAAGAAAACCAACATCGGCTCATCTATTTTTCATCTTCGGTTCAAATACTTTGCACTAAACATATGAAATTCGCTATACATACTTCAGACATTGCTGGGTTTCATTTGCACATGATTTGTAGCACTGACAAAATGGAGCAACTGCGCAACCTATAAAGCTTATGCCTCCTCAAGGCTCAATCTGCCTGCACTATTCCGGGCAATAATTCCTATAAGAATGAGAGCATGAGACTTGTGAGTGTTCTAAAACCCACTCTAAGACTTATTACAGAAGGATTATAAAAACAATATGTTAATGGCAGAGCGCATGTTGCTAGAATAAATCTAGCCTGTTATCTGCTAGAAATACCTTTGAATTCATACAGAACATTGAGATATGGATAGTTTCAGGACGTCTCCCATCAGACAGGCTTGGCCCGATAATGCCAAAAGTATGAGTAGCATCTGGATCTACTTCTGGAGGTGTAATAAACCAGAACTCGCAGGCAGAGTCCCCATAACCAAGTTTGTAATAATATTTTGTTTTATACTGTAAAACAAATCTTTCATAGCATGCCAGAAAGTTTGCACATCCTTGAAAATACAGAAGATTATTTTACTGCATGTCTAAGCTAAACACACATGCAAGTATCGAACTTGTCAAAAACCTTGTAAATGCCTCATGGCAGAGTAGACCACATGAAGCATCAATAGGATTCAATGACTGCAGAGCAAGCATACAGAAGTTCGAACTCATGTCTAATGAAGATTAAAACCTAGTGCTAGCATAGAATGCACCTTGCAGCAACTCATCGCCTTGCTCTATGAGAATCATCCGCTAGAAAGCCACTCAGGCATGAATTTGGTCTTGTCGATTCAGATATGAATCATCCAGAATGTGTAAAGCCGAATTTGAAGAATCGGATGGTGATGCCGAGCTTTTTCGATTTGAAGAAGCGGATGGCTGTTGCAGACTTTGCCCTGCCCTGCCATAGCCGAGGAAGCCCTAGATCGCCATAGCCGAGGAAGCCCTAGATCGCTAGAGCAAGAAGAAAAGGCTATCTTGGACCGTCCAAGTTGTTAATCGAATCTTGGCCGTCGGAAAGTTTTAGGGTTTTATGCATGACATACACTAAAACTTTATAATAAAGGATATGAATATAACTTCTTTTTGCACTTTAAATGTTTTGTTGATGAATTTTTGCTCCACAACTATACCAACATCATATATAATGCAAGAGAACAAATAAAACTAACCGTATAGCCATAACCAACTGTGTGTGCAGATAGAGAACAACGAACGGTCGAACAAAACAGAAGGCCCAACAGACTCCTGACAGACAACCCCTTCAAAGGAACCTGTTCGAAGGATATGGTCCCCTAACCCCGGAAGAGGAGATGTCGCAGATGCGAATAGAGCTGGACCAGATAAAGGCTCTACTAGCAGCCCAAGCATCATCCGGGCCACAAACGACACCCCGAAAGTCGGGGAAAGACAAGAAGAGGAATAAGAGAAGGAGGTCCCCTAGCACAGAGGCCTCCGACTCAAGCTCGACCTCGGATTCTGAGTCCGAGAAAGAGACCGAACAGGCGCTGGACCGTAGAGACGGCAGACAGAAGGACACTAAGGCCCTGGACTACCAGAAGAAGGTGGACTCAGCACTGGGCAATGTATGGAAAGCCCGGAACCGAACAGCTTCTGGGCGAGAACAGATCCCATTTAGAGGCGAGGCATGGCTCGACTAAATGAACGAGTATGGCAATGCCTACTTTAATGAAGGATAAGGACAAAGCACGGGTGGCGACGTACCAACCCGAAGGGGGCCGCGACGCATATGGTGGAAGGGCTATGCCAAAGCCCATGGGTTGAGCAGGATGCATGCCGATTTAAGAAGTTCTCAAAAGCTTAAGAACCACTATGTTCCTCGGGAACACAAGTTTTAATATGATGCAGCAGTTCTACGATTGCGCTAGGGTACAAGACTGCGCGAAGTACAATCAAGAGTTCATGAGGCTAAGATCAGATGTGCCTAAGCTGAGTGAGAAACACGCAGTGGAAAGCTACATCGAAGGACTGAACGAGGAAATCCGGAAGCTCGTAAGAGCAATTGACCCTAAAACAGTATCGGAAGCAGAATCCAAAGCAATTAGTTTGCAAGGATCGGGGCCGCAGAACAGCGCACAGAGGCAGTCTTACTATCAGGATAGAGGGAAAGCAACAGGGAGCTAAAATTCCTAGGGGCAGCCAGCCCAAATCCAAAGAAAGTCCCCATACAATAGCAAACTGGGGAAACAACAGAAACAAAGTGTGTCCTTCAAAGACAAACAGAAGGTTCCAATTACGAAAGCCAGACGGTCCTTCTTAAAGCGATGCCCAAGGAGAAGGCGTGAATGCATAGAGAAGCGGCTCGCTTTAGATGTTTCCAGTACGGAGACCACCGAAACGCGAAACGCCCATTTGTTATGAGCTCAGCACTGGCAGAATTGGGCGGATGGGACACTCCGTCAGACGAGGACGGCGAGGAGGCACGCGATTACATTCAGGGTGAGTGCCACATCTTCGCTGCTATAGATACAGAATAGGCGGAGACCCATTATAAGGTAATCACGCCACAGTAGGGAAGGCAAAGGCCAAGTCCTTCATAGTCTTGATAGACTCCGGAAGTAGCCATAACTTCGCATCCCCGAGGATGGTTGAAATGTTGAAATTGAAACCCCTAAAGTCCAAACCAAGACCCGTAATCTTGGCAAGTGGAGCAGTAAGACATACAGCTGGAAAAAGGATCAACTTCGACATCGACTTGCCAGGGATTAATATCCAGATGGGGGCAGAAGTAATGGGCATTGGCAAATATGACTTGATCGTTGGAATGGAGTACCTTGGACCAGCAGGGGCCATCATTGATTGTGGAAAGCGGAAGGTGACCTTCCCAACGCCCGACGGCAAAGCCATTGAGATCACAGGTAAAGAAGTTACTCCCATCATGCAGTGTATGTCTGTTAAGAAGCTGCTCAAATCTATAAAGAGCGAGCAGGTAGCATACATCTTCAAACTCGAGATTGAGGAACCCGAGTCGGAGGGAAGCAAAGAAGACAAAGTGCTCAGCAAGTTGGCCAAGCAAATCGCCAACTTGATCACGGAGTTCCACGATCTCTTTCCAGATGAGATCGAGAAGCTTCCTCCTTACAGGGGAGTAGAGTGTGAGATAGCACTCGAACCAGGGACCAAGCCGACGAGCAAGGCCCCATATAGAATGACCACACATGAACTTACGGAGTTAAAGAAGCAGTTACAAGAATTGCTCGATCTGGGCTTCATCAGATCGAGCGTCTCACCATTTGGGGCACCCATCCTCTTTGTCAAGAAGAAGGATGGAAGCTTGAGGATGTGCATAGATTACGGGCAACTGAACAAACACACCATCACGAACAAGTACGCACTCCCCAGATCTGATGACTTGATGGATCAGCTCCAAGGGGCAAAGGTCTTCTCCAAGATCGACCTAAGGTCAGGTTATCACTAGATCAGAATAAAAGAAGAGGACCAGATATGGGCATTACGAATTCACCGTAATGCCATTTGGGCTATCCAACACCCCAGCTACGTTCATGAGACTCATGAATGACATCTTCAGGGAATACTTGGACACCTTTGTGATAGTATTCTTCGACGACATTCTGGTGTACAGTAAATCCATTGAAGAGCATGCTCAGCACGTCAGAAAGGTGCTCGAGAAGTTAAGGAGGCATCAGTTGTATGCCAAGTTGTCGAAGTGTCACTTCGCGATAGAGAAGGTGGAATACCTCGGTCATGTGATTTCGGCAGAAGGAATCTCGACAGACCCCGCCAAGATTGAAGTAGTAATCCAATGGCCGGCACCAAAGAACGTCCATGAGGTCAGAAGTTTCCTTGGCCTAGCAGGGTATTACAGGAAGTTCGTGAAGAACTTCGCAAAGATAGCAGCCCCACTGACAGACTTGACAAAGGCGGAGAAAGTAAAAAATTGGGCAGACCATTGGCTCAAGAAAGCCCAAGCAGGATTTGAGTTGTTGAAGGAAGCTTTGACAACCGCCCCCGTCTTAACCCTGCCAGACCTGGAAAAGGACAAGTTAGTGGCGACGGACGCAAGCAAGATAGCCACAGGTGCAGTGCTCATGCAAGAAGAGCGGGTAATAGCGTACGACTCAAGGAAGATGAACGACGCCGAAACGCGCTACCCGACGCATGATCAAGAGCTGCTAGCAGTTGTCAGGGCGTTGAGAATCTGGAGGCATTACCTCTTAGGGAGGAAGTTCCAGTTGGACACTGATCACCAGAGCCTCCAGTACGTATTCACACAACCACATCTCAATCTGAGGCAGAGAAGGTGGATGGAGTTTCTCGAGGAGTACGACTTTGAGATAGTCTACAAACCCGGGAAGCTTAATGTGGTAGCAGATGCGCTTTCAAGGCATCCACTGACAACCAGAGTGCACTGCAACGCAATGTCGACGCTCTTCAGCGATTTTGGGAAAAGGATAGAAGAAACCTTGCCAACAGATGTGGACTTCAAGGAAATATGGGCAAGCTTGTGCAAGGAAGCAAGAACAGATAAGGAGAGGGAAACCTTCAAAAATTTTAAGAAGGAAGGTAACCTCTTATACCGTAAGAACAAGTTGTGCGTGCCAGAATCATCTGGAGTAAGGAAGTTGATCCTCCACGACACCCACAACAGCCCAATAGCTGGCCACGCAGGATTCATGAAGACATACTTCAAAGTGCGTAGCAGCTACTATTGGCCGGGAATGAAGAAGCAGATAGCCCGCTACATCAAGGAGTGTCAGCTATGCCAGCAAACAAAAGCAGAACAACTTCGAATACCAGGGGCATTGGAACTATTAGCAGTGCCAAACGCTAAGTGGGAGGTCGTGAGCATGGACTTTATAACAGGACTGCCGAGGACGGTAAGAGGTAAGGATGCCTTGATGGTCGTCGTCGACAAGTTGTCGAAAATGGCACACTTTGTGCCTTGCAGGACCACGGACACAGCTATGGATACGGCAAAGCTCTTCACCAAAGAGATCTTCAGACTCCATGGCATGCCAAGGGAAATTATCTCCGACCGAGATCCGAAGTTCATCAGTGCCTTCTGGCAGGATCTCTTCACAACGATTGGAACGAAGCTATCCATGAGCACCGCCTATCATCCACAGACGGATGGGTAAACGGAGCGTGTCAACAGAATATTAGAAGACATGCTCCGAAACTACGTCTGGAACAAGCAAGGTATGTGGGAGGAATTTATTCACTTGGTGGAGTTTGCATACAATAGCACCAAGCAGGAATCATCCCAAATGTCGCCGTTCATGATCAACTACGGCTACCAATGCCTAACCCCAGACACGGTACAATCCCGTGTCAAAAGTGGAAGTTTCGCAGCAAATGTTGAGCGACATGCAGCAGCTTGTGGAAGAAGTTCGAGGGTACCTTCTAGCAGCAAGGAGTCGGCAGAAGAGCATTGCCGACAAACATCGGACAGTCAGAGAATTCCAAGTTGGAGAGGATGTATGGCTCAAGATCAAGGTAAAGCAGGCAAAACTCCGCATCGGAAATTGCAAGAAGCTTGCTCCAAGGTGGGCTGGACCCTTCAGAATAGTCCAAAGAGTGGGTAACCAATCCTACAAGCTAGACTTGCCAGCACACTTAAAGATCCACAAAGTCTTCCACGTGAGTTTGCTGAAGAAGCACACTCCCAGTCCTGGACACTCCAACGATGTTGGAAATGACAGAAGAGCAGTTAGAAATAGTTCCAGAGCTAATTCTTGATAAAGCCTTCAAGAAAACAAGGAGATCGGAGTTCCTCCAATACTTGGTCAAGTGGAAACACTTGCCAGTGGAAGACGCGACATGGGTACTTAAAAGAGATCTGGAAAAACAGTACCCACAGTTTATGGAGCAATGGGACGGCAAGGTCATCTCCGAAGAAATCGGCTCAGGCATGTCGATTTGTGTAGATTAATAGCTTGCCTAGTTAAGAATAAGCTACGCATGCAACCTATGAGGTAAGGGTTGCATGCGTTGTTACCGATGATGAGATTACTACGGTGATCTCTAGGACGTGGTGTAATGTCAGTGTAGGCATGACCGCGGTACTGCTTGGAAAGTCTACTTCTGTCCCACGGGAGTAGACGACCTCGAGAGATAAGAGGTCATTCAGGAAATGCATTGATAGGGAAAGCACCTCTAGCCAATGCCTACGGGGAGGACTCTATCCTTCACGCTCCATATACGAGAAGGACCCTATCCTCCATGTTGGGCCACTAAAGGTGTAGGCATGAGCGCCATATAGGCATGATAGGACGCTGTCTCCTCGGCCACGATGGAAGAAACATCATCTTCCTACGCCGGGAGATTAGCCATGCATTCATGTAGATAGGTGGGGTGGTCACCATATAACCAAAAAGTTTATTAATAATTATGGTACTAACGTAGTGTTGACCTGCAGGCCAATAGAGCACTCCAGAGGACCACGAGGTCGAACTACGAAGACTTGCAACACAATTTTGTTATAATGTGTTGCAAGGAATAGAGTACCTCGAGCTATAATTGTATACATAATAATAGACCGAAACATTAGGAGTTATTGTATAATGACAAGTGATAACTATTGGATTGAATAATAGTATAATAATGTTCTATAAATATTACCTTGAGGTAATTCTATTAAATGTATAACTATAATAATAAGTATATGGTATGCATCAGGTTGATTGCAGGTTAAGAAGATCCCAAGGTGGGGAGACCCAAGATGCTGCGGACAGCATCAATTCAAGGTGGGGAGAATGTGACGTTCCAGTACGATATACGGTCTCAAGGCGATATCGCATCAAGCGTTGGCCACGCAGCATTACCACGCCATCCAGTTGACGTGTACGCCGACGTGTACCCAAGCAATGACGCCCTAGGGGGCAACTTGCAAAGGTGCGCACACTTAGCAATGCGCGCACCTTTAGACCTTTAACCCATTAAAGGTAGACCAAGGGTCATGGAAAGCCTAAACCTAACTGATAGCCTTCATAAGGCACCAAACCCTAACATTCCCTTTTTAAGCCCCTGAGGCGTTCCGAGCTCCGATTCGCGGCTACCGAGGAGTCAATTCCAACTCCCACGATCTGCCGATGCCTGGCTTGTCGGATCGTCCTTCCACTTGCATCTCGGCGTAAGCGAGAGACATGGGCGCCGGATCAAGAGGAGTGAACCAGGGATCAGGTATTTGGTCGATTGAATAGCCTAAACCTTATTCCAGCCCTTGAACCAGTAGGTTTAGCCTATTAAATCGCCCTTAGTTGCCAAGCAGATCCTGAGATTGACTCTAACTAAAGAACCTAACTCTATGTATTAGATTAGTTCTTATTATTTATGTTCATATGATGGATGGATGTATTCTGTGGACTCATTGTATTGGGAAGGGGGGTAGAGACTTAAAGCTTAGTAGATGATGCTCCTAGCTAGTCCCTCTTAGTGCATTACTAGAATTCGGCCTGTGTACAAGAGCCCACCTGGTTGTGGGTGAAGGGGCCGGGCGGCTTAGGATGAGGTTCGGTGTTCGACCCTTTGACCGATCCCTGGGCGTGTAAAGTCTAGGGGGATCGAGTGACTAGGTCTAATGGCTTGCCACCGAAAGTGTGGGTAAGGCATGGGCTCGACACCCGGGGTGGTGTTCACCTTCCGTGGGTTAAGTCGAATAAGGGCGGTGGCCCTCTAGTCACCTTGGGGTCGGCATGTAGATCTCGGAGGGAGTGATCCCTACCGCCCCATCGGGATGGGGAGATGTAACCAGGAATAGCCCCTTTGGCTATGCACCCGGGGCTGCCACTGTCGAGTCCCAACACTTTTCAACCTACTCTGCAAAGTGTGCACAGGAGGGGTGGATGGAGTGGACAACCCTAAGCCATGTTCTTATGCCAGCCCAATCCATTGTCATGATTCTGTCTGCACTGAACTCTGGAGACCCAAGCTTGTCAGTCGTCCCCCTGGAGTCTGAGCCTTGGGTAGGAACTTCCTTGTATTGTGCTGATCTTTGTCTATGCAGATGTTGATGTGCCACCCTTCGAGGTGGATATATGATGTTATGTTACTGACGTGTATGTTTACGCTTCCGCAGCTAGGTAGGCCCTGAGGGAGACGGGGTAAAATGACCCCTTCACTCTTCCCACTATGGACTCTAGACGGTCACAGTGATATGTGGAGGGCCCTGTATCAGTGTGGAGCTGGTGCGGGGGATGAACTCCTGTTTGTATATGGTGCGGGCATCGTATACGAGTAAGGGACGTCACAGGTCTGCTGATCTTGGATCGAGCTGCAACCTGGGAGATCCGACTTCTCTGCTTCCGTTCAGGCGGAAATGCATCCTCTGCTGCTCCAATCCGAGACTCAGGGGCTGAGAACTGAAAGGGTTTCCCTTTTAGGGTTTATGCCCCTTTATCTCCACGCATTTAGGGCTGGTCCCTTTTTGGTCAATGGGTCATTGCCACGTGGCAAAAGGGGATTATATTCACATGTTGCTTTAACATGTGCAATATAATGGTTCACAAGGTCGTACCCTAGGGTACTACCCTTTACGGTCGCCGTGTATATGTCGTCTGAGTCGACATGTACTAGTGACGTGTACTAGGAACGTCACATTCTCCCCACCTTGAATTGATGTTGTCCGCAGCATCAGGAGTCTCCCCACCTTGGGATCTTCCTGTCCTGCAACCAACTTGATGCATACAATTTATTACTATTATACTTACACAATTATTAGAATTACTCTAAGGTAATATATTTTTTTAAAAACATTACTAGGACATTGCATTATCCCAATAACTTATCAATTTATAACTTTATTAAAGCAAGGTACTTATTAGCCTTACTTAATACGACATTTAAGTTTATCAAGATTTATTAATTTCATATACAATTATCCTTCGAGGTACTCTCCAACAAAACTTGTGTTGCAAGTCTTCGTAGCTCGACTTCCTTGCCCTCCGGAGCGCTCTATTGGCCCGCAGGTCGACACTACATTAATACCATTTTAATTATTAACAAAATTATGGTTATAAGGTAACCACCCATCTAATTAACTAAATGGATGCATGACTAATCTCCCGGCGTAGGAAGAGGATGCTTCTTCCATCGTGGCCGTAGAGACAGCGCCCTATAATGCCTAGGATGACACTCATGCCTACACCTTTAGTGGCATTTGGCATGAAGGATGGCGTCCTCCCCGTATTTGGGCGTGAAGGATCCTTCCCATGGTAGGCATTGACTAGAGGTGCTTTCCTATCAATGCATTCCTGAATGACCTCTTATCTCTCGAGGTCGTCTACTTCCGTGGGACGGAAGTAGACTTTTTAATCTACCTTCTACTCATCCAAGCGGAACCGCGGTCATGCCTACATTGACATTCCACCACGTCCTAGAGATCACCGTAGTGGTCTCATCATCGGTAACAACGCATGCAACCCATACCTAGCATAGGCTGCATGCGTAGATTAACTTGAAACCTGCATGATTTCTGCTGGCTCTTTTAATGCATGCGATTAACATAATTACCCTAAGGTAATATTTATGAATTAACATTATCATAGTATCGGATACATTACTTCCGATAGTACAATTATATTTACTCTAAGCTTTGCAATATTTAAGGACTTTTAGATCGCGATTATTTTAACAATAACCCTGGTTTAGACCTATTGTTACATAGACAAGGTTTTAATTATCATACACAAGAATTAGATGTGCTTCTTATTCTCTTCCTTGGGTCCTGCATTACCCTTGGAAGTATATCCCTAAGATGCACTTAAGTATATCTGAATCCTATTTTCTATTTATATTTATAAGGACCCGAGGTCATATAGCTATCCTTGTAAGGAATTGCATCCTTGCGAAGGATTAATTAACATGGTACCTCACATTACCGTTGTTATTTAACTTATTTCCCTATGATACATATACGTACAACAATTTCTATCCAGTTATTAGGATCTATATTTAACTTATCTATAAGACACATTAAAGCTTATAATGCATGCACACACCTTACCTAAGGCTAGAACGCATCCACCCATTGAGCCGGCGTCGAGTAATTTTGGAGATGACTTGGCCGTTGCATTGCTCCCATAGTTTTGCTCCACTTCATTGGTGTAGTTAGCTACTACGTCAGTCTCGCACGTTGAAGGCCTCCTGAGCACTAAGGTATCTATCTATCTTACGCTCTATTCGCTTCGGCCATTGCCGGAGTGAACTCTATTCTACGGGTCGGTCAATTCGATGCAAGTACGTTCAATCAAAAAAATTGAGCCCTCCCACTTTCTTCGAAAAGAAAATGGTCCTGCACCCCTTCAATGACGTTGTACACAACGTCATATCTATTCTCTCCCCTTAAGAGGTTATACGCTTCTTACTTAGCGCATTACTTTACTAGCCTTAGCTAACATATATAACCATCTAAGATGGATGCACATATTATGTTATCATTTATTTCAATATAGTTATGGGTTACCTACTTGGTTAGAACGATTCTAAACCACAAGGTTTTGTCATGACGACAATTCCTTTTGTCTCAAAAGACTATTTGATTACTATAATTCTTATTTTAGATGTACCTTACATGTATTATTCTTTTATATTCTAGAGATTCCCCCTTTCTTAGTTATTTAAATTCTTGGAATATTCCTACCAATCGAATTGATGCCATCGTAACAAGTTGGCCGGACTTGTTAGATTACTTCTTTTCTTTCGGTTGGATTATTCTTTTGGAGGTGCTAGATTTATACATGGTCACAATTATCCTAGTAATGATTCCTTCTTAGCGAGGAGATCAATCTCACCAAGTGGTTTCAATACGTTGGATGACTGTTAACAATCGTGTATAATTTTAGTCACTCCTATGCGTTTCCTTCCCAATCCTTGACGCTTAGCTCAATATTGGGGCAATCCTTTCAGCGAGAATATCCGGCAATGCCTTCTAGTCCATAAGGATGTTGCCGTCCATACATTTAACCTACTAGGCCCCATGGCCTTAGATCCCTGAGCTTGCTAGAAGCTCATCCACTCGTTGCCTGCTTGAAGTAGCAAGGTACGTTCTTCGAGTCATTTCGATACTTGATCTCTCCTTTGACGGTGGCTCCCCTTTGATGTAGAGGTTGACTTTGTTCGTTAGAAGCCTCTCATTGCTGGTGGCTTGATGGTGTAGTTGATCACTTGAAATCTTCCATGCCGCTTTTCAAAAGCCTGAAGGTGGTGCCATTGAAAAAGATCTTTCATCTTGAACTTTTTGTCTTGGCAGCTAAAGGACGACTCTGTATCCGATATTGTTTCTTCGACTCCATCGACGTCTCATACGTCGAGTCCTCTTGTTGCCCGAAGAATGTTGAGGATGTTGATTGCTTCATCCCTGCAAATTGCCTGACATCTCTTCCTTTGATTTATTACGCTATGGGAGGGAAGGAATAACAAGGGAACTATATATGCAAAGCATATAGCTTACATAATTACAATTACTACTAGAGCTATTAAGTCTCCCTTGTGCCTCTCTTCGAGTTGCACACCTACTCCTTGGCAATGTCATCGGTGTTCCTCCTGGTGCAATGGTGTTGACGATCTATATCCTCCTATTTGTACGTCATCTCGTACTCCGGGGTAACTTGTTGATATACTTGGGCCCTCCGGTGTTTGTCGGTTATGGCACAACACGCTTTGCATCACATTCTAACTAAAGGTGTGCTGGTCGTTGATGCTTCGACATTTCGGTTTGCTTCCTGATCCTGTTCTTGGGCGGTAATTGTTCCTCCTTCATGATACTTGAAGCTATTTGGAGGCGTCTCTTGAGGCTGTGCGCGATTCCTTTGGCTATATACTCCTCTGGAGTTGTTCTCTTCTGCAGTTGTTCTTTGAATCGTTGATCCTTGGATTCACCAATTTGCATGCAAGTCCGCGTGCAAGTCATCGGCTCGGCTCGCCTAGTTGCTTCTCCGTCGAGCTTCCAATCTTACTTGTTTGATGCCCTCGATCACATGGCTTGGACGTTGTCACGTTCCACAGTGCTATGCCGTCTTCTTATCTTGAGGTACCCTCCGGTGGTTTTGATTGTGCCCGTCAGTTTTGATCCTCCTGTTGCCTCTAGGGAGCTCGTGGAAGAAGTCGGTTGCTAGCACTTCTCCAGCTTTCAGTTCCTGATCTTTGTCCCTATATGCATGTCGGTCTCTCTGTCAAGTAAAGCTTCATGGCTCTCCTCCCTGCTGGCTATATTGTCGGGATGATGGATCCTTATATCTGCACAGCTTGACCCTTGAGTTGAAGAAGTACCTACCTTAGATATACTCTTGTCGTCGAATAGCCTGGCTATTATCTTGAACTCTCTTTTTGCCGAAGGTGCTTCAGTTGCTATCCTTGTCGTTAAGGTGTCGAATGCTTCTACCTTGGGCGTTTGACGTGCCACATGTCGGAGATATGATCGGCTTGTTCTCTTCTAATTACTGGTAGGAGTACCTGACGAAGCCATCACCTAGTTGTGGAAGGCATATCTCCTCGTCACAGTGCCTTTCGTAAGTGCATCTCCATCTAATACACGTGTCATAGCGCATCACCCTATATTACCACAAGGTGGAATTATGGTTGTCGAGATATTGCCTTCTTAGTTGGCTCGTTGATGTCGGGTCGTTCCTCCTTCTATTGTTGAGGCCACTCGTGTCATAAGTTCGTTAAGGGTTGCCGCTGCCACAAGAGGTAGTGGTGTGCCCTGACGATGTCCTGGTGCAGCGCTAATGATCTTGACATGACCGGTGTTGTCTCTTATTCTGACATTGGGTGGACGAGCGGTCTTCTACTTGAGGGCACTTCCCGAAGTGTTTGGAGTCGAAGGTTTGCTTGGGCGATCTGGTCGTTTCTCCCTCGTACTTGCTCTTCCATTTTGATCTTGGGCTATAGTTGTGCTTCCGTGCTTCCTCATTTGGTAGTCGAAGTGAAGGAGCTTCCTGATCTAAGCGCTAAATCCATAAAACATGACTTTAAACTCATGTTTCTCCACTATATCTGTGAGCACCCGAGATATACAATAGACATATACGCATTTACATTGGGATTTTAATTCATCCACTTTTTCAAAACAACTACAAAGATCTACTTAAATGTTTATACTCCTTTAGGGTTTCCCCTCCTCCTATCGCGTTTGATCCTTCGGGTTTTGCTGCATCTTCTTCGTTCGATTGACTCGTGATTCCTTGAGATGTCGCTACTATTGTTGAGCTTCATGTCTGATCCGAGCTCGTCACCCCAAGTTTAAGAGTGTTCGCCGATGTGATCCCTTGAAAAGATGCTCCTCCTTAATGTGTATGTCCGTCGTAGGGAATGTGGTGACCGCCAACGCCCCTATATGCGAAGGGTGTCGTTTGCAAGGTTGCCCGATGTGCGGTGCCATTGATCGGTTGATCACCGGCCAAGGTACGGGCGTTCTTGAATGTCTTCAAGCTCGAGATCGTGGTCGGTGAGGCGTGCATTGTCATTTCCTCAGAGGTTGAATTTCCGGAGTGCACCATTGTTGATTGGGCTTTGCTTTATTCCGAGGTGCCTCTCCGTGCTTGGAAGTGTGGTCATCTCCATTGCACCTACCCTAACTCCTTCCCGTTGCCTTTGCGTGATTTGTACCTGGCTGGCTAGGTCGCCTCCTCCGCCCTTTGGGTCCTATCCATTCGAAGTCTCGCGACTCCTTGGCTGACGTAGTAAAGTCGCCCTTCCTTTGGTTTCTAGGTGTTTTACGGGTCCCGAATTCTTGTTCGAGCGAATATTCTCCTCCTTGATCTTGCCCCTAATGCTGATATAGGCCTTCAAGTTGGAGATGTTCCTTCCCCGATATAGCGCCTCCTTCCCTCATGGTCTCCTACTTTTGGAACCGATGAAAGTTTCTCCGCTGGTGCAAGGGAGCCGGAAGCTCGCCCCGGTCGCTTTAGGTGCTTTGTGGTTGCTTAGCTTGGTTGCTCCTTTTGTTGACGTTGCCTTACATTTGCTTGAGCTCTTGGGCTGCAAGGTCGCGGGTTGTCTTCCCTCCTGGTTTCTATACGGCTCCCGTGGTCGCCATGACTTCTCTCCTCGATGAAAGATTATGCCCCTCGACCTTAGCTCGTGATGCCAACGTGGCATCGATGTCTAACGCCTTCCCCGCACTGTATTTTGCTGCCTTGCATTCTTCCATTTGAAACTCATGTGCGTCAAGTTGGTGAAGGCGTCGAGATCCTCTTTCTGATGTGACCTCGTGGACATGGTAGCCGGGAGGTTGACATCTAGAAAATTCTTGATGCCGCTGGTTACCAAATATTCTTCCCATTTGATGAATTGATGATAGGCCGGTGTTGTCCTGTTCTACTCGTTTGTCAGTTGAGGTGTTTGTCGTTGTGCTTCCCTCTCTTGGGTCTGCCTTTTCGGTCTCCTCTCCTTATCTGTCTGTACATCGGCTGGGACCTTGATGTCTTCAAGAAGTTGCGCCTCTAGCTCTTCTGTGGCTCTGGCCCTGTACTTCGAAAGCAATGCTCGTATATTCTAGAGTCTAAGGGTCCACTTGAAGGGCTCTCCTACAACATTTTGGGCTCTATAAGCAAGCAAGATGGCTCGAGCAGCATTACTGGAGACATATCTATAATCTCCAAGTCTATGGACATTAGGATGTGTGGTATGGCATGAAATGAGGGTTGTTTTGCAAAACCTCCATGATGTTTGAGGCATAACTAGCAAAGTTAGTTTGGGGGAGTCCAATCTCTACACATGGAGTGACTTGGGCAGCTCTAGACTCTAGCTCCTTTCTAGGTATCCTGGCAATAGGGAGTGTCAATTAGAAGGACACAAAATTAGGTCAAGGTTTATGCCTTTGGCATGAGCAGAGGTGATGTACCAACAGTTGGACTTGGGTTGCTATGCTGAGGTCTAGATGACTATAACAAAGGGGTGTTCTTGGGCACTTCTATCTAGGAATAAGGCATCAGCTTTGAGCCGAGAGCAATACTTGTGAGGTACTAATGGGGTATGCTTCTATTTACAAACAAACCACAGTTTGGAAAAACAATTCAAGGGTTTGAGCAATTTTGGTCATTTTGAGCTGGGGTTTGGCATTTCTAGTCTAATTTGGGTCATAAATTGATTCTAGGCTGTCTAATGGTCCTATTGCAACAAATTTCAGGCGATTTGGAGCTCTGTAGCTCAAGTTATGGGGTTTGAAAAATCGGACCCCTCTAAGCATGCGCGAGAGCATAGTGTTGGTCTATTTATGTCTAATGGATGCCAAAAACAAGTTCAAAGACCTGAATTCCTACTTATTTTCTTCTGAACTGCAAGTTTCTTTGCTTATTTACTTCATTTGGAGCAGGTAAGTGGCTGATCAAGGGTCCAGTTGACTGGACCCCTCTAAGCGTGCGCGAGGAGGGTGTTAGGTCCAGACCTAACTATGCCCTGGCGCACCCTTAGAGGTGTTGGCCTCTTTTTACCCAAAATTTCACATTTGCTCCTTAACTACTACTATACTTGATTCAATGCACGTTTTAAACAACTATATATCCTTATTATTCAAATTTTCACACTTTACATATAAGCCTGTTAGTTACAAAAAGTAGCTTCTGTTCTATTTATCTGTCCTCTTGATGTATTTGGCCAGTCTCATGTTCTTTGGTTGAAGCGTGACTCTTTTTGCATGGAGCGTGCATGCCAATGAGTCTTCAAAGTGTTGCACGACCTCCATCTCTGCCTTGCTTATTTTCTTGGTTTGTTGATGAAATCCTCCATATCTCGAATCGAATCTGGGTCTTCTTCAACTATTTTTCTCCCGAACCCCTCTAAGCGTGCGCGAGGAGGGTGTTAGGTCCAGACCTAACTATGCCCTGGCGCACCCTTAGAGGTGTTGATCCTTTCTGCTCTAAATTTATCCAATTTACACAATTTAACATGCCTTTTCCACTAATTTAAGCATTCTAAGCAAGATTCTATCATTACTTTTACAATTTGAGTAAGTTTTGATCAAATTCCGAGGTCACTTTTAGGGGACCCCTCTAAGCATGCGCGAGAAGAGTGTTAGGTCATGACCTAACTATGCCCTGGCGCACCCTTGGAGGTGTTGCTCCAAAATGACTTTTACTTAATGTTTTTCTGTGTTTTAGCATACAAATCTAGCTAATTCGAGCTTTTTAAATGGGATATTATCTTTTATTTTACAATTTGGGGCGCCTAAGGCCGAGTTCTAGGGTTCATATGGGGTGACCCCTCTAAGCGTGCGCGAGAGACCAATTAGGTATGAACCTAACATGCTCCTGGCGCATCCTTGGAGGTGTCGGCCAAAAAAGTGACTAAAATTTACTAGGCTTTCTTAGGAGGCTTTTCTTCTATCTATTCCATCTTAGTTATG
This sequence comes from Isoetes taiwanensis, assembly GCA_021234155.1. Classification (NCBI taxonomy): domain Eukaryota; kingdom Viridiplantae; phylum Streptophyta; class Lycopodiopsida; order Isoetales; family Isoetaceae; genus Isoetes; species Isoetes taiwanensis. The sequence continues at coordinate 6,410,520 of JAJEKV010000066.1, read as the reverse complement.
TTCTCTAATTATCCTAATTCTAGATAATTACTAACTCTATTCCTGGGCTTTTATCTCCAAGACTGAATGTCTAGATTAGTTAGTTCCTATAGGAATACGGTCAGTGCTCGATCTTGGTCTGCCACGATCAAGGCTCTGATACCATTGTGACGGCCCGGCTCCTATATCGATGCCCCGATCAGATACAAACGGAGATCATCCCTCAAACCAAAGATTCGCCACGACATGAGGCCGTCCACCTAACATCGGGCTCTTGCTGGTGGCCAAGAACCCGACGGGGAAGAATGGACGTGTCATTCATCCCGTCTCCCTCGGGATCGATCTAGCTGTGGAAGCGTAAACACACATGAGCACATGACATCAATCAACAATAACATACCCACCTCGAAGGGTGGTCCACCATATCACAGTAGCTGCAACAACACATCCGTACATCAACATAACATGGGGAAATCCTACCCAGGCTCAGACTCTTGGGGAAAGGCCCGACGGCTTGGGTCTCCGGATAACAATGCAGACATAATTCATGGCAAATGGATTTGGCTGGCATAGAAACATGGTCGTTGGGTAGTCCACTCCATCCGCCCCTCCTGTGCATACTTTGCAGATAGGCTGAAAAGTATTGGAGCCTGACCGTAGCCTGCCGGGTTCATAGCCAAAGGGCTACTACTGGGTTGCATCTCCCCAGCTCCCGATGAGGCAGGAGGAGATCACTCTCCTCCAGAAGGTTCATGCCAATCACAGGCGAGCTAGAGAGCCTTTGCTTCAGATATCTGACTTGAACCCCTAGAAGATGATGCATCACCCAAGAGGTGTCGAGCCCATACCCTGCCCTCACGCAGTGCCAGGGTATTAGGCCTAGCCCACAATGTTCCCCGGCCATCGCTACGCACCAGAGGGATCAACTGTGATCAGACAAGCCCTTCCTTGTCAGCCGGTCCGCCACCCACAGCCAGGCGGGCTCTTATGCACAGGCCGCATTAATAAGCATGATTTCATTAATTAGAGAAATTTGGAATTCTCGTTTAGCATGAAATAGGTTAGCGGGTAGCCATACAGTTCAAAAACTGCTACCAACTGAGTAAAAGTTGGCGTTTTTTTTGCACAAATTCTGCAAATGATTCAGTGTTCTGCGGAAATATAATTTTTACAGCTCATGCAAAGGTCCATCGCCAGTAGAAGGTAGTAGGAGGGAATGCACAAACTTATCGCAAGAATCGCGAACGCGATGTTTTTACCTGAAAGGAGACAAAATAATGAGCCTTTTATTAAGACCATATGAGAGCATTGTGTTAAAATAAGGTACCGAGGAGCAAGCATATCACAAAAAATTCAGTATTTAAAGCCAGATAATTGCTATAGAGGATTGCGGTCGTGATTATTTTTAGCATTAAACATATGGTAAAAGCTATGGTTAAAGACAAAAAGATATGGTAATACATATTCCTGAAACCAAAATTTCCATTGAAGGAAGTAATATACAACATTCATTATTCTGATTGTGTTTCAGATACTTGATCGTATCACACCCATTTCATTGGCCATGCGGTTGACATGCTCTCTACCCAATTCCATAGCTTGTGTTGTGTCCATCTCTCGAATAACTTTGTGACCTCACGGAATCGAACACCCATGGCGTTTGCGATGGCGCTTTGCAGATGTGAATCAGGCTCCCATTTTTCATCCGTCTGCCCTTTGCTCCCGCCTATAAGTTCCTTCTCCGATTCATTAGCAATCTGCGTGGATGAGAGAGCTTACGCTTCTTCTTTGTGTACACGATGCTCTTGTGTCCGAGAACCTCATCTTCGTCGGTTTCCATGTCTTTGTTGGTGCGCTTCCATGTCTTTGTTAGTGCCTTCCATGTCTTTGGTGGTCTGTTTCCATGTGTTCTACACCCACGTATTGAAACTTATGTTCGTTTGTCAAGAAAGGCATGTACCCATCAAACTTCTCATTAAGTGCACTCAATTTTTGAAAAGTGGGCTCGGGGCTTCTATACCTTTTTAGCTCTTCAAGCAAGCGCTTTTGTTTACGCCATTTTCTCTTCAGAGGACTTAGCATCGAGGTTCTCCAAAATGGAATCGGGTTTGATAGATCTGTGTTTTTGGGTGATACCGATGTTGGGCGGTGGATCGGGCTCAACATTCTCGCTTTCTCTTCTTCTTCAAACTCCCCGTACTTTGATTGGCCATTTTCTCAAGCGTTTCCAAGAACGCCCTCGAAACCGGCACACTTTACTGAACTTTTCGAAGGCCACGCTCTTTTTGCCTTGCATAAGAGCAACACGAGAAGTCGGCCGGAAAAGAAATCGAATGCAACCATCGGTTGGCACCGGCTGTTCAACAATATGGTAGGCATCGAGGTTTTCAGGTGACATTTCAATACAAGATCTCCTTCCATTGCCGCCCATTTGAATCTTGGTTTGCTGTAAAAGAGTCTGAAATTTCTTTTTTTATCTTCTCATCGGCATCCTCATTACTGTTAGCGGCATTGGAGGCAATGGTGTTGACTTAGGAGCCTTGCTGCGGTGTGGAGATAGGCTTAAGCTCCAGCTCTGGTTGCACGGGTGCTACCGAACATCACTCCTGTTAATGCACATATGACTAATAAAGCATCGATGTTCTTTCACCCTTCGTTTGCTCTCCCATCCCATTTCTTCATAAGAACCTAAAGATAGGTAGCCACCTGAATTTGAATTCCCGATCGCATACAAGCAATTGGGCAAATTCATTTGGCGCATGATAATAACCAAGTGATAAATTTTGGCATTCGTCATGGTAGCTATCCTTGTAAATAGATCGTGTATTTCTTGCAATCCCATACCTTGTTTATCCCTCGGATGTCAATGAATATCAATGTCGCATTCTTCTCGACACTTGGGAGGAAGTAGGGATGCCATCCTTCGTCACTGCTATGACAATATTTTTCTTTTCCTTTCTTTTTCTAGCCTCTTCTGGCTTTAGAATATTCTGATTGGCTCGGAAAGGCTACGTGGTAGGTTACCTTGTGTATGATCCTTGTTATAGTTAGCCTTCACGCACTCAGTACGCAGATCGATATATCCAGTATTCTCTGTTCATTCAGATCAGGAAAAGCCTGAAGCAATTCCTCCCAGCTATCGAAATCCTTCTGCAGCAAATTTGTGGCATAAGATAAAATTTCGCGCCTCATAAAAGTGAGGGTTACGATGTCGGGTTGTCCGTTGTTTGCAATCAAATCTCCCGCTATAACCCTCATTTGCACCTTTAAATACGTCTTGCCTTCTATAATCTCATCGAAAGCGGTTTGTGACACCCTCGCAGATTCGACATACCTCGTAGCATCCGGAGCCAGGTCTTGTTAAAGAAATCTTTGGATGGCTTGTCCGGAAACTCACCATGGTCGTCACTGAGTTTACGACTCACCCACAGACCGGCAACTTCCATTAACTTCTTAAAAACCTTCTCATCCATAAAAATGAATTGTTTTTCATCCTTAAGCTCCTGCACTTTCAAGGTGGTCGTTGCAATTTCATGGAAATCCTGCAGAAGCAAAGGTCATCAAGATCGCGGCCGCGATGTTGGCGAGTAGAAAATAAATAAATACCTTCCAAGCTGAAGTTGTAGCTGTCCCTATAGGTCCTTGTGGAGGACAGCCATAAGCCTTGTGCTGATGACGAAGTTGTTGCAGTTTTTCAATCAGTGGCTCTCTGTACACGGTGTTTGCAATTACTTCGTTGCATTGAATACTCAACTCTATATATTCCTTGTCTGTAAGATTTCCGTTGAGCACCCTCGATCTTCTTCTAGCATATACTTTGGCAAATTCTAGTTCTTTGCTCCAACGGCCGACAATAGAACAAAGGAGTTTTGCCGCGCAAATACTGTGGTTGCCAGAAATAATATAAAATTTCTTGCCCTTCAAATCTTCTGGATTGCTCCATGTCACCCTCCTCCTGAAAGATAGACAACCATCAAGTCAAATCTACATAACGAGTGTCCAAAAGATAATGAAATCGTTACACGGTAATAGGGTCAAGCGGACGACGGCGTCGCCGAGGTGTGAGGACCTCTGTCGGGTATGTCTTGAAGCTTTTAACCAGAGTTTGAACATGGTCATTTGACCGCATTCTGTGTGTCAAGTTTGCTGGTGCAGGTTCACAATCAAAAATAGAAATCTTTGTAAACCAATTAACCCCTAAGGGGTAAAACCTTTTGAACTGTTCAAGCTTCGAAAGTGGTTTGCTCGCCATCTTGCGTTCCTCTTAGGATTGAACTTCAACTCATTTGGAATGGCAGGTGCATGGGGCCATGTCAATGCTAGTTTAGAGGAGGCTGAGGGGGGGGTTTGAGAGCTGCTGGGCTGCGGGCTATCGTCAGCAGGTGTGAGATTTCTAAGGTTAATTTTGAAAGGAGGGAGTTTTTTTGGAATAAATCCATCAGATGTAGTGCTATCGGCCTTCAAAGCAAGAGGAAGAGTAGGGTTAATAATCTGGGAGGGGTTTATCGTGGATTCGGTTCTTCAACAACCTTTTTGGTGCTGGCGTCTCTCCCAAAGTAGCAATAGGTTTCACACTCTTTTCCTTGGCCACGGCTCTTAGCCAATTGGTGTCCATCACGGAGGGCATTTTTCGTCCGGCGCTTTCAAAGCACAGCTCGGAGGCTTCTTGTGCGTAGACAAACCATTTACGCATGCCGAGAACCCTACCAATATGTCTCTGTTTCCTTTATATTCGACAAAGATAGAGATTCATAGGATGGCAACAACTAGCCATAACCCTTAGCTGATGTGGGGGCGTTTTTCCTCAGTGGTCGGCTTGTTCATTTTTTGGGTTTGTCATCAAGGGCCGGATCATAATTGCGCCATTTCAAAATGTACTCGAGGAATTGCAATGCTTGTGTGTCCTCAATGCTGCATATGATAGCATCTTGCACATTGTTCTTTGTGCCTTCCCACATTGCTACCACTATGCCAACTTGCTCAACGTCCTCAGGTTTCTTTCCAGTCCGCAGGAACAGGCACAGGTCCTTTCTGCGATCACCTTTAATGTGCGGTATGGCTTGTGCAATCTCAATACACCATTTCCTTTCATTGGAAGGGGTTATAATACGGATGGGTTCGACATCCGGTCCTCGAAACAGAGCAAGTGCTGTAAACAAAAGCTCGTGGTGGAGAGCCCCGATGGGTCGCAAAATGTTGTGGAACGAAAATGTATAAACCATCAAGAGAAACGCGACCGCGATCCTTCCAAGCAACTAAAATAGCACTCCACACTATATCGCGGCTGATGTTGTGTATGCTTGACTAACCACGCAAGAAAACAATTCCATCGCTCCACGAACATCAGCGGTCGCGATCCTAGTGACCTACTACACTACTACTCATGAACATCGCGAAGAAAGAAAATCTATGCTTTCAGCAAGACCGCGGTCGCATCTTGTTGAGCACCCACACTATCAAGACATTACAAAACCTAGCCCGGCCAAGACCGCGGCGCGATCTTTGCCGAAAGCTATACTTATGAAAACAATAGAAGTTCTAGTAGGTAACGATCGCCGCCGCGATCTTCTTTGAGCTGAAATGTTAGAAATTACCTTCTCGAGGGAGTCCTTTGGTGCCATGGGATGCTGGGCGGGTGTGTCTGAAATTCCAGTCTTTTCGAGAGACTTCGAGAAGCGCCCGAGGTCGAAGCCCGGCGCTGAAGAAATCGCGGTCTTGAAATTTGTTTTGAGGGGTTCTGAGTTTCAATTTATAGAACGCGGCCGCGGAATTTAAATGCCCGCCCATCATAATGGTGCTTGAAAAATCGTGCCTGGCATAATGGCGTCGCACGTGCGGGCGCACTAATTGCACCCCAGAAGTATTAATTACCGGCCGGCCGGCCGTAATTATTACCGGCCATAAATGCGTCCGTCGCATAATCGCTCGCCCAAAAAGCAAGTAATCCGTTACATAAAAGGTGTTTATCGACTTGGACGTCCGCGTTCAACTTTACGCCATAATGGCAATTCATTAAAGGTACATGGCCGGACTATGCGTACCGTAAATGCTCCAAAGACGATTGGATTACGGACGGACAATGGATCGCAAAATTTGAATTCCATAACAAACATTTCAAGTGAAAGCGGGAAAAGCCAATTCAAATTTGATTGTTTTGCAAGATCTTCGAGACAGCTGGAGCTGCGCCTAAGCTGGGCCAAGTTCGGGCAAGGATTTGCTGCAGAATCCCGCATCCATTGAAGGCGCGCCGACGAGGGCTCATAATCCGCTTGCACTCCGCCATCGCACATTTGGAATTCTTCAACCGCATCAATTCAGGGGTTTGCAAGGAGGTAAAAGGCATATTCGATGCATATCCTTTCGCTGAAGTGAACTCAAAGTTTATCTTTGCTTGAATTTCAATTATAACTACAACCGACGAAGTCTCTACACTAACATCAATATGTATTGCATGGATTGATAAGATACCTCCGATACTTTGGTGCAACTATGTAAAAATAGATGTTGTAAGGAAACCGTGCATTCCGGTGTGTTTATTATACAATGTAAGCGTGTTTCAAGTATATGCTTTCTTTCTCCATGAGGATGATACAAAACACCTTGTTTTTATGACACCGCAGACTTCCGGACGGGTCTTTGGCTTCAAGTAGACGTTGACGCCACCATATTACGGAGGTATGAGTAATGCTTTAGTCCGTAAGTCAATCGTTTAACTTTTTGTGCTTTCGACGAGATGGCGCTCGCGATACCTTCAACCATCTACACTTGCTATTTACCAAAGAACTCCCAGCTATCGATAACTATGAGTTGAAACCACTTGTTAACCTCCAAATGTGATTTGCACATGAGTTCTTATTGAAACAGCTAGTTTGAATGATTGCAAAAAGCGCGACCGCGTTCTTGCCCATGCTCGATAAGATCGCGGTGGCGAAAGTCCTGAACATTTTTTAATTTCTCAGTCGCTATTTTCTGTAGTACTTTATGATCACAGTGCTTTTTTGCTTACGAGGATGTGGGCGCGATATTCGACCTCTTCTTTGCAGGATGGCAGATGTAATTCCGCTATACCTACTGGGAAAAAAGGTGGCAGAGGGAAGAGTCCACAATTTCGAGCGCCATCACAATTTGACTGTCCCGGAGGGTATGGTTGTTGTTTCAATTGTGAACGTTTTGGATGGACAATTGCCGCTACCAATTCACGAAATGGAAATAGAAAAAATGGGTGAAGAAATTTGTGGGGACTTTTGTGTTGTGGTACAAGAAGGACATTCTTTGCTCCACTTGTTAGAGAGGAGGAAGCTTGCACCCCACCAGGTCAGATAAAACGCATAAACTGGCAGGACAGAGGCAATGAGGGGTTAGCCAGTAATGAGACGAATCATGTGCAAGGGCTTTCTAGAGATGAGTTAGTTGAGAAGGCATGCACACTCATGCATGAATGCTGCCACATGGCTTATGCCTATGGTGTTATCGTTTTTGCCGATCCAAACCATGCTGTGTCTGACGTGAAGTTAGGGGAAGGCTCGATAGCTGCTACTATCATGAGCATATTTCCAATGCCTGAAAAGATCTCTATGCGCTGCCAAGCCTGTGCAGAAATGCCCCAACTGCATGACCTTGTCAGATGGCCCATAGCCTTCGTGCTTTCGTTGATAACATTCCGGTTCTACTACTCGTGGTTGCGGTGAAGGAGAAGGATGTGGAGAATGAACCTTACTCTATTAGACCCGAAATTGGCATCACCAAAAAGAGACCTTACAGCATGGTCAATCGGAGACCCAGGACACGTCCAGCACAGACTAAATGTGAAAGAAAAACTAGTGCTGAGGCTATTCTAGACTTCAGGTCATCACTGTGCTGCATGAAACGATGTTGTGCAAATTTTACATCCCAGGAGATAGCTTGCATGAGAACCTTTTACTGGAACATGAAGTCCTCGGAGCGCACAACCTTTGCATATAACATGCTAGATCTTTGCTCGAAAATGGTGTAGTTCGCGAACCCGATGTTGAATAACAAACGGTGTCGCGTGAAAGCATGGCATAAAGCCTATGGCATACCCATTTCCACTTTTACAAGTGGAAGAAGCTCTTCAATGACGCCACGTAATTGCCGAGCACGGAAATACCGGGTCTAAGAAGCCAAGGTCTCATACTTTTATCGGGCAATCTTCGTGCTATCTATGTTCATAGATGAAAACGCAGAGACGATGCCACACCGCTCGAAAATTACGAGCGAGGGTAGCAGACAAAATGTTAAGAGGCTACCTTCAGTCTTGACTAAGAAGGATATACACCAAGAAGTAGATATTACTGTTACGGAGATGACAGGGCAAGCATATTTCTCCTTTCGGTCCTTTAAATGCTTTGAAAGAGAATCATTCAGAGGTGGCAATAGCTAAGAGGATAGCATTTTCTAAGTGTAACACTGTATTGTCATAAAGGAAAAGCTTGCTAAGACCAGAGATCCAAATGAAAGAAGGGTACTTGCAATGGAGAGAAAATCACATATGACGCCCAGATTTCATGCGGGGAGCCTTTATCGGGTCCCGAGAGCTTTGTCTCATAGATCTCCCCGAGCACGCTTTTAACCATTATACATGATAAGATGGATCAGAATAAGACCATGGTCTCGCCTAGAGAAGCTAGCAAAGTCCGTATGGAGGGGTGAACGATCAAGGTCGGGTGTTACAGTGTGCTCTCATGCACGGCCATGGTATAGGTGCCTTGGGCCACTTCTCACCCTTGGACCCTCGGCCCGATGATTCTAATTTTCATGTGGGATCCTTGAATCATACCCGAAGACACCGGAGAATAGATCCGAGGATAATTGGGGCCATTTGAGAGATACAGATCGTCTGAAAAGTGGGGTGCGAGCAATTTTAAAAACACGATAACCTTAGGACAAAAATGATGAATGGCAAGTAGAAATGATTTTATGCCTCCTATCAAAGGCCCCATGGTAGCGAACAAGTTGCCTAGGAGGCTTTACTTGCAACTAGATAATTGCTCAGGTCAGAATAAGAATAGATATCTTTTCTCTTACTTGTCATACTTGGTTTGGTTAGGTGTCTTTGATCAAGTGCAGCTGGGATTCATGATGGTTGGACACACCCACGATGACATAGATGCCCTATTTGGAAACTACTCTACTCTAATGAGAAGATCGGATGCATTGACTATTTCGAGCTTATGCAACTCTTCAGCAATTGTAGTTCAAAGGCTCCTTCTCCTTACCTTGTGACAGAGGTTCCTGATTGGAAGGAATTCGTGAAAGGTTTTATCCCTGATAAGAAGGACCGTTTATGTGGTCACTTGGAACCTCTACTCTTCAAGTTTTGCATGAAGGATGGATGGCCACTAATGTTCTACAAGATGAGGCCAGGGCATAGGGAGTGGCTCCCTGAAAAGGGAATCAGAATGTGGAAGGAGGATGCCCAAGGTTTACCTATGATTTAGAGAGGGTCACCTAAGGTCCCGCAGACCATATGGGAGCTTGAAAGATATAGGTGCATTAAGAGCTTCTATTGCCAAGTACATGATGCTTTGGGCGCAGCTATTTCTAGAGCTGGCGATAAGTCATGGTCCAACACATACATGAATGAAGTTATTGACTACTGGTCCACCTTGCTGCGAGTGCTTGGGGACGTGCAGCCCGGTAGAGCTGTCATTCAAGATTTCTGGCCCAGTACCAGGCAGAGTGCATTGGAAGAACCCGAAAGAGTGTTTGTGGATGAGCACATTGAAGCATCTCATTACGTTGGGCCTTTCTCGGGTAGACCCAAGAACCCAGTTGAAATATTCGACCCCTACCAAGATGTCAAGAAAGGAATGCTCTTGCTAATCAGACCACATGATAACTACCCGACGTGGTTGGCTTTTGCCAAAGAGGACCCAATAGAGGACCCTAATCTCCCACATTACGAAGAGGTGTTTGTCTCTTGGTTTGAGCCTGTTGCCAGAAAGGGAACCTCATATGCAATGCAGTATAGGGATTGCTGGAGCAAGAATTGGAGACCCAATCCTAATGACCGCCACGCTACCAACCTTTGAAAACAATAGACTATGGTTGGGCCGTAGAGACCAGGCCATTGTCGTGTTGGTGATCCCTAGTAGTGTGGGGGGGGCTCGGTTGCAAGAATTAGTGGCTAAAGAAGCTAAGGGCGATGATGAGAACTCTTGAGGTATGCAATGCTCTTTTACATAATTACTATATCATTCATAACATGCAAGTTACAATAGACTAGTTATTATTCATTCGCTCTGCGTTTTCATCTCAACACAAGAGCTCTTACACTATACAATGTTAAGCGTGTGATTCATTCATCTTCAGGGATCTGTAGTAGTGATCCCCGATATCTCATAGCTCATTCGCCAGAAGCCAAATCAGATGGATCATTACACGAATTGACGCAGGCAACTTAATCTCGGGCCCAAAGCTTTTCTTCGCGGTAGGGATCAAGAAGAAGATGCCTGTCTAGGCAACCAACAAGATCGAGTGGCTCATTGAGCACTTGATCACCTCGATGTGGTGAATTGATGAAGGCAAATAATCCATGGGAGAGGAATGAACTTTAGCCCCGAAGTGAGAAGCTTTTATAGTGAGGTAGAATTATTGAGGTGAATTATTGGGGTAGACTTTGGCGCCATTATTGCTCGTGTATAAGACCGTTGTATAAATACAAGTATAATACATCTTTCGAATGGATATATGTATGCTTTTAAAACGTGTGCTTGAGTAATTCAGGTGTGGTTGAAATTACGTACTGCTTGCTACAGGAATCCAGCTACAGGAATTGCTTGCTAAAGAGGCATCTGAGGATGGAGATGAAACTTGAGTCTTACTGTGTACATTAAAGCATTTCACAATATACTATTTATTATCCATAACATCACTACAATAGACTATTTATTATTCATTACGTCTTGCATTTTTCATCTTAACACAAGAGCTCTTACACTATAACATGTTGAACGGGTGATAACATCACTGATAACATTGATTCACTCATCATCAACATCAAAGCTCGCGGATGCTATTCAGCTCATAGATCTCCCCGATCGGGAAGCCATAAATGTGGACTTTAACACGAAAGTGAGCTTCCCCGCAGGCACTAGCAGGACCATCGGCCTTAGATTGGAGCCATGGATCAAGATTAACACCATTTCTTGCGCATTCATTCAGATCGTTGTAGCTCAAGTAGCACTTGAAAGATCGGATGTGCTCTGGACGAGGCATCGAGGAAGCCATGGGAGATGAATGATCTCTACCCCGAAGTCGAAATAATTTTTTATAGTGAAGTGAAAATTATTGATGTGAATTATTGGTGTAGAATGTAGGGCCATTATTGGGCTTCTACAAGTATCATGTACACGTACAAGTATAACACATAATTTGTATGTATATGTGTATGTTAATTACCTCATGTTTGTTGGGCTCGAGAACTAGGTAAAAGTATTCGTGCTTGAGCAAATAAGGTGTGCTTAAAATTCTCAAAATTGCGTTATTTTATCCAATTAATGAAATCATGCTTTAATTGGGAATTAATGGGCGCTAACTATGATCATACAACTACTTGGGCTCTGGGTCTCTACCCCCCTTCCCAATACACAAGAGTGGCGCATAGAATGTCAAAACATCATCAACAGAACTGAACATAACAGAATGCATCTATTCTAATCTACCTAATCATACATGGTTAGGTTCCTTTGTTAGTGTCTATCATTCTTAGGCTGTAGGGGGTCGCCTATAGCTAAGAATGGATGCTAAACCTACTGAAAGAGGCCTGATAACTCGGATCTACCTATTGAATCAACCACCCACCCGCATCTTGGCCGGCTCCCACTCCTCTGAAAGCGTCCATGCTGCTGATCTCGGGTCTGCTGATCTTGGATCGAGCTGCAACCTGGGAGATCCGACTTCTCTGCTTCCGTTCAGGCGAAAATGCATCCTCTGCTGCTCCAATCCGAGACTCAGGGGCTGAGAACTGAAAGGGTTTCCCTTTTAGGGTTTATGCCCCTTTATCTCCACGCATTTAGGGTTGGTCCCTTTTTGGTCAATGGGTCATTGCCACGTGGCAAAAAGGGATTATATTCACATGTTGCTTTAACATGTGCAATATAATGGTTCAGAAGGTCGTACCCTAGGGTACTACCCTTTACGGTCGCCGTGTATATGTCGTCTGAGTCGACATGTACTAGTGACGTGTCAGTATAATATACGTATTCATACTGTATGTTATGCTGGAACGTCACAGCAATTTTGCACCGTGGCCACGGTGCGAAATGCGTGTAAATTACTGTGTGAGGGCAGGCAATTTCGCACCGTGGCCACGGTGCAAAATTGAATCATTCCATAGAAGGTGAATCACAACATCAAAGGGAACATATTAACATATTAAAGAACATATTAACATATTAGAGAACATTTAGAGAACATATTAACACGGTATCATATGAATTATGTATGATAGATAGCAAAGGTTACTAGAGACCACGACAGTATTTCCCAAGTAACCTTCCCCTAGGTTCCTAACCCCTTCCCCTTCCCCTTTCCCTTCCCCTGCGAGGAGTAACCCACGCAGCTGGGTTAGGAAACCAGAGCTCACGCGTATCCCAGCCTGATTCTTCCCACCATATGGGGTACCTAGTCATTAGAAAAAGTAATTCCAGATGATGATACTCACGAAAGAAGAGCGGACCCAACTCCACAAAGTTGTTGTACTCGTTGTAGTATGCCCTAATAAGGCCATACATCTGTCCCTTACAAATTTCATGAATGAACTCTGATATGTATTGATCCAAAGAGTGTGCTAAATAACCAGCACGAAGAAGAGGCCTCAACTGCTGTAGCATCTCATCCAGATAAGGAGGGGGTTCAAGAATTCCCCTCATTGCAAGTCTCCTATAACATTCAGATGGATTAATTTCCATCAGTGGCTCATGACCACAATCAAATCGCTCCAGAAATGAAGTTGATCAACTCCATTGCAAGCTCCTTGGTGGGACTGTGGTGCAACCTCCACTCCAAGAAATGGTCAAATAGCTCATCAGTTTCAGGCCGCACAGAATGTCTAGGGCATGCTTGCAGGCCTTCTGGAGTAGCCCAGGGAGGATTGGGTCCAATCATTTGCAAAAGCAAGTAAGGATCACCGACGGAGCAAGGAACAAGGAGCAGAGCAAGGAACAAGGAGCAAGAAGCAAGGAACAAGACCAAGTAACAAGGAGCACGAAGATCAAGTAGCAAAGAACAAGGATCAAGATCAAGTAGCAAGAAGCAAGGATCAAGGAAGATCAAGGAGCAAGAAGATCAAGGAACAAGAAGATCAAGGAGCAAGAAGATCAAGGAACAAGGAAGATCATGGAGCAAGGAAGCAAGGAACAAGATCAAGTAGCAAGATGCCTTTCATTAAAACTAGTACAAAAGTTCAAAAAAAAAGTAAAGTTAAGATAAATATAATGCTATGGAAGACCAAAATATATATAAAAGTTTTAAACTGTATCTTTTATTGACATATTACACAGGTACCCAGTACCCAGTCCTGGGTACCTTTTTAGGTACTTTTTTGGTCACTAAATAATACTTTTTAAGGGACACCCTAACATGCTTTTACCCTAAAGCGATTTCGCACCGTGGCTACGGTGCCGAATATGACCACAAATAGAACAATCACATGAGAAAATACAAGGAAAATGGTAGAAGAAATCATTCAATTACATCAAAAGTGTAAGATTGCCAAGATAATACATGATAATATAAGGATGTTACTTAATTACACGAAAATCACTTGCTTATATACTTAATTTCTATGAAAATCTTTATACCAGTTTATACACATATTCCAATGGAGTATCTTTACCTGTGATATGTACGTATTATGTGTTGTGTGCTATGTAGCCATAGGTCACGTGTATCCCAAGGAATTGTATCCCACTCGGGGAATTTAGACAGTAACCACAGGATATTGAAGTCAAGGGAACGGAATAGGAGCTTACCAATATCCACAAAAGATTTGTAATGGAAGTTGTAAAGTTCAATGAGGATATAAATCCTATTCTTTTCACTAGTAGGAATGACCAGAGGTACATAGTGATCCAGCCATGAAACTATGGAAAAGCATGTCCTTCAACTATTCTAGCCTATCTTCTAAATCTGAGGGGGGTTCAAGAAGTCCCAAAGCACTTAGAGTGATCCTTGCATGACTCGAACTGATCTCCTGCAGTGGAGGGAGATGACGAGTATAGCGATCGATAATGAAGTTGATCAGCTGCCTTGCAAGCTCTGTGGTTGGACCGTGACGCCATCGATACTCCCAAAAGTTGCTAAAAAATTCATCAAAAGTGCACGTATTTATTCTGCCGCATGCTTGCAGGTATTCCGGATCAGCCCAGCGAGGATGTTCTTGCAAAGTTACCATTTGCAAAAAATTAGTGGAGCAGACAAGGAACAACTAGTGGAGCAGACAGGGAGGCAAGGAGCATGCAAGAAAGGAGCAGACAGGGAGGCAAGGAGCAACAAGAGGCAGACAGGGAGGCAAAGAGCATGCAAACAAGAAGCAGACAAAGACAATGAAGGCATATATGTCTATTTAAAGAGAAACCAGGTATATATGCTATATACGTACATTATATTTACATGTGTATTTTGTACATTATGCTCGTATATATAACTAATAATGTTGCTACAGTGCATGTCAATAATTTTGTTCGACATAAGTACAGCTCCATTCAATGCAGAAGGCATCCATTTGCTATGTCTCGGCCTGGTTATTCTTATTACAGGGGGTCTGTCTTGCCTCCTCGTCCCGAAGATATAGACTCCATTACTTGCACTATGAAATATAATGATCTTTATAGATGTTCTCAAGTGGGTATCCCCCTTGATCCCTGGCTGGAAGGAGTAGCAGAGGGTCGAAATCGTTCTTCTAACAGGTTTTATCGTGTTGTTATCCACCTTCATCGGGTTCCAGAGCGTCGCGTCTATGAGATTAATCGCATCACTCAACTACCTGCTCATGATGATCCCGATTGCGAATGAACTTCTGCATTCATGTATGCTATGCCTCTTATATGAGTTCTAAATTCTATTACTAGAATATTTCAGACATTCGCTAGTTATAAGTATGTAACTATAAGTGATACATGTGATCCATCTATTTACCGCACATTTTCAATTTGGAAAGCTCTTGGCCATTTTCCTTACATGTAGATTCTAAATTCAGATAAGCATTCTGTTCGCAGTGTGTGTAGTCACGGTGCGAAATTGTGCCCTCCAAAAACGTTGGAACTGATATTTTTGCACCGTGGCGACGATGCGAAATAGACCTTCCCACAGAATGTGGAATAGTCATTTTCGCACCGTGCCCACCGGTGACCACGGTGCGAATATTGGTTATTCCATAACTAATTCCCAACTTCATTCGCACCGTGGCCACAGTGCGAATACTTGTCATTCATCAATTGAATACCAACTAAATTCGCACCATGCCCACGCTGCCAACCTAACATATTTGAAACATTATAGTTGCACATCATGGTCAATAGTTATACTATAAATATGAAATTGTTCATACAATTGAAACCCCAGAAGTATATCTTCTACCCTGTCTGATCCTTGTGGATCGTCAGTGCCTTAACTTGTCTGTTGCACTAGAGCTACACCATATCTGCTTCTTTTTTTCCTGCTCAACTTTTCTCCTCAATATTCTAGCCAACGTCGTGTCTTGTTTAGCTTTATCTTTTTTCTCTAGCTTGCAGATAATCCTCCTATAGAACTATTGGCACATCTGTTGCAATGAGTTACCACACGAACCTCGATGTTGTGTGAACCTGAAAAAAGCATTCTTGGCTTACTTATGTGACTTCTCCATTCCCTGCGTATTCCATATTCCCAAGCTCCCGTACTCTTTGGTAAACCACAAGCCATGGGCGTGAAGTATATGAATGTAATGTGTGACATTGCATTCTCCCCATGCTTGTATAAACGACTTCGTGAATTCAATTACTGCTACTTTGAATTCATCTAACTTTCCACCCACCATTTTCTTCTCTGCCATCAAAGTTACCAGACTGCTCAGATTCTGCCACGCTTTAATTTTCTTTAGTTTTGCCCTCCCACGTGAAGTACGGTCATCTTCTGCTACCAGCAAGTCCTTATACCCCTCCCACTTTCCAGTTGGCAATGATCCATTCTTACGTAATTTAGTACAAGGCAGAAATCTTTTCGCTTTCACCCCACCCATGGATGGTTTACAAGGAACCCTGCCTCCCTTCTTAGGATCTTGCAAGATTTTATAGTCACCACCATGAAGACCAAGATCAGAAAGTACGTTCTCAACATCTTTCATACACTTTTCTCTGGCTGATTGTGGAGACTTATTCCAAGCAAAAAGAATGCTCATGTACACCATCTTATCCACTATTCATAGAAAGGCATGGAGAGTCTTGGATATGTACTCTCTTCACAGAATTGCAAGGATGGGAATCAAAGTTTCGATCCTCCTTCTTCACGGCGTTGGTTCAACATCCGGTCACATTCGAGTATTCATTCCCTTCCCTTATCATCTACCCTAGCATACAAACGGTAAGGGACATGCGTGGGTAGTCTTACCGTAACCATGTTTCATGTTATACATGCACTTGATGGTCTTTAGATCAGCAGACCAAATGCCATTCAACCTCGTGAATCTCTCGTAGCGGGAACCGAAGCTTCTCTCGGACTCCTCGGCAAGCAATAATAGTAGGAATAGGTGTCTGGCCGAAAAGACCCAATCAAGAACACCATGATTTTCTTCCGGTGCTTGAAATATCCCTATCCACCAAATATGGTCCTCTCGATTGAGCAGAGAACTTCCCTTCCTCATTATCGAATTTGACAACGCCTGTTCATTAATGTCAAAGAAACCCTCTCATACTTTTCACCTTTGATCAGTTCCATCTCATCCAACTTTATAGCAATTTGGAGTTTCCCTGCACATTCTTCCACTTTCATATCATAGAAGCGAACTAACAGAAGAAGCATTTTAGAGAGATCCATCCAACAATTATTCTTCTCATTAAGAACAAATAGATCATTTCCGGAGCCACCCTTCTTCTTACTTTTCCCAGTGATTAGTGATCCCAAGTGCACGGATGTGGTGATCTGGTACATCTCTCCCAAATGTTCGTGTACTTCTGCATTCCTCTTTGTTCTGCTTGCTCTAACATAACTGAGTCTTGGCAGTATGGTCTTCGTAATACCCTGTTGTTTGATACCATCCTGCAAACATCTAAAGAGAGCAATGTAATCTTGTCGACTGATACCCCACATTGTCACATAATTCTTGCATGCTATCAGCACTTTGACTCTTTCCCAATTCAGTAAGCACCTGTTCGACAACAGCTTTTCTTAAATGGTTAGCTCCAGGAAGCTTCAACATATCTATAACATCCTCTTTAGTTACAAGCTTTTTCAACAAACTAGCCATATTACAAGGTTTTCTCTTCTTCTTTTCAGCCATAGTAGGATCCACCAGATTTTTAATAGCGTGGATTCTTCTTCTAGAGCCCCCACCACTAGGGGCAAGTACATTTAGGGCCTTCAGTTCTTTTTTCCTCTCCCTCATGCCCAGTGGTGTCATCTTCAATCTTTTTAACTTCCTCTCCAGTTTGTCATTGTTCTCAGAGCATCTCTTCAATCCTTGTTTGAGTGACTCCACCTCCATAAGCAACCTTTGATTGGAAGCTTGCAGTTCATCTGTATTCTTAGACCTGTTGGTTAAGAAATAGTTACACTGTTGGAGGTAATTACAGTGTGCTATCATATTGCAATGCACTCCACACAATTGATTGTACATTGTTCTCAAATGCACATCAGAATGACTTGAAATATTATTGCAATCCGATTATATTGATTTTTGTAGGGCAAGCAGTTCTGGGGCACTTCCACCTTCAATTGGCCTTTCAGTTTCTGTATTCAAAAAAGAATTACTCATTGTCATTGCTCGAAATTAATAGAACAGTTACCTCTGCCATAGATCGAATTCAGAGTCGCGTGATCGCTTTCCGAGCTCCACAGTCCGGCGACCAAATTGATGCAATTCTTCGCCAAAATACGAAGGAAAACTAGAGAATTCCTTCGAATTTGGGCGAGGATTGACATCAATACTAAATTTGAAATGCCCTCCAAAGCTTTGGTGCCCAATTGAGGCATTCTTGAGGTGTCCCGCTCGAAGTACTCCCTGTAGCTTCAGTTCGGTGCGAAGGTTGGGGGAGGAGGGATTTAGGCGTAATGAGTAAAACAACAAGTAAATAATGACGTTTAACAGGTTCGGTTGCTCCAGGGCTGAGGTTGAGTTAAGGTTTGTGGGGGCTTTTTGCCCATACCTGCAGGTTCGGGTACCAACTAAAATCCAAATTTGGGAAGGGCTTACAAGGGCGTTAATAGACTCCACCAAACCTCCAATGGTTTTTGATGATGAAGCCTTTACTCATGTGCAAGTAAAAGCATGTTTGGATGGTCTAAAGGACGTCACGTTGTCGGCAAATTGGAGAGTCATAATCTTTCACTCCGACCTTCAAACGATGTCTGTGTTAAAACCCGTTTCATTGGTCTGCAACGCCGGCTTTGAATATTGCATCTGGTAAGCCTCGAAGTTGCTTGCTTTTTGTATTTTAAAAAGATTATGCTGCACAAATTTATACTGCAGTCCTTGCTGTATAAATTTATACAGCAGGAACCCCGCGGTATAAATTTATACAGCAGGAGACCTGCGGTATAAATTTATACAGCAGTCCCTCGGCCGTATACATTTATACCATTTCCTCAAGACTTTCGACTTAAGTTTCTTTCTGCTCTAGGCTGAAGACAAACGTTAAAGGTCATGGTGGTGGTCCACGGTTAGTCAGCTGCTTCGAACATTTTCACATAGGCTACTACAGCGCTGACACCAAGAAGATCATGGTGCACTTAAGGTGAGAAGACCCCACCGTGCAATGCATTCCAATTCCCCGCCGTCTTACAGAAGCTGAGAGACCCGCAGAGGCAAGGCGCTGTGGTGTCTCACTACCAGAAACCCCAAAGGCTAATTAACAATCTGATACAATGGTTTTCACACCCTGGGGACTGGGTTTTGGATGCTTTTTCAGGAACTGGCACCACAGCTATATGCGCTCTTAAGCAGGGGCGTAACGTGGTGTCAGTTGACATTGACCCAGACAAAATCAACTTCATTAGGACTCGCATAAGCTCCTGTGAGTCCTTTCCAGATGAAAATGAGGAATTAGGATCAATAAATGGTGCTGGGGATGTCAAAGGCACCTACACTAAAATCCAGCCTCCTATTACAGGAAGAAAAGACGAGGAGGTGGAGTTTGTAGACCTCGAACCAGTGGAGGTAGAGCCCCCCAAGCAGTCAGTTCCAGTACCATTAGAATCAGAAGCAGGTGTCTCAGGCTTCGTGGCATCACAAGAAACAGAGCAAAAGGGAGATGCGAGCCATGTAGACTGGGAGGAACCTCCCGTCATATAAATTTATACCGACAGGTTTCAATTTTAAAATGTCGGTATAGATTTGTACGAGGAACTGAATTTTTTGTTCTCTAATGTTCGCATTAATGCCCTTTGTATTGTTTTGGAAATCCACTAAGAAATTTAAAATGGATTCTCTTATTCTGTCTCCAGCAATGTCTAATTACAGCAACTACCACTTCTTTTCCACATACTTTATTTTTTACTTTTTGTAAATTACACTTTAACGCACTTCTTAAATAATCACTTGTTGTGATTACTTTCTTAATAAAGGGGAGCATAATTCCGTTCAATGGAGGGGCTCTATGAATATCAGACCAGATGTTGGGCCTATAAGTGATGAGCATGGCTCAGTAAGTTGCGCATATTGCAAGGAGCAGCCAAGATGAGCTAAGTAGCATGCTGTATTTAAAAAGGAGATTTTGTTACGAGTTCTTCCATGGTTCAAAGTTTCCGGACCAGTTGCATGATGCTCAACATGAGGTGATATTTCTTTAAGATGTCAACTATTGGGGCTGGTTCGGCGTGGATTTGGTGAACCGAATGCGTCCGTCAGGAGATCTGGCAACATCATGGTTGCATTTTGATCATGTTAAGCGAATAAATGGGTGGACAACAATGGCCTGTCATGTATATGATCCCATGTAAGTATATTTTCTACACCTAATTAGAAGTTAGAAAGAAAGAATGGGCAAGAATTAAAGAAGCACGGGAGGCAGGATATGTGGCTTATTTGGATCACAGCGGCAAGGCAATTGTTACAAACAGAAAGCGCAGTTAGGGACTTGGGGCCTTGAGGATCAGTATGTGGAATTCTCGTGGACTGAGCCAGGCTAAGGTAGCAGCCTCTTATGAAATCTGGAAGCAACAGGATCTGTTGTTTTTTATTGAGACATGGGAACATCAAACCCGCCCATTACCGGACATCCCTGGTTTTATGGTAGTAGATCACATATGGAATGAGAAGAAGACAGGGGCAGGACGTGGTTTTGGAGGAATAGTGATTTACAGTAGAGAATATTGTACACAGAAGCTTCAAGTCCTGAAATCAGATATCAACAAACAGTACTAGTAATAGTGCCCAGCGTTGCTGGGCTAACATTTGGAACTTGACAAATGTCATGTGTACTGTCGTTGAATTAAAAGTTGCTAAATGTGAGACTACGTCAAGACACTGTAGATATTATCATATACTTCTAAAAGGTCATCATCCCAAATGTGAGACTACATCGTGACACTCTAGATATTATCCCCATATTTCTAAAAGGTCATCATCCCATAACCCCATGCCCATAATCCCATGACTTAAGTCGGCGAATGTGAGACTATATCAAATGTGCATTGCTTACAATTGTTTATGTTTATGCTTCATATGTTTATCGATATGCCAGGAAGTCTTTATAGACATGCCAGGAAGTCTTTATAGACATATCTGGTTTATTCATAACTATGTATTTAAGATCTCTTTAAGATGATCATTATGTGCATATCCATGTTCCTACGTGAAATTGAGAGTAGGTTGTTTTTTTTTTTTTCCGCTTTCTAGAGTGCCAAGAAGATTGGAATTCAAATGAAACCAAATAAGAATTTAAGAATCAAATCACATTGAATTAGAAGCTGCTAATAGGGCATGCCTTTTGCTATTATTATATATGTTGCAAATGTTGTTTGGAAGTAGACCAAGAAGATTGGTATTCAAGTGTAACCAAATAAGAATTTAAAACTCAAATCACATTCAATCAGAAGCTGCTAATAGGGCATGCCTTACGTGTAATATATATCTTTGAGATGTTGAAGTAGGTCTAAAAGTTCTTGGGTGCCACAACGTTGCAAAAGTCGTGCCTTTTGCTATTATTATATATGTTGCAAATGTTGGAAGTAGACCAAGAAGATTGGGATTCAAGTGGAACCAAATAAGAATTTAAAACTCAAATCACATTCAATCGAAGCGCTAATAGGGCATGCCTTCATTGTAATATATATATGCCGCAGATGTTGAAGTAGGTCTAAAAGTTCTTGGGTGCCACAAGCGTGCAAAATTTGTTGAACAAAATTCTAAATTTGAAGGTAGATAAAACAAACACAACCATTTTTATACTTGATATAGAGCCCAAAAGAACAACTTTTCATTTAAGCTTTGTGGCTTTATTTTGAATATGACAATTCAAAGCAATAAAAACTAATCTTCCAAACCGGGCATTATGTATTCCATCAAAATTTAATAATGCATATGTTGCCATTTTCCAGGACTTAGTGGATCAAACCTTGATATGGTGTTTGTGGCTTGCAAAAGGAGCTATTCCATCTTCTCAAAGAACCAAAGAACCGTGACTTTTAGTGCTTAGGTGCGCAACTATGCTTCGCAGGTCTTAAAAGTTGTCTTCAAGACACTGGTGAAAGGAATGCACACAGATAAAACATAGAATTTTGCAACTTTATTTTTTTAAGAAAGCAAACTTTTGTACTGGCGACACAAATGTAAATTGGTTAAACTAATATTGGAAGCTTTATTTTGGTCGCAGGAACAAAGTACCATTTATCCATGTGGCTTAAGTTGAAGATGCAAGCAAGCTTCCCTTATCAAGCGATGCTTGTTCATGATCGACTTCTGATCCAAGAAGATTCCCCTGAATTAAAAGACGAATCTACATAAATCGGCTAGTGGTGATTCCATGACCGATCAGAGACAATATCTAGCGAGAAATGCGAGGCATGATTGGACACGCCAATATTTGACATGGCTGGAAAGATTTACCAAGCGGGAATAAGTATATGGATGAGAAGGCAAAATGACAAAGCAGAACATAAGACTACTCACTTGCATCCGTGACGTCTATCTTCTCTTTACAAAGCCTTTGCAAGAACAATTTTTGCTTCTTCACGGAGAAATGACCACAGATTAATTGGGGTCCACATAATGCCAGGGTTTAGAAAAAAGAGTAACTGAAGGTACATTGATACGTCTGTTTGTTTGTTACATTGTGCATTGAAGCATGACATAGGAAAGGAGAGATATCATGCTTAATGCAGTTGTTGCTCCAGAAATAGTCCACCAAGAAAGCTAATGTCTTGCTAAATTTGCAGAAATAGAAAGAACAAAATTATTGTGCAGTATGTTACTTGAGAAGAACAAAATCTTCTTATGGCTTTGTCTTCATAACCTCACCAAGAGACCAGAACCGATTAACTCCTATGCCCACAAAGAACTAAGGTAACCATTATGCTACTGTCTTCTCCAGACGAACTAAGGTAACAACACCATCAGAATTACCGCATATGCTTCCCAATGGCTTTGTTTGCGGCAACTGCAAATTGATATCAGTGTCTGTCCTTGTAACCAAAGCATACCTTTGCAATCAAAGCTCTGAAGCATCCCTTTGCAAGAACCCTAATATGATAGCAGTGTCTATTGCAAATAACCATAATAAATCTTCATCTTCATCTGTGTAAGTACTGAAGGAGGAGCCCGCAGTGCCATAGCCGCCTTCGCGAACCCTAGGCAAAAGAAAAAACGAAGTTGCCGCCTTCGCGAACCCTAGGCAAAAAAAAAACATCTAAACAGACTGACGTGGCATCATCTCCTCCATTGGCTTGATCAAATCTGGGCCGCCCAAATTAGGGCTGGGTCCAACACTTACACAATAACATTATAATATAAGATATGTGGTTAAAAGTAGAGGGTTTAAGACATGATATATTTATAGCTATATGCTATTTTGCGCCCAGCAATGCTAAAATCTATAATAGAAGAGACATGGACAAGGAAGATCCGTTTCAGAATCTTTGTACAGACACATTGAGGTATAGTTCGCAGGGTGAAGTACTTATATTGGGTGATTTTAATGCCCGCACAAGCTGCCAGCAGTCCAATATGTATGAAGACATCACAGATGTCCAACTACATGAGAGAGAAGATCCGAATTTCCAAAGACAGTCTGAAGACAAAGCTTGCAATAGTATGGGAGAGTTTCTTTTAGAGTTCAACATGCAACTTGAAGATCCTCAATGGCATAACATGTTTTCCAGAATCAAAAGGGTTCACGTATATTAATCATTCTAGAGCTAGTGTGATTGACTATTGCATGGCAAGGAATCTTGACATTGTTCAAGAATTTTACATTGGAGAGAAGCTACCAGAATCCGACCATAAGCCCCTGCACCTATTACTAAAGCAAGTGCAAAAATCTGAAATCCAGCATCCTATTTTTCATCCGAGATTGAAGATAGACTATAAAGCAAGTAAAAATTATAAAAAGAGAATTGAAGCACTCCTTGAACATGTTAGCTGGACGGGAAATCTGAATACTGATGCAAGGTCTTTCACTCATCTCATTCATCAAGCTGCTGGAGATGTATTTGGATACACGAAGAAACCTGTAAAGAATAGACCATGTAATGCTTGGTGGGATGGAGAATGTCATGTTGCAAGAACGAAATTGCCGCGGAATTGTATTCATAAACCTGCATGGTACAAGAATTTGCTGAGGAATAAAAAGCGCGCATTTTACAGACAAAAGCAAATAGAGTTTAGTGAGTGGCTCAAAAAGAGCCCTAAAACCTTTTGGACATCGCTGAAGGGAAGATCAGAAAAGCATACTTTAAAAATAGAGGCATTGCTAAAATTGGTACATGATATTTACAATAAAGAAGGCGCAGGTTGCATGCAGGTTTCAGCCACACAAACGGATTTGTTTACAGAGATAGAGGTAGGAGATATTATTGCTGATATGGAAAACAACAAAGCACAGGATCTAGAAGGACTTTGTGTGGAATTGTTCAAATGGGGAGGGCAGAGGACTTTATCTTCTCTTACAAGACTGCTAAATGGGTTCATCAGACAAGGATTGCCAGAAAACTGGAAGATGAACCGTGTCCACCCAATCCATAAATCAAGGGACAAGAAGGATGCAAGCAATTACAGAACTATACTAATTGGGAGTGTTTTTGCCAAAATATTAGGCAGCTTATTGGAATGCAAATTGAGCACATGGGCAGAGGCAAATAACAAGCGTTCCTTTTGTCAAGCAGGTTTTAGAAGAGGGCATAATACACTTGACCATGCTCTGACATTGTGTGTGCTCGTTGAGAGAGCCAAAAAGCCAAAAAAGGTATTATATGTTGCATTCATAGATTTCGCCAAGGCATTTGATACTGTCCCACGAAGAGAACTAGGCGAAAGAATGGCACAAATTGGAGTTCCAGTAGAGATGAGCAGTGTTGTTTCACAGCTATACGCTAAAGTGCTTATCAAATTATCAGGTGATTTGGATACAATAGTCAAGAATACCATAGGAGTGCGTCAGGGATGCCCATTGTCTCCAACTTTGTTTGGCCTCTTCATAGAAGAATTGGAAGAATGGATGCGTGATCGCTCTTTGGCAGGAACGAGATTGGGTATGCATTTAATACAATTGTTATTGTATGCTGATGATGTGGTCTTGGTTGCAAACAAGAAGAAAGCATTGCAAGATCTCTTGGACATCTTGGAGTCCTTTTGTGAGGAGAAGACAATGCGAGTAAATACATCAAAATCAAAGATAATGGTCTTTGGAACAAAGGACAGGCCAACATTTGTCTATCAGGGACAAGAGCTAGAAACAGTGGAGAGCTATAAATACTTGGGGCTAGATTTCTCGACAAAATATAATTGGAAGGAATGTATTAAGAGAAGAGTAACTGGAGGAAAATCTGCTCTATATAGCATGCTTGTAAAATGCTCGAAGGCATCACTTTCAGATTGGGGGCTCAAAAAGATCTTATATAAGACCTTAGTGCAACCGGTTTTGCTTTACGGAGCACCGATTTGGGGGCCAAGTATCTCATCTAAGCTTTGGGGACAGATTGAATACGTGCAAAAAGTATTCATGCGAGAAGAGTTAGGCATCAAAGCACAGACACCATATGCAATAATGCTTGCAGAAACAGGGATATTCCCACTTGAGCTTGAAGCACTATTTCAGGCAATCAATTTTGTCAACAGGGTGAAGAATCAAGCGTCTGATCGCATCTCATATCAAGCGTTTGTATCCACGGATCAGCAGGGATGGTTACATGATCTGAAAAATTGGCCAAGTAAATGGGGGGTAACTGATACGAATTGACCAGAAAATAAGGAAGACACAAGGACCCTGCTTGAGCAGCTTTCCATTGAACGCTTATGGGCAGTTCAGGGCAGTCGGCTAACGCATTACATATCATGTGTAAATTCAATCAGTGAGTATAAGAGTCAAGACTATATAAATGCTAACATGCCAAAATATTTTAAGCAGGTCATAGCGAGATACAGGACGAGTTCACACAGACTTGCAATGGAGACAGGACGTTGGTATAAAATCCCAGTTGAGGAGAGGCTATGTAAAGTTTGTGAGTCAGATAGCATTGAGGATGAGCATCATGTTTTTACAGGCTGCCCCGCTTACAAGGAGATAAGAGACAAGTTCGGCATTCAAGCACTTGATTTTAAATCTTTATTTCAGTTGTCACCTCTAATATTAGGTCCATATTTTAAGGCGGTAGATTCACACCGTTCTTTATTATTGCAGTTGTAAATTGCTTAAACCTGTACTTGGAAGCTCCATGGTCTTTCAAGGCCCAAAGTGAGCTTGACTAATACATTACATTACAATTATAAAATATATTTATTGACAATTATAAAATATATTTATTGCACAAAGATATCCATTGTATCTATATTGTTTACTAGGATACGAGGTCTACAAATTATTGTTGTATGCGAAATGAAGACAGAGGATGTAGAATCTCAAAAGAAGTTCTGGAGAAAAATGAACAAAGTGCTAAAAAGTAGGGGCTTTCCACCAGCACAATTTCATGGATTTATGGCTGACGAGGCCCAGGCAAATTGGAATGTCGTCCGAGAAGTCTTCTTCAGAGGCGAGCCAAATTCAGAAAAGGAAAGATCATGTGTTTTCCACTTTGAACAGTGTTTGCAAAGGCAAACAAAGAAGCATCTAAGCCCAGAGAGTAGACAATCTTTCCTAGACCAATGCAGAAGTTGGAGGCTCAGTTGTAGCCATGAAGATGCAGAAAATCAATATCATTCTATTCTTCAGTGGCTTCCTGGAAATACAACAAAAACTGATGCAATGCGCTATCTTCATGGTTATCATGGTGGCATCAAAGGGTCGGTAGATGGGGGAATTTTATGAAGGCCAAAAAAAGTATAGCATCTGCAATACATATTCTAGACACAAATCTCTCTGAATCCAGACATGGGACTGGTTACAAGAAGACCCTCTCATTGTATGATGCCAGTTTATTTTATTTGACAGAAGCTATTTTACAGAGTGCAAAGTACAAATCATATCTAGATCACAATTACGTAGGGACTGGTCCAGGACTCTCTATGTTATTTTCAAGGCTACAAGGTAGACTTAATAGCGGTATAAAACCTTCTGAGGCAAGCTCTTTTGTAAATAAAGAAGCTATGAGGCAAGGGATGCCCATACATAGCATGGGAACAGGAGGAAACGATCAAACTATACTGAAAAGAAAGAATTTGGACGTAGCTGGTAGTAGTCACAGTGAAAAGGGAGCACATAGACCAGATAAGGAAGCTATTAACATACCTCGTGTAGCTAGAGATGATCCTGTTGTAAGAAATCTGTTCAATAGTAAAGACATTCTAATAAGAGAAAGGCAGGTTGCAAACACTAACTGGGCTATTCGAAGGACTACAGCAGGTAGTAAAGTCAGATGTCAAGGGAGGACAAGCATAAATGGAAAAAAATATGACAAGCTTGTCAACAAGGGTATAGTATCTACAACTGCTCCTTCATTTTATGGTATCAGAACATTTAGGGGTGGTAATTGTGAGCAGTTCTTCTGGTTCTGTGGAGATAACTTAAAGTGCACATGGTATCCACATCCTAGTTTACAAGAGGTTCCACCAAAACCTATTCTATGGCCAGTTGCAACAGATACATGCATCACACGGGATGAACTTCAAGTTCTTCAAAATGGTGGGTACAAGTTAGAGGGCTTACACAGGACTGTTATGGAGCCTAGCCCTGGATCCTACACAGAAGAGGCAAGCATCCTGCGTTCAGGAACATCGATGCGATGGGATGGTAAACGGGTTAAGAGGAGGTCAAAATTAAGTAGGCAGTGTGAAGTGAACTTGGAAAGGAGCAAAGATATGGGTAACATTAGTGTAACTCCATATGTGCTACAGGTAAATTGGCATGTTGATTTTCTTTTGGAGAGGGAGAGGCAAACATATACGGTCAGCATCAAGAAAGAGCCTGCTTGCACTTGCCCTGAGTTTCGAAGCAAAGCATTGAAGAACAATTATACTCCTTGCAAACATATGTTCTATGTTCTGATAAAGATATTAGGAAAAGATCCAGCAGCTGATTTGACCTTGATTCAGCCAATTCTATCTGATACTACTTTAGCAAATTTGCTCGCGTCGTAAGGTTTATAGAAGCTTTATGTTCATTACAACTTCAGTATCTATATGAAAGGCCATTCTATGTGTCTGTGTATTCATGATACATAATGACTTATTGATTGTGTTATATGGTTATGTTCCTTAGTACCAACTTGTTTATTATGCTTAACTTCGTTCAAACTTTCGATATGGATAAAAAAAAACCAAAGTGCCCATGAAAAAAGACCCTGTATAAATTTACACTCAATTTCCAACCATTAAAGTAAAATAATTGTGAGCTTCAAGAAACATTCATGCTCTGTGCCAAAAAAAAAAAACATTATACATGGAATATAATCCCCCAAAACCATTGGTTTGAGAACCAAAATAAGAAACTTACATTGGAGCAGTATAGATGGGGCATGCCTCCATTTTTGCGGAAGAGATCTGCAAAGGATAGACATTTAGACAATAAAGGAATGAAGCATTCAAAAAAAAACTTAAGCCATCTTCTGATAAAAAACAACAGAAAAAACTTACATTGGGGTGAAAGCATGTTAGGGTGTCCCTTAAAAAGTATTATTTAGTGACTAAAAAAGTACCTAAAAAGGTACCCAGGACTGGGTACTGGGTACCTGTGTAATATGTCAATAAAAGGTACATTTTAGAACTTTTATATATATTTTGGGCTTAGATAGCATTATATTTATCTTACCTTTAAATATTAACACGTCCTTGACTTTTATTTTGGACTTTTGTACTAGTTTTAATGAAAAGAAAAATGAGAAAGTACCCAGTTCTGAAGTACCTAGTGTATGTACTTTTGCAGGTTCCAAAAGTGGTACACCCTAACATGCTTTTACCCATTGGCATAGAACAAATGGGGCATTCCACAAAGGATTTTGTATGTCATCGATATCAGGAGCCTTGATCTACACTCCATTTGCAGTCTCCTATGAAATTCCAAAGAAAACTGACCATGGCTTAAGGCTTAGCCAAGAGCTTTAGCTAGGATAACCAACTCAGATTGGAAGGGAGAAAAATTCATTGCGCCATTTTTGTATGTCAATGGAACCACAACATAATGCTCCTTCCACAAAGCTCCGCTCTGCTCCAAGAGCTTGTGGGTTCATAAATTTGGTTTTGCTAATGAAAAGAGCCACCAAAATAGAAACATCAACATTATGCCATGGAAGTACACAAGTTCAAGCTTGACCTAGCTTTCAACATGCAAGTATTTTAAACCAAAACCATTCGAGCAAGTGATCTCGGCAACTTAGAATGAATAGGTGAATTACATGAATGCCTGTAATTTCATGGTGGATTA
This sequence comes from Isoetes taiwanensis, assembly GCA_021234155.1. Taxonomy (NCBI): domain Eukaryota; kingdom Viridiplantae; phylum Streptophyta; class Lycopodiopsida; order Isoetales; family Isoetaceae; genus Isoetes; species Isoetes taiwanensis. The sequence continues at coordinate 6,381,319 of JAJEKV010000066.1, read as the reverse complement.
GGAAGAAAGTCGACAAGTAATGTGTGCAAATCTTTCAAAAAGTTATAAGACTACATACTCTGGATTGAAAAAAGGACATGTAGCTTGCAATACCAATGCGAACAACAATACAGATCTCTAGATAAGAAGACAGACCCATAGTAGCCAGTTCATTGTTGGATGAAAGGGTCGAACAGAGGTCGTAGGTACTAATAGAGTCGCCTGTGAAACAAAACTGTAAATACAATGTATCAAAATAAATTAAAAAAAAAAATTAACGGCCCAAAATGCCCACTTACTCCCATGTTTCTTAAAAACTTAATTTCAACCAGATATATCTCCCAATCCGGACCATTCATTTGCATCAATGGTTCATAATGAAAGTTGATCACATACCCTCAAAATCCCTTTAGTATATATAAAGATTATAGGCATGCACAAGCATTTTGCTATGGCGCCAGGCTCTCAGTTACTTTCCATTCATATAAGAATAGAATAGAATAGATTTTTTAGTTCTCATAGGAAATGAGAACTAAGTTAGATTCCAAATTTGTTTGGTAAGGCTAAGTCATATCATTTTCTCCTATCTATTTTTCCTTTTTAATATAATCTGGCATGGACTCTTCAATAAAATACAGCTTGCTCTGTATTTGGCACTTCAAAACATACAATTTTTCGTAAGAAGTATCCTTTACTTAGTACATCTTCTTTTTTATTTTGGGATGGGGTTGGGGACTGTGCCACCGATTGCCGCATGTAACGCCGCATGCGGCGTTCCCTTTGCTGCTTGCGGGATGCCTATGCTATTCCCTGCAAATTTTGAATTTTATTCAAGCCTCGCTTCCTGTCTCTCAAAGCCGAGAGCACCTGGATTGGCGCCTCCTGTCTCATGGCCGAGACAACTTGGAGTGGCGTTTTAAAGGTAATGGATGCAGAGTAACGACACTGCAAGTTACAGTTTTAAAATGCATCTCGCTTTTTCTGATACGAAAACTGCAGGTCATTACTTCGCCAGAACCTTGGGAAATCTTGAGCGATCCTTGAAGGAAATGGATGGAAAGTAATGGCACTGCAAGTTACATGTCCACAGTTATTTGTTCTGCACGACAGAATCTGTACAGAAGCAAAGGTGACCCTTTTCTTCTCTTACTTTCTTTGTTTTCAAACTTGCACGACCCGTTCATTAGCCAGCTTGGGGTCGTTGTTCGTCTCCTGCAAACAAGAGCAGCATCGCAAGTTCATCCTTGCAGCTCCATATCATAGGGAAAAAGAGTTCACAAAGAAAAATCAAGCTCGGGTCATAAGTAAAGTTTTTGGTTTTGTATGTTTATTTATTTTTTGCATGTTTGATTGCATGTCTTTTTTCTACTCTAATATGTGGCAGCTCCTCTTTTATGCACTCTTCCTGCACATTTTTCTCTCTTCTTCAATGCCCTCTTCCTGCACAGCATCTCTCGGGTGAACCCAAAGTAGTTCTGGGTGCTCTTGGGCCTTGCTCCATTCTCATTGAAGGGATTTGGCACCGGAATGGAGGACCTTGCTTTATACTCCAAATGCTTTTATTTTTGTATTAAGTTACTGCTTTTGGATTGGTAAGGACCCTAAATCAAGCATCATCCAAGGTCGTTTCACTATTGTGCAAGAAGGTGAACCCATCTTCTATCAATTCCCCTTATTCTTTGTCTGAACTGATGATGATTTGATTTGGAACGTCCTCGGTAAGTAGCTATTTTTCTCAAGGTTTGTGGGCTTCATCTTTTGTTGTTGTTCATCTTATTGTGCTTTAGAAGTTATCTAAAACACATGAACGCATAGCACTCATGAATCTTGGCTTTTATTATGTAGATCATGCAACGGTGAGAAACCGCCTCTCTGATATCACTTCATAATCCATTCTTTATTGTGATGGAAGGTTTTGAAGAATGGCATAGCGACCATTTTGAAGATGGGTTTGCTGAGATGGGCTCGGGTAATCTCTCTACTCTGTTTGTTAAGGCTATCATACCTTTCTTGCAGGATAATTTAGATGTTTTAACACAATATAACCATATCCAGTGTCCATATATGAATCTCTATGTTTGCAAATGTGCAATTTTGATCTCAAATCCATGGAAAATTGGCCATGATATTCTCAAGCTTGCTCAGCAAACTGGAAAATTTGGGTGAGGAGCTTCTTCTTACAGTTTTAGTGGTTTTGAAATACGTCTTGATCTTCTATCAGTTTTGCTTCTGGGTGTATATTGGTACTGTAATGCAATATCATTCAATCAGGTAGGCTGAGGATGATTAGACTTAGATTCTTACATTAATCTTTGTGAACCGGAGGCTTGATTATGCTTTAAGCCAAAAAAATGCTAGAGAATGATTAAACTTAGATTCTTACATTAATTTTTGTGAACCAGAGACTAGACTATGCTTTAAGCGAGATCCATTTAATCCAGTAAATATTATATTGTTTCGTAATAAGTTTAAACTGTGCATCTGCAGGGGTTAGGGTCAACTTGCTGTTTTGCAAATTTGAAGGCTGCTTCAGTTTTTAGAAGTAAAGATTTGCTCTCAATGCTTTAAAGGTAAAAGGTCACTTGCTCTTTCATTTTGATCCTTCTGATTGGTTTTGAGATCTGAATTGGCATATTTGCTTATACATTCTTTATCGTTTATAGCTTTCTTTCTTGATGTGGAATCATCTTCTGATCTTCATTTGGGCAGAGGTAGGACCCCCTTATGTACAGTTCTACACGATATTGCTTGCATTTGAAACGACCATCAAGTATGGTATATCTTATAATGTTGTATTATATAGATAATAGCTTGAAACCTGGATCCCCCCTTTGCTTCTATTGAATCTGGCCATTTAAATCTTCAATTCTTTGTTATATCTACGGTTGATGCAAATAATGTTTTGCACAGGAAAAATGGCTAGGTTGGGGTGGATGCATTGAATAGATTATCCATTTCAACATTAATCATGCAAACAAAACTTCACATCTTCACACTTTGATCCATCTATAGACATGGAAAATCTATAACATTTTGTTCCTTACAAACTCCATTACAGCCACCATAACACATGTCCACGGCTAATGCCCGGCATTGCCGGGCACACGTTCCTAGTCTCAAGGATAAACAATATTCAAGAGATGAAAATTTTAAGTTCGTAAGATATTTTACTTTCCTACACAAAAATATGTCACTTTTATGAGCAATTTGCATAATGTAAGTTAGTCAATTCTTGATTGCTCCAAATCAACACAACTATATCTAAGTTAGTCGATGTAATAGTAATAATATCCATTTACAGAAATCAATTAGAGGAAAATTAACTAAACATAGCAGATCTTTCAATTGACTAGCTTATTGTAACATGCATTAATCATCTATGTATGTGGACTAAGCAGTTGTTTCACAAGTTCCACAAGTCAGTGTTCATAGATAGTGGGGTATCTCTCCCCAAGCACTTCAACATCTAGATATCTAATAAATTTGTGAAATTAAGTAAACTATTTCCCACATGTTAGTAATGTTGTCAATATTTGATGTCGACGGTGTTAAGAGGTTAATACACTTACTTTATTCTAGTCTACAAATCCATCTGGTCATCAGATTCTTTGCACTTTTAAATGGGTAAAGTTTGATTCCATGTGATTATTCCAAGCATTGCCATTGAATAAATTCTTGATGCAAGATGGTACAACACATGGGCAAGGTGATGGAATACTATCTAGATGCCAACCTAGTTTACTATCAAAAGTACAATTAATAAGCTTTGTTATATTCCCATAAATAAACAAACTCAAACTTGCTCCATGTGTTTGGTTTCATTATCACATGAAAATTATGAGGAGTAACAAGATAGTTTAGATTATGCAATAATGATAGTCTAGGTATTCTAGGTTATGACGATATAGTCTAGATAGTCTAGATTATGCAATAAGTATAAAATTTCTCTGGTCTACTATTCTTCCCTCAGCAATGGCAACGTCATCAAGATATCGTCAGACATGTTCATCAATTTCCGTGTCGCTATCAAGGGAACATTAATCTCATTTTTCAGACACATTAAATGTCTCTGTATAAAACCATCTTTGAATTAATTAGAGCCATTCCAGAAGAATTAAAAAGAAAAAAGCCCCCATCATGTCTATACGTCTTAACCGGAAGGTTCTATTTTAGATTTGACACTGCTCAATATCATTGTTGTCGGGGAAACATTAATGTTGCTCAATTACATATTAGATAAAGTTGTAAGCAATTAAATATAATTAATAGAAGCAGTTTTATAACTACATAATGCTAATACATTCCTATACACACCTTTAGAAAGTCCAAGATTATGGTTGTTAAATATGAATATTTTGTTAGTTTCTCCCTTAGACACTTCTATCATTTGGAGGAGCTTGTATAACGTGTTGATCATTGTATCATTCTCTCACTTTGATCCCAAAGAAGGAAAAAGAAAAAGGAAGGACTTGGAGCAACATTATTGGACACAATGTTGAAACTTGCTTCAACAATAATTATCTAAAAATTTGATAGCCACAAAAAAGATTATATTGATTGATGGATGTGGAGGAAGGAAGGAAGGAAGGAAGGTACTTTTATCGTCCACGGAGACCAATCGGTCTATGGGACCCAATACAAAAAAAAAGAAGCGGATTCTTCGCCCGGATTAAAAACCCCCGCCCGAAGGGGTTTTCGAGGAAAAACCGTGGCAAACAATCACCTGGGCCGACAAACCGTGCTAATCATATAAAATGCGTAAAACATCCCAATATATACTGAGTCATGCTTCACCACCCCCGTAGTGCCTAGTCGGACGGCAAAGTGGGGGCAAAGGTGACCTCGCGGGTCCGGTACCTCGGATATATGACCCCGGGGCACGACATCGACGGTGTGTTCATCAGCAAATGCAAGGGCACGCCGTCCGGCATTACTAAGGGAGCGATATCGCCCGGATCCGACCGAATTTGGGCAACTCGGAAAGTGTGAGACTCATCCTCAATGGCACCCGCTTGACAAAGATTGACAGAGCTGCCCTGGCGGGGCTCCCCAATCCACCTTCCCGCCCTCGATCGCGAAGATGGTGGGCACCTGTCGCGAATGGAGGCAATGAGTCTGCGCTTCAGGGGGTACCGGGAACGCAGTAGAGTGGGCCCCGCTAACACGGGTTGATGTGCTCCTTGTAATGGGCCATTTTGACTGCTCTAGAGCAATGGGGTCCCGAGCTTGCCCAGAAACAAGCATCTAGGTACTCCAGTCATCACGACGGTCGGCCATTACCAGACGCGACGCCTCATCGTGCTCTGCCGCGTTCCATCTGGCGAACCACTGATCTCTCTTACCCCTCCAACAAGGCCCTAAGCATTTGCGGACTCATGGCCCGATGTGTAAGCCAGTCGCGGGGCAGAGCATCACCCATAGTAACCACTCGAAAATAGGCGATGTGTCTATCAAGGGCTGCCGAAGGCGGCAAGAATCCGGTTTCTGCAGTGAGAATCGATGGGGACTGAAGGTTTCACCCAAGTGCCCGTGCCAAAAATGCCTTACACTGCTCCAAGTCATTCAGTGCGCCAAAGAGGCGGCCAGGGCCCCAAACTTTCGACCCCCCGCTGAAGGGCGAGGCTCGACCGGTGCGGAGCGGATGTGGCCGATGTCCCCAATCATATAGCTCGCACGGTGGCTGTTGTTTACGCATGGCATAAAAGCGCTTTCCGGCCTTCTTTGTCACCCTTAAGCGGATAGGCGCCTCCATAGAGCGAGGAGGGAACTCCACCTAGGTACTTGTAGGTGGGCGTGACGCCCTGTGCCGCCCCCGATATGTGAGTGCAGGAGGCATGGGGTGGCGGAAGAGGATATGAGAACCACCCGGTCTTGGCTGATTGACGCGCATGTCCAGAGCCCGACAAAATGTGTCTAGGGCATCCAGTGAGATCTACGATAGCTTCGGGGTGTGGGCAAAGAAAGCCAACATCGTCAAGATAGATGAGCCGGCGGATGACCCGGTGCAAAAGCCGTATGCCATCCCCCCATGCTCGAGAAGCCGTGGCTCTAACCGATCAATGTAGAGGCCAAAAAGTGTTGGCGAGAGGGGGCAACCTCGCGGACCCCCGATACTACTGGTGAATGCTTGGCCCGTCGGCTGCATCCTGCCAAAACAACTCTCATACAACCTGTATATGGCATTCTGCACAGGCAGCGGGAGCCCCAGTTGACGCAGTCTAGCATATAAGATGGTTTGAGGCACAAATTTCTTGAGGTTCCACTTATAGCTGACACAATTGTTGGTCAAAGAAAAGGCCCAAATCCAGCTTAGAAGGAGAAAGAGCATCCTAACATCCAGTGTTGGTCTATGAGACATACGTGCTATATTGCTCTATGTGTCTTGCTCCATCTGTACCTGCCCATTGGCCTCTTCTTCCATGCCGCCTCACTGGTTAGGCTCGACCTGAGGCGCCAAGCCTAAGCCCCCTTAGGGGCTAGCATCAAATCAACAGCTCCAGTCGTGTTCAGCATCAGATTGGGAGGAGGGGGTTCTGCCTCGATACGGTTCTTGCATCAACACGATTTCTGCATCACAATTTTTCCTTTGCCTAGCAAAGTCCAGCATCAGCTCTGCACCAGCATCTTCATCGCTCATAAGCACCTCGGTAGCCCTCTTCAGCATCAACGAACAGAAACCCAGCACAGTGCAACAAGATCCTGATTTCAGAGCTTTCCTCGTGATTCTACAGACGGATACGTTTCGGCAGTTATGATGAGATAGGTTATTTTTGGATATGTTGGATTGCTCTCCAGCTCTTGTTCAGTGTCAATGTAGTCTCTTAGCATAGGGTATTCATGTATTTGGAACAAGCTATCTGTTGAAGCTATTCAATGCAGGGCTTAACCTTTTACTCCGATTGCCTTGGTTTGATATTCCAATTGCCGTGGCTAATTTTTTCTTCTCACACAGCTCGGATTGTTTTTGTCCCTGGGCTAAGTTGATGATCCCCAGGTTGACTTGATCTTTCCCAAGCCCCTCCAGATCTGTTATTTGCATATATTACCCACCAGGTCTGGTCTTCCCTAGCTTAGTCCATCCCCCAAGTCGGCTCCTTACACAATTCAGTCTTTCACCCTCTCTACATGACTAGGAAAGCAAAGGATTTGGCAAGAAAGGTAAAGCTCGCAACAAGCTCCGCCAACACCAGAGCCAGGTGTAGTGGAGTCCCCAAATCCCGTTATAGCTTCTTCTCTTCCAGCAAGCATCTCCTCCAATCCAGAAAACTTAGATATACCTTTTCAAAATCTTGCACAGGGAATATATACTAGCTCAGAGTCTGCCGCCAACACCCGCTACACCTCTACACATATTGCGAGCATATGCCATTGTACAAACAGAGGCGACAGTCGAGATGCATTCATATGTGAAGGTTGTAGATGTCCCAATCCATGAGGCAGTTTAGGAGCAACCACAGCCCCCTATAGAGACACGACCACAGCGAACAGGCTTCCCATTGCACATCCAATGCCCAAGCCAGTACCGGACCACTCCAGTTTGAGCTTCAGCCGAACAACCAAGATCATGCTCTGATACCACTCTGACGTCCATTACTTCCTCTACGATGCTCCCATCGTATCAGAAGGCGGAGCTCATCCCCCTGGCAGCCAAACTGACAGGGGCAATCCACCAGACACCAATCCTTGACAATGGATCAATGAGGAAGAATGGATGGGTCATTTGCCCTGTCTTCCCTCGGGGCCGTCCTAGCTGCGGAAGCGTAAGTAAACATAAGCACATGACATCAATATACATCAACAAAGTCACCTTGAAGGGTGATCACATCATAACATACATGTAATAGCATATCAATAGCATCATCATCACATGGGGGATCCTACCCAAGGGCTCAGACTCCAAGGTATGGACTGACGGCTTGGGCCTCCAAAAGTGAATGCAGACAGAATTCATTGCAATAGATTGGGCTGGCATAGGAACATGGTTGTTGGGTAGTCCACTCCATCCGCCCCTCCCATGCACACTTTGCAGAGTAGGTTGAAGAGTCTTGGGGTTGGACCGTAACCTGCCGGGTGCATAGCCAAAGGGGCTACGCTGGGTTGCATCTCCCAGTCCCGATGAGGCAGGAGGAAAGGATCTTTATAAAACTAAGCTAAGAAAGATTTATTGAGGTTGTAATATTTGTCCATGTCTAATTTGAAACTTTCATAAAATGAAAAGGCAAATATTAGCCATTATAGTAATTCAAAAAAATCCAAGCATTTTGGCAAAGACAAATCAAGACACAAACATACATGAACATGTTCAAAAACCTAAAATAAAAGGGACTACATTGTTCTTTTTCCTCTAATGCTTCAACTTTGTACTTGGAACAAGAAAGAAAGTGGAAAAAAAGAAAAATAAAAATATAAACCCTATTTGAAATTTCTTAAAGTTAGTACATTGGTGTTGAATTTCGGGCTAATCTATCAAATTTTCCCTATTAAGCTCTATAATATAGAACAAGCAACCCAAGTACTGATCAAACCTAAACAAACCCATTTTTTAAAAAACCGTGAAAACACAACCTTCGGCCACCGAAGGGCAACCCTTCGTGCATAGCACCTTGTTAAAATTTGAAATTTGAAAACCGCGTACCCGAAACCTTCTAAATCGCGTATGCAAAAGCTTTTTTGCGCACGTAAAACAGTATAAAGTGCATACGCATTTTTTTTTCAAGTACGCGGTTCTTACTGTTTTGCGTACGCGAAAATGCTTCCGCGTACGCGGTTTAGAAGGTTTTGCGTACGCGATTTTTTTTTCTGGCCGGCGACTAAAAAATACGTAAAATACATTTTTTCAAAAAATTACGTATTTTTTAACTTTATACGTCAGGAATTTAGATTTCGTACGTGCAGAACCTATCCCTGCTTCAAGGTATGAGAAGTTAGATGCTATACATTATGTTTGGGATGCAAATGGCAAAAGACTGAAGACTGTTCAGATTCTAAAATACATTGTTGACATGTGGGGGGACATAGCAGCTAAAGGTTCTTAATCTCAGTCATGTTCTTGATAATCATACTGTATGTAATTTCTCTTGTGACTATTGTAATGCATCAATAGCTATCTTTTCATGTGTAATGTATGATACCATATTAATGTATTTCATAAGATCTTGTGTTATACATATACATGAGTGCCCAATATATGAAGACATCAGGAACAAATACAGAAACATAAGATGGGGTCAGCCCGTACACGCCATGATGGCAAGGACAGAAACAATGAGAGATCTGGCAGACGCAATACGGGAAATGACGACAAGACATCGGGAAGTACATAAAGAAAAAGGGCTTCTGTTATGAGCTGCCCGGGAGGCGCACCATACCTGCCCAAAAATGCTCAGCTTAAAGCTGATTGATAACGACGCACCTGTGCACGGCCTTGAAGCCGATCCAAAGCGGGGTGCCGGTATTAATAGAAAAACGAGTAGCCTTCAGAAAAGGCTACAATAGAAACCAGCATGATGTGCTAGTAGCACCCATCAGGGAGCTCGCCCATGCTACATAAGTCCAGGGGCCTTAGGGCACAAGGGACAATAATGTATTCTATTCTATTCTATTCTATACATAACTATGTTTGGAAGGAGGGTGTATGATACTGTGTCAGTATGTTTTCTAAATATTCATGTAGTGTACACAACATATGTATGATACATGGGTATTGTATATGTGTATACAACCCCTGCATAAGGTCTACAGTAAACAAATTCTAATTTACTAAAACTTTTTCCAATATAATGAAATTATGCTTTTTATCGTGGTGGATGGTTCTGTGGTTGTACTCGCTGCCATCCAAGTTCTTGACCTCCTATCCTCTTGCGAGATCTCTGCTTTATTGTCATATGCTTCACTTCTGCTATCTCTGTCTCTTTCTCCTATTGTAAGAAAAGAAATTCTTTGTAACAATTGCACCAAACCTTGTAGACATTGTAACCATTACTAATCCTTTGTTCCAAGCTTGCCCTCTTATTGTACAAAAAGAAATTCTTTGTAACAATTGCACCTACCTTTAGATACATGGTAACCATTGCCAATTTTGTCCCAAGCTTGCCCTTTTGCTAGGTCTTTATTTTGTCATAATGAATGTAAGCAATAGTGATGGAACTTCCCATCTTTGAAGTATGCATGACCATTCCTAAGTGTTAGGTGGTTTGTTTGAATTAGTATGGGTTGTGACTTGTATTGTGGGACTACACATGATCATTCCTTAAGTATTAGGTGGTTGTTTGAATCAGTTTGTATTGGGATTGTTACATGGACTACACATAGTGAAGCTAACTCATTTTCTTTTTTGTTTGAACGTAAACATTCTCGACATAAGATTACAATGAGAAGATAAACTATATCAAAGAAGACGATGGGCAAATACTTCTTGAGATGGGACGATCATACCAACGGCTCAAAAAGGCAAGGACAAAAAAATTCTGGACACGGAAGCCAGTTCCAATACAGCAAAATGTCTAAATCGAAAAGGATAAAAGCTGCTGGGAATGGGGAAGCAAGGTTCAAAACAAGAAGGGGGGGTGCCTTTGGGAGCACACGAAATCCTAGTACAGATATAGAAGAAGATATGTCTGACAGGCAAAATTTTTGGTGAAGGAAGAATTGGGGATGGATCATAAATTGTAGGAGGGTACAGCAGGAGCAAGAAGCAAGAAAACAGGGCCAATAAGGATAACGCAGGGGGGTAGGAGGAGACCGAGGATGACGAGGGGTGGGGGAAGCACAGTATCGAAGAAATCAACCTGGGGAAGGGCCAGGCGTGTGCAGTGGACTAAAGGGGTATTCTACGAGCGAGGAAATCCAAGCTAAAAAAAAAAAAATTTAAGATGTGGGCGTTGTCGTTCTCAGAGCGAGAAGGGAAGAACGTGGTGGGGGAGGCACACGAGGAATGTGTGGACCACTGACGAAGGCCAAGATTAAACGCATTTGGCCAATCGGCGCAGGCTAAGTGTAGAATACAGCCCTATACACGTCAACCCCTGGCATCATCCTATATAAAAGCAAAGGCTTCCCTCTCAAAGGCTACATCCCAACTTCCAAAGACGGCTGCCAATCCAAGACGAAACCCTTCCTCTGCCCCACACAATATACATATACACAAGGAAAAAAGCAAACTAAGGCGCCCAAGAAGATCTCATATCTTGAGTGCCACCAGGTGCAGACACATTTGCCGAAACAGACACATTTCCTTTCCTTCAATGGCTTGGACCCTTTTCTTTTCTGATACAGGGATAATTTTAGTAATGTTGAGTGCTTTGGAAAAGGCACTCTGAAATCCGCCTTGAACGTCCCACCAGGCTCCAGACGCTGGCTATGGGAGCGATTATTGTCAAAATTCTTGAAAACTACTCTGGATATATGAGTGATTATTATTTTTTTTTCCTCAATTTTGTGTGTTAAGTGAGAGGAGGGGGTTCCTTGCTGAGGAGGGGTGACCAATATTTCATCAATGGTGTGGGGTCCGCCGCATGGCTTTGTCCTCCATAAATGGGACAAGGGAGGGGTGGTTCTAAGAGAGGGCACAGATCGCATGTGTGTAATGTTAGGAGAGCGACTAGTTAGACAATGGTAAGCGAGAGAGGGGAGGGATAAGGAGACCCAAAGTAAAAACGGGCAGCCCAGCCCCCTGTCCTTGTTTTTTTGTAGTAGAGAATGAATCAAGTCAAGATATAGCAAGGGATTTATTTTGAGAGTGGTTGGAAGAGAGAGGGACACGGATTGACGCACCCCAGAGTTCCTTTCTTCCTTCAGCCTTTGCCTGTAAAACAGAGAGCAAAATCTGCTGCCTCCTATACCCCAGCCTCTGTGTTTTTCCCTTTGCTTTTTCTCAGTTCCTCTTAGTTTTAGTATGTGCAGATTCAGTGCTAGCTCCACCACTTGTGCAGAGGATAATGTAAATGCTTCAGATCAGGAGGACATGGAACAACAAGATCCCTCTGCTAAATCTAATGCCTTAATCGCTTCATTTGATCCGCCCACTTTCCCAGATGCATCCCTTGGTCCGACTCCTATCCACTCTCCCAAGAAGGCCAAACCCGACCCTGACGTAGCAGATGAATTCAAGCGCTTGCCCTCTGCTGTCGAGGTTGGTTTTCTTCCGCGCACTGACCAATTTGTTTTTTTCTACACAAATTTTGGTTACTTTCTACTCCCAAAACTACTTTTGATCTTCTGAGAACTAATGTATAAACTGGATCTTGTGTGAAAACACCCCTCTTTCTCTCCAGATTCTCTTTTGTATTATAATCATTATTTCTATTCGGATGAAATTGACAAACTTTGTCTGATCTATGCAGGTTGTGGAGGAACTGAAGCAAATAGGCAGTATAGCCGGCCCCATGGTACTAATGGGGCTGCTTCTATATGCCAGGTCGATGATCTCAATGCTCTTTCTGGGAAGGCTAGGAGATCTGGAATTGGCAGGAGGGTCTCTAGCAATAGGATTTGCAAATATTACAGGGTATTCTGTTCTGGCCGGATTGGCCATGGGAATGGAACCCATATGTGGCCAAGCTTTTGGAGCCAAGAGATGGCATCTAATGGGCCTAACACTTCAGAGGGCAGTAATATTTCTACTCTGTGCATGTCTGCCTATTGGTTTCCTGTGGATGAATATGCAAAGAATTCTAATCTGGTGCGGCCAGGATGAACAAATCACAGCGATGGCAAGCACGTATTTAGTATCGTCTCTTCCTGATCTGCTAGCTCAGGCAGTGTTAAATCCGCTGAGGATTTATTTGAGGACCCAGAAGATTACTCTTCCATTAACCTACTGTGCAGCAGGAGCGCTAGTTCTGCACGTACCAATTAATCTGCTGTTGGTGTATTATCTGGGGATGGAGGTAAGGGGGGTAGCGTTGGCAGCTGCATGGACAAACTTCAATCTAGTGGTGTTTCTGGTGGGGTATTTGAGATGGTCAGGGATATACAAGGCGTCATGGCCAGGGTGGACAAGGGAGTGTCTAAAGGATTGGAAGCCGCTGTTACAGTTAGCGGTGCCAAGCTGCGTATCGGTGTGCCTGGAGTGGTGGTGGTATGAGCTGATGATAATATTCTCAGGGCTACTGGGGAATGCTCGGGCAGCGGTGGCGACGATGGGGGTGCTGATACAGACGACAGCGCTGGTGTATATTTTTCCGTCGTCGTTGAGCCTAGCGGTATCGACGAGGGTGGGGAACGAGCTGGGAGCGGGGCGGCCGGGGAAGGCGAGGGTAGCAATGCTGGTGGCGCTGGGGTGCGCAGGCATTCTTGGTGTGGTGGCGATGACATTCACGACCACAATGAGGCATGTTTGGGGCGCCATGTTTACTGCGGATAAAACGATCCTCGCCCTCACGGCTCTGGCCATGCCCGTGGTCGGCCTCTGCGAGCTCGGCAACTGCCCCCAGACCACCGGATGCGGAGTCCTCCGCGGCTCCGCCCGCCCCTCCACCGGCGCCAACATTAACCTCGGTTCCTTCTACTTCGTTGGCATGCCTACCGCCATGTTGCTCGGTTTCGTCTTCGACGTCGGCTTCGTCGGTCTCTGGTTCGGCCTCCTCGCAGCCCAGGCCTCTTGCGTCGCCCTCATGCTTTACGTCCTCTCCCAAACCGACTGGAACCTCCAAGCTTCCCGCGCCCATGACCTAACAGGTGGCTCTGATCCTGACTCCCCTTCTCATCCCCTCCCAGAAAAAGACACTCACAATGTCGCTCATGTTTCTCCTTCTCCCCTTGATGTTCCCATCGATGAAGAAAAAGCCCTCCTCCTTCCCCCCAAGGTGGTGCTCTAGCGCTAGCTCTTGCTTTGCTTGCATTCAATATGCTCCCGTGCATGTGACCGATTTGAGGCCACGAATCCGCCAGACAAAAAGGCTGTTGATCGACATTTGTAAAGTGGTTGGTTGAACTATCCAATTCTTTGATAGGCATGTCTCTCTGCCCTTCCAGATAGGATGTGCCCTCCTTGCACTTGCCCTGCCCTTGAGGAATTTACTAATCAAAATGGCTCCAACCTCTCTCTATCTAAACCGGTCAAATATCGAGAGAATTTGTACCTTAAGCAATCAATATTGGAAAGCATCTCTCAATATACAACCCTGTTCTCATCAATTTTTTTTCTTTTGGTTCTCTTCCTTGTCGCCTTTGATCAGTTGCAGTTTTCCTTAAACTAACTAAGCTATGCAAGTTGAAGGCTTTTGTAGCAATAGTTATATTCTAGTTTCTATCTACTGTTCCTTTCCAACTATCTCCCACATTTGATAATACATACTTGTTCAGTTAACAGTTACTTTGGTTGGATGTCATTTTTATGTTGTTTCTTTTGCAATTTGTAATGTCATTGGTATGTGAGCAACTGGATATTCATAAACTAATTATTGTAATGGTTGAGTCGCTTGCAAATCTAAAATAGGAACGTGATTGATTTTGTTCTCAAAGATTTGATTAAATGATTATATGAGTTCTCTAATGCAATTTTTGTCAATCATTGACTTTGAATGCCTTTGGATATAATGGAATGATTGCCATATATCCACAAGAAAATAAATGCCTCTGACAAAACAAAATTGTAAAACGTGAATATTGTAAACTTTGTGTCGAACACTTGGGGCTCCTCAATGTGATGATTGAGAAGAAACAAATGCTAGGATAGGATCACCATTCTCCTCCAACCTTACAACTAACACCGCTGGCAAAAATATTTACCATGATACTTTATGAATGATTGCTCTACAACAAAAATCAAAAGGTTCTGACAAAAAAGCAACAACTCAAAGTTGTAGGAGCAACATTCCTTTCTACTTTTCAACTAACCTCGGTAAAGAATGCTAACAAACGCTAGGGCTTTGTAAAAAAAATGCTAACAAATGCTAGGGGTTGACCTACTTCTTTAAGTAACGCATAATGAATGAGTGATCCATGGGGTAAGTAAGTTAGGGAGGTTGGACGAATAAGATATTCCAACAGAAAAAAAGTTTTGGAGCATCTATGAAGTCGGTTGACCTCACAAAGATAGGAAAAAATCCGGTCAATCGCCAAGAAAAGAAAATAGACCGAGTGGGTAAGAAAATGGGTCAATCTAGGAATTAGGCAGAACTAGGGGAGGGCAAATATCTAATCCGTATTATCACGTAAGCGTTGCCGGATACGTGCACAGAGTCCAAGAACAGGGACCATTACATTTAAAAACAGCTTATTTTAATTCAAAGTGGACCATCGGATGAATTGGGACGTGAAAAAGTAGGTGAATTGCGTCATGGCCCAAAAGTCCAGAACAGTGGCCTAACCCAAGGCTGGATATTTAACTTCCATGCAGCAGGCAGGGCCAGATCCCGTCTACAGGCGGTCAGCAGATTCGTAAATAAATATTGCCAATCCAAAATAACGAATACGTCACGGCTCAACAAAGGTCACGTCACCGGGGCAGGGCTCTGCAGGCAGGGCCACGCCATGTGCCACATGCTGATAAGCTCTGCAAAAACACAGCTGTAAAATTAAAAGGGTGTTCTCGTGCACCCATAAAAGGGGGTTAATGACCCTGGCTGTCATACCGAACCCGGCCAAGTCATGTCGGGTTCGGCATGACAGAGTGTATCGGTGGGCGGGTATATTGCCTTTGCCGTCTTCGTCGTCATCCTCTTTGTCATCGTCATCGTTGTTGTTGTTGTTGTTCTCAGACATTTACCCCGCTCGAAATAAAAGAGCAGGTTTAGTTAGTGTTTTGGTTGGTTCCCTTTTTGTGGGTAAGTAGTTGGTAGGTGTCATATTCTTTTTTGCATATTGGACACTAGTTACTTTGTATTGAATGTTGCATTACCTACCTTTCTGCCTCCTTGCCTGCCTTGTACAGGACACAGAACATACGTACATACAGATTAGGCCTACCAATATACGAGCAAGCCCGAAACATAATTTCTGCTGGCCTGGCCACATGCTAGGCCGCCAGCCAACAATGCCACCAGAAAGGAAAAGGGTAGCTCTGTGGCCCCACGAAATGGACCTTCTGCCCCAATCTAGTAACATATGCGTATTACTCCTTGGTTTTGACCTTGCCCATCTCCGTGATCTGGCCCTTTCAGTTGTTGCTTATTGGGTCTCTTTGTTATGGGCTTGTCAGTGCATGACTTCATCTTTTCTCATGTGGTCCTTTTTAGTGGTCCAGTGTTTTCTTGCTTGCAAGTTTTCTCCATTAATGTGTTCGTGTTGGTTGTGTGTAGAATAGAAAGTTTTTCTCTCTTGCAAGTAAATCAAGCTCAGCTCCAAGCAACGGAAAACTTGTCATTTTCTACTGGCAGTAGTACATACATGGGGTATATTGTTCCCCTATTGCCTCTAGAGCTTTTTTCTAGGTGGTACAAAGAGTTAATGTTGGACATGATGATAAATATATAGCCGAAATTGTGTTTGTACGATAGAATATTGTGGTTGGAAAAAAAACAGATCTGAGGTCAATCTTGGTGTTCCAAGACATTGAGTGCAACCCGCAGTTGCTTGTGACGGTTGGTTTACGAAGTCACCATTCTTATCTGGTGTCGTGGCATCATCTCAGCCGTTGGTTTGCCTACCTTGTATCCAGTCGCTTGGATATGATGCTGACCTCCTATTGCACGTGCCCTTTCTGACTCTCGATTCCGCGCCAGAAACATCGTTCTGGAGATCTCTTGCTTCTGCTTTTCGTTCCAACCTGGTCTGTTCTTATCATGATCTCGTATGTGTCCGCAACAAATTAATTGCCTCGTTTTCCCGGTTGCCTCATTTCTCCCAACATTTTTCTGCCCTTGCTTCCACGTCATTCTCCTTATATGCCATGTCGGATTGATTTTTCGTATAAACATTTCCTTGAATTCTAGTTTGCCCACGTGCACTGCCACATCAGCGTCCATTGATCTTTCCAAACATTCTACTTGCCTTCATTTCTCGAGGCAAAGAAATTGGGAAAGTTTAATAATACTATTGTATCTCCACTTGTTTCGCCCTCAAAATGAGCAGCATCATTGCATATCACTCATCGACACTCTCATCAATGCACGTAGACATGAATTTTTCCTTAAACAATGGCATCATACCAATATAATGATGTGCAAAGTTAATTGACATTGTTGGGCATGTCGCTGTCAAGAGACATAGATGGTAAACAACACAAAAGTAACATGGTCATCAAGGGAACATGTGATGCCTTTTTAACTTTACATCTTTGTAGGGGAGGTAATCCGTACTTCGTTTCTTTGTCCAAGTTTAAAAATGTATTAATTAATTGAGTATCAAGCCAACACAAATTATGCATGTTTTGACATGCAAGGAGCATGGGATGCCAAAACAAGATGCCCAAGAGCACATGATATAGCTTTTATATTGAACCTTTTAGTTGTTCTTATTTTTTGTAAACATATAATTCTCCCAATTTGGTATATCAAGAAAGGTTGGTTAGAGTCAAATATTCCAGATTTAATTTCCCAAGTCAAAGATGAAATCTTGTTAATTCTTAGGCCATGTCATCTTGATGTTGTGAATATTAAGTATTATAACATTCAAAAAGTACGACTGCCAGTCTTAATACTAGCTTAGAGAGGCGAATCTGTTTAGCCCTAAGATACGAGGCCAACATAAAAATCTACATGGGTGGGCATAGTCAAAATTATTCCTACTTATAAAGTTACATCCTACTAGAAACGTGTGCCCGGCGATGCCGGGCATTAGTCCCAGCCATGCAAGAATGGTAAACATAATGGATTTTATAGGTTAGATAAAGACGTGTAAATAATGTGCATAGATGTAATAGGGTGCCAAGTGTGAAGGGTTTAAGGTTTAAGGATGTCGGACATGAGTTGTGATTGGATAATGGGTGTAGTCCTCCTATCACATAGTGCAATATAAGAGTGCTCCTATTTTACTTTAATTTTTTGCCTGCCTAAACAACACATGCATCTGTTTTGATTTCATATAATTCATGCTTACAAAATTATCCAAGAAAAACAACTTAATCTTTAGAAAACCTTAATCCTAAATCTATGGTGACATAGGGTGAAAGTGTGCTGGTGGGTAGCAAAAGCATGCGTCCGGACGCATGCTTATAGCAGGGTTTTAGCCCGCTTAAAGCACCCCTGCTTTTGCTTAATTTGGGGTGCTTTAAGCGTAACTGCCCGTCATTTTTTTTACGCCCTTCATGTACTAACACGTCCACCTCACGAATGAACCGTTAGGATAATGATTGTGGGTTTTTGGCTGGATTTTCGCGCGAGTGGTGTGGTAGTACGTTGCAAATTGGATTACTTCGTCATGGGCCGCGAAAATTCTCCCTCCAATTCAATTATCCTCTCTCTCGGGGAATTTCATGGGCTCCCTCGATCGGCCTGGAGGCAATCACGCGTTTAGCATTGGATTTTCGGCCCGATGAATCCCAATACAAGGTGTTCCAAATTTGTTGGATGTCAATCCAACACGGGGAAATATCACGTGAAGATCCGGTTTCCTCTCGCAATTTACAAGAAATTGGATGCAGAGAGAAAGAGAGAATCTGATTAAGGAATAAGATGAAAAGAGCAGCGGTTGAGCGGGAGGATCGAGCATGAGACGGTGAGCAAGAAATAGCCAAGCAAGTAGTTGATTACTTCAATAAGCTCACCAAAAGCATTCACGAACTCAAAGGCTGATGTGATGAAGAGGGTGGTTCATCACCACGAAATGGAAATCTCGAACACGGACTTTTGCCAAATCCAAAGGAGTGCAAAAGGCGGGAGTCTTTGCTCAACAACTTGAAACGGACAATGGCAGCCACAAAGAGGCTAAGGAACCATGATATTTGGAGAGCCGGAACCTCAACACTTGTGATGGCTTCTTCCACAAATTCGAGATGCAATTCCACTATGGCGGGGGCTGTTAGGTACATCTATTTCTTGTCTTCATGCACGTGGCTTCTTCATGCTTTCAAGTGCTTGTATCTGCCGAAAGTGATCTTTGGTTTGGGATATGTTCATTGATACATGTGCAATATTTCTTATGATAGGTTGCATGAGGTCAACAATTGCAACTGCTGCATTAAGGAAATCGGAAGCCTTCCTTGGAAATGGTCCGTGGTCTGCTTTCCAAAAGAGGTTGAGGTGCGATTCTCTCACCCCTGCTTGCAAGCAAAGCATACCGTAGTCTGGAAAGAAAAAGCAGCAGAGTCTCTCCTTGCAAGAAAGATGTTGTGAACACTTGTTGGAGAGTCGGGGCTTCGAATTTCTTATCCCTTGCACCTTCGGAGGTCACACTGTGTATAAGTTTCCATACAAACTTTTTTTTACGCTATTTCTAACCAAAGGCCACCATTAAATTTTGCGGCTATATCAACAATACAAAAAGGGACATCCTGAACACCCTGTTTGCTTAAAGGCTTTCGAGAAGTTGAAGCCTATTTATGTGAAGAAAGTATCAGAAAGGGAAACCTGTTGTTGCATATACCATATGAAGTTGGAGTATGCCAGGGTAGCACTGAATGCATTAAGGTCAGCGAAAACTGGATTCCATGGTGAAGAGTGCAAGTGCACCTGCGAGGTCTGTGGACCTGGTGAGAAGTGTCTGGCCAGCCAACATACGTATGACTCAACCAGCGAGCTCTGGAGGGCTGTGGTTTGCAACAAGAGCGAGGGTGAAGAATGGTATAAACATGACTGCTTGATGCAGACATGTCAGAAGTGTGGCACGAAAAGTCTTCCTATATGTCCAAGAGAAAGAGAGAATCACGAGTTCTTGCTTGAATGGAAGACGTTTGAAAAGGTAATACTCTCTTTATTGTTTGCTGAAGCATGCTGATATGTGCTGTCATGCGCTGACTACTGCTTTTGTGCTTTCAACTTGCGCTGATCTTCTTTTTTTTATGCTACAGACCTTGTTACAGATTCCAGTGGAGACAGAAGAAGCTGATGGAGTTGCAGCCTGCGTTACCAAGGAAGTGCCAGGTGGCAGCAGAAAGAAAAGATCTAATGCCACCAAGAAGGGAAACCAAAGTAAGAAGTCCAAGGTAGCTGGTGGGACACTCCCGAAGCTGCAAAGACAAACCGAGAAGAATGGAAACAAAAGTAAGAAATCCAAGGCATTTGGTAGGGACACGACTGAAGCTGCAAGACAAGTTGAGAAGAAGGGAAACAAAAGTAAGGAATCCAAGGCATTTGGTGGGACACACTGAAGTCATAAAGCTGACAGACAAGATGAGACCTCAAATGGCAAGGGGAAAAAAGAAAGGACCAAAGCGGTTCTTAGATTGTCTTACAAAGAGAACGGCGGTGAAGGCTTTCATTTCATATCCGTGTTCCACGTTGAAGATATTCGTGTCACACAATTTACAGGGCTAGGTGGCGAGGCCATGCAATTCAAGAGGTGCTTGGACAATATCCAAGATGGCACCATTGTTTTACGTAATTGATTTTCTTTGAGAATTACAAACATCAAAATACAAAGGAGGTTCAAAGCCGGCATTGGCACAATGACCAAATAACAATTCTCGTCCACATCACGTATAGGATGGAATGACTCACCGGATCGAGAAAGCTATTGAAGGAAACCCATTTTACTTGAGTGATGACAAGATTCATGACACTCTTTTTGTGTAACACTTGTCTTAGAAAGCACAATTCATGGCTAGTATCAAATGGTGTAGAATTCTCCGGGCATATAGTTTGGTGGGATGGTTGTTCTAGCCAATTCAAATGCCCGACCATTCTATTTCCTACCAAGATATCACCACGAGCTAGGGAAGGAAATAATATGGAATTTCTTTGGGACAGCCCATGGTAAGGGAGAGCACGATGGGCAAGGGCAGTCCTCAAAGGGGCATTCACTAGAGAGCAGCTCAAGTATGATGGAGTGAGATTTAGGGGTGTCAGCGATGCCCGTGAATTCGCTATGAGTTGGAATGAAGGTGCCAAAGCGGGGACATCAAGAGGTAATATGCTTTCATCCGCATTCATCCGCTTTTTAACGTGCTTTCATCCGCTTCACAAAGTGCTTTTATCCGCTTTTATCTCTGGCGTGTAATCTTTGTAATGTGCCCTCAGATTGTATGTGAACCGCAATAGTTGTTCGGCTTTTGCGTGCACTTTTGGTTCATTGGAAAGGATGATGTTGATAGGACAGACCGGGCTGGATCGTGCTGTGGTAGAAGGGACGAAGGAAATACACAACATCGGGACATACTTGGCCAAATCAAGCACAAGGGTGGCTCATAGAGGTTTAAGTTGTTTCGCGGGTAACTGTTTGAAAGGAAACCGGTCATCTTGTGTGAACAAGCGGAGAGGTTAAAGAATTGGAAATATGTTACTCTAAAGCCGTAAAAGTCTCTTGGTGAAGGTCTTCAAGACTTAAATCGATGAGGCATTTTTTGAAGGTGATGGAGAATGGCTTAGTGGAAACATAGAGGAAGGTGATAACTTTGTTTGTTGAAGCCGAGGAGGGAAATCGAGGAGAATGCAGATTTCTATGTGGTCAAATGTGTTAAGCGAGAGGCATATCCTTGTGATGAATTGTCAAGGATAGTAGGGGTCGAACCTTCAATGTCGATGAACATGTGTTGGCTGGTTTGTACTATCTTTGTCCGGCCCGATGGTACTTGGGAGCTACTTGAAGACAAAGGTCCGACCTTCCAAAGATCACATCACGATCACCATCAAGTTTGAGATGAATCGATTCCGGCACTAACAGATTTTCCCTTGATCGGGCTACTCACCGGATGATCCTTGATGATCGCCATATGAAGGTTGAATATGCTTTGACCTAGTTGTTTTATCATTTTAACAGTCTCAGAAGTTACTTGTGTACTTGTCTCAAATTTTGATCATTATATTGGAGACAATGCTTGTGAGTATTGGAGTCTTTTAGTATTGGAAACAATGCTTGTAGTAGTCTTTGTATTGGAGTATTTTAGTTTGGAAACAATGCTTGTAGTATTGCAGAGTAAGCTTGATATATATTACAGAAAATTGTACACTCAACATTTGAGACATCTTACAAGATCACTCAATACTCAAGATATAACACAAAGTAATGCATATATTACAAAAAGTAGTGTACAATGGTTACTTCATAAGTCATGAAGTCCTCAAATCTATGCTCGTCGCCGGGGAAGGGTGCCCAAAGAACTGCCTTTGTACTTCAATAGGAGCATTGAGGATATAGTAGGTTGAGACAAGGTAGTTGTTGAGACGGTAATCCAAAGACTTGCGAATCGTCTCAAAGGGGCCAACCATGCATCAGTGAAATCAATTTGTGAGATCGTTTCTGATCTTGTATGAGAGGCCAAGTATTCCAAAGCCGGACACACAAACTTCTGCAAAAAAAATTGTCCTCTTCTTGCCCCTTGAAAGGCATAACAGAACGGTTGTGTGTGCGGGGTTTAGAAACCCTTTGTGCGTTTGTCATCAACCAAGAAAATCATACCATGATATTGAGGAAAATCCTCAAGAACAACCTTCAACTCCTTGAAAAATAGTTGCTTTTCTCGTCTTTGGTTGGATGCTCGCATGCATAGCAATGCTCTTGACCATATATCTTCAAGAATCTGGTCTGCAGATCAGGGAACAATGCATCCACCATATCCCTTGTATTCAGAAGTAGAGAAGCACTCCAAATCACAACATCAAACCTCTGCGCGGTGCCCACTCCACAAACTCATGATACCACGGTGCGCAAATGAGGTACTTACTTGCGGTTTCTTTTACAACATGGTTCGTTTGTGGTGGATGCAAGATTTTTTGATTCATTCTCCTCTGTTTGTGTGCGTGCCCGATTACACCATTTATGTCAAGCACCATGCACTTACGATGCGGGTGTCCATCCCTCGACGTTTGCAACCACCGTCGATGGGCTGCCGCATCGCGGGTTTGTCTTTGGCCGGTCTTTGGGAAGTGCTATCTGACGGGCGTCTTTGGAAGTTCTTTGCGACCTCTTTGGACTCGGGTTTATCTTTGCTACCGGTGATGGAGAGTGCTGATAGCCATAGCTAGATACATCCTTACTAGTATCTCCCTCGTCCCCAATGTATGGGTGTTTCACGGCTATCGTTAACCTTGTACCAAGTGGTGGCTTAGGGTCCTTGGTCTCTGCAAAATCAAAAGTGGTGCTACAATTACCAACCGAACTGGCGGGACATTATGCCAAGTGAAATAAGACAAGTAAAATAACCGCTTGAACTTAAATATTGGATTGCACCTTTTATATGTAAGAGTTTGTTTTGCACTTTGGTTTCTTCATTATCCGTGCGGGTTCTCTCACTATCTTCACCTCGATTCAAGTAAGCACCACTTGTGGCTGCCTTCTCTTACGCATGCAAATGCATATTGATCCCTAGGTTGAAACTTCGAAACAAATTTTACAAGGACACAATGGGGAAAAAACATATATTATGGTATTACACAAAAACCTTTTAATCGATCGTTTTGCCAAGTCTTGTGCAAACAAAATTGGCCCCGAAACGAAAGTACATATAAATTACATTAGGAGTTTTTTTTTTTTCCTAGTGCCACGTCTATAGGCACATCCTCATCAACCGAATCATCGACTCACCCTCACTCTCGGGCCCGGGACCTTTTGGTCCGGACCTTGTGAGCCTTGTGATTCGCTCACAACCTTGTTCACGCTTATCCACTATATTCGGGTCTTCAACATC
This sequence comes from Isoetes taiwanensis, assembly GCA_021234155.1. Classification (NCBI taxonomy): domain Eukaryota; kingdom Viridiplantae; phylum Streptophyta; class Lycopodiopsida; order Isoetales; family Isoetaceae; genus Isoetes; species Isoetes taiwanensis. The sequence continues at coordinate 6,357,678 of JAJEKV010000066.1, read as the reverse complement.
CTTATCCGCCCCTGCATCAACGGTGTTAGAGGAGGCCTTTGTAGAGGTTCTTTGCAGAATTTGGAACTATATTGTATTTTCGGCATCGTCGAACTCTTTGGAATCTGCTTTGGACCGTGTTGGTGTCTTTTGCACCCGGTGCTTTCGTGTCTTTGCAATGTGTTCCGATCGCTTGCCTCGTCTTTGTTTCATCTCTAAAGCGCTTCTAATGTACCCACTTCGTGAAACAAAGCGTGTACCTTTTTTTGGCTGTTCTTGCTTGTGGAGTTCGAGTCCTTGTAGACTTGTGTCAGGGGGTCCCTTTACTAAGAGGTGTTTTGACATGCTTCCTTTTTCTGTTGATATCCGGAGTTGTAGCTACCACCTCATCTAGGTCAATTGTCTCAACTATTTGTTTGTGTGCTGCCCCAAACATGTAAGGGTTCTGCTTGATTTGTCTTCCCCAATTCCTCCACTAAGCTGCTTTGGAACTGTTTACGAGCATTCGAGGCGGTGTGTCTTCTCCATAAGCAAACTCGAGGCGGTGACATGATATCACGTGGCCACATTTCAGCTTCGGACTTAGGGTGTAATCATCCGGAATGCCGGCCCGCATGTGGAGCATCGCTCCTCATCTCCAATTGGCAACTTTGAATGTCACCGGGATAGATGCTCACTGGTGGCCAGCTCTCCTTGTAAGTTCCCTAAGCTGTTGAGATTACGTAAATCTTTGCTTGGCTTTTGCAAGTTGCACCGGTGTTTGCAACCTCGGCAGACTATAGTGGCCACCTATCCCCTCATCTATTGGGCCACCCCCATTTCAACAAGGGCTTTGAGCATGTACTCGCCATGTCTTTCTCTCTCTCCAAGCTCAAGAGCTTCAGTGAGAGGCACCGACATCCGGGACTGTATTTGCTTGAAGGCGTGAGATGTTGTCTTTAATTTTTACGCAATTTCTCTTACGAAGCCAAGAAGAAAGCTCCCTTAGCTGGGGACTGGACAACTAGCTCCTTCTTGGAGACTAAATCAGCTTCTTTGCGTGTCTAGGGTTTCCTGCAAATCTTTGCATAGGACTTCCAGTGATATGTTCTCCCCATAAGTGTAATTTGTTGGAGCCTGGTCTAAAGCTCTAATGGGACGGCCTCCCTTCTAATTTAATACCGGTGCCTCCTCGAACCGGCCTTTCGCTATGCTTTCGGTCTTTGTGGTTTCTTTGAGATTCTTTGGCCTGCCGCCCTCGCTGGCGGAGCACCTTTGCTTGGGTTCACTTTTAACCTTCTCGCTTTGTAGGCTCTACTCTTTCCGCAAGCTCGCTTTGCCCAATTAACCTTGAACTTCGTGGATCCGCTTTGCTCGAGGCGGTTATTGAATGCAAATAGGTATGATCTTTGTCTTTCTAACTTTCTCTGTTCTTCAACCCGTCAGGGTATATTTTTGCTCGAAGCTCTATTAGAGCTTCTTAGGTGCCTCGCCTCACCTTGTCAATGGAAGTTTTGCCGGGAATGACCCCGTTGGTATCCCAAACTTCATTGTACTCTGCTGCGAGAAATGAGGTGCATTGAAATTGAGAGGGATGAACGCCCTCGTTTGGTGAGACTGCATACGCATGGAAGTCTTCTTCGGTTCGGCAATCAGCCAGTCCGGTCTTAAGGGAACGTTTCTTCCGGCCCGGAAGAATGCAAGAAAATCGAATTAACGGGGTTGAACCCTAAACCCATTGAAATTTTGTTTTGTTGCTTTTTTGCTTACCCGGGATAATGGGTTCCGTTGGAATTACTTGCTTGAGCGGGCGGATCAATCACCTTCTTTACCATGGTTGATCCTGTTTGTATAAAGTGGAAATCGAAAGCATAAATTCCTTGGGTTGCTTGGCCGGAGTAGAGAAAGTTGGGGAAGAGAGATTTGGAAAAACACAAATTCGAAAGTTCGTTCGTTTGTCTAGTGGTTCCAGATTGCAGGGGTCGCTTTCATTACTGGGGGCGGCAAACAGGTAATGATTGTATAAACGGGTACCGGCTAGACGAATAGACGGGCAGAATATAGGTGGTACTATATAGGTGAAGGGTGGGAAAAAAATGTATGACGGGTGGGAAAAAATGTATTTTGGGTGCTGGTGCTGGTGCTGGGGTCGCGTTTTTTTGCTACCCACCAGCATACTTTCACCCCATATCCCTTGAATTCACATTACCATAACTCCTTGAATCTTAAACTATAAACTCAAGATCCCCTAAACCCTATATTCTTAACCCGTAGATTATAACCTTTTACACTAAATATGTGATTTATCTATCATGCTTGACATGCATACGTATACTTATTTGATAATTTCTTATTAGCGAAGTTATGGAATCCCTGTAACATTTTAATAGATAAATTTAAACATTTTTGAAGCAAAACCCAATTTTACGCCATGCTTTGATGACAATGCAAAATCCAGCATTGGCTTTTGTTAATATTCTCTAAGGTTTGAAAGCCATTATAAGAACATAATGCTAAACTAAAAATCCATGTGCTTCATAATTGTTAAGCGTTAATTTAAATCAAATTGGAAGTGAGTTAAAAATGTATGGTGAGGGGAGGGCTAGTTGTGATTTGTATTTTTTAATTTAAATAAAATAAACAAATGTCAATTACAATGGAAATGAGCATGTATCTTATGCTTGTTAAAACACAATCAAGAAGTGCAATTCAACAAAGGAACTTGAGTATATGAAAATAAAATTAGCACTATTGCATTGTTTTATCCTTCCTATGTAAGTCAGTGTCTAATTTCTGTTCTCCTTCATTTTGTTCCTTCAAAATTCTGAAAGCGTGGCACGTGTACTGTGTGCATTTATTGCAGAGCATCTATCAGGTATGTTGACCCGCGATGCTGACGGCTAGGCGATTAACCTAGAGTGGTCAGGAGCCGGGATGCTGGCGATTGGGCATTCGATAAGGCGCTGTATCGGATGTGATGCTGGTCCGGTTGCATCAGGTATGTTCTCTGAACTCCGATCAGTTATTGTCAGGTCGTTGCTGGACTAGATATGCACTGGGTAATTTCTGGAATAATGGATGCAACGTGGGCTAATCTGGCCTTCATTTAGGTCTGAGAAGTGTTAATTTATAGTACGTACATCTAAATCTCTCATGGATTACGGGAATATATCAGATAATTATTAGATGATCTAAATCTCTGGCCTCCATTTAGGCCTGAATGCTGTTAGCTTATGGTGTGGACATCTAAATCCCTAATGGATTACGGGAATATATCTTGGATAATCATATGATTATATGATAAGGATGCATTTATGGTCCTTCTATCTGGGAGGTATATATGGAGGAGATGAATTAACGGTTGAACTGCATATCGATGGAGCAGTCTATTCCTTCCAAAGTCTGCAACAAGAGAAAGAGAAAGAGAGGTGGCTTCTTTGCTCGTTGGATGGATCATTTGATTCCAGATGCAAAAAGAATTAAGCTTGATGATCTCGCTATAGTTGAGTCTTGGTTTGCTGATTGTGATGGTGATAGAGAGAGTGTTGGTAGTTGTATTCCACTTGAATGTAAGGATACAAAAGAATTGACGTTACAGAAGGAGTTGGTTGTTGATAAGGAGAGTGATCCGTTTGATGAAGGAAATGTGTTTGATCTCCCTTTTGAATTGCCTGGAAATGTTGGATCGTTTGAATTGCGTGATTTTACCGAAGATAGTTCTACAGCTGTTGTGTTTCCATATATGTTTGGTTATCACAGTTTGCATGTGTGTAATAGCTGTCTTTGCTTCGTCCCCGATGATGAAGTCGATGAGTATGGGCGTTGTAAGCGTTGTATTAAGGAACCAGCTGACAGTTCTTCGTATTGGTTTGTAAATATTATGGATTAGTGTTGATGTCTCTGTTTGTATAAGAGCTGTGAATATGGGAGCTGTATATCTATCGTCCTTTTTCCTTCCTATGTAAGGCAAATATCCGATGTAAGGTATAAAATACCACGTGTTTGTATATAATAATATAATTAGGAATCGTTATGTATATACGTGGCTGTTTTGCAATCCATATCCTTTTTTGTATGATTCATATGACATTTGTGTTGGAATATCAGGGTTATTTTTTCCGTTTTGAATTCATGTTACTTTTATGGATGGGAAGTTCATGGCAGATTAATAAATTCAAATGGTTACCAACAAGCGGGTTGATGCATTGTTTTGAACTTGTGAATTTTTAGTGTGAATTTGAAGTAGAATATGCCATGAAGAATTTGGTCAGAACCCATTCCTTAAAGATGTGCAGCCTCTTACTTTTGGAAGAAACCATGATACTGTAGCGGAAGTTCTGAGGTACATTAGAAAAGATGGAATGCTGCTGTTATTTTTGTATATTGTGATTAAGATTTGGTTGCAATTGTCAGGAAAGCAAGGGAAGAGCTTGAAAACTCTGGTGAAGCTTATGTACCAGTTTCCAATGGTGAGTTTACGCATCCTATGTTGTACCTAAGAGGATCTGTTCCTGATATGAAACTTCAATGATTAGGTCTTATTATTGAAGAGATAACAGAGGAGGAGGCTCTTCACATAGAAGGAAATACTCCAAACAGAACTCCTAGTACGGTCGAGCAAAAAGGTGATCTCGGACAGTCTTCTACTAGTGGTTACATGTCTGCTATGCCAGATGGTCAGGTTTTTGCTGATACAGTTACTAGCCTGAAGCAGAATCCTCAAATGCTAAGGTATGGTTTAGGCATGCAATCGTGAACGTGGTTTTTTTGTTCGTAAGAATTTATGGTAATGTTTTGCAATTGGGATTTATCACACTGGAAATGTGTTTAGGAGCATGCAATCTTTAATGTCAAATATGAAGCCGGAACAAGTTGCAGCTTTAAGTGGAGGTGGAATAACACCGGATATGGCAAAGCTTGCTGCTGATATGTTTAAGGAAATGTCACCTGAGGATCTTGAAAAGATGTTGAATATGGCTAGTTCTTTCCAACGGGATAAGGCAAGCAATCATATGCCTGATTCAGCCAGACATTATGATTCTATGTTAGATAATATAGAGGTTACCCAAAGAAGCCAAGGTGCTAGCAGCATTGGTGCATAAGGAGCACCCCTAGATCAAGGATTACAAGAGCAGATGCGCAAGCAGATGAAAGACCCAGCTATGAAACAGGTATGCTAGTAAAATACCAACGTCCTGGAATTTTTGTATTCTTCTATATCTAAAAAAGAAGACGGTTTGATGTCAGATGATGTCAGCAATGATCAAGAGCATGACTCCTGAGGCAATGGCCAGCATGAGTGAGCAATTAGGTTTAAAGCTGACACCTAGTGGCTGCTTTTATGTCAAATTTTGATGCCAGCTGAGAAAAAATGCCTCAAATTAAACAGGTGGAGTATCATTTGAGGCTAGCTGCAGAGAAGGTAACATATTTCCTTAACCCTCATATTAATAGTAGATTGATTGAGCTGAAAATATTATTTGGTGTTTATCAAATCAAGCAAGGCTACATCAACAACATTTCAGGGCATGGCAATCTGACTTGGAGCAGATCCATCACAAGTTAACAGAGGGTTCTTCTTCTATTTTACATGCTCAGGTTTGTTACCACTGTGATGCATATAAATACATAGTGTGGAGATGCCTATATTATTAAGGGAATATAGCAATTTGCACACTCTAACAATTTAATTGCAGGAGGAGTTTGGGACTAAACAAGCTGCTGTGTTCTCTTCTCTTGAGCGATTATTTGCATTGCACAGAGCAATTTTACTTGAGGCCCGTGTCATAAGAAGTTTCTTTTTCTATGTGCCCATTTCTATATTTATCTACATGATTACAGGAGCTCGACAAACACATGGAGCTAGGGCGTTTCTTTATTTTGGTATGCAATCTGCTGATGCTTTATGTAATGATCTGGATACATGAAATATTGACTAGTCGTTTGTCAATGTCTTTGCAGGCTTGTGCACTTGTTTTGCAGTTGAGTTTTACTTCATACGTTTACGTAGGATTGACCCTTTAAAAAGAGATGATCGTGCTTCAAAATCTTTCTGGACAAGAACAACATTTGCTTCTATAGGAGCATTATATTTGATATACATGGACCTCAATTATAAGTAATATGTTTCATTATTTATACTATGTTCTAGTCAAGTCGTAGTAGCAACTAAATGGAACCAATGCTGCTGTAGAGACTATTCATCACTGAGTTACCAGATACTGTTCGATATACAGAGAATGATACAAAGAGATAGGAATGCATACTATCAATTCTCTCATAACCATCCTTTGCAGGACAAGTTCAATGGTAGAGTCGCTTGTGACAAATTATTTAATGTGGAAAGAGTGTTTGAATACATGGCATGATTGATATTCCAGGTTGTCCTCGATATCTTGAAAGTGAATATAACGATGATGATGAACAAAATGATCCCGACTATTATCCATCGCATTCATCCTCTTCCTCTTCAGATGATTACACTGGAGATGAAAATACATCAGCAGAAGAAGATCATGGGTGCTACGATCTGCGGCTGGACCACTTAATATCTCGGCCCCGCTATTTCTTCTAAATTAGTATAATTCCATATTAAGAGTTGTAACGTCCAGGTCATGGTCTATTCTAGCTAAATGTGGAATTTGTTATAATTGTAGGGAAATGAGCTAGTCGTCAATGTTGGGAACCATGAACAGGTCATGGTCTATTCTAGGTGAATGTGGAATTTGTTATAATTGTAGGGAAATGAGCTGGTCGTCAATGTTGGCAACCATGAACCGGCCTGGAAGGTTTGCTTGGAGCTCAGGCAATCTCCTTGAAATCTTTCATATAGATGAAGATGCAATTGCTACTTCAAGTTTGTAAATGCACATTATCTAGGCTGCAAAGGGCTTGGGGCTTCATGATCTGGGCATACAGAGGTGGCAGATAAGTTTGTGGTGCTACTCCTCTATTTCCAAAGAGAGGCCCCAATGGAATGGATACACGTGGCATATTCGTGTGAGAGACACCTTCTAGAAGTTGACATGTGATATTCTGATGTAAATGTTAAATCTTGCATTTATGACTCATATGATTGGCATATTTATTATAGGATAAGATATTAATCCCAAACATATCCATAATTATCCTTTCAATGTTATGTGTTCTTAATTTGAAGTGCACGTGGTGTATGCATATGAAATATATCTTTAGCATCTAGAAACTAGAAATTGACATGTGATATTGGGATATGAATGTTAAATTCGCACGTGCTCTAAATGCATTTATGAATCAAAATATATGAAGTACGATTTGACATGATTTGTAAGTACACGTGGCATGTTCGTGTGAGATACACCTTCTAGAAGTTGACATGTGATATTTTGTGATATAAATGTTAAATCTTGCATTTATGACTCATATGATTGGCATATTTATTATAGGATAAGATATCAATCCCAAATAAATCCCAAATATATCCATAATTATCCTACAAAAAAAAAATGGATATTATTGGGATTCCAATATATATCCAATGATAATGGTATTAATAATTACATGCAAATTGTGATGTCGACACTTGGCATAAATATAACCGTAGATTGGTCATATGTGTCGACCATCCGAGAAAACTCCATCCTATAAATAGAAGGGTTTAGGGTTGTCTCAACCCATTCAGATCACTTAAAGAGCTATTGTGAGCACTTCTCTTCTCCTTCACTAATTACATGCAAGGTGAATACTCTCCTATTTTGTTCCATTGTTGAAGGCTGGAGTGTCTAATATTAAACTAGCATTTCTGTTTCATTGCATTGAATATAATTAATGAACGTGTATTGTATGTGGTTCCAACTAGGTTATTGATGTATATTGTTACCTAAGTCGAGATGGGCATTGAATTACCAAAGACTATTGTCATGATGTCGTCACAAGTGAAGACGTTTTTTTATATAGCTGTTGTTAAAGACAGTGATGATGCATTATATCATGTGCAATGTGGATGGATACATGGATCATCAGAACGTCTATTTGATGCATTGGTTGTGGAACGCTTTGTCTCTAGCTCATGGTTCGATAGGGTAGAGTATATGCAAACAAATGAGCCAGCTAGTGTCATATCTTATTACGTTGAAAAGTATTTGGACACTAAAACCATTGAACCTGCGGGTATCTTCAAGGTGGAAACTGATATAGTGGATTATAAGATTGAAGTTGGAATATTTCATTGAGTGTAGTTTTGACTATTTTGATATACATGGTACTATATTGAATAAGAAGATGTGATCTTAATATTTTTGTTGAGCATTTATTGTGTCTTATGTTGTAGTATGAGTACAAATATTTATTACCTGTAGTGTATGGAATATTCGGGATAAGATCATGATAAGTAGGTGCATGCAGATTTGGTCATCCGCATTTCGTTAGTAGCCTGTGCGACTGAGGTTGATCGCCCATAGGTATACCGATATGCCGATATTAAGCTTCTTTCTTCGTTGTTCTGCTGCTCTTTTATTATATTTCTTTCATTCAAAGTCGAAACTTTTTATGTTAGAATATTAGGTCGACTTTTGTGTTGTGTATATCTTATTCTTAGATCGATTGTGTATTTCTTATTCATTTTTTTTTTCTTGCTTTAAAAGTTATGAACTTGTGTAATGTTGAATGATCTTTATACGTAGCTTAATAGGCCATCTCTAGGGATACTTGCTTAGTATGGCACCTTTGCAGTATCAGTGCTAGATCGAGACAGTGTAGACTATTTTAACACTTTGTGTAAACTGTATTTAAATATAGGCAAAGGACCATATTGAATGTTAAAGCTAAGTAAAAGACGGATATTCCGAACATTAGTTATACCTATACATTCGACTAAGGTTCGAGCGGACATATTCGCTGGATTAATCATGGTAGTAACGTGACACTAGCTCTACTATATAAAAAGCCCAAAATATGATTAAGTAGGTTTCAACGGGTATTTGGTGTTAAAACTTAAGATGCTCCTAATGCTAGAATTCAGCAACCTTTGACTGAGAATGAACTGGACACGTTTGTTGGATTAATGCGATTTCCTTCTATGTCCATGTGTAAATTTATGGAGAAAGTGTAACAAATGAATAAGTAGACTGTCCTTATCTGTTGATGCTCAATATTCTCCTTAACCTCTATTTAATACTTTAAGAAATCGAAAGATGGTTAAGTACGCTTTGAACATTCGACTTTTTCCATGTTCTTGGCGAGATTAATGCAAGCCAAATCCGCAAAGATATTATCATCACTGAGAATGATAATATCGCAAACCCCCCCCCTCTTTCCTTTTTAATGTTTTATGTTCTTTTACGAATAATTTGAGATTGATCTGTTTGAGGGTGGTTATTACCTTCATAATTTCAAGTCCAAAACAGTGATTTGTCTTAGGTATCCATTTCGGCTTTTCTAGAGTTGTATTTAAGCCATAGAATACACAAAATTGGGAGTTAATTCTTTCCGTTATATAGGTCGTTTTTATTGAGCTACAATCAACTGTATTACGTATAAATGGATGGGGCAGTGGAGTTGACACTAGCTGTACTCCAGAGTTTGGGTGTGACTATAGTTGGAGGTCACGAGTTCTTGCTCGTGTATGCATTGGTTTTTGGTGCAAGGAGGAGTAGACAGACAGTGGCGTTTCTTAGACACATTGGAACTGATCATTTATTCTCAATTGTGTCGTTCAAGGAGGACGATATGAATAACATTAGAATTATAAATTCTAGTTACTTATTTGACGAAGCCATAACGGATGGAAATATGGATCCTCGCCACTTGTTGTTATTAAGAACTCGGGAGAGTCGATTCACAATATTACAGGCTTATGCAGCGATATTTTGTCTTGAAATGAATGGGACTTTGATCTTGGCAAATGATGTGACAATTGAAGTTTTCAATAGGGGAGAATATCGTAGACGATAATGTCTACATATTGTTATGAACATATCCGCTATGGTTACTGAGTATGGAACACGTATAAGTCGGTATTCGTAGTGCGAATTGCCATGTTGTGTGTGGGGACATGGTAAGAGAACTTGAGCGATATAATTGTTTGTTGTACCGATGGTAGTATATTGCAAATGTGAATATTGAAATGATAATACTTATATATATAAAAAATACAAGTATGGATCCTTGAGAATACCTGTAGTGAGATATGTATGCATGTTCATTGCACCTTAGATATTCTAAAGATCACATTTTCTATTGCTTTGTAGAATAATGGAAGAACAACCTCAGAAGAAAGTTAGAAGTACACCATTCGATGGTACTGATGATGTAGGTGAATGTTCAAACAGTCAAACAGTTCAACGAACGTTGGATGAGATGCCAACGAAGAGAAAGAGAATAGGAATGACTGGGGCCAATAAGAAAATTCAGAAAAGGAGGCAGAATCAGATTGCACTACATATAACGTCCCATAGGTTGTGTGCAATTCCGAGCATGTCAAAGAAATTGAGCGTGCAACTAGTGAGTTTAGCAACTGAAGTAGATAAGATGTCCAATGAAGTGCTTAAATTATCTATGAACGTTAACAAACTATGTGGACAGCTAAATAGATTACATCGCCTTCTGCAAATAATCGAGTGCACCAATGATGTTGCGAGAAGCATGTGGGCGAAACAAGTGTAGAAAAAAAATGAAACGTGCAAATGATTAATGTGGATGTTACAATATAGAATGTACAACAATCAAGGATTTATATATACATAGGAACATAGACTGTTTGTTTCAAATAAAGTCATGGTGGTTTTTGTACAGCGAAACGCAACTATAGCTTTGCTAGTTCTATATTGTGTGAATGCAAATATTCGACTTATTGCCAGCTAGACAAAGGTTAAAAAAACGAGTATTGGATAATGTTTTAAAATTAGCTATGGCATTATCTATCGATGTCTATCTACATACATGTAAAAAAATTGCTTACGTGATTGTATGTATATTAATAGGTTTCGATGGGTGTACCATTGCCTGATGACATTCTGATTCGAATGGACGGGAACAAGCGTCTTCTTTGTATAACCATTCGAGAGCTACAGAATATGACAGATGAACCTTACTACATGAATTGTGGATGGCTTGAGGGATCCGGGCGAGCGATCTATACCGCACTTGCCGAGACGAAGTACTTTCCTGATTCTCTATTTACCTTGATGGAAGTAGTAGACACGTATAAACCATGTGCCGCTTTGACATACTTTTTACACAAATATGGTAACCCAAGATTCCCTCAATCAATTGCTGCATTTCGAGTGAAAGCAGATTGGGTTGAGGAAACCTTGAAAGTTTTACTTTATAAGGTCACGGATGATATGTCATGAATATATTGTTGTTATATGTTGTATTAACTTAACGATATCTAAATATTGCAAGCGTGGCAAAACTCATTTGTCCATGGAATTTTGTCAATTTGAGAATTTTTTGAAGCGTCTCCGTCGACTTCTACAAATCGTTGAAGCTAATAATAATATTGCCATAGCTATATGTGATAGAGCCATTTAGATCTAATCGATGCACGCAGTATAAATAAATGACTTAAGTACGAACATGTGATTGGGCTCTTTGTGACATTTATCGTTTGTTGTAGTATGCTTTGTGCCGTGCATTATTTGCATAAAAAGTGTAACGACGCATTTATATTGTGTTTCGGGTGTGAGTAGAAGTTCTCTCCCAATAGAGGACCGTGAATCGTAAAGTCAAATCAGTTACGACGTTATCTTAGTCACACCATAGAGTGTTTGTACCCGGATCTATTAGACATCACTTACATATGATTGAGAACTATGGAGGATGGTGATAGAACAGTTGTAGAACTAAATAGAGAAAGGCATCGACGATCAGTTAGAGAACGCTACTCAAATTTAGCGGAAGGGGATAGAGAGAGGATACGAGAGAGAGCTAGAGAACGGGGGAGACAACGTTATGCTCTCACAATGGAAGAAGGAGCTCGACAACGATCTGGTCAATTTTCGTCCGCATTTGCAATAAACCAGGATGTAACAATTGCACATGCAGAACCTGCAAGTATTCCATGTAGTCGAACACATGTGCATGAAGATGACTGCCAAGCTCATTCACATAGTTTTCCACACACTTGGTTCTAACGAGCTATGTGCTAACTTATAGAACCAACTTAATGTTAGTTATTTGCCTTGTGATCTCATACACGTTTTCAATGTATGTGTTCTCAATTTGAAGTACACGTGGCATATCCATATGAAATACACCTTTAGCTTCTAGAAATTGACATGTGATAATGGGATATAAATGTTAAATTCGCACGTGCTCTAATTGCATTTATGAATGAAAATATAGGAAGTACGATTTGACATGATTTGTAAGTACACGTGGCATATTCGTGTGAGATACGCCTTCTAGAAGTTGACATATGATATTGTGATATAAATGTTAAATCTTGCATTTATGACTCATATGATTGGCATATTTATTATAGGATAAGATGTCAATCCCAAATATATCCATAATTATCCTAATAAAATGGATATCATTAGGATTCCATATATATCCAATGACATTAATAATTACATGCAAATTGTGATGTCGACACTTGGCATGAATATCCATATGAAATACACCTTTAGCTTCTAAAAATTGACATGTGATAATGGGATATAAATGTTAAATTCACACGTGCTCTAATTGCATTTATGAACCAAAATGTAGGAAGTACGATTTGACATGATTTGTAAGTACACGTGGCATATTCGTGTGAGATACATCTTCTAGAAGTTGACATGTGATATTGTGATATAAATGTTAAATCTTGCATTTATGACTCATATGATTGGCATATTTATTATAGGATAAGATGTCAATCCCAAATATATCCATAATTATCCTAATAATATATAATATAATATATAATATAAAATGGATATCATTAGGATTCCATATATATCCAATGACATTAATAATTACATGCAAATTGTGATGTCGACACTTGGCATGAATATAACCGTAGATTATTCATATGTGTCGACCATCCGAGAAAACTCCATCCTATAAATAGAAGGGTCCAGGGTTGTCTCAAGCCATTCAGATCACTTGAAGAGCTATTGTGAGCGCTTCTCTTCTCCTTCACTAATTATATGCAAGGTGAATATTATCCCATTTTGTTCCATTGTTGAAATTTGGAGTGTTTAATATGAAACTAGCATTTTTCTTTCATTGCATTGAATATGATTAATGAACGTGTATTGTATGTGGTTCCAACTAGGTTATTGATGTATATTGTTACTAAGTCCAAATGGGCATTGAATTATCAAAGACTATTGTCATGATGTCTTCACAAATGAAGTCGTTTTTTTATATAGCTGTTGTTAAAGAGAGTGATGATGCATTATATCATGTGCAATGTGGATGGATACATGGATCATCAGAACGTCTATTTGATGCACTGGTTGTGGAACGCTTTGTCTCTAGCTCATGCTTCGATAGGGTAGAGTATATACAAACAAATGAGCCAGTTAGTGTCATATCGTATTATCTTGAAACTTATTTGGACACTAAAACCATTGAACCTGCGGGTATCTTCAAGGTGGAAACTGATATAGTGGATTGTAAGATTGAAGTTGGAATATTTCATTGAGTGTAGTTTTGGGTATTTTGATGTACATGGTACTATATTACATTAATGAAAAGATTTGGTCTTAGTATTTTATTGAGTATTTTTTGTGTCTTATGTTGTAGTGTAAATGGCGGAGTTGGTTGAGACAACGGTTGAGGCTAGTCCTGAAGTAGAAAGTGGTATTGTTGAACCTTTAAACGTGCGTGACATGGGTGTATATTCAAACGATAAGCAAAATTCTCATAAAAGGCGTAGGCTAACCATAAAGAAGGAACGTAAAGGAAATCAAATTGCCTCGTGCATGGTGTCGCACCGAGTACACCCTTCTTTATCGATGACGAGGAGGATGCAAATCCAAATAGATAGGCTATCTGATGAATTTGATAAGATGTCTAAGGATGTTCTCGTTCTATCTATAGCTGTCAACAAGCTTACTGCACAGATAACTCGTCTGCATCGACTTCTACATATTGTTGAAGCTAATAATAGTATTGCCACAGCTATACTTAATGGAGACATGTAGATCTAATCGATGCACGCAATATAAAGAAATGACTTAAGTACGAAGTATATGTGTTGTTGTGCAGACTTTAGTGTCCTTTCCTTATTCTTGCTCTTGTGTTATATGTGTTAAGGTGTAGAATATTTGTGTTAGCTTAATTCCTTTGATGATTTATATCATGCATGAATATGTTTAATATAAATACATGATTGGAATCTTTGTTACATGTATCATTTGATGTAATATGCTTTGTGCCGTGCAGTATTTGCATAGAAAGTGTAACGAGACATTTACGTTGTGCTTCAGGTATAAAAAATGTTCTTTCCCAATGGAGGACTGTGAATCGTAAAGTCGAATCAGGTTAGTTATGTGCTATGCTACGATGTTATCCTAGTTAGATCATAGGGTGTTTATACCTGGATCTATTAGACATCACTTACATGTGATTGAAAACAATGGATGATGGTGATAGAGCGGTTGTAGAACTAGATAGAGAAAGGCATCGACGGGCAGTTAGAGAACACTACTCAAATTTACCGGATGAGGATAGAGAAAGGATACGAGAGAGAGCCAGAGAGCGAAGGAGACAACGTTATGCGAGGTCGATAGATAATAGAGGGGTCACGCAGATAGATGAAAGTGAAAGTTATAGAGAGAACGTGCAACATAGAAATGAGGGTCGCTACGCAAACCTTTCAGAAGAACATAGGGAGAGAATACGATATAGAAGAAGAGAACGCTATGCCAATTTATCAGCTGATGCATTTGCCATTGTACGCCAGAGGGACAGAGAGCGTCACACGAATTTGTCTGGACGAACTGGTCTCAGAATGCGAGAAAGAGCTCGACAACGATCTAGTCAAATTCAATCCGCACCTCCAATAAGCCGGGATCCAACAATTGCACGTGCAGAACTTGCAAGTATTCCATCTAGTCAAACATGCTTGCATGAAAGTGATTGCACACCTATAATAGATGCAAATGCAGAACCATCAAGCGAATTATCCAATGGAGTGCATATGCATGTCCATGGTAGGCTTAGAATGCGAGAAAGAGCTAGACAATATTCACAACAATCCCATATCTCATCTACGTTAACCCAAGACTTAACGTCCACACATGCAGCCTCAACAAGTACGTCATGTGATCAATCACATGACCATTGCGAACATACCAGTCAGAGAATAGCATTACCATCTTTAACACATTGGCAGGCTCAGGCAAATCAAATGAAATTAGCAATACGTCGAAGTTACACAATGTGCACATGGAATAGACAGTGTACATACTGTCAAATACCATTGCTCAATGTTGAGAAGGATGGATTTTGTTGTAATAAAGGGAGATGGTTACTACCACCATTACCACCATTGCCTAATGCACTCCACGTTCTTTATAATATACAAGGGTTTGCGGAGTTATCACGAAAAGTGAATAAGCTGTTTTGTTTTAGCGTCCTTGGAGTCACTGGTGAGTTTGTTAATTTAAGATTCCCTTCGTCAGTAACTATCATGGATCTAACATACCATAGAATACGTCCTACGATGGAGTCGGGACATCCCATACATTGGTATATATATGATGATTCAGAACGTTATGCAGAGGCCGCTACTAGAAGATTGCCATTCTGGTGGGTCACAATCGTTGGATCAGTCCTTAATGAAACTAACCCATTTATTGGACATCTTAGAACGATGGGGAGCATGCGTATGCCTTCAGCGTATATATCAATTCAAGGATTAGTTGCTGGTGGTGAAATCGCCGCAATTGCAGATAGTAGTAATATGGCTGATATTGGATCCCGAGTTGCTGGTTTTTGGGCTCAAAGTGAGGGGGAACCAACTTTTATGAATATCCTTGATCCTATGTATGAACCCTTGCAATATCCATTATTTTTTCCACATGGAACTCCAGGATGGGGCCCCAATAATGAGTATGGCTTTACACAACTGCAATGGTACAGGAGTAGGCTATTACATGAGAACAGGTTCTCGGTGCTAGGTCGTTTATGTGGAGAATATTTAGTCGATATGTATTCAAGGATTGAAGACGCGCGGTTGAATTATTTCAGGACAACTGCGTTTCGAAACAGGAGAACACAGTATGATGAAGATTATTCGGAACGAGAAAACAATGACAATGGTGACGTTATATTGCCTGCATCGTTTCTAGGATCCCAAAGATGGTGTTCCGTACAGGTTGCTGATGCGCTAGCATTATCTAGGTCAAAAGGACACCCTACTTTATTCATTACCATGACCACCAATACGGATTGGCCAGAGATAAAGGCTAGTCTTAAGCCAGGTCAAAATGCATCTGATATACCTATGATTGTGGTTCGTTGCTTCCATGGACGATTGCAGCGATTGAAGGAGTTGTTACATAGATTCTTTCAGCATATATCATATATAATAACTGTTGTGGAGTTTCAAAAACGAGGCCTACCACACTCACATCTTGTGTTAAGAACTGAACCAGATATACCAATGGAGTGTATTGACGAACTAATATCTGCTGAGCTACCGAATGATCCAGTACTTCGAGCTCAGGTTCAAAAATTCATGATACACAGACATTCCGATAGGTGTTCTCCACGCAACTCTCCGTGCTGTTACAAATATCCTAAATCAATCAATGCAACAACACATGTTGACTCAAAGGGCTATGTCCAGTATAGAAGACGGAGTGTGAATGATATGTGGATTGTTCCATATAATGCATTCTTGCTCCACGAACTCGATTGCCATCTTATGGTTGATATTGCATCCACTGTACATGTTTTTTCTTATCTTTATGGTTACATATATAAAGGATTCGAGCATCGCAAAATTTCAAATAACTCAAGACAGTCATATGGCTACACAATCACCCTTGGTTTCTAACCAAATAAGAATTAGTAATCCGCGTGATGCACATATTATAAGCTTAGAACGTACAGAGAACGATGTGAATCATGATTCGAGAGATACCTCTCATGACCATGCTTCGAGATCATCTCATAGGAATGAAATACAGGATTATTTAAAAGCGCGGTATCTGTCAGCCATGGAAGCGTCTTGGCGAATTATGTCGTATGATGTAACAAACAAAGCTCCTGCAGTTAAGTGCTTGCCCCTACACTTGCCACGCTTAAACACGAAATCATTATTGGACCGATATTTTCTACGACCATTGGATCCAGTGTTCGATGCATGCACGTACATCCAGTATTATGAACAGTATACTTTGACACCGTGCACTTCTGAACGATTCTTAGAACCTGGAACTTACTTGGAACAAGAACAAGAGGGTTTCACACAGAACATTGTCAAGAAGAGATCGAGACAACCATTGGTATGTAGGATACGTTTATTGTTGCCCAAAGTCGGCGAGGCATTTTATTTAAGACAAATATTATTACATCGACCTGCGAGGTCATGGGATGCATTGAAGATTGTTAATAACCAACATTATGACACATATCAACAGGCTGCAGAAGCAGAAGGTTTACTTTCAGCACACAATGAGGCAGCGCTAGTTATGGAAGAGGCAGTTTCTCTTTCGCTTAGTCCTACACAACTTCGTTTCCTTTTTGCAATGTTATTACTCGATCAGGGACCAGCGATTGAATTGTGGATGAAGTTTCGGGTACCTATGAGTCTAGATCTAATTGATGAAACCCCAAACGATGATGTGATCGCTTTTAATGAGTCTCTACACTTAATTAATAATATTTTGGTACAACATGGCACTAGCATCACGGCATTTGGACTTCAATTGCAACGACGTGTTGCAAAAGATGTAATGCGTGAAATGGAAAAATTTTCTGATCATGCATTGTATTTGAGTACTGCAATGCAAATGTCAAGTACTATGACGGATAATCAGTTGGACATATACAGATTCTTGAGACAATGGCTAGACTCTCCACAAGATAATGAGGCTATTTTTATTGATGGGAAAGCTGGCACAGGAAAGACATATCTCTTGAATTGCTTATGTTTATTATTACGTGGCAATGGATGCATAGTTCTTCCATGTGCTACTACAGGTCTTTCGGCCCTACTATATCCAGGAGGTCGTACAGCACATTCCTTATTTCAAATCCCTGTTATTGAAAACAACGTTGGGATTCATTCAATGTTAGAGTTAGATTCGGGATCAGCGCAATTGCTTATTGAGTCTAAGGTGATTATTTGGGACGAGTTTCCGATGGCTAATAAAGCTGTCGTAGAAAGTGCAAATTTTGCATTGCAACGCTTGTGTAAAAACAACCTTCCTTTTGGGGGAAAACATTTTATAGCTTGTGGGGATTTTAGACAAGTTGCACCCGTTGTGAAGGGAGGAGGAAGAATTGCATCATTCAATGCGTCTATAAAGTCGTCGACCTTATGGGCGATTTTTCGAGTGTTGAGGTTGAATCAACCAGTACGCAATGCGGGAGATCTAGAGCTCATACGATTTGTTGACAACATTGGAGAAAATTGGGAGCAGACCATGGTGTCACTTGATATGTTTCACTCAACTACTAGTGTTACAGATGCATCCAATTTTCTTTATCCGTCAAGGATTCTGTCGTGTCCAAATCTATGCGAAAAACGAAACTTTATATCGCCGATCAACAAGCTCGTTGACAACTTCAGTGACGATATATTGAAGAAAGTTCCTAATCATGATAAATCTTATTATAGCCACGATCATATCACTGAACAAGATGAACTCATACATGATCACCCATATGCGACCTCAGATTTCTTGAATAACTTTACACACTCTGGTTTTCCTAAGCATGAATTGAAGCTTAAGGTAGGGGCAATTTGCCATATAATGAAAAGACTAGATATGGAAAAAGGTTTAGTAAAGAATGCAAGGGTTGTTATTGAATCTATGCATGAAAAGTTTGTAATGGTTAGAGTGCTGGGTGACTCTTCTCAACTAACAGGAAATGTATACCCAATATCTAGAGTAGACTTTTTCTATCAACCAGATAATCGTCCATGGACTATTCATAGACGTCAATTGCCACTTCGTCTCTCATATTCGAGTACGTTCAATAGTTGCCAAGGTCTTACATTGGACCGTTTGGTCATTGACCTACGTACAAGTGTCTTTGCACATGGTCAACTATACACAGCGTTCACCCGTGTCCGAAATAGGAATGATGTATTAATTCTTTTAGCTCCAGAAAATACGACAAAAACTACTCCGAATGTTGTATACAAAGAGCTCCTTTTGTGATCAGGTTCGTTCTCGTCCCATTGTAGATACGTAATTTGGTACGCTAAAAAGTTGTGGTATCTATATTGTACAGGTGTTGATACCGATAATGGAACCACTCGTCATGTGCAAGGTATATTTTTCTCCCCTTTTTTTTTTTGACCGTATGATACATGGTTTGCTACTCGATTACCGTGAGAATCCCGTCATAAATATTTAGTAAACCGATTGAACAATTGTGCCAATCGCGCTGGCGACCTAGTGGTTAGGCTATTGGTTATGGGCAACCCCCTACCCAAGCTCAAAACCCACTGGTTGGCATCGGGTGGCTCAAAATTTGTTGAATACATTCATCGCGTTGGCAGTCTAGTGGTCAGGCCATTGGTAATGGGCGACCCCCTCCCAGGCTCATAACCCACTGGCTGCTATCGGATGATGACAAAAAGAATAAAGGACAACTATAAGGGAATGAACAAAAATTGAAGGATATACACCGCGATGACGACCTAGTGGTAAGGCCATTGGTTATGGGAGACCCCCAGCCATGCTCAAAACCCACTGGCTATCATCGGGTGGTTCAAAAATTATGAAAGACATTCATCGCGCTGGCAGTCTAGTGGTCAAGCCATTGGTTATGGGCAATCCCTTCCAGGCCCAAAACCCACTGACTATCATCGGGTGACGTCGAATAAACAATGGAAATGATATCTGTCGCGATGACAATCTAGTGGTAAGGCTATTGGTTATGGGCGACCCCCAGCCATGCTCAAAACCCACTGATTGTCCTCGGGTGGTTTCGATAATTAATAAAGACACACGAATGGAAAGTATAACGGGGATCATACGGTCGTCGACCTTAGCATCCATGTATCATATGGGCAAGGAACACATGGCATATTGCGGGTTCAAGTCCCGCGTGTTTTGATGCTCATACATAGTTTGGTCCAACTGCATAGGACTTGCATGGAATGTATAGATGTAATGAAGCATATAAACGCCATGGAGTACGTAAAGTGTATGTTAACTGGTGCAATATGTACAAAACTGAATATGTTGGAAAACTGAATATTCAGATATGTAACACATGCATTCAATTGATTATGTGCGTCTTCTAGCATGTATAGACGAGTTGGGGAAGAGAAACGTTCGCGGCGGCCTTGGCCGCCGCGATAAGTTTCTTGTAGTGTTATGCTATTTGTAATTCTTTATGGTTAACTTCCTTCATAGTCAGCATGCATGTTTGCTTTAAATGGTCTATAAAAATATAGAATAACAAATAATGAAAAAGTAGCAAGGGTCACACCAACTACCACATCAAATGTTCAAGAATTGTAATTTCTGCAAGGGAGATGCGAGATGCACATTGTGGAGATGGACAAATCACATTGGAGATGCATATTGTGGAAATGATAAAATGCCATGTTTAACTTCCATGCACATTGGATTTCATGCATTATTATATTTCTGTAGCATTTCAGTTCCATCCAAGCTTCATAGTTGTACAACGTATGCAATTTTGTGGTTGTTCAATTCTCCCTCGTGGAGTTCTTATATTGCCAAAATGGTTCAATAGATCTCTACTACAATATTTGCTACATATTTTGGACTGCATAGACTAACAAATACCTTTGTTGTGCTCTGATTTAGAAGTGGTAAATTATGTTATCAATTCACCTTTTATGTTTTCACATTGCAGGGAACCAAAGCATCGACTACTACTGGCAACTCAGTTTGACTTTGATGCAAACCGAGTCTTGCTTGCTCCCTTGATTCTTATTGCATCTGACTGAGCATCTGGAATGAAAACAATGGCATATTCATGTTGTTCGCAAACAACTCTCCCAAGCCAAGCATGTATAACACTTTAAGCAAGTTATTGAAAAAAAAATGTGATTTTTATGCAAATTGACATCCATGGCTGAGCTGTAGATGTTAAGGCAAAGCTCCAATTCAATGGCAAACTCCCAAGGCAGGCAACATCATGATGAGATGGAAGAGATTTTCTAACATTGGCAGCAATCAAAGGAGTGTTATAAAGAAGGAAACATAGCATATACACTCCCTTGCATTGCACCAGTATTGATCTGATCCTAGATTGTATCAGGCTCACTATGATGCATCTCATGTGACCTACAACAATGAATTAGCACCCTAATCTTAAGCTTCCATATTCAATAACATCTTGAATGATAGAGAAAATAACAAAGAAAATTAAAAAATCCTTGATATATAGATTGATCTAGAGGACACTCCATATGTGGAGTATTCCTACGTACTTTCTATTCTCCACACAATCCATAATGATGCAGCAAATGTACATTAAAAACCAGCCTATATACTGGCTATATACACTTCATAGAAGCATCTTAAATTTTGATTGTGGAGGCATAGCATCGATATCAAACTGTTCAACAGAAGCAATTGCACAAAAGTTCATGCAAAAACATACTTCAAAGTCATTTACCTCAATCAAGTCAATTTTGCTGGTCATTCAGGCCCTACAAAAACTGTAAAGGCAGGAGCTGGAGTAAGGTTCACCAAATTCTTTCTATTTATATATGGCGAGATGTAATAACTAACAAACGTATGATGGCTCATACCATAATGGAACTACTTTTTAAAACTTCTCAACAATTCTCATCTTCATTGGCACATATCTGAGCCTAAATACATTAACAAAAGATATGAAATGGTTCAAGAGAAAACTGGACTTGCCTTGAAAGTATAAAGAAACACATTATATTATCCCTTTTTATAGTCAATTACGTGGCAGTAAGATTGAATAATATCTATAGATAATTCAGCATTAGAGTACCATCATGCAATGGATTTTTCTAAAGAAATGTGGTCAATATATTTTAAGAACATGCTTAAAGGGATTGCTCAAGGAACATTTTCAACAATTCTGATGTTTCTCTATCGATATTTTCCATATCTCCAGACCTAAAGAAATGGGAAATGATAATTAAATATCCATCATTTATGTATATGACTCTGATTTGAGTAATTACATGGTATGAATTTTTCCTAGCCTATAGTGCAATACCATAACTTAATGGCTAATCTAACCTTAAATTCTTAGCGTGCAGCAGACATGCGAAGAACGTTCAAGATATCAAATATGGGAAGTTAAATTAGAAAGTACCTCTTAATCCCCGTGTCAGACTCATTATTCTTCTGAATATCAAAGCTTATGATAATTTTGTAGCTGCCAAGATGAATGCCAAGAATCTAAGATTTGACATACTGGCATGTGATGTGATCTATGAAAACTTATACATGGACATGGATAGAAAGAGAAGACACATTTGGAAGCAAATAAAGTGATTAAACAACTCATAACCTTCATATGTCATAATTATCATACCTAGATCCTTTAAAGTTTGTAACATCTGTATTATCTCTTGCACACGACAAATTTGCAAAAAACTAAATCAAAATAATGCTTTTGCAGCAGAATAATACTTTAAAATGTCCGCTGCAATATGGGCATGCAGAAAAGAAGATGCTTTAACTTGGACAGATCTGTACACATGCTGGAAAATGCTTCAATGAATTCAGAAAAGGCCTACTTAATTTGGATATGGAAAAAATGCTTCCGATCTCCAAAAAAAAAAAAAAAAAAAAAAAAGTGATCTTAATCCAGCTTATAATTTCTAATATATTACTCTGTTACAACCGTTCTTTGGAAGGCTATTTGGATATGGTATTGAAACAATCAAATAACAGATGAAGCTCAAATGCATGGAGGTAGAAGATTTACCTAGGAAATGGGCTATTCTTCATGTTCTTTTTGCCCATACTTTCTCCACATATAACCATTGATATGCTGCCCAAAGAAAGGAAAAAAGCATCAAAAAATCGATTAAGTTATAACCCAAGAATATGAATGGAATTCTACGGCGCTTATGGCTGTCTGATCTCTCTTTTCTGCATTTTTTTTGCTTCATAATTCTAGCATCCCGCAAGGGGGAAAGGGAACGCCGCAATTGGCGTAAAATGTGGTGTTCCGGCACAAAAAACAAGATGCTCCCATTTTAATAGATAAGATTCTCCATTACCGAACTTTCTACAACCATTCTGCTATATAACTTGGAACCATGGAGGCAATAGTATCTCATGGAGAGTTATGCATCTAGCATTTTTTTCACATTCATGTTTGTGAATGGAGGAATTAATGCCTATCTATGATGGTAAAAGCCATAATTTAAAAAAGACAATAGCACACTCAATTGAATTTACTCCATAATATGCTCAATTTCCTTATAGAGGAATGCCTAAGGAGGAAAATACCCATAAGTAGCGCACAGAGGACAATAGCTCAACTTTTTATTAAATGGGGATTGCAAAAATAAACTGTTTGAAGCAAAGGTTTCCTAATATATATTATCATGCCAAAATACTACAGAAGTGGCCTTGAAGCTTCAGAATATCATTCTTCTGCCGAATTTGTCTAAACATTCTAGAAGCGCCATAAAAGTAACTAATTCAATGTAGGGGGCATGAGGTTCGTAAACTTAGTAGTGATCAAATCATCCTTCCATGATAAAAGAAAAGCATCGTACCTGCTATTGAGGTTGCAATTGAAGTTGCATAAAAAAAAAACCCATATAGAACTCTTCAGCAAACATGATAAAACTTGGTCAAATACTGCATGGCACTCAAAGCAATTCTTTCCATTTTTTCTTCAATGTGAATCCACCGTTTGCTACAATTTCGGCTTGTCCAGGAAAGTTGACAAATAATAACGACAATCCTGTAATATAAGATCTAATCCGGAGGAATGTATTGAAATTTTGTGTCAAACATGCACCTTCCAAAACATGCATATAAAATAAGTAAACAAACAGCTAAATTTTGAAAAATCCAGAAAACTCATCTACATGCAGAATGCCAGAAAATCTATAATCCTTGTGGGTGTCATCTTGCAGTTCTAAAATACAAAATGTGGAATTTTGTACAAAGCATCCACGAATTTGAAAGTTTTAATCACAGACATGTCAAGAGAAATAAGACATGCAATCAAAGAAATTAAAACACACAGAACTAAAAGCTTTGCCAGGTTTTATTCCAAATGGTTTACCGATGACCCGAGCTTGTTTTCTCTTTGATACAGCTGAGCTGCAAGGAAATTAGATAGTTCTGCAGTGCAGCAATGCTTGGCATCCAATATGAGATAGCAGGAAGCTGGATGATTGCGGCAGAGATTTGGCCGCTTGAGGCAGGGATTTGAAGTTCTTTTGGACACCATCTCCACTCCAAGCATGTGCGCCAACAGTTCAAGGCTGATAGTCCACAGGATAGCACATGAATTATATAGTGCGGCTTATGTGCACATTTTCAAGCCTAAATAATTATTTCAAACATTTTAATATAATGCACATCTCTAAAATAAGATGGTATAAAATTGACGCTGATGTTCCTTTGGGAGAAAGATCTGCTAAGCTTTCTTAAGCCAAAAAAAGGTCTGCTAAGCCATCTGAAGCCTGCCACCATCCTCAGTCTAGCTGACAGTCCAAGCCAATGAAGAAGAACAGATGGTAAGTCAATGCTATGGCATTGGAAATACAAATGGAAAGAAATACAAATAGTAAGAAATACTTATACCTACAATGCTGCTCTTGTTTTTAGGAGAAGACTAACGACCCCAAGCAAAGTTTGCAAACAAAGTAAATAAAAGAAGAGAAGTCTCACCTTTGGTTTGGCACAGATTCGTGTAGGAAAAATAAGTCTGAACATGTAACTTTCAATGCCATTACTTTCTATACATTACCTTCAAGGATCGCTCAAAGACTTCCCAAAAATACTGGTGGAGCGATGACCTGTAGTTTTCGTATCAGAAATAGTGAGAAGCATTTTTCAAAAACTGCAGTGTCATTACTCTGTATCCATTACCTTAGAAGGAGAAGGGTTCAAGTGCCATCCAGGTTGTCTCGGCCATGAGACAGAAGCGCCACTACAGTTGGTCTCGGTCTTTCAGACACAGGAAGAGAGGAAGAGGAGGCTTGAATAAAATTTAAAATTTGCGTGAATCTCGCCGCGTCCCGCATGGGGGAAGGGAATGCCGCATGCATCTGCATAGCGGCGTTTCTGGCACAAAGTTCAACGCCTTTCCATTTTAAAAAAGAAGATTATGTTTCATATATCTTTTTGTCATGCCATAAAATTTAACTAATGGAATATTTAGATTTTGCTTACAAATTAAATCTTCTTTGATTCAAAATATTCTAAGGCTCTTAACAACTTGAGACTGAAGTTTTATAGCTGGGATCAAATTTCAGTTGTTTGATGCAGAGGTTTTGCCCACTAGTAACACCATTAAAGGCACATAGTTTGTTATGCCAAATGATCATAAACACTTAGCTTGTTATGGAAACCACCATAAAACCACCAGAAAATGGCCATAAAGCTCTCGGGCCCAGTTTGTATAGGGGAACGGAGGTTGGGAGCAGCATTCCGCAATCTTAGAAAGGGTCCTGCGACTGGCGGCAGTCGGGAGCGGGTCTTCTGAGGTTGCAAAATGTTGCAGCCAATCTCAGTTCCCCGGCAACATGGAAGCCAAAATTTACCTGATACCAAAACTTTTTAGCTGTTGAATGGAATGACTAGGGCCGACTTCCATTAAAAACGGAATGAACTACCCGGTTTCCATGTTGTTAAGGCAGATAACACCCGAGAACTCGGGTGTTCATGCCATACTATAACAATCTCGGACATCCGCCCTTGATTGTTATAATAGGGCATAACACCCCCATTCCTGATGTTATCCCTCTCATATTAAACTAGTGCACTTGTGAATGATCGTGTTGTATTGCAATTTTTGTCCCTGCATTTGTGATGAGCATGTATTGGTAGAGAACAATCCTTTATGAGGGATGCAATATGATGTAAATGGGGGAAGACCTATTAACGATATCATCTGTAGTGTGTGCATCTTATAGACCGAAGCTCAGATACTATTCAATTCCATTTTTCTTATTTGACTTTTATGATTTCATTAAATTCAAAACTATACAAACATGCCAGCCTCCATCCACCTTGCATATAAGTAAGATGGCAGAAGTAAGCAAGAAGTAAGCCTTTTTAAGAATAGACCTCTTATATTTCTCATAGCCAATTGTACCAAGCACTTTTTCATTATGGTAGTAACAGTTTGAGATGACGGTTCGATGGCAACAAGGAAGAAAGTGGATCTTTTATTTTCTCACTATGAAATATTGCATGTGTGAACCATATTATACATCTTTAATCAATGTGTAATGCTTTTGGGCTAAGATATTAGAATTCTATGGATTTTATTCTTCAAATTTTATTCTTCAATAGGAAGGTTAGTTTCTAGGTGGATTAGCTCTTGGAAAATATACTAAGAGCTTTGAAATCATTTTTGCGTCTAAGGCCCAAAATTTGTGTAAAATCACCACTCTCAAAAGCGAACTGGGGGGATTTCAAAGTGGACAAAAGATAACATACACATAGTACCGAGGCATATCTTAGCTTGACATGAAAAAGGATGTACTTGTTGGAAAATTGATGGAATCTGCTCTAACAGGCATGTTAAGTAAGAATAGCATGCATGCTTCATCTCAATAGGGCAGCTACTCTATTTGAAGAAACCACCACAACTAAATAACTTAATTAATTCAAATTGAGTCGAAGAGATTCTATCAAAATTTAAACTTGAGTCATACCATTGAATTTCCAATATTCAAACACCTAGAAGATGAAACCTAAAAGAAATTAAAAATAATAAGAAGAAGCAAAGGTATAATAAAGAAAGACAACATACATAGAAAATACCTATTAGTTCTGTGACCATGCCTAAACTGAAGGCCCTTGTTAAATTGAGCTAGGAATAAGTAGAAGTCCTATGCTTTCAATATTTACTTATTTGGTTGTATAAAAGAACATACTCTCAGAATATTGAAAACGATATCGAGATACTCCAACCGTTTGCAAAGCTACAGAAGGGCTTTGAGGCTATTGAAAACGATATCGAGATACTCCAACCGTTTGCAAAGCTACAGAAGGGCTTTGAGGCCATTTAAAGACTGTAAGGTGTTTGAGGACTATAAAGGCTCTACATTTCAAGAATAACATGTATTACATGTTCAAATCCAAAATTCCCACTTCAAATCTACTGTTAATCAGTGATATAGTAAAATAAAATTTCTTGCCCATCTCCAATGTACGTGTATGCAAGTTTCCTGCCTGTCGATTCCAATATATGATATGGTCAGACAATGGCTTTTACTTTTCTTTGAATGCATCTTCATTTTTGTCGGCTGATGACATCCTGAGTGCAACTGGGTGGCACTACCGATTGAACAAATGCTTCAAATTTCTGTCACAGGTGCTTGATATTTGTCTAACACAATGTGTATCTCGTTCATCTCTCATGGTTCCATGCACTCAATTATGCCGGAGGTCGCATTGTGAGACAAAGTAACCAGGCTAGTTCTACTTGAAACCAGGGATAGGTTCAATACTATATACGTTTTATATGCAATACATATTATTCGAAAGAAACGGCGGAAATTTAAAGTATAATACGTCAAAAATACGTTAAAAAACATTTTCGGCACCGAGAAATTTTCGCGTAAGTGAAACTGTTTCCTTACGCGAAAACGTTATCGCGTAAGCAAAGCAACTGTTTCGCTTACGCGAAAACATTTTTGCGTAAGCAAACGAAACTGAAGTTTTGCTTATGCAAAAACATTTTTGCATAAGCGAAACAGTTTTGCTTAAAACTGTTTTGCTTACGCGAAAATTTGCGAAATATTTTAGGGCATTTTGTTAAAGGAAAAAAAGTTTTTGCGCCATTGTTTGGTCTGTTTTGAGCAGGTGTATTATTATATATAAGGAAAACGTGTTTAGCCTTAGAATTCACCTCGAATGTTGACTACCAGGTTGAGTGAACATACTCCTTGGGAAACGGTCAGCCTTTGAGGTGTTGGTTTTGTGTTCGGGACCTGGACACCTGGTGCCAGAATATGTGAAGTGAGATTACTCCTTCCCAGAGTTTTCTGATCTTGGGTTCCTACCCTGTTCTTTAGAGACCTATAGGTTCTTGTTCTTCTCTCCTTACGCTCGAACGAAACGGCGATGTAACATATGGGTAGTGAGCTTGCTCCTTTGCATATATATGTGTCGGCCTTTAGTTCAAACGATTAAGGAATATTTAGAATAGCAGAGCAGAGACGGTAATTCTAGCAGCAGGAATGGCAGCTGGTCATGCATCTACATCAGGCGTCGCCGGTGGTCATGCATCATCATCTAAGGGTGCGGGGGCGTCGCTTGGTCATGGCAGGGCCACGGGGGTTGCAGCAGCACATGGAAGAAGTGTGTGTCAAAATTCTGGTGGTCGAATGAGAGGTCTAGAGTGGGAATTTGTGAAGGACTTTGGTTAGAATGAGTAGCAATGTGTGTTTTATGGGTACACGCCAATAAATGGATCTGCGACAAGAATTTGAGCTCATATTTTACGGGACTCTAAAATTGGGGTGCAAACTTGTACTGCATCTGCCGAACTATGACAAGATGCAATTGAAGTGTTGTCTCGAAAAAAGAACACCAGCAGAAGAATACAGCCAAGAGATAGTCAAGGATCGTGCCAAACAGAAGAGATCAATTACACTATCCCACCTGCAGCGCAAATGTACTAACCAGAGGATGGACTAGGGTCAATAGGGTTAAGCATGGGCAAAAAAAGAATGGCAGGGACAATTGAAATAGTGGAAAGACAGACTAAGCAACAAAGGGTTGATCAGTGTTTAATATCAGAGCAACTGAAGAAGACACAATTGAAGGTCGTAGAGGCATTTTAGTTACTGATACATTACAATCCCTTGCAATGACTATCCTCTCCTTGGTATCCTCCAATAGTGCAAGTGAGAGGAATTAGAGTGCCTATAAGTACATACACAATGTCATGCGAAATCACCTGCGGCATAAGAAGGCTGACAAGCTTGTATATAACTTCTCAAACTGGCGGCTTTTGAATCGCAACAGTGGTGCAGCCGTAGTCGATAAGCTACAGTTTTTTTCCATGGATGCAGATTTCGAAATAGAAGAGGACAGCTTCGAAGACAGTGAGGACGAGCTACTTGCAGTAAATGCCGCTAACCATGTTGACGAAACAACGTACCCATTTTATCGACGTTGAAGATGATTTAGATGAGAACATGTTCTCGGACGAGTCAGACGACAACGAAGATACTGCGGAGGAGTCTGATACAGAAAGGCCAGGTGCAAGTAATACTAGAGTTACATCAGAGGACTTAACTGTACGTGATCCAGCGGACTCTCCAATGCCAATTACCCTGACAAACAGGCAATGTATCAGAAGAAACACATCTCGAGGACGTTGTAGTAAGGGAAAAGGCCATAGGAGGTTGAACCTAGGCCAGCAGGTAGAAGAGGACGGAACCCTGGACGATGAAACTGATGAAGATGGTGCTGCTTAGAAAGATGATGTAATGAGTATCTTCAATCTATTGTAATAATGGATGAAGATTTTTAATCTATTGTAATCGTTCTGGCACTATTAATAAAAAGTAAAGTTTTTTGTTATAAGTTTTTTGTCATTTAAACAATTTGTTACCGTGTTCTATGTTTCATGTATAATAGTTCTTGTCATTTTAAAAATGTATCACTGTGTTCCATGTTGCATATCATTGTGTTCACAAGGATGATTACTATTATCTCAGTCGACCGTAGTGTCTTGAGAACCATCCCTGGATCAGATTCGTCTCGACTTTCGTTGCTGCTTGCCCCTTCGCATGCCACAGAATCTTGCTGATGAGAAGTAATCTACTCATGCCAAGGGGCCAAACAGCCACAGACCAGTTGAGATGAATCTGATCCTGAAGAGGGTTCATAAGATACATGATCCACATGTGCTATTCGGGTTCAACATTCGACCTAACTGCCTTGAGAACGAATCTCATCCTGATCATCACCATCATCTCAGTCGACCTAAGTGCCTCGAGAACCCCTACCCCCATCAAAACCGTCTCGACTTCCGTTGCGGCTTGCTCCTTCGCATGCATACATAATCCATTGTTGATGATTATAATATACTCTGGTTAAGAAAGGTTCACAAGATACACGATCCACATGTGATATTCGGGTTCAACATTCAACCCGAGTGCCTTGAGAACCTCCCTTTGCAACCATTGCACCCTATTGACTTCCATTACGGTTTCTCCCTTCGCGTGCTAAAGAATCTTGCTCCAAAGTAATATTTGCATGTGAAGGCCTGAACAATCACGGATCAGTCTAGAGGATGCAGTGGTCAAGGAAGGTTCACAAGGCCCACGATCAACTGTATTGTCCATACATAGTAGCATATAGCATGGTAAGAACTATCAGCTGCATCAAGGAATATCAGAGTGAAAGCATCGAGCATTCCCAAATCTTGTTTTCACGCCTCTTTGAAGAATGGAACTTAGAATGTAAACTAAGCTACATTGCCCAAAGAGACGGGGAAAGAAAGATTGAGAAGTCTCGATGCGTTTACTCATCAACCACATGAATTTTGATGAACACTTCCATGCTTGGACCACTAACCTCAATGGCATCTGTCCCTCCATATTAGTCCCACTAGCGTCTCATGAACTTGAAGCCATTGAACTGCAAGCAGCCACTAGGTTGTATCATCCATGGCCACAATAAAAATAGAGTACTCAAAAATCTTGTTACCTCCGTCCTTGTACAATCTACCATGATGCCGAAGAGGACATGCCCTCTAATTTCAAGTCACAGTGCTGCTCGAGGTTCTCCATCAATAGCAGGAGTTAGGATATTCCATGATTTGGCGCCTAATAGCCGCTATACAGATGGACAAAGCTCAGGCACCACTTTGGCTTGAAATTAGGATATGCTCCTACCTCTGACATCATAGCAACTTGCATACGAGAACTTTTACCTCTAGAAAGAACGCATTCTGCTCCACCTCCCATTTAGAGCCTCTTTGTGTAATGTAACCTAGCAAAATAACTAAGCTACATTTGTGATGTCCCCTACTCGTATACGGTGCACTCACCGTATACAAACAGGAGTTCTCCCCCTATACCAGCTCCATGCCGATACAGGGCCCTCCACATGACACTGCAACCGTGACGGGTTCCAGTGGGAAGAGTGAAGGGGTCATTTTACCCCGTCTCCCTCAGGGCCTACCTAGCTGCGGAAGCGTAAACATACATGTCAGTATATAAGAGCAACACATATATCCACCCCTGAGGGTGGTACATCACATCTGCATAGACAATGATCAGCACAATACATAGGGGAATCCTACCCAGGGCTCAGACTCAAAGGGACGACTGACGGTTTGGGTCTCCAGAGTTCGTTGCAGACAGAATCATGACAATGGATTTGGCTGGCATAAGAACATGGCACTGGGTTGTCCACTCCATCCGCCCCTCCTGTGCACACTTTGCAGAGTAGGCTGAAAAGTGTTGGGACCTCGATCAGAGCCCCCGGATGCATAGCCAAGGGGGCTATTCCCCGGTTTCATCTCCCCGCCCGATGGGGCAGGAAGGGATCACTCCCCCCAGAGATCTACCTGCTGACTCAAGGTGACTAGAGGGCCACTGCCCGTATTCGACTGAACCCACTGGAAAGTGAACACCACTTCACGGGTGTCGAGTCCATGCCTTACCCGCACTCAGTGGTAAGCCATTAGACCTAGTCACAATGACCCCCGGTAGGCCTTACACACCAGAGGGGTCGTTCAAGAGTCAGAACAGGAACCTCCTTCTTAGCCAGTCTGGCCCCTTCACCCACAACCAGGTGTGGTTCTTGTACACAGGCCGAATTTATAGTGTGCTAGAGAGGCTAATCTAGGAGCATCTACTACCAAGCTTGAGGTCTCTACCCCCCTTCCCAATACAAGGAGTTCATAGAGATACATCATCCATATATATCACAGAAGAACTAAAGAACTATATCTAATCTATATCATAGAGTTAGGTTCTTTAGTTAGAGTCTGATATCTAGAGATCTAGAAGGCTGCTATGGGCAATTTAATAGGCTAAACCTACTGATTCTATGACTGAAATAGGGTTTAGACTATTCAATTGGCCAAATACCTGATCCTTGAGTGGCTCCTCCTGACCTGAGTTCGACCATCCTGCTGAAACGCTCGAATCAATGGAAACTAATGGTGCAATTCTCTCAGGCAGAGTCTGGGAGGCGGTTTTGGCTCTTGAGGCAGCCAAAACAGAGCTCTAAAACCCTAGAAATGAAAAATGGGCAAGTTAGGGTTTCCCTCCTTAAATAGACATGGGGTTGGCTAGGGTTTCCAATTATCCCCTT
Organism: Isoetes taiwanensis; assembly: GCA_021234155.1. Classification (NCBI taxonomy): domain Eukaryota; kingdom Viridiplantae; phylum Streptophyta; class Lycopodiopsida; order Isoetales; family Isoetaceae; genus Isoetes; species Isoetes taiwanensis. Next base: position 6,325,108 of record JAJEKV010000066.1, on the reverse strand, counting down.
TAGGCATGTGGGATAATTGGGAATGGGCCCACTTGCCTTTAATGGCTAGGTGGCAAAATGTGCCCACATGGAAATGTGTGCCCACATTAATGTGTACATTGGAAAATGTGCACATTAATTGCACACTTGGGTATGGCCCACTTGGCATCAAGTGTCCATATGGAAGTGTGTGCCCACATTAATGTGTACATTGGAAAATGTGCACATTAATAGTTGCACATATTCCTTGCAAGTTGCCCCCCTAGGGCTACCCACTTGACTACACGTTAGCGTACACGTCAGTCGGGGTGGCGTGTACGCGTGACGGGGCAGTACAGTATACGTCCTTGGACCGTATACTGTCCTGGAACGTCACATTCTCCCCACCTTGAAATGATGCTGTCCGCAGCATCGTGGGTCTCCCCACCTTGGGATCATCCTAACCTGCAATCAACCTGATATATACGATAAACTACTATAATACTTACACATTTATTAAGATTACCTTAAGGTAATATTTTTAAAACATTATCACGCCATTATATTATAAAATAACTTATCAATTCATAACATCTTTAAGCAAGTTACTCGATAGTTTTACTTATCACGACAATTAAGTTTATCAAAATTTTAACATTTCATGTCTAACATTATTGTTCGAGGTACTCTTCATTCCTTGCAACACATTCCAACAAAATTTGTGTTGCAAGTCTTCGTAGCTCGACCTCCTTGCCCTCCGAGCGCTCTATTGGCCTGCAGGTCGACACTACGTTAGTACCATTTTAATTATTAATAAAATTTTGGTTATATGGTGACCACCCCACCTATCTACATGGATGCATGGCTAATCTCCCGGCGTAGGAAGAGGGTGAATCTTCCATTATGGCCGTGGAGACAGCACCTATATGCCTATATGCCGCTCATGCCTACACCCTAGTTGCCCAGCGTGGAGGATAGGTCCTTCCCGTATATGGGGCGTGAAGGCCTGATTCCTCCTATCAAAACATATATGGGGCTAGAGGTGCTTTTCCTATCAGTGCATTCCTTAATGACCTCCTTTCTCTCGAGGTCGTCTACTTCCGTGGGACAGAAGTAGACTTTCTAATCTACCTTCCACTCGTTCAAGTGGAAACGCGGTCATGCCTACGTTGACATTACACCACGCCCTAGAGATCACCGTAGTGGTCCCATCATCGGTAACGACGCATGCGACCCATACCTAGCATAGGTTGCATGCGTAGATTAATCTTAACTGTACAAGAATTAATCTACACAAATCGACATGCCTGAGCCGATTTCTTCGGAGATGACTTTGCTGTCCCATTGCTCCATAAAGTGCGGGTACTGCTTTACTAGATCTTTCTTAAGTACCCACGTCGCGTCTTCCACCGGTAAGTGTTTCCACTTAACCAAATATTGGAGGAACTCCGACCTCCTTGTTTTCTTGAAAGCTTTATCAAGAATCAATTCTGGAATTATTTCCAGCTGCTCCTCTGTCATTTCCAACAACGTTGGAGTGTCCAAGACTTCGTCTAGATTTGGAGTGTGCTTCTTCAACAAACTCACGTGGAAGACCTTATGAATCTTTAGGTGTGCTGGCAAGTCTAGCTTGTAGGATTGATTACCTACTCTCTTGACTATTCTGAAAGGTCCAGCCCACCTTGGGGCAAGCTTCTTGCAATTCCCGATCCTGAGCTTCGCCTGCTTCACCTTGATCTTGAGCCACACATTGTCGCCAACTTTGAACTCCCTGACTGTTCGATGCTTGTCGGCGATGCTCTTTTGTCGGCTCCTTGCTGCTAGCAGATACCCTCGAACCTCTTCCACGAGCTGCTGCATGTCGGCCAACATCTGCTGCGAAACTTCCACTTTTGACACGGGGTTGTGCCAAGTGTCCGGAGTTAGGCACTGATAGCCGTAATTAATCATAAACGGCGACATTTGGGATGATTCCTGCTTGGTGCTATTGTATGCAAACTCCACCAAGTGAATAAATTCTTTCCACATACCTTGCTTATTCCAGACGCAGTTTCGTAGCATGTCTTCCAAAATCCTGTTGGTCCGCTCCGTTTGGCCATCCGTCTGAGGATGATACGCCGTGCTCATGGATAGTTTCGTCTGAATGGTCGCAAAGAGGTCTTGCCAGAAGGCACTCATAAACTTCGGGTCCCTGTCGGAGATAATCTCCCTTGGCATGCCATGAAGCCTGAAGATCTCTTTGGTGAAGAGCTTTGCTGTATCCATAGCCGTATCTGTGGTTCTGCAAGGCACAAAATGTGCCATTTTCGACAACTTGTCGACCACTACCATCAAGGCATCCTTTCCCCCATCGTTCTTGGAAGCCCCGCGGATGAAATCCATGCTGATCACCTCCCACTTAGCGTTTGGCACCGCTAATGGCTCTAATGCTCCTGGAATTCGAAGCTGCTCTGCCTTCGTCTGCTGACATAGCTGACATTCTCTGATGTAGCGAGCTACTTGCTTCTTCATTCCTGGCCAATAATAGCTGCTGCGCACTTTGAAGTATGTTTTCATGAATCCCGCATGGCCGGCTATTGGGCAACAGCGTGTCATGGAGGATCAATTTCCTTACACCGATGATTCGCACGCACAACTTGTTCTTATGGTATAACAGGTTGCCTTCCTTCTTATAATGTTTAAAGGCTTCCCGCTCTTTATCTGTTTCTAGCCTCCCTAGAGAGGCTTGCCCATACTTCCTTGAAATCCACGTCCGTTGGCAAGGACTCTTCAATCTTCTTACCAAAGTCATTTGGAGAGCGCCGATTTGCATTGCAATGCACTCTAGTTGTCAGGGGATGCCTTGAAAGCGCATCCGCTACCACATTGAGCTTCCCCGGCTTGTAGACTATATCAAAGTCATACTCTTCAAGGAACTCCATCCACCTTCTCGCCTCAAGGTTGAGGTGTGGTTGCGTGAATACATACCGAGGTCTGTATCCAACTGGAACTTCCTTCCCAAAAGATAGTGCCTCCAAATTCTTAATGCCCACGACAACCGCAAGCAATTCACGATCGTGGGTGGGGTAGCGTTTTGGCGTCGTTCATCTTCACGGAATCATACGCTACCACGCGGCTCTTCTTGCATGAGCCTTGCGCACTGTAGCTATCTTACAAGCGTGCGCCATTTTGCAAGCTTATCTTTCTCCGGGTCCCAAGCGGGGTTAATTTGGGGCTGTTGTTAAAGCTTCCTTCAACAATTCAAACCACTGCTTGGGCTTTCTTGTGCCAATGCTCACGCCCAAACTTTCACCTTCTCCGCCCTCGTCAAGATACGTTAGCGGGGCCGCTATCTTAGCAAAGTTCTTCCACGAACTTCCTGTAGTACTGCTAGGCGGTGAAAATTTTCGACTTCATGCACATTCTTCTTGCGGCCATCGAATGGCGGCTTCAATCTTGGCGGGGATCCGCCGAGATTCCTTCGCTGAGATCACAAGACCCGAATTATTCCACCTTCTCATTTGGCGGTGACGCCGACAACTTGATGCATAACCGGTGCCTCTTCAACTTCTCTAGCACTCTCCTTAAGTGTTGTTACGCTCTCTTCAAGGGATCTGCTATACACCAAAATGTCATCAAAGAATACAATCACAAAGGTGTCTAAGAACTCCCTGAAGATGTCGTTCATGAGCCTCATGAACGTCGCGGGGGCATTCGATAAGCCGAAAGGCATTACCATGAACTCATAATGCCCATACCGCGTTCTGAAGGCGGTCTTGTGGATATCTTCTTCCTTTATCCTGATCTGATGATAACCTGACCTTAAGTCGATTTTGGAGAAGACCTTTGCACCTTGGAGCTGATCCATCAAGTCGTTTGATCTGGGGAGCGCATACTTGTTCTTAATGGTGTGCTTGTTCAACTGCCTATAGTCTATGCACATCCTTAAACTGCCATCCTTCTTCTTTACAAAGAGAATGGGTGCTCCAAATGGCGAGACACTAGGTCTAATGAAGCCTAGGTCGAGCAACTCCTGCAATTGCTTCTTTAGCTCCGTCAACTCTTGCGTCGTCATTCTGTATGGAGCCTTACTTGTCGGCTTTATTCCCGGTTCGAGTGCTGACTCCCCTGTAAGGAGGAAGCTGCTTGATCTCATCTGGAAAGAGACCATGGAACTCCGTGATCAGCTGAGCTATTTGCTTCGGCAACTTGCTGAGCACCTTGTCTTCTTTGCTTTCTTCTGACTCTGGCTCGTTAATCTCAAGCTTGAAGATGTATGCTACCGCCGCTCTTGATGCACTTAAACAACCGCTTAGAAGACATACACCGCATGATGGGAACAACTTCTTTTTGTAATCTCAATGATCTTGCCGGGGGTGTTGGGAAGGTCACCTTCCGCTTCCACAATCAATAATGGCTCCCCGCTGGCCCAAGATACTCCATTCCTATGATCAGGTCATACTTGCCAATGCCCATTACTTCTGCCCTATCGGATATTAATCCACGGTAAGTCGATGTCGGTTGATTCTCTTGCCCGCCAGATGCGCCTTTTTGCTCCACTTGCTAAGACAACGGGCCTTGGCTTTGACTTTAGTGGTTTCAACTTCAAAATTTGAACCATTCTGAGGGATGCAAAGTTATGGCTACTTCCTGAGTCTATCAAGACTATGAAGGACTTGGTCTTGGCCTTCCCTACTATGGAAATTACTTTATACCGCTCTCGCTTTTGCTCTGTATCTATTGCGGCAAAGATATGATATTCACCACGAATGTAGTCGCGCCTTCCTCGCGCCGCCGCCGTCGAGTGTCCCAATCTCCCAACTCCGCTAGTCTTTGCACTCATGACGAGGGGCGATTCGCCCTATGGCCTGGCTGGAAGCACCTGAAGCAAAGCCGCTTTTCTATGCACTCCTGTCTCTTTTCCTTGGGCATAGCCTGCAAAAAGGATCGCACTGCTTTGGAGTAGTTTGACCCCTCCTGCTTGACCTGCCTCTTCTCCTGCTGTTTCCCCTGGTTGCCACCATATGGGGCTCTAGCTGGACCTGGACTGGCTGCCCTAGGGCTATAGCTTCCTGTTGCCTTGCCTTTATCCTGGTAGTGCTGCTGCCTCTGCCCGCTATTCTGAGGTCCCGTTCCTTGCAAGCTTATTGCCTTGGACTCTGCTTCCGACACTGTCTTAGGATTTATTGCCCTCACAAGCTTGCGGATCTCCTCATTCAGCCCCTCAATATAGCTTTCTACTGTATGCTTCTCGGCTAACTTTGGCACATAAAGTCTTAGCCTCATGAATTCCTCTGTGTATTTCTGGACTGATTTGTTTCCCTGTTGCAACTGTAGAGCCGGCGCATCATCTTTGGACTTGTGCTCCCTTGGGACATAATGGCGCTTGAAGGCTTTAGCAAACTTTCTGAACTTACAAGCATCCCTGCTTAAGCCATGTGCCTTTGCATAACCCTTCCACCAAATCCGTGCGGCTCCTTTCAAGTTGGCTGTTGCCACTCTGCCTTTGTCTTTATCCTTCATGCCATAAGCATTGCCGTACTCACTCATTTCGTCCAGCCCTGCCTCTGCTTCTAATCCTGACCTGTTCTCCCCCGAGAACTGTTCCGATTCTGGGCCTTCCATACATTGCCCGGTCGAGAATCTACCTTCTTCTCGTAGTCGAGGCCCCGTGTCCCTTTTGTCGATCCCTCTATGGCGTCCCTCTGCCTTGCATCTGCAGTGTTCCTCTGCCTTGCATCTGTTCGGTCCTGGGTCTGCTCTTCGTCTTCCTCGGAGTCGGAGTCTGAATCTGAACTTTAGTCGGAGGATTCCGAGCTGGAGGACCTCCTTCTCTTGCTCCTCTTCTTGTCCCTTCTTTGCTTTTCGAAGCTGATGCTTGAGGCAACTGAGCGTTGCCCACCGACCCCGCTCCTGCTTGTGCGGCCAGCAAAGCCTTTATCTGCTCTAAGTCTGTTCTCATCTGTGATATTTCCTCTTCTGGGATCATGGGTCCAAATTCCTCGAACAGGTTCCTTGCCGGGGGTGGCCTGGGTGGACTCTGTTCTTCCATATGGTCTCGGCGTTGTCGTTCCCCTGAGCCTAGGCCTCTAGCTGCATACACAAGTAGTTCATGGCTATATAGTTAGTTTTAGCTTGTTCTCTTGCATTATTATGTTTGTTGGTATAGTTGGGGAGCAAAAATACATCAACAAAACATTTAAAGTGCAACAGAAATTATATTCATATATTATATAATATTTTAGTACAAAAGTCTCCGGGATCAAGAGTCTAACTAGTCTTGGAATCGCCGGTAAGACGGGTTGTCTTCCAGGAACTTCTTAACTTGGGCCGTTCCTACCGAATGATCCAAGTTCCTGATGACGCTTGCTGACGAGCCACCCTGCAAGGCTCTCGCCCGACTCTTCCACCTAGCGATTAATTTTGAAGAGCCGCGGTCACCGCCAATCTCGCCTGCCGTCGATGGGGTATGGCGAAGTCGAAGAGGTCAAGTGCCATTGCCCTCTTGACTAGGACATCATAGTCGACGTTTGCCGCTATTCGAGCATGCCTGCCGAAGCCTGAGAGTGCAATCAGCATGAACACCCCTTCTTCACCTCTGGGACTGAACTTGCGGTGTATCACCGCTACTCTCCCATCTAGCGGTAGTACCTCGGGGATGCAATGGGTTGCGCGTCGCAGATGATTCTCCACTTGTTTGGCCTCTGCTCTATGCCGCCGGCCAGATTCGACCTCTATCTCGGTGAGCTCGGTAGTCTTCAATTGTGGAGTCGACTGCCCGAGGTCGATTCCCGCTCCTCTTCTTTGGGGGTGGTGTCGAAGGTCTGGGCATTAGGATGCTCGTGGTCTTCCCACGGATCCCCATCTGTTCTTGGAGGGCGAGGAACTCCTCCTCCGTTGGCAGCTCTCACTCGTCCATCATTTGCCTGATGCTGCTGTAGGCCTGGATGTCGGGAGTCGACTCCCCTGTGTAGGTGTCGGCCTCCCTCACTTGAAGCGGAAAGTCCGAGGCTCCCCGGACGATGAAGTCGTCCAAGTCGGATTGCCGTAGCTGGTGGAGTAGTTCATCCAATCTGAGCTCCCTCTCCCTGCATTCGGGAAGGTTCTGGATGTCGCTGAGGAGTAGATACTCCTCTCCGTTGATGATGATAGGGGCTAGGCTTGTGATGCCTAGCCCAAGTGGGGGAGCAACTCTGATAGTCTACCGGCTCTGCTCGAAGTTGACCAGCTCCTGTTCTGCTTGTTGCCGTTCTTCCTCTGAGTCGAGCTCCGTGTACTTATTGTCGTCCGACTCCTCTTCTTCTTCCTCTGCTCCTTCCTGCTCTTGCTGATACTGCAGAAGCATCTGCTCCTCTGCTTGCGCTGCTATAGGGTCCACCTCCATCGGAGGGATAGAGGTTGCCCCCATTGGTTTTCGGCACGGTGGGACAAGAAAATAGCTAGGGCGGCGGTGTAGGAGAAATACTTGGTCCTGTTGGCTGTCAGGACCATGTAGTCTGGCAGCCTCTGCGCCTTGTTAGTTAGGTACTTGGCGATGTTGGGGACATCACCCAAGGCTGCTTGAAGGGATGGGCGGGGAACGAAATATCCTATGCAAGGGGGAACCTGAACAAGGGAGGGTCCTACCCTAGCTTGAAACTCTGCTAACACTTGCCTATATGCTGGGGTTGCATTTAGCGTAGCTTGGATATCAATTTCTTTCCCAAAGACTTGGAAGATGTCGTTGACATCCGCCTCGGCAGCATGGGCACTGGCGCTGTACCATCGCCATATAGGCGTTGTGCTCCTTAATGGGTGTAAATATGGTAATGCTACCCAAAAAAACGCGAAAGCACTTAGCACTTAAAGCACTTAAAGCACTTGGCTGCGCACGGCCAAAAGTCATGCCGTAAATGCTTCCTGCCTGTACTTTGTTCTCGGCTAAGTTAGATTAATAATTATCACCTCTGATACTCTCCAATCTTTGCATTTTGATGCCATGTTAATGTCAAAAATTTTTTTTTGCTGAGATACATTACATGGCAGTTTCGACATTGGATTGGTTTCAATAGAGTATGGAGAAAGTTAGAGAGAAAATAACAAACAAAGAAGACTGGTTGTCTGTTCAAAAAGAAGTAATGGAATTGCAAGGATAAAACTAAGAAGTAATGGAATTGCATGAATAGTATTAAGATTGTTTTAATACAGAGACGGAATTGCAAGAATGTATTAAGATTGCTTTGATACAAAAGGATCTCAAAACTCTGATTAACAAAGCTTGATCAATAATGTAAATGACGAAATGTGAATGCATGCAAGACTACTCACAACAATATAGAACAACAATGATCATATAAAAGACAATGTTAACCCACTATTAGTGAAAATTGACCAACTTTGAGAGTTCATTTCTCCCGCATCCAAGCTCAGATTTAATTGATTTAAACTGCAAGAGAAAGGCCATAGTGTCTACTTTTAGATGCAGTCATCAAAAATTATTCATTAAAACTCAAGATATCAAATTCTGAGTTTTGGTATATTTCTGTGACAAAAAATCAGAACCTGTAACAAAAAATCAGAACTTTGAGAGACTGTTTCTCACTCCTCATAGCTCAGATTTGAGTGATTTAAATTGCAAGAGAAAGTGCTAAGTGTCTAGTTTTAAATGCATGTGAGATCACTCAAAACCGATCAGCACCACTCAAGATATTAAAGTCTGAATTTTGTATATTCTTGTGACATCAATTTCTGCACCCACTGTAACAGAAAATCAGCCAAGTTTGAGAGGCTATTTCTCACTCCTCATAGATCGGATTTGTGTGATTTTGATTGCAAAAGAAAGAGACCGAAGTATACTTCTAGATCAAAATGAAATCGCTCCAAATAGATTGGTAGAACTCAAGATATCAATGTCTGAGTGCTCGTCAATTTTCCCATTTGGGGAAAAAAAAATAACGTAGATCTAGGATACAACATTAGAGATGCATAATACATTGAAAGAATGGAACAAAAATACTCTTAAGAAAAACAAAGAGTAATCAGATTGTCTCTTCTCACTTGATTTGAATCCTAAAAAGCTTCTTCGGTTAAATGGATGCTTTCCAAGAGAGCTGCCCACAATTCAATCTCCAATGCAACAGAGATTGAATTATCAATCTAAATCAAATTGCAATAAAACATTGTTAATTCACCTATGATTTCTATGCCGATTTGAACTCTAATTTGTGTTCTTATACTGCATTGAAAAAGAGAAACTCCATCAATCTTGTCCCGCCAATGGAGTTCCCGCCCTTGAAGATCCTCGTCAGCGATCCTTACCATTTCGGAGATCTCCCACCGCGGGATCATCCATCTCATCGATCCTTACCTCCACGGAATGATCCATCCTATTTCTGGAGTAACAACCCCCCGAGGTCGTTGAATGAAAAAGCACTCGAGGGTAAAGCACCTAAAGCACTTAAAGCACTTGTCCGGATAGTGCTTTTTGGGTAGCATTACCATATTTACACCCTAATCTTCTTCTGATAGACCTTGACCGGGTCTATCACGTATGCCTCCCGTTGTGGCCGCGGGGCTTTAACCCTATCCCACGTCGGGAAAGGTGGGGGCTTCTGCGGCTGTCCAGGCTGCTGCTCATTAGGTACCACCGGCTCCGGTACCTCCTTCTCTGCGACTGGGGATTTCGAGGAACTTGCCCCCTCAGTGTTGGGGACGTAATCTTCGTCCGAGTCGTCGGTGGAAGGTGGGGTTTGCTCGCCTGATGGTTCATTGATCACGGGACCCTGCGCCCGCTTACCAACCTTGACGACTCTTCTGCCGCCCGCCTTGATGCTCTTTACCTTCCTCTTCTGCGGCCCGCCGGCTGTGGTTGGGTCGTCTTCCCGGTTCTTCGTCCTCTGCTCCCGGCGGCGCTCCTTGTCTTCATACTTACTGATGAAGGCCGCGAGGTCTGCTTCTTCGGCAGGGCTAAGCCGCGGTTGCCGCTGCCTCTCTCTCTCTCCTCCTCCTCCTGCAGATGGGCCCAAGCCTCGAGTTGCTCCTCGGCTGTCGGCTGCCCTATCTGTTCCCGTTGCTCCCTGCTTCTCCTCTCCTCCTCTGCGATCTCCTCGAGAATTTGCTCCATAATGTCTGGCCGCTCCTCCTCTATGACCTCCGTTTGGTCGCTCCGGTCCGATCCCTCCTCCTCGCTGGAAGAAGATTCGCCTTGCCGGAAAAGGCGTTCTTGCAGTATCCTCTGAATCAGGCCGGGGTCACTGGCGCTGGAGGATCCGCGTCGGCGGGGCTTCCTGGCGGTCTGCTTTGTGCGGGCCATGTTTGACGGTTCGCCGATCCGAGCTATGCGCCAGAAGATCGCCTTGGCAAAGGAGAGCAGATTTTCTAAGCAGGGTACGCGAAAATGAGGGGGGTCTAGGTCTATTTATAGGGGTCAATTTTAGGTCAAACTTCAAACTACCTTTTTGGGTTGCCTAAAACATTTAAAACACCTAAATTTAAACATGGTCTCACACGTTGCGCCCAGACCGATAATGAAAAGCTCATTTCCTGCTCTGGCGCGACGTGTGAGACATGGTGGGGCCTACTGCTAGATTTTATGCTTTCTACACATATAAGATGCTCATTTTACTAATTCTTAACTCAAAATTAGAATTATCAAGTTAATTTTCTGTGATTTGTGACTTTTTGGTGTGTTTAAGCTGAATGTCTCACACGTTGCGCCCAGCCCGAAAATGAGAATCTCATTTCCTGTCCTGGCGCGACGTGTGAGACCACCCTACTTTTTGGGAGTTGGCTCACCAATTTCAGTCTTTTTATGTTTTCATTATGTTTTCAGTCACTTCTAACTGTTACTAGCTTAGCATCTACTACAAAAATGAGAAAAATTTTTCCCACTTTTCGAGGTTTAAGGGCCCTATCAAGTTAGTGCTATTGGGAACATGGTCAGTGCTTTGCTCTTGGTCACCAAGAACATTGCTCTGATACCACTGTGACGTCCCCTACTCGTATACGGTGCACTCACCGTATACAAACAGGAGTTCTCCCCCTATACCAGCTCCATGCCGATACAGGGCCCTCCACATGACACTGCAACCGTGACGGGTTCCAGTGGGAAGAGTGAAGGGGTCATTTTACCCCGTCTCCCTCAGGGCCTACCTAGCTGCGGAAGCGTAAACATACATGTCAGTATATAAGAGCAACACATATATCCACCCCTGAGGGTGGTACATCACATCTGCATAGACAATGATCAGCACAATACATAGGGGAATCCTACCCAGGGCTCAGACTCAAAGGGACGACTGCCGGTTTGGGTCTCCAGAGTTCGTTGCAGACAGAATCATGACAATGGATTTGGCTGGCATAAGAACATGGCACTGGGTTGTCCACTCCATCCGCCCCTCCTGTACACACTTTGCAGAGTAGGCTGAAAAGTGTTGGGACCTGACTGTAGCCCGCCGGATGCATAGCCAAAGGGGCTATTCCTGGGTTTCATCTCCCCAGTTCTGATGGGGCAGGTAGGGATCACTCCCCCCAGAGATCTACCTGCTGACTCAAGGTGACTAGAGGGCCACTGCCCATATTCGACTGAACCCACTGGAAAGTGAACACCACTTCACGGGTGTCGAGTCCATGCCTTACCCGCACTCAGTGATAAGCCATTAGGCCTAGTCACAATAACCTCCGGTAGGCCTTACACACCAGAGGGGTCGTTCAAGAGTCAAAACAGGAACCTCCTTCTTAGCCAGTCTGGCCCCTTCACCCACAACCAGGTGTGGTTCTTGTACACATGCCGAATTTATAGTGTGCTAGAGAGGCTAATCTAGGAGCATCTACTACCAAGCTTGAGGTCTCTACCCCCCTTCCCAATACAAGGAGTTCATAGAGATACATCATCCATATATATCACAGAAGAACTAAAGAACTATATCTAATCTATATCATAGAGGTAGGTTCTTTAGTTAGAGTCTGATATCTAGAGATCTAGAAGGCTGCTATGGGCAATTTAATAGGCTAAACCTACTGATTCTATGACTGAAATAGGGTTTAGACTATTCAATTGGCCAAATACCTGATCCTTGAGTGGCTCCTCCTGACCTGAGTTCGACCATCCTGCTGAACTCGAATCAATGGAAACTAATGGTGCAATTCTCTCAGGCAGAGTCTGAGAGGCGGTTTTGGCTCTTGAGGCAGCCAAAACAGAGCTCTAAAACCCTAGAAACGAAAAATGGGCAAGTTAGGGTTTCCCTCCTTAAATAGACATGGGGTTGGCTAGGGTTTCCAATTATCCCCTTTAGGCATGTGGGATAATTGGGAATGGGCCCACTTGCCTTTAATGGCTAGGTGGCAAAATGTGCCCACATGGAAATGTGTGCCCACATTAATGTGTACATTGGAAAATGTGCACATTAATTGCACACTTGGGTATGGCCCACTTGGCATCAAGTGTCCATATGGAAGTGTGTGCCCACATTAATGTGTACATTGGAAAATGTGCACATTAATAGTTGCACATATTCCTTGCAAGTTGCCCCCCTAGGGCTACCCACCTGACTACACGTTAGCGTACACGTCAGTCGGGATGTCATGTACGCGTGACAGGGCAGTACAGTATACGTCCTGGGACCGTATACTGTCCTGGAACGTCACAACATTGAGACAGAGAGTCGCTAAAAGAGAGCGAGAGCAAAGCTCGCTCTTTCTAAAGGAGGTAACAAGAATTCCGAGAAATCTATATTGTTTGCCATGGACAATACAAGCCTAGTGAATTGACAACCATTTGAGAGGGCTGCACTTCAGACTTACTCCCTTTTCGATTTTCTTATTTGAATAATCTAAAGTGCCACCTAAAATGAGTGAGCAAACTCGTCATGGGGGTACTTTAGATACATCAAATAGGACAAACAAAAAAAAGACTAAGCAGGGGTAAAAGAGATGGCAGTTAGTCCACTAATCCCAATTGGCATCTGTCCCTCTACATCGGTCCCTTTTTTTCAGTGGTCACCATGGTTTATCTACTATGATGTTCAAAGGAAAGAAGGCCTGACTAGAGGTCCAGATGTCAAAGACATTGCATGTCCAGATGTTTTGATTCACTCGCATACTTGACTATTACACAACTAAATGCGGCAATGCAACGACCAAAATTGTATTAAGTCAAACAAATCCTCGTCAACAAACATGGGTTCATGTGCATCTGATATAGATAGAACTGTATTGGAAGCTCACGAGACAAGGTAATCATCCTCCACCACCACGTCTGGACCAGGGTTCACCCAATCACTCTGTGGCCGAGGAGTGGGAGGCAGGTACTGGTTAATATCCGGTACATCCTCACCTTTGCACGGTTTTTCCACCCCCTCCAAAGGTCCATCTCACATTGGCTTTGAAACGCATGCGCCATTTCGTCCCTCCTGCGAGCAACTAGAAGTGGCAAGGAGGGCATGCGTGATTGTATATTAAGCACGGCATACTGCCGCCCCAGTATAATGTATCCATCCTTCGCTGGACAGAGCCCAACAAACACCTCAAATGTAGATGATGTCCACATCCCAAGGCATACCAACCAACTTGAGGCAAATTGTCCCCACAACTTGCACAATATACATTTTTCCACTGGCTCTCATATAGGTATTCGAAAGGGAGGTATGCAATACCCTGCTCCTTCGAGATTCTAAGGGGATCGAAATCTAAGGCTCTGGTCAAATCGCGCATATGCTCATTATCTACCCTCAATACCGTGTTTTCCCTATTCAAAGCTGCAAGCTGATTCTTTGTGTCTGCTAATTCTGCAGCCATCTTGTCATGAACATTCGCACGGTCTTTTAAGCGCAAGTTCTCCTCTGACAGAGTAAGATTTCGACTTCTTTCATTTTCTAACTGAGCCTTGAGATCTGCCTCTTCGGTCACCGCACCTGCCACACCCCCCCCCCCCAACTTCTAAAAGTTTTATAGCATCTGCAAGCAAGTAAGTTATATTTATGGGTTCATCACCCAAGGCGCTTTCAGAATCGTTCATTCATGTAACTCTCTTGCTGCTGCTACGACCGCTTCCTTGCTTCCATTTTCTGCTAGTATAATTTACAGGCTCCCCCTTTACAATCTCATAATACACTTGCTTGGCAAACGTCTTGCTGAATTCATGATTTTTTAACATAGTTCCTTTCACTTGGACCCATCTCTCCAAAGCTTTAGCTCGGACTTCAGGGATCTTGCAGTCGTATGCTTTATACTTCCCTGCTCTCCTGCTTGGCCAGTCAGCGTCAAACTGTTTGACGTCTAAATTAGCCTCCACATCCTCGTAATCTGCCCCTTGTGGGCAACAATCTGGGCCCATGTCACATGCAGCTCCATGAACCTATGTAATTGTAACACCTTCAAATTGCTACTTCAAGGCAATTACTTGATACTTGATACATACGAAACAATGTATGAAGAATCCAAATAGAGAAATAAGAAGAAGGGGAGCAAAGTCGCTTAGAAATGCGAAGGCATGTCCTTTGTTGCTCAATAGTTATGGGTCGTGTTTTGAGCCTAGGCCCGGTCGAAGACAATGATTTGAAGTCCGTGGTTGAGCTCAAACATGCATTTACCCCGGCTCTTCAGTACGCTTTGGCGCAATGATCGAGGATCTATCTTCATTGTAGCCAATGCGCCTCCTAATGGGTAACCGAGAAATTTGTCAAGCAATGCTCCTACCATTGTGACATGTAGCGTCTTGGATGCAGTGTCGATGTCGCCGAACATTGTTAACTCTTCCTTCATGTCGTCGTTCCCGCACGTGTCGTAGAGACTGTCCGACACTATCTTGTTGCAAGCATTGCACGTCTTCACGACCTTGTTGTCCCAGTTATATTCAATCTCGATGTTCCTGAGACCTGCATATCCAAAAATGTTTGATTAGTGGAAATCTATATCAAAGAAGGTGACAAGCGAGGACAATTTTGACTTAGTTTTAGGAGCAGAAGATATGCCTTGGTATTGTCTAGAACATGTGCTGCGAAGACGTCGTTCGTGAATGTTTCCACTATGCCATCATCTGGAAATCAGAAACAAGCTTGACACTGCATCCTCTACAATCTTGAATGCCATTGTAGCCTCTGCAGATGTTAAACTAGTCTGGCCACGGAACGTACTGGTCTTCAGGGTCTTGAATAAGACAATGGATTTATGCTCTAAAGGAAACAAGCATTTGAGCTTGACAAACATGTGTGCCATGGCCTAAATATACATAAAGAGGGATTTAGCCATAAACCCTTGCAAGAACCCGATAGAGCTAACTATAAACTTGATGGATTCTCACCAATAGATATCGTCGTGCCAATAAATCCTTGCAAGAACCCAATATAACATTTGCAAATACCATATGGCACAACTGCTGACTTGCTATGTGTGGTACAATTCCTACTGTTGCATGTTGAAGACACAAGCAAGGACATTTCTGTAAACATGGTAAGCTATTTTATGGAATTCACACTCCCCATTTACTCTAAAACACATCAACACTTCCCATTCTGACATACATCCCAAGTGAATTCAAAGAATCTCTTCTACAAGTTCCTTTAAACAAAAGCTCCCATGGCTAACCGTTTGCTACCTGTTTGTCAGACACCTCCAAGTGTGCCCATGCTGCAACTAAGAGATGTTGGTTTTATTAAATTCAAAGCAGAAATTTCAGAAGCGATGGCATGCTTGCCATCTCTATCATCAAAGTTTTTCTGCCTACCCAACCACTTCTAACCATTTTTGCAATCTTCAAAAGTGTGCAATAAAATTACAATAAAATTAAAATGTAATAAGAGCTGTGGAGGCTATTGTAAAACAAAATTTATAAAGCCCTCGATTCAAAAAGGCTTTACATTTGATAGATTCGTATCAAGCTAATATTTACAACACTGAAGCAATAGCCTAGGGGCAGTAATTTATTCTTTCTATACTATTCCTAGCCATTCAGAAGTATTACTCATTTACATGACTTCTGCTTGTCCCAGTTAAGTGCATTGCTCAACAGCCTTGAAGAATGAAGAAGAAACAAGTCTAATATATCCATAAGCAAAACAACCTTATTGGCACTTGATATGAAGGAGTAATGCTTTACTGACTACAATGCGTTTCTACACTCCTTACATCATAGAGCCCTAAATATCAAGGGACTTATAAATATACAGATATATGGCCCAATCACCATGTTTGATAGGTGCAATCACCATGTTTGATAGGTGCAGTCATGGTACATGGTGCATCTTTTCCACATGACAATCAATAGTCAGTCAAACTTTATCAAGTGATGCAGAAAATTGTTGTCGGATCCAGTCCATGAATGCAGTTTCAATCCCCAGTACCTTCAAATCTGCATTAAATCTTGTCTTTTCTTGCTCAGCCTACACTTGTAACAACCCACATAACTAAATTATGAGCAAGATTTGTTGAACATGGCGTAGAACAATTATCTGTTCAAGCTGCTTCCTAGTAGATTCTAACAGTCGGTGTGCTTCTAATAATCCATCTTCCAAACACTTCTTTTTCTGAAGATGCTGCAAAGAAGTCCAATTAGTTTCTCATAATTAAGCTGCAAGCAAGATGCTCAGGAATGTACCACAGGCTCACATTACAGGCTCACATTGCTAGAAAGATGCAAATGCATCAAAGTACTAAGTCATTTTCCATTCAAATACTGCTTTTGCTATGGCCATAATATCTAATTAGTTGATAATGATAACTTTGTAAATTTTGTGCTCCCAAAGAACTACTGCGGATACGTTTGCAAGTTGCAGGAAAGCCCAAGTAAATATACTGGCAATGGCATAATGGATGAAGTAAGCAACGAGCAGCATGACCTTGGGTTAAAATTTGCGGTCATATAAATCTCTGCAAAATAAAAAATCAATAATTCCAGCAACCAAGAACGAGATTCAACTTCTACAAATCAACTATCAAATTGAAAAGATAATAAACACGATCTGTGTAGAAACAGAAACATTTTCCAGAGATCAATCAATTACCTTACTAGAATGAACACACATTCACTTATATATAAGCTTCTCACTGCTAATAATATACAATTGAATTTAATGTTTTTGAGAACTTCTAAATAAGCAGATTTAGAGACCTTGAAAGGGGGGCCTAACGTTATTTAACTATCAGGGAAAATGTTTCTGCAGCATCTGCAATGATCTAGTTGTGATTACCTGTGCATACAATAAGTTGAAATTTAGTTTTGTCCTTTGAAAGCATTTGAATCTGTCATATGTGCCTGTAGAATATGTTGCAATGCCTCCTTCTAGGACTTGTCCTGTTGGAGCTAGAAAATATTGGGTATATTGTGCATGATTATACTGTGGCATTACTACTATCATGGCTGCATATTGAGGGTTTCGTGCAATATCAGCATAAGCGACCTGAGCATTATATGCAGGGAGTCCTGGACTGTAAGGAGAGAACCCTAATGCCGCAGCCCCTGTAGCTGGCATAGGAGGCCTCAGATAGCCTGGAGTATTTAGATGTACAACATCATATCTTGCTTGGACTTGGAGACCCTAGATTGGAGTGACCTGTAGTGCAGCTTTGTCCTTCTGATCTTCTCCTGCTAGTTTGACATGTCCTTCTGACCTTCTCCTGCTAGTTTGACAATCACATGACGTCCCTGTGTACGAAGAATATTCAGCATATGCCAGGAACAATATAATTTTAAAGCAATGCTGATTGTGCTACCTCAATTGTCTTGTAGTCATTAATTACATTGAACTGATAATACTTTCCAGGTAAACACTATTGTCCATTGTTTGTCTTCCTATGGTCCTATGAGAACAATTCTTGTGTCGGGGTACTGATGGTCCACATTAAAGCCTCGGGACACTAGAAGCTTGTATTGAACATGTGTACCTTCCATTCTTCGATAAATCTTAATCTTTTTAAATTTTACGTTTATCAACAAGGCACATAACTGATCAAGAACTCAAGAATTAAGATGTTTTAAAGGGACTTAACAACTTAATAGGTTCCATTATGTACCTGATAATTCCATTACGCATCTGATGCATTACTTCTATGTGTGGTCTTCACAGCCTGTGGATCTGCAATTGGAAAAAAAAGAATGGTTTACTGTTTGTCATTTGTCCAAAGATGCAGTATAGCTATGAGAAAGGATAATTCATGCAGGGACAAAAGCCATATTTAAAATCATAAGCTACTTGTGAGGGTATGAAGTAGTAGATTTTTGTTGCTTTTGAGATAAGCCAAGATCTCAGGGACAGTCAAGCCATGTCTTCCATGAATCAGTCTATGGGATGAATTCTGCACATTGCATTGTTTAAAATGACAGATGACTTTACCTGGCCAAGTTGTGGAAAACCTTATCTGTGATAGAAAAGAGGTAGGTGGAGCTGCTACATGACGAATCATTAAACCCAGTTTCACTAGGCATTATCCCTAGAACAAAATGAATTACGATTGTCTTTAACTTGATTGAGATAAGTAGAGTTGTCATCTCACTTCTTTAGAAAATATGCAGAAATCGGCCTGAAAAGGGAAGCCCTAAGTTCGTGCATAGCCTTGCATGCTGCCTAAATTGTTCTCAATCATCCCATTGAATATGTTCTGGATCAATCCTCTCGATGACTACCTATATCATGTATCAGAACTGAGGTCCAGCAAAACAATGAATAGAAATGTGTTTTACTTGGCGAACTGCTCCAGCCATTTTCTCCAAAGGGTTGCGCCATCGTGGCGTCTTTCAGATTATTCAGGATTTCAAGGCATGTGCCATCTCCACAAGATTGTCCCGTAGGACAGTCCGCTGCCCAAAATCTCTGGTTTATTCCTTCCCTACTCAATTATTTTCGAAAGAATTGAAGAGAAGGGCGCTGGGATAGATAGGAAAACCGGTTAGCCGGTTTCAAAAATGGCTCCCAACAACAACGGCCACCGCCAGTTTACCCGTGATAGTAAGTTTGGAGCAGTCATTGTCATATTCTTGGCATATACTGGCATATACTTGAAATATGCCATAAACCCACATCAACAAGGGCTTGCCCCCCGGGGGCAACCCAAAAACAACTCAATATGACTTATAAACTACAAAAGAAATCAAGTGCAACGAAAACAAATACATAAAATGCCAAGGATGTTTTATTAAATGTGTGCCTAAAGCAATTCTTCAATCAATAAATTTTTTTGACTTTTAAGATAGCATACAAGAGAGCTCATAAATGGCACGCTAAGCGTGACTTGGTCCAGCTTGGTTAGCATCGTTCGCACCTAACCCGACTTGAGGAATCCAATCTGATTCCATTTGGGGTCTTGTGCAATGTGTTGGAGAGCAATTCCAAGTGCTCCGCATGGTGTTCAGTAGCTGGTTTTGATCAAACTTGCATGCCTTGTCTCTACTGCGCTCCTTGTGGGTCCCACAGGCCGATTGGCCTCAGTGGACGATAAAAAACCATTCTCATTCTCATTCTCATTCTCAAAACCTTAGATGAAATCGTATTTCATATTTCAAAATCATAGGCACCTCCAATCATAGGGATTTGATATGGATGTAAAAAATTAAAACAATTGAATGGGTTGTTATTAAAAAAAAAAAAGCATCGATTCAAGATAAAAAATAATCACATTAGCTCACTGGGTATATTGGTTAAAGTAGTCTTATCAGGACATTGAGTTATTTTAGTAGAGGTTCGAGCCCCCGTATTTCATATTCTAAAATCTTAGGCGAAGCCGTATAGAGGTTCGATATTCTCTCAAAACCTTAGCCGAAATCGTATTTCATATTTCAAAATCATAGGCACCTCCAATCATAAATGACTATAAGCAAAACGAGAGGTGCTCACAAGCCCCAACATACGTTCTGGGTCGTAGGATCGACGAATCCGACGATTGTGGTAGTCCAGGGTGCACCTCATTTAGAATATGGAGCAACATCACAGGGGGTTCCAGGGGGAATTTGATATGGATGTAAAAAATAACAATTCAAGAAACCAGAGTCCATATATCACTAAAACAATTGAATGGGTTGTTATTAAAAAAAAACAAAAGCATCGATTCAAGATAAAAAATAATCACATTAGCTCACTGGGTATATTGGTTAAAGTTGTCTTATTAGGACATTGAGTTATTTTAATAGAGGTTCGAGCCCCCCTATTTCATATTCTAAAATCTTAGGCAAAGCCGTATAGAGGTTCGATATTCTCTCAAAACCTTAGGCGAAATCGTATTTCATATTTCAAAATCATAGGCACCTCCAATCATAAATGACTATAAGCGAAACGAGAGGTGCTCACAGGCCCCATTATACGATCTGGGTCGTAGGATCGACGAATCCGATGATTGTGGTAGTCTAGGGTGCACCTCCTTTAGAATATGGAGCAAAATCATTCTGCTTTGATAGCCATCTAATTAATTCTGCTTGTCTCAAATCTTCATATCATGGCATTAAATTTTATTTTTATTTGCAAAGTTGGTTTTCTATATATTAAAGAAAGGTACATACTTTGATACACCTTATACTAGTATTGATGAAGCCAAAATCATAGTCCTTATTCCCTCAGGATGTGGTGGTGCAGGTTTGGAAGGTTCATCCAGATGGTGTGTCTTCTTGTTTTGTGCGGTCTTGTTACCGGGTGCTGGCTATTCATGACACACTGCCCCCTTCAGGCAAGTGGTCTCTGCAGCTTCCGGGTTCTCGGTGGCGCTCGGTTTGGACGTGGACATGGAGCTCACTTCCCCACCAGAAGGTTAGGGTGCTTCGTGGCGGTGGTGCAATTTGTATCGGGGTGAATGCCCTTGTGAGTCGGGTTTAGGCGGGTGTGAGCCCCTCGCCCTTGTTGTGGCCTTCATCATTGAGCGTCAGAGCATTGTCTGGTTTTATGCCCTCACTTGCAGGCTGCCTGAGATTGGGTTAGGGCTCTATTTCAGGTGAGTAGACTAGCCAACAGTTGCTGCTTCATGTGTATCCTGGTGCTTGGCCGCTCTTGCGGCAGCAAACCTTGCATCTGTGCGTGGCTTGGTTGGTGTGGCTGATTTGGAAGCGGCGACGGTTGTGGATCTTTCAGGGGATTCAGCAGCCTGCAACCTCTCTGATTCCTCGACTCAGGTACAAGCTATTTCAAAGCTTTCTGGTGTTCCCAGGATTAGTAGAGCGGAAGTTTGCCATTTGGCAGGACTTCTTGGGTGTTGTAGATGGTGATGGTCAGTTTGTACAACAGTAGAGTTGCAGTTTTTCTGTGAGTTTGTTGTGGAGTGTCGAGGTATCGCTGTCTCTTTGGGGCAGTTCTCCTTCCTCCTCACTTGCTTTGTAACATTACCATTCTTTTAATATATTGATGACACAGTTCTTCAAAAAAAAAAATCATAGTCCTTATAAAATGGATTCTTCCATAAAAAGTGACTATAAGCTATATATAGATACCCAGACAATCACCATCTAAAAATCATAACATTAATCTAAAACCATCCACTTAGAAAAAAAAAAGGCACCCTATGACTGATATGCACAACTCTATGTATTGCTTGTGCTTGCACATCTAAATAAGGCCCTTGTCCTCACGAGGGGTCTGTCATAAACACTATACTACAAGAACACAATTTTAAGTTAGGTAATACTCAAGTAAACTGGATAGTGTAAAGAATCAGAACTTGGATATTCAGAATTCGAACTGTTGTATTTTACATTGCAGTGCTTTATTTCATCATCTTGCCTTGAGAATGTACCATTGATAACGATATGGGAAACAGTTAGTGATGCTTAAAACCTTTGCAACATCTACTTTAGGAAAAGCACATACATCGTCCCAAGTAAGAAGGGAAGACTGAGCTGAAATTCAAACAATAGCATCGATAAAAAGGCCGTCATTAGCATGGCAATGCTCGTAAAGTACACCTATTCACAAAAACAAAGAACTCAAATTATCTACGAGGCATAGCATTCCAAGAGTGAAGCTAAACAAAGCATAAACCTTTAGGCATTAATGGATAATAATTATTTACCTTCACAAGATTATCAGCAAACTTCATGACCATGGAGACAGAAATACCACTGGAATGCAGAGAAAAAAGCAGTAAATTAAGCAATGATTTCCGTTAAAAGTAAATGAAGTAAAGTCTAATTCCACAAATAAAACAATAAAAAGCTAGATAACCCTTAAGATTTCTTACAAAAGTTTGTATCTATCTAACAAAGCATACAAAATATAGAATTTTGGATGCAAATGAAGCTATAAGATATTTGGTGTTGGATCTGGAAAGGAAGAACAATAAAACTTTTGTAAAAGAAGCAAGTATGCCGTCGTGATATTCCAATCATGGGAGTTCTACTTTTCCTCATTCTACAATGCCTATATTAAGGCGTCTTCTGCCAATGAATGGTACCCTTAAATACTCATAAAGATGGAACTTGTGTCTACTTTGACTTGTCAGAATATGCATTGCAAGCTGCACAATGTAAAGAGCAACTAGCATTGCTGATGACAGCAATGAACTTCCGGCATCTATGTATCCCATGTTCCTGCCATTAAGCCAGCTTTTATTCCTCACAAATGTTAATTTAAATGCCCTGGGTGTATGAATGATAGTTCTTTGAGTCACTTAAAGTAGGAATGATTTCATCAATAAATGGATGAGGTTTTAGGGTGCTGCTTCCTACCTTTGTTGTAAGATGTTCAAGTAGTTCCTTGTCACTTGGATCAAACTTTACACCAGCAGGAAGGCCAGGCCAGTCTTCCACTATCTGTGAATAGAAGTGATCAGTCAAGTTTAGAATTCTTGTTGCGCCTTTAAAACTGCAAGACAGAAATAATTTTTGGTATTCTATTGTCAAGCTTTTTCCAACCTCAAAACAATCTAAATCTGTGGCTTCTATTAGACCTACCATGAAATCTAAAGCCTTCATATGCATATATCAATCAGCAATTTGCATTATAAAATTTTTACTTTTCTATTGCCACTTCAAGACAATCTAATTTTGTGTCTTCTAGAAACCTTCCACGAAATCTAAAGACTTCATATGCATATATCATCAGCATTGGAAGATTTTAGCTCTAGCATAAAGTCTGAAATTTGTGCACAAATTAATGTTGGGACCAAACAAAGAATGAGATAAAGGAAAGACATATTTTGTGTGTTTAGAACCCTATATCGCTTGGCATGTTGTTCGATCCTTTAAACTTGATCGTATAGAGGATGTTCCTAAGGCACAAAGATGTTCAGCTCACATAATAAGGGAAGTATAGGTCTGTGAAGAACTGAACATTCGTTACAAACATTCTTTTTTCAGAAAACAATAGTGGTCCTTTATAGCTTTGAAATAAAGATGCTTGTCGGAAACTTACCACTTCCTAGGATACCGAACTGCCGCATGTTAGACAAGGTTGGCAAGGCTGTTCATCACTGTGCCTAGCTGAAGAGAGTGTCCTAAGTTCTGCAACATTCTTCACTTTGCCTACCAATCTCCTTCCATTAATTAGCCATGTTGTTCTAAAAACAAAAAAAGGACGGCAATGCAATGGATCGAAAGATCAGATCAACCCAAAAAGAACTTTTTACTATAATGACCTTGAAGCACATTACTATACTAGCTAAAGCTCTATCTTGCCACATCCAGAATCAACATTTGAGAGGGATATAGAGCTCCACGCTTGGATGTGATGCTCATTCTACACATGAAGAATTAAAACTCGCAAAAATCAGCATTAGAACGCAGCTCTGAATAAAATTGATAAATTGAAGGCATGTAGCCAAGAAGTATTGACCATCAGTTTTCATTCAATCATGTATTTCAAACTCTTGATTATATATTGTGGACGTCATAAGGACAATGCTACTAATGAGTAAACAAAATTTCAAACCATTATTATTAGAGATACAAATGACTTCAATTCTTTATCAAACGACTTCAATTCTATATTAGGCATATTTTCCCACATACAAAGAACATAATCTAAAAGGAAGCATGTCATCAAAGTAATAGTTTTTGAAATGGGAACCATTCAGCTACAAATGGAACAGTTGAGTTGACAGGATTTCTAACCTTAGCCACTAAGGCCTGTAGCTAAGAAGCCTTTGACCATCAGTTTTCATTCAATCATGTAATTCAACTCTGACATATATTGTGGACTTCGGAAGGACAATGCTACTAATGAGTAGACAGATTTTCAAACCATTATTATTAGCGATGCAAATGACTTCAATTCTATCAGGTATTTTTTTCTACATATAAAGAACATGATCTAAAAGGAAGCATGTCATCAGCGTAATAATTTATGAAATGGGAATCATTTGAATTGACGGGATTGCTAATCATGGTTCCTAAGTTCTGAGTCAAGACTCAGAAGCATTGACCATCAGTTTTCTTTCAATCATGTAATTCAAAACTTGATAGATATTGTGGATGTCCGAAGGACAATGCTACTAATGAGTGAACAGATTTTGAGACCATTATTATTAGAGATGCAAACGACTTCACTTCTATATCAAATGACTTCAATTCTATCAGGTATTTTTTCTTACATACAAAGAAGATGATCTAAAAGGAAGCATGTCATCAAAGCAATAACTTATGAAATGGGAACCACAGCTGCAATTGGAACAGTCGGATTGACATGATTGCTAATCATGGTCACTAAGGCCTGTAGCCAAGAAGCATTGACCATCAATTTTCATTCAATCATGTGATTTTACTGTTGATATATATAATGGACATCAGAAGAGCAATGCTACTAATGAGTAAACAGATTTTTAAACCATTAACCATTATTATTAGCGATGCAAACGACTTCAATTATATATCGGGCATTTTCTCTTACATGCAAGGATCGTGATCTTAAAAGAAGCAAGCCATCAAAGCCATACTTTATGAACTGTGAATCATGAGAAATAATGGGTTTGACAATTTTGATACACTTATAAACGGGGAGTACTTTGCAATTGCCTTTAATAATGACATGACAATACCAGCATTGATATTGAATAAATCATCACGTATCATCCCTGGTTTACGAGGAACTCCAGCAGGAATAATAACAAGATGTGCACCTTCCAAATCATCCTTGAGTTGTTCTTCACCAGTATAGCCTTTCCCCTAATTAAAAAAGAAAAAGGGTTTACAATCTCAACGATCTTATCTAGAAGCAATCACTCTAGAACTACATGAAACACGCACGATGCATGAAAGGAAAAATAAATACAAATCCAAAATGCAAGTGACCAACAGTTTACAGGGAACAATAGGTTTGGAGCAGTTACCGGCATATCCTATGTATATTCTAGCATATACCTAGAATATACCAGAAACCCACATAAGCGAGGGTTTGCCCCCTAGGGGCAACCCAAAAAGGGGGGAGAAAGGAAAAAGAAAACATGTACGGAAATAGGAAAAGGGGAAAAGGGAAAAAGAAAGTGCGTAAGAAAATGATGAAAAAAGGAAACGCGAGATAGAGCAAAAGACAAAGGAAAGGGGAAGAGTGTCGAATACACAAAAATCTATTATGGCCTAGCAATGCTGGACTTGGTTTCTATTATATTAGATTTATGAAAAGGAGTCTGAGATGAATATGTTTCCGTCCACACAGGTTCCCAACTTATGCCCAGCAACGCTAGGCACCATTACTAGTATTGTTCTAGATTTCTCCCCAATATTCCTCAAGATTTCCTTAGAGTCTCGTAAATTTCTCTATTTCTTATCTAATTAAGAAAGAAGAGGAAGATAGGTGGGTAGGTAGGTAGGTATTATGTTAATGTCCACGAAGACCACACAAGGCCATGATACAGAACTATATATAGTGCCACTTTTGGCAATCTCAAACTCAAGATATAGATATTCTGAAACTAGTGTGTTTTTAAAGGGATCCAAAAAGTAGACCAAAGTGGGATTTTTCAGACAAAAATTCCAATAGAATATCCTGGCAGTGGATTGCGCCAAATGAATTTTTAGAGTACGCCGTTAATTCGTAAATTGGCCATACATTTTTTTAGAAATGCCCATTTTGCTTGAAAAGCATACTATTGGAAAGCTCTCGACACAAGCTTTCCAGATCAAATACATCTAATGTGGATGCCTAGATTAAGAGCTATTTATAAAAGCCTTAGAATTTTAGGGAGGAGGAATGGGAAAATAATAATTTTAAAATTTAAATCTAAAAATCCTATTTACGAAGTGCGCCGCTAATCGGTAACTTTGCCATATCTTCAAGAGAAAAGCTTGAATGATCAACCAAGTTCGTTGGAAAACCTCTGATCAAAAACTTTCCATTCATAACATATTCACCTAGTCCAAAGCAAGCCTTAAATTTGAAAGAATTAATTTGAAGGGCAAAGTATTTACCTCCCATTTCAATTACATGGTAAAAGTTTCGTCTGCCTTTCTATTCCAGGCAAATTTTTGCCCGGCCATTCCCCCCTTTTTTTTCCTTCTCTGAATGGCCAGGACGCCTAAGAATGGTATCAAACATTTCAAACTTAAGGCTTGGTCCAGAGTGCCTACCTAAAACATTGTTAGAGTTAGTCTTCTCCGCTGCAGACTAGGTAAAAGTGACTTTTAATTTTCAATGTTGAAGCCTAAACTTTAGAAGTGAGCCACCAACAACTGTTTAAGTGAAGTATTCTACTTCGATGACTACATCAACAGAAGTGCTCCATTTTTCTTGCATGCAATCTCTCATATCTTAGACAAATCAAGTTCTACCATCCCACTGCTAGCCTAGCGCCTACTCCTTGTGTATGCTTAGCTAACAGACCAAAGCAGACAAGGGCAATGAGGGGCTACATGCTTGATTGAACTTACCATGTGGTATGCAACCAAAATCGAGCCTTAGATAGGCTCAAATAGTTATTTGTCACTTTCTCTTGCCTCAGGCCTGACAACAATATATGTAGAACCTGATATTATGATAGGATAAAGGAAAAATAAAACTTTCTTGAAAAAGACTCCAAACGATTCATTTGTTGAGGATTGGTTTCAGATGAAATATGGACGGCATATAGTCAACAATGCTGGATGGTGAATGGACCTAGATGGCCTTTATAGTTTCATCTGTGCTTTTTTAGGCTTCCATATCTATGCATACTTCTTTAGAACTTTTTTAGTGGGTCATGATTGGCACATAGGAGAATCCTGTCTCGTTCATCCTCTCTACAGAATCGGGGTAGAGCTATGTCAAGTAAAGATAATATTGTACTCCTTCAGCAAAGCAATGGTTGTTCTACAATGTCAAGAGGAAGATCTGCATCCCAAATGAGTGGTTTGGGCTATTCCAATCTCAATCTAGTCAATTGATGAAAGATGCGGGATGAGATCTCCTTTTCTAATGGTGTAAGTGTCAGCCTCTCGAATTTGAGGAGCATATACATTTGCAATTGATATTGGAGTTGCTTGGCATTCTTAAATCTCAATTATGAAGGTGTCCAAAGACGAGACTTATAATCCATTGAACAACTCCATGTCTTCTTCCAGTCATAGATGACTTAATCAATACGGACTATGTCTCTGTTAAAAGCATCAACTTCCTTCCTCTTCTATAAAAGCTCCACAATATCTATGGAAATGTTGGTTTTAGTATAGTATCAATGCTAGCCATCATATTGTTTGTATGAGCATAACCACCATTGAACATGTCAATCACATAATGCATTTATTATTCTGAGTAAGGTCATCCTAAGAATAGCTAGAAATCTTTTGAGTCTCTAACACCTTTGATGATGATCAAATCATGACAAGGTAATGTCTAGAATAGTGATTCAGAGGAACTACAGATTGCTTCGCAACATTGACATTAAAAGTGGAGGAATTAGATGATGACATCGAAGATATTGTCTTGGAATCTGATCCGATCTTGCACCTCCCTATTAGTCTTTGGATTAGCAATTAGGAGGCTTTGTGTTCAAGTCTCTCTTGGGACATTTAAGAAACCATCATGATGCTACCATGTGATATATGCAAAAAGTATTAACTAGTAGTGAGGCAGGCTTGGGGATTGGATTGGGTTGGTTGCGAAGGGTGGAAGTTATTGTTAGATGAGATCAAATGTACTATATAATGCACAATTGTGGAGTACTATTTAGAGGAGGAGGAGGAGGAGTTTTGGGAGAATTACTTAATGGTAACCAGGGATTTATTACTTGCAAGCATTGCAATTTCATTCATTGTATGTAGTTTTGTGAATTTGTTGTTTGAATATGACTGTCTAGACAAAATTGTTTTAGAATTTGTTTAACTAGATTGTATTCTTTACAACATTTGTGTGCCATGTATTGTTAATAACGTCGTGGTAGAAAGACTAGTAACTGGTAGTTGCAATTGATTCTAATTTGCTGCTTCAGGTCTTGCTACATGTGTCCTAATGTTTTTTAATTGCAAAAATCATAAGCTTCCCTTTAGTTCTAGAATATAGTGGAAAATGCTAGTTTATAGTTTCTATTTTAAATTTACAATGATGCTTGTTGCTAGCAAATTGCATGCATTCATTATTAGGACACACAAGTTGATTGATAGGAGAAGATGATAGCTTTACTGCTAGTAAAAAAATGTTATCTTGTACTACTGTGAACACAAATTGCTGACAAGAACTGCTAACTTATACTACATTAGCATGTTTCTAGGATAGATTGTATATTCTGCAATATGGCAACCACCTAAGGGTACTCCCTATTGAGTACAAGAGGATCTTTCCCCAGTGCAATTGTCTAGACGGCACGAGGAGCTCTGTAGAGTCAGGGAGGCACGGTTACAGCAAAAATATGCAGTCTATAGGGGTGGCATTGCAATCATTCGAGACACTTGGCCCATGAACCCTTGGTTGGGCTACGTTTAATGTGTTCATATTTATAATCCTTCTCTGTTTTTGTTTCTTTTGTGCATGTGACAGGGCTTTGTCCCTTGCTCTAGTTCGGGGTTATGCCCTTCTTTTGTATTAGGTCCCATAACCCGATTGGGTTCTCGTGGATGAAAAAAAATTATCTTATCTTATCTTATCTTATCTTATCTTCGTCAATATATTTGACATGGAAATTGCAAACTCATATAGTGGATTTGCAATATAGGCTCTGGAAAGGCTTCTACAAATGTAAGCATTTAGCAAGTTTTTGATTGAGATTATCAATGTATATTCTAGAATGAGATACGGCAATCCATCTGGAATGTTTTTGATTGAGAATGTTTTTGATTGAGAATGCAATCCATCTGGAACCTTGTTTGGTCTAAATATAATCCTCCAAAGGTAAATGTTCTACTTTGGCAGGTGATTCATCGCTCTTTGAGAGTTAATCAGATGGTTCATCGCTTTAAGCCCGGAGTAAGCCCACTTTGCCCAATGTGTGAGCGGTGCATTGAAACATTGGAGCACTGTTTATATTTGTGTGCAGAGCTGAGTAGTCTTAGGTCCTGGCTGCATTCTCTTTTTGGAGTATCTTTGGATAGTCAGCACTTTCTTTTGGGTATTTATCCAAATCAGTGGACTACTTCTAAAAGGATTGCATTTCACATGGCAAAGTCTTGGCTAATATGGAGTGTATGGAAGCGAAGGCGAAGAAAGGTCTTTTATGATAAGCATATTTCTTCTCAGGTGGTGCTTCAAGAAAATTCGTAAGAAGTTGTATAATTGCTTTCAGATCTCCAATTGGCCTGATCGTATTAAAATTCCAATATGGAGTGATCATCTAAAAGTGATTGATGCTTCAGGGACATTTCTTACTTCTGGAAGTACTTTGTAATATTTTGAGTGTATCACGTTCTTCAAAAATAAAAAAAAACCTGCTCCTCAGATGTTTGAAACTCTCAGTGACAAAAATCCGAGCAGAGGTCTTCAAGAAGTTCTCTCATTTCTATGCTAACAAAACATGTATTTCCATTGTCTGCTCTATAAGACTTGTCCTTATGCTTCTGCAATACTTGTTCTATGACAAGCACCAAAGATTTCTTCAGGCCAGTTATCAGAAAGTCATGGTATCAAGTATTCTATTGTTTTGAAGTAGCAATTTTGATTGATTGTGAAAACATGACCGTGAAGCATGATTTAAGCCACTTCACCCTCGCGCCATGGAGGGCAACCCTCCATGCGCAGCACCTTGTTTTTTTAACCCCCTTCTCCCTCCCCTTCTATTCCCTTTCCTTTCCGCTTTTCTTTTTTCCCTTTCTCCTTTTTTTTATGGACTTTTTTCCCTTCCCTTTTCAGTGTTTCCCCTTTCTTCCTAATTTTCCGGTGCCCTTTTTCCTTTTCCCTTTCCTCTTCCTTTTCCTTTTCACTTTCCGTTCTCTTTTCCCATGCCTTTTTTTTGTTTCCTTTACCCCATTTTTTTCATGTGCCCCTTTTCTTCCTTTTCCCACCCTCTTCCTCTTTATCCCATGCCTAAATTTTCCCATTTCTCTCTCCCCTTTTTGTTGTACCCTTTTTCCTTTCCCTCCCTCCCCTTCCATCTCCCTTTTCCTTTTCCTTCCCTTTTTATCCATTCTTTACCCTTTCCCTTTTTTCCATGTCTTTTTCCCTTTTCCCTTCCCTCTTTCTTTTCCTTTTCTTTTTCCCTTTCCCTTTTCCCATTCCTTTTTTCCCACCTTTTTTACGTGTCCCTTTTCCTCCTTTTCTCACCCTCTTCCCCTTTCCTTATTTTCCTTTTTCTTTTTCGTTTTCATGCTCTTTTTCCGTGCTTTCTTTCCTTTCCTCACCCTTTGCCTCTTTCATTTTTCCCGTGCCCTTTTTTCCTTCCTCTTTCTTATTTTCCTCTCCCTTTTCTTCGCACCCCTTTTCCCCCATCTTTTTGCCTCCCTTTTTTTTCCCTTTGCCTTCCTTTTTCATCCCTTCTCATTTCCATGTGTCCTTTTTTCCCTTTCCTTTCCCCTTCCTTTTCCATTTCATTTTTTATTTTTATTTTTTTTATACCTTTTTGAATTCGTTTTTCCTCACCATTTTTACGTGCTCCTTTTCCTCCTTTTTCACCCTCTTCCCCTCTTCCCTTTTTACATTTCCCTATCCCCCTATCCCCCTTTCTCTTTTTCCTTTCCCCTTTCCCATTCTCTTTTTCCCTTTCTTTTTTTCTTTTCCTCATCTTTTTCCTTTTCAAATTTTTCCCATGCCCCTCCCCTCTTCCTCTTTTCCATTTTCCTCTCCCTTTTTCCCGTCACTTTTTCCCTTTTCACCTCCTTTTTCGTTTTTCCTTTCCCTTTTTATTTTCCCATGCCTTTTTTCATCTCTCCACCATTTTTTTCTTCCCCTTTCTCCCTTCCCCTTTCCTCCTTTCCTCACCCTTTCCCTTTTCCCGTTGTCCTTTTTCCCTTCCTTTTCCTCCCTCCCCCTTTTCTTTTACCTTATTTTTTTCCTTTTTTCCATACTATTTTGCCCTTTCCTCGACCTTTTCATCTTCCTCTTTTTCCCATTTTTTTTACCTTCCCTTTTCCCCTTTTCCTTGTGCTTTTTTACCCTTCATTTTTCCCTTTCATCCTCCTTTTCTTTTTCCTCTTCCTCTTAAGAGATCAAAGCGATAATGGTGGGAAGTCATGCACTAAATCTTGGCCTTCGGATGCAATTTGATAATCTGAACCATCTAAATTAGGGCATGGTCCAATACTTATGGTAAAACTTTATAATATAAAGATTGAGGGAACCTTTGAAAATATGAGGGAATATGAGGGAATCTTGTGGAAGCTTGAGGAAAATCTTTTATAACCAGGGAAATATAAAAGAATATTGGAGGAATCTAGGAGGAACATCTCACACTAATTGTCTTTTGCAAGACCGACTTCACACATTCCATCATAATAGAATTACTTCTATATATACTCTGTGAAGAATAGAATAGAATAGAATATGATTTTATCGTCCACGGAAACCAACTGGCCTATGGGACCCAAGTACAAAGAGAGAGCAAAGCAGCGATACTACCGGGATTAAAAACCCCCCCAAGGGTTTTCGGGAAAACCTTAGTAGCAATAAGGGATCGACACACCGCATGCTTATATACATAATCACAAGTACAATTTGAGGTTAATGTCGGACTGATGGGGGCATAACCGAAGTCACAGATCCATTATCTCCCCGGAGGTATGATCCCAACAAGCCTACTGCAGGCCGCTTTCGGTGTAGCTCATGCAAGGGGCCTAATGGGGACAACTAATCGAAAGCATACCGAAGCCGGATATGCTCGTGACACGGACAGGCCTCGAGGGCGTGACTTTCATCCTCAATGGCTCGCTGATAAAGACCGACAGCACTCACCCTCACGCTGCCCCCAATCCATCTCCATGTCTCACGCGGGAGGTGGTGTGCACTGTCGCTAATGGAAGCAATCACCCTCGGCCGCTTTTCATGGGTAGATGCGCGGGTAGTGGTGTGGGCCCCCTTGAGCATGGGAGTAACTGCCGTCGATAATTTGCCACCTTGACATGTGACAAGGTCTCGTGATCCCAAAGCTTGGCCATGAAGCAAGCATCCAAGTAATCCCGCTTCAAGGCAAATCGTTCCTTCCGGGTATGCACCGGGTCCACATCACGTGCTCGCACATTCCATCGCGAGAACCACTGGGCTTGCTTGTCTTTCCAGCAGGCTTTGAGTCGCTGTGGGCCCATCGCCACTGCCAAAGCAAGGTTGGGCAGCCGGGCTTCATCCATAGCCACCACCTTCTGGAAGTAAATAATGTGACGTTCAAATATGACCCTCAGAATGGAAGGAAGGAAGGAAGGAAGGAAGGTACTTTTATCGTCCACGGAGACCAATCGGGCCTATGGGACCTAATACAAAAACGCAGCAAGCCGGATTATTGCCCGGTTAAAACCCCCGCCAAGGGTTTTCGAGGAAAAACCGCGGGCAAAGAATCAGCCTGGCGATAAACTGGCCCCTAACATATAAAATGCAGAAACATCCAAATATATAAGCCATGCACCACACGTGGTGCCTAATTAGCGGGCAGCCAGCGGGGCGAGAGGTGACCTCGCAGTCCAAGATTACCTCCTCAATGTACAAACCCTGTGGCACGCATCGAGGGTGTGTTCATCAGCAAATGCAAGGGCAAGTCCGAGCACAGACAAAGGAGCTGCATCCGCCCGACCGACCGAACGCCGGGCAACTGAAAAGTGTGAGACTCATCCTCAATGGCACCCGCTTGACAAGACCGATGAGCTCGCCCGGGCGGAGCTCCCCAATCCACCCGCCTGCCCGATGCGTAAGATGGTGGGCACCTCGGCTAATGGAGGCAATGAGTCCGCTTTTCGTGGGCAACCGGGAACGCGTAGAGTGTGGCAAACGCTAACACGGGTTGATGTGCTCCTTGTAATGGGCCATTTTGACCTGTTCTAGAGCCGGGTTCCAGAGTTTGCCAAGGAAACAAGCGCTTCAGGTATCCCGCCAGTCGCCACGATCGGGTCCGGCCCACCTGCACGCATCTGGTCCTCCCTGCACGCTCCATCCGGGCGAACCAATGATCTCTTACCCTCCAACAGGCCCTAAGCCAAGGACCCATGGCCACAGTAAGCCAAAAAGGGAGCCGAGCATCACCCATAGTAACCACTTTCTCAAAATAGACGATGTGTCTATCATACGTTCACTAAGCGGCAAGAATCCATTTTTCCGCAAAGAGGCCCGATGGGGATGAAGGTTTCACCCCCAAGTGCCCGTGCCAAAAATGCCTTCTGCACCTGCTCCAAGTCATTCCAGGTCGCCAAAGAGACGACCGGGCCCCAAACCTCGACCCCGTACAGAAGGACAGGCTCGACCAGTGCCCGGAACAGATGTGACTGATGGCCCCAATCATAGAGCTCTGCCTGGTGACTATTGTTCTGCATGGCATCATGGAATAAAATAACGGCTAAGGTTAGCCAAATGGCTATTTTGTAGCATTTTTGCCAAGAAAAACGGCTAAAGTAAATGGAAAAAATGCCCAAAAAAAAAGAAAATTTTAGCCTATTTTTTTTGCCGCCCTAGTGAGTTTTTAGGTTGAATAGCCAAACCTTTACCTCTAGACATATCCATCAGGACATCGATTAGCTAAAACTAAGATAGAGTGGGCTTGGAAAAATGGATAGATTAGCACGAAGTTCACCACTAATGTATGTACTAACTTTAAGAAATTTCAAATAGGGGTTATATATTTTTCTTTTTCTTTTTCTTTTTTTCACTTTCTTTCTTGTTCCAAGTACAAAGTTGAAGCATTAGAGGAAAAGGAACAATATAGTCCCCCTTTTTTTAGGTTTTTGAACATGTTCATGTATGTTTGTCTTGATTTATGTATTTATAATAAATTCAATGTCTGCCAAAATACTTGGATTTTTTAAATTACTATAGCGTGATGGCTAATATTTGCCTTTCCATTTTGTGAAAGTTTAGCCAAAAGCAAGAAACTGTGATGGAGAAAAACCATTTAGTTTAGCCAAGTGTTAGAAACTTCTAGCCCCAATTTGAAGGTAGTTTAGCTAAACCTATTTTGGCTACACAGAAATATAGGAGTAGTAATTTATTCTATGCATGGCATAAAGCGCTTTCCAGCCTGCTGTCACCCGCAAGCGGATAGACGCCTCCCAGCAGAGTGAGGAGGGGAACTCCACCCCTAGGTACTTGTAGGTGGGTGTGACGTCCACAGGCTGTCCCCGATATGTGAGTGCAGGAGGCATGGGGTGACGTGAAGAGGATATGAGAACCACCCCCGTCTTGGCCGATTGACGCCAAGATGTCCAGCCCCGACAAAATGTGTCTAGGGCATCCAGGTGAGACCGCGATAGCAGGGTGTGGGCAGCCAGGCCAAAGATCGCCCAAGATAGATGAGCGGGCGGATGACACCGTGCAAAAGCCGTATGCCATCCCCCCCATGCTCGAAGCCGGCTCTTAACCGGACAATGTAGAGGCCAAAAGTGTTGGCGAGAGGGGGCAACCGCTGACCCCGATACTATCGTGAATGCTTGGCCCGTCGATCCCGCTAAAACAACTCTCATACACCAGATATGGCATTTCTCGCGAGTGCAGCTGGAGCCCCAGGTTGACGCAGATCTAGCCTGCCTTTTCCTGGGAACCGTGATCAAAAGCCTTCGCGAAGTCCACAAAGCAAAGCAATACAAGTCCCGGCCGATGATTCTGGCTGTCTTCAATCGCGCCCGCAGTGTAAAGATATGGTCAATCGTTGAGTGGCGGGGTCTAAAGCCCGCATGTGTGAGGGCTCGACATCTGCTGCCCTGCCCGGTCAATGGGTCAACCTTTTCGAGAATGCCGCCAGCAGCTTTGGCAAATACCGAATCGACCATGATCACCGGTAATTGGCGGACGGTGTGGGTCGCGCCTTGTGAATGGGAACAAACCGCTTGTGGTCCATTGTCGGGAGACCTTCCGCAATGCTCGGTGAATGGTAGTGAGGACCGCACAAGCGGTTGCCCTGCCCATTTAAGTAACTCGCCCAGATACCATCGAGGTTGCCTTCCCATTAGCCCGGCCGTTGCAGGCCCTCCTCAACATCCTCGCCCACGAACCAATGGGGGCCATCCCGTGGGGGTATGGGCGCATGCGCCCCTCGGCGGGTCATAGATTGCCGTAGCACCGCTCCCACTGCCCGGTGGGGATGTCCCCTCGGTGAGGGGCGGGTTGGCTTCAAGCACTCATACTAAAAAGGTTCGAGGATGAGTGTCCAGCAGCCGTAACATCTCCTCGATGTTCGGCAAGGTACCGCCAGGTTCCGGGATGGGCGCCTGCATCGTGGTGGTACCGTAAGCCGGTACTGGATCCGCATGTGACGGAGCCGCCGCGTTTTTACACCGCATCAAAACCATCGGGTTACGCTGAATGTTGTTCACCCCGAGCGGGGCGACGCTGGGTACCCGCCAAAGCACGGCCCCCGAGATCCCGCAATAGCGGGTCACCTGGTCCGTCGCTGCTCTAGTGTGGAGAGGTCCGCAGAATTACCGAGGGGCCCATGAGCATCTGGCGTAGGTCCTCGCCGCCATAATCTAGTCTCAACCGAGGACGGGCGAGGGGCTGGTATAGTGGGGGTTCTCGCCGCTTGCCAAACCAGGTCCAAATAAAGTGGGAGGTGATCCGAAGTCGACCTCCTCATCCCCGATCGTCTGCGCCCACCCTAAACGCAGGGATGAGATGCATATCTTGCGCAACTACTGAGCACATAGTCCACCACACTAGACCCCCCCGATTGTCCCGCTCGCATGTGCACTTCTATGTGAATCGGGCCACCGTGGAAAGGCCATTGCAAATTATCAAGTCAAAATGCCACATAGCAGAGCAACCGGTCGGGCTAAAAGCGTAGTGACACATTTTGTCATCCGACCCTCGTGGCTGTGTTGCTTCAGGAATAAGCGCAGGACATCACCGTGAGGGGATCAAGTCGCATGGGCTGCCTCTACCCCCGTCCGCGGCATTGAAATCTCCAAGAAGGACGACCCTACCCAATCGCTGGTGCTGCCGTGATGTCATCATATAGATCGACATAAGGGTCCATCCTATCCGCGACGGGTGGCCGCGATAGAAGGTGCTTTCACAAGTGAGGGAAATAACAGCGCCGTAAAAAGAGGGTTGCCACCGGTATTATGCACACGAACCCACAAGTACCGGGTTGTATCCGGTCGTCATCCTCGAGGGTAACCGAATGTGCCAAGGTTGTCCGTAAAGTAGCAAGCCACTCCACCATGACCCCTCCGTCCTCAGATAGGTATTGAAGACCCAGAAATGTTGGTAACCGGCTAGATCGGGGGTAGCCTGCGGTACCAAGATGCTCCCATGTCTCCATGAGAAAGATGAGATCCATATCGGCCGCCACCGAGTTCAAACTGCCCCTTCTCGCCAAGGGAAGCCTCGACATTCCATGAGACCACCCGAGACACAATTCCTATTTGTCGTTAGGATGGTATGCGCACTCGAAAGCGAGGGGAGGACGGAAGAAGGGGGCCGAAAGGGAGAAGTAGATGGAGCCGGAGGCAAAGATGTGGGTGAGAGGGCGTGGGCCGGAGGGAGCAGAGAGGAGAAGGGGGGCCGCGGTAGGAGAAGCGCGGGGGCCTCGCGGCACCAGCGTTGGGGCTGCGGGTCCGGCAGCAGAGCTGTCGGGAAAATGTGCATCTGCCTCGGGCAATCTGCGGCACCCCTTGGTGAATGCCTCGACCGACCGGCTCACATGCTGCGTGCCTCTGGCTCGCAGGGTGTGGGGTCCCTGGCCCGTCACGGGGATGTCCTTCAAAGATCTGGCTCCTGGCGCAGCCATGGCATCACGCGACAGTATTGCATCCGCAACCGGTGAATATGACAATGCGGGCCACGGCGGGCAACAGCCCTAAGGGCGGGCCGCTTTCGAGAAATGTGAACTGCCCTTTGGAATGTCATCCGATCGAGAATGTGTGTTGGGATGTTGTGTGAGACTCTCCTCCTGCACGTTCGCATGCCCGAACTACCAGATTGTGGTCTCTCCGCAGGTACTCGAGTTCCGCTACCGTATCAAAAGGTGGGCGAAGTCTGTCCTTTGGGGGTGGTGGTGGTGGCCGATGGTGTGGAGGGCTGGAGTGTGGGCCGATGGCATGGAGTGGCTGGGGAGGGCTGGCAAAGAAGCGGGGGCGTGGGCCGCGGCCGTGGGAGGCCGTGGCGGGTAGCGGTCCGAGCCGGCGCTTCCGACCTGTGAAGTCGGGGAGCACACGGCTCTTGCGGCCGCCTTTGGCCATCTCCCCATCGCGACCGCTGCAGCTGGACTATGAACCTCGGGAGACCCCGCTCGGCTCGTGGATGGTTGCACGCAACCCCTCAAGCCTCGGGCCTGCGAGTGGCGGAGAGCTTTCGAGCTCCCCAAAGACACGGGCGCCGAGGGCCGGCTTGCTCTTCCGATCTTACTCTCAAGATCCCGGTTTGTCCGCTGTTAAGAGCAGCTCCCGCCCTCGCGCTACATGGTGGTGGCCGCCTCCCACCTCGACTCAAAGCCGGAGACACCGCGGACCATCGCCTCCTCATTCGCGCTCCCCCCTCGTGTCATGGTGTCCGGAGTGATGAACCGCGAGTCCAGGGCGGGCCCCATGTCGGCAACCTCCCCGCCCGGCCTGTTGCGCTCGAAGTGTGCAAGGCCAGGCCATCTTCCACATCACGGCGTCAAGGCGGGTCTCCAGCCACGGATGCGGTTCTTCTCGACCCCGATTTGCCTTTTGAGCACATGGGATGCCGAGGACTCCATCCTGTTAGCCTCCACTCCCGCTTTGACATGGCTCCAATTCTCTGCCGAGGCAGGAGTTCCTATGTGGTCTGAGCAATCAATCCCTTCCGGCCGGGCTGGCCTCGCTGAGGGGGCCTTAGCCTTAGCCCGAGCCTCCTTCTTCATGGAGGATGACTCTCACCTGTCCATGATGGCTGATCGGGACCGTTTGTGCGGCGGCCCCTCGCCTTGGGTTTCCCAGGCCGACCCATCTTCTGTGGCCATGACTTCCAAAGTTTGAGGGGTCTCTAAGCCTGTCTCCTGGAGCAAGATCTGATATGGAACCGTGGATTTCACTCCCAGTGCCCGGGCCAAGAAGGCCTTCTGTACCTACTCTAGATCGTTCCAAGCGGTGAGGGATATCACTGGCCCCCACACTTCTGCCCCATAGAGGAGGACCGGTTCAACCAAGGCCCTGAACAAGTGTGCCTGGTGACCCCATGCATACAACTCTGCCTTGTGACTGTTGTTTTGCATTGCATACAGGGCTTTCCAGCCTGCAGTGACCCGTAGCCTGAAGAATGTATAGATCTTTTCAGCACGTAGAGTTGCCTTTTTTGCTTAAAGGTAACATTCCAAAGGTTGAGCTCATACGGTTCCACGAATATTAAAAGCCAATCTTTAACTCCATCTTTAAGCATTTTGGTTGCTTTTTTATAAGCATCAAACTTTTGTTAATATAAGATACATCGCACCATTTGATGTTATAGCTATCTATATTAAGGTCTTAATTCTGTTGTAGAAAGATAATGAGAATTAAAAATGCAAATTTGATAGTTCAATGTTTTTTAATATAATAATTCATAGCAAAGACCACGTGATCTTGGATTCATGTCTCCAATAGATATGATTCGCAGACATCTTGAGATCCTTAGATTCATCACCCATAAATAATTCCTAATCTTTTCACTAGAGTATGCTTGTGATATATTTTATTTCTATTTCGTATCAAAATAGTGCTTAAACATATTCATACAACTAAGTATGATGGCATGTTTGATTGTTTAATGTAGATAAGAACATTGCAATAAGATAAAGTCTTATCTAAGAAGAATCTAATAACTGGTCACAATTATAAACACGTTATGAAGGCAACACATAACAAGTTGCAAGGGTCTAAAGTGTTAGATTGAGCAGGATCTTATGTGTACTTGGACAAACCAAATTATTAGATGCATGGCAATATGATTGCACTATGATAAAGCTTCAACATTGGGAAGAAAAAATGAGAGCTTTATGCTAATAGATTAGATTCTTAATGATTCACAAGTTCTTCAACATGTAAGTTTGTCACTTATTGTGCAGTCATCTCTCTATTGATAATCCAAGTTGATGCATGACTTGAGAACCATACATTTCACAATATTCTATGATGTTTTAAATTTCCTTTTGACTTGTAACTTTTTCAAATCTCAAGACACAATGTATCCTTTCATCTTCACTTTACACCTCTAGTAGTATCCTTTATATCCTTCATATTTTTATCTCAGGGGTTGCACCTATACGAAAAAGGGTATGCCATGTGCGTGTAGAGGGTGGCCAAAAACTTCCCTGTATATGATTTTTTGAAAGACAAATTTGACCCCTTCCATATATAATTTAATCCAAATAGTGGTCAAAAACCCCTCTAACTCATGCGTACACATGTGGAAATAGATTGAGACCCCCCCCTCCCCAAAAAAAAAAAAAAAAAATGAGTCAATGAGGCACATTGTATGGCACCCAAAGGTGAATCCCCCTTGTTTTTATTGCCTTAGCTTTTATTATTTTTAAGAAGAGGTGAAAGAGTGGACCTGATCCAAAAAAATGGCTTCAATGCCATCACCTAATGCTTTGATGTCAAGTTTGCAGAATAATTTGTAGTTACTTTGACGTGGCAGTCCTTCTGCATTGCGAAGCATGAAGTGACTTAAATCATCTACGAAGCTTTTATTTTTCGAGCTAGAGGGAGTCCTATGCAAAGTGTTTGAGAAAGGGGTTGAACTATTACCAACCAACATCCAAGATGAGGTAGTGGCAAAACATCTTAACCACACGAATATACTAGTTATGCGCTCAAGAGCAATAGAATTTTTGGAATGGTGTGTGGAGCACTTCAAGGTTGCGATTTGGAGTACCTTCAATAGCATTACTCTGAATTTGATCATGAACCATACATTTTTAAGAGGTCTGACGGAAAAATTTATTTTCATTTGGTGTTCAGACATGTGTACAAACATATCATACAAAATGCATAAGAAGCCTATTTTGCTGAAGGGGTTACGCAAGATCTACTAAGATTCTAGATACAAGGGTACTTGGGCTGAATACAACACGCTCTTGATTGATGATCTACTCTGTCATGGCTACAAGAACGCTGTAGGAACAATTGTAACACCAAACACTACCATCCATCTCGTCGAGAAGGTGATTTTCTTATCGAGCAGTTAAGACCTTGGTTAGAAGGTCTACTAAGAGTTGAGAATATGAATGATTATGTAAGAAGAAACTAACAAATTTCTTGGATAAGGATTCCAAGCACGCAGTTGAGGTCCTGAAAAAATATAAGTATTGCTGATGTAAATTATGTGAAATTTACAGATACAATTAATATATCAAATTTTGAGTTTTTGCTTACTTGGGTTTGTTCAGAATTTCATACTGCTACATAAGACAAGGAAAGATTAAATTCTGAGTTTTTGCTTACTTTGGTTTGTCCAGAATTTCATACTATTACTATTGCATAAGACAAGGAAAGATTAAGATTACAATAATACATAAGTTAATTTTATAAAAGGCGTGGAGCCCTTCATTTCATTCAAAGGCACAAGGCCTGGTTACAAAGATAAGGCACAGTGGCCTGGATTTACGCAAGGAACGATGGCCTGAATTCATATGGGCACTAGGTCGGATGTTTCACATGGCACTAACGCCTGATTCAGAAAGGCCTAATGCCTGAATTTACACAATTAAACAAGAAAAAAAAAGGGTGAAACAGTTTTCAAAAAAACAAAAAAAGGGCCGAAACATGCAAACTGTTTCGGGCTTTTTGTTGAAGTTTTGTCCACCTAACAAGGAAAACACTCCCGCATCACGCCTCAGTAGCTGCACTCGTTGAATTCATAAAGTTAGAAAAGGATCAACAGAAGATAAGACTAAAATTTAAGTAAGTACCTTAGCCAGACACAAAAATCATTCAATTCCTCAGCTTCGGCTGAATCATCTTCTTCTTCTTCCTCACTATCATCGACCAAAGAGGATTGGGCTTCAAAATAGTCATTATTTTAATCTTCTTCATGACTTCTTCTCTGCTAAGTTCCCGCTCAAGGGCTTCTTGGAAATCTAGAAGTTCTACCGGAGTTTCTAACTCATATGTATCAGTATCAGAGTAGTCATAGCTATCATCCGAAGAAGAGTCAATGTACTCAAATTCACTGTAATTAGTTTCTTTTTCTACAACTTGTTTCAACAGCCAATTCCTTGAGGACA
The DNA here is from genome assembly GCA_021234155.1 of Isoetes taiwanensis. Lineage (NCBI taxonomy): Eukaryota > Viridiplantae > Streptophyta > Lycopodiopsida > Isoetales > Isoetaceae > Isoetes > Isoetes taiwanensis. The sequence continues at coordinate 6,283,600 of JAJEKV010000066.1, read as the reverse complement.
AAGAAAAAAATCCCATGTCGGGCGAAAATTTCCTGCAATGGTATGGCGATCAATTCCCCCCGGCCCTTTTACAGACATGCTATTCTTCCATTGATCCGTCAACAGAACGCTTTAACATTTTTGAATGCAAGCAAAATTGAACTGAGAAAAGCTTCCCCCTTACGACTTCATAAAGACTGGTGATAGGCCCAAATTTTTTCGTGCAATGGTATCTTTAGGTGGTATGATTAAGATATGATGTGATAATTAAGATGGATATGACTAAAATATGTGTAGAACTTCCTAAGATTTCAATCTAGATTTTTTTAAACCATGTTTAAAAGAAAATTTATAGGAGAAAAAATTTGTCCTTAGGTTTATGGTGGGGTGGCAAGGTTGGAGGTCATTTCTTGTATGAATAAAAAATACAAATACAACCATAAGAATATGGGAATCTAGTTGATGATGAGCAACTGGCGGTAATGTAACATCTTCATTCACTTCATCAGAACCAAGAACCACCAGATAAATCACATCTCTATATGTGTTCAGATAAGAAGTCAGATTATACATACATGATATCCTTTCTGTAAGATCGTAGTTACTGCATGAGCACAAGGTACTCCAATGTGCTTCCACACGAGGCACGTGCCTCGAGATCTCTTGAGGCATTCCTCTAGATCCATTACACAAGGATGCACTTCTATTGGTTCAAAATATATGTTATGGTGTCGTAAAAGGATATTTTGTATTAAAGTTTTTTTGTTAATGTGTCCCATCTTGCTAAATTTTAATATATTTGAGGGGCATTTTGGTAATTCCATTAATAATTGGGCATTTAGGTAAATATGCTATAATACAATGGTATTCTGTTGACCAGGGGCATTTAGGAAAATATTTGAAATACAAAGGCTATTTTGGTAAAATTCGTAAAATATTTGGTAAAAGCTTTATTTATTATTGGAAATAGTTACAAAAACTTTTTTTCCTTAGGGAAGTATAACCCTTTCTATTTTATTCCAAGAATTTAGAGCCTACCTGCCTCCAAATTCTAAGGAACCCCTCTTCACCATCAGTGAGGGAATTTGCAAGGCATTCCCTATATTTCAAAGGACAGGCAATAAAATTTTCTGCTTTTCATGTGAAAACAAGGTGCTGCGCATGGAGGGTTGCCCTCCATGGCCCGGGGGTGAAGTGGCTTAAATCATAGTTCAAAGTTTATGACAATCAATTCAAAACCATAACCTTGAACATTTGTTCCCAAAAAGAAGGGTTATTGGGATAATTCAGAAGCAAAGATAAAATGGTCAGCGACAATGGATGGGAGGAATTTGTCAAAGGAAGAGATTTAAAGGAAATTCTCCGAATGGATATCAACAAGATTAAAGGAGCCATGTGTCTTTTCACATATGTATTCTTTTAAAGGATTATATTCTTTTTTAAGGATCTTGGGCACACACTAAATGACAAAATTTTGTGCGGGATAAAGAGGAGGTTAACCTCCTCCTCAAGTGGGTTATGGAAAATAACCCTCGAGGCCGTTTAGCCCAAACGGGGTTTTCTACAACTCACGTGAGGGAGAGGTTGATCTCCCTTAACCACAGGCCGAGGGAGTTATTTTTATTATGAGAAAACACAAGGGAAGGAGATGTGGCGAGAGAAGAATCTATGGCGACTAGCATTTTGCACTGCTTTTCTTCAAGGTGTCCTTGGTTTGACCAAGCATGTAGTTCGTTCTCCATTTCATTCCTATTTCCTTCATCTTTTACCATTTGTAAATACAAGAACAAGGTAGGAGCATTTTTCAAGAGCGAGGGTAGGAGCTTTTCCATTTTTGCGGTTTCTGAGCTGCTAGAATGATGCAAGAACAGGGTAGGAAATGATGCCAGAATTGCCAGATCATTGCCATACTCCAGGCAATCATTATGATCAGAGGATATGATGTTATATGGGGTTCTAAAAGAGGCCATGAAAAAGGGAAGGAAGGTGGATTTAATTTCGACGATAAAAAAGCAAAAACAAAGAAAATTTGGAGAAAAGTAGAGCATTTCTCTTAAAAAAAAAAAGGAATCTATTGTAAGAACAAGGGATTTTTTATGCCCAAACAGGTTCAATCTGTTCAATCCAATAGTTCTAAGAGCCTTTAAGGCATTACAGAGGCGTTACAGAGGTGTTCTAATCTGATGCCGTAAGAGAACAGAAAAAACAAAGATTGGAAAGATTACCATGATAATGCGTTGAATATTCTTTAAAATAATTCAAGAAATCACTGTAATAATCTATAGAATATTCTTCAAAATGCAAATATTCCAAACATTCTTGGATATAACCCACCCAACATCCAACAGGTGGGGGACGGTCAGTTCAATTAACTCCCGAGGACCTATGGTTAATGAGTCAAAGCCATGCTAAAATAATAATAATAGTCTTCCAATTGGCATATTCTATAATTGGCCAGAATCTATTTCTTGAGAATTCCTTTGTTAATTTCAGATAATACCTTAAAAAGTATCCCAAATTCAACCAAACAAGTCCCAAAAATCTCATCAAGGATCATCCTCATTTTACATTGATTTCTGTTTTTACATCATAATCATCCAAGTTAGATATCAATTCAAGATCTGTAACGGACTCAAGGACCTGTTGTTAGATTTATGCTCTATAACTATATATCTCACTGAATGTTAAAGCAAAGCGCTGCTGAAATATCGAGTTATTCCTATTTCTTGTCTGAGAATAACAACGAAAGCACATTGATGAATATTGAGCATTAGAAGTCATACATGTTGATTATAAAATAAAGTGAAGCACATTGAGGAATTAAAAATCCTACAGATACTAGACGGAAGAGTAAAAATATGTTTAAGCAATAAGAGCATATAATAGGCCTCCTTGATCTCTTAATTTATCTAATTTGAACATCACCAGTAAGCCAGAATTTACTTGCGATACTTGTAATTTTGCTGACATACTGGAGGAAATATCAAAGGCGAATGTACAAACAAAAGGTGGATCAGATAACCCATTAATTAACTTTTATTTCTTGATGGGTTTTGTATACAGTTCTTGAAAGGCATCAGGAAAGGGTCATTGGATATACATCTTCCAACTGATGCCTTTGAAAAGTTCAACCCAAAATTGAGAACTTTAAGATTTCCGGCTGCACTTGCAGAGTTAACAGAATGCTGCACTTTCCAAAAAGCTCATGGCGTTCTACACGATCTGTACCTTCACATGCAATGACATTAACCATATCCCTAGCTAGGCAATGCTGTTCCATGTTAACTCTGTCTTTGCTTTCCCTAGGTAGAGTTATGTCAATAGAATCAGGGGGTATGGTGGGCCATTTCTGGTCCATGGACCAGAAATGGTCCCCGGGACAACTCTAGTGTTAATTTATCTAATTTGAACATCACCAGTAAACCAGAATTTACTTGCAATACTTGTAATTTTGCTGACATACTGGAGGAAATATCAAAGGCGAATGTAACAAAAAGTGGATCAGATAACCCATTAATTAACTTTTCTTTCTTGATGGGTTTTGTATACAGTTCTTGAAAGGCATCAGGAAAGGGTCATTGGATATACATCTTCCAACTGATGCCTTTGAAAAGCTCAACCCAAAATTGAGAACTTTAAGATTTCCGGCTGCACTTGCAGAGTTAACAGAATGCTGCACTTTCCAAAAATCTCATGGCGTTCTACACGATCTGTACCTTCACGTGCAATGACATTAACCATATCCCTAGCTAGGCAATGCTATTCCATGTTAACTCTGTCTCTGCTTTCCCTAGGTAGAGTTATGTTAAAAGAATAAAAAATTGCAGAATGATAGCTGAAGGTTTCTTTAAATCGGGATAGAAAGTTTGCAGTATTGGTGTTGGCTTCTTGCTCCACAAGAGTTACGACTTTTGGATGAAGGCTTTTCACCATTCTGAGAATTCTTTCACGGGGGTTTTCAACACAGACACTCTCATCTGGCATATGGTGCAACTGTATAGCAAAATTCACTGCCAAAGCCTCCCCAGATTGCACCTTCAGCATATGAGACTGCACTTCTACACCATTCATTTGTAGAGGATAGAATTCTAAGATAACACCAACAGATTCTGCCAGCTTTGTCAGCCTCTGCTGATGTGCATCCTCTCTTCATCCTTGAAGGCCTCAGCAATGGCACCATTAGCTGCCATATGGCCAAATTTGAAATATGGACATACCTCATAAAGGATTTGCATGGCAAATAGAACTTCATTCTTAGGGGGTTTTTTGCAGTTTAATATTCTACAGAGACTTTTGGCCCAATTGATTGAGTTTAGCTATCACAATATCAGCATAGCCCTTGTCATCATCGTCAATTCCACTGCACATAGGAAAAAAAGCTCTTTAGGATCAGAAATGAGCTCCAATGCCTCCTTGCTCGGACGAGTTTTGGCTATGGATGCAAGATCATGCAAACATGTATCTTGTCCTGCCGCGTCTGATGCACAATTGTTACGAGAGTCTGCTTGGCGGTAAGAAGAATCACTTGGAGATGATGTGCTCTGCACATATTCTTCTAACTCAGCTACTCTCGCCAATCCAATATGTAGCATTATAACAGGGGGTTTTTTTTGTGATTTTATACGCGTTTTGGCATGGTTTTCATATGATTTCACGGGCGTATTCACGTGGACGTACTAAACAGTATTTCTAGAGTGCACTCATTTGTTAGCCATTCATTTGAAAGAAGAGGAAAAATCGTGTGGTTGTAGGGCTTTTATTGTTAATATTAGGTTTGTCAAATATTAGGTTAATATTAGGGTTTGTGGTTAATATTAGGGTTTCGGATTTGCTTGTAGTTTGTTTACACAAAAATTAGTGATGGGGTAGGCTTGTTTTGTTTGTTTGCTCGGTTTAAATCGGTGGGAGATTTCGATATTGGGCGGGGTAGAAGCGGGTTAGGGGTGTCCTTATCCACGAGGGAGCTGGTACACACATTTGGTGACATACTCAAAGAGATGGCAAATAGGGGTTTGAACCGGATGCGACAGCGGTGGAGCTCGATTTCGGCATGTGTAAGCGATGGATTTGCGATGGATGCCCTTTGGATAAGCAAACCCAAACCAAGACTCAAGGAGGCCGGACTCAAGGAGGTTAGACTTTTTAAGCCGTCCAATAATTCTCTGATTGCCATGGCTACACCGTTTGATCCTTTCTCCACACCCTAATCGGCGGCGGCAAAGAAGCTGCCACAACTGGAGGCTTCCTTCGACTCATCACTGAAAAAGAGCACCCTTTGGGACTCAAATTTCTCTCGGATATCCATGCACTTTTTTTGAGACTCAAAGTGATTTTCGCCGTTAAGTTACCTTCCTCCAGCACCCGGGCTTGAGGTTGGTTTTGGGTAAAAGCATGTTAGGGTGTACCACTTTTATTTGCAAAAGTACATACACCGGTACTTTAAGCGGGTACTTTCTCATTTTTCTTTTTATTAAAACTAATACAAAAATCCAAAATAAAAGTCAAGGATGTGTTAATATACAAAGTTAAGATAAAGATAATGCTATCGGAGACCACGATATATATAAAAGTTCTAAAATGTACCTTTTACTGCGATATTACATAGGTACCCCATACCAGATCACGGCTACCTTTTTAGGTACTTTTTTGTCACTAAATAATACTTTTAAGGGACACCCTAACATGCTTTTACCTTTTGCATCCTTTATGGCACCAAATAGCATGGATGAAATTGGAATAAAGCGACTCAAAGCGAGGCGACCTTGAGATAATAATTTTATGAAGTGATGTGTAAATTTGTTTGTAATTCCTAATCTTTTTGGTTGCGTGGCTCCTCCAAACTATGGAATATCATATGTGATCCAAGCAACCCCAACAATGCCAACAATGGTTTGTATACCACATCCTATCTATAGAAGCTTCGCTTGTTTTATATCAGATTTCAAAGGTCTTAAGTGTCTTGAATAATGAAAAACTTTGGAGCCTAGAGCCCCTTGATCTTTTAGAATAAAATTTTGAGTCCTCCTACAAATTCTTGGGCCATGGTATATACTCGGATCGATCAGATTTAATTATTTTCTTACATTTTCTCGCTCTTACCTTCTTGCATCTACATGTGCTCTGAGGAATTTCTTGAGGAACATCTCAAGTTCGTGGGTTTGCAAACATTGTGCCTTCACCCTTGTAGAAATGCAAGCATAATCACAAGCAAGTGAGCAAAGACAAAATCGGGCGTAGCTACTTGATGGGGAAAAACTTTGGCAAATGCCATACTCATTCTAGCAAGTTTTAACTCATTTTGGGGCCTTATGATTTGCAAGCAATAAGTTGTCTTCGATAAAACCCTTCGGTGGGTCTGTACATGGAATGGCAATTCTCAAGAATATATGCTCTCACGATTATGATAGGGTTCATTCCCTGCTCTTGGCTCATTTCTAGATATTATTGGTGTTACATTTCTAGATATTATTGGTGTTAGGATTCTGCGCCGACAATTAATTATTCATCCCCTACATTTAGGTGAGCTCATTGAACTGGAGGCCTTTTATTGCTATTACACGGTGAAGCCCATATATTTGGTTTTTTATTGCTATTACATATAGTGAAGCACATATATCCCAATATATTCTAATTAAATTGTTTTTCAATTGTAATGTAAATCTTTACATTCACATCAGACCATGATATTACAATGGTAATGCATCATTTCCTTATAACTCCAATTGGTTTATTTGTCTTACTAAAATTGCTTTGTCGTAAATATATGCCCTTGTAATGAATTGAGAATATGGAAATGGTGTTCTCGTTTTGAATAGATGTTGGTCTTGTTTTCCATTTCCATCTACATATCTACGTGTAAAATGTGCAAAGGCTTTAGCTAGGCCCGAAGGGCCCAAAAATTTTTTAATATAACAATTAACACACTACCATTAACATTATTAACACAAACCATTGCATTTAACACATTTAAATTAAAATCCCCCTTAAACCCCCGTTGGTTTGGGTGCATATTCGGGGGGTAAAAGATTAGGGCAGGAAGAGCCCCAAAATATATTCACAATACATGTATAAAATTAACACCATTAAATACATTCTCTCAAACCTTATAGTATTTTGCAAGCCTTAATATATGTATACAAAAACTTGTACATGCATACCCCACAAGCGGGGATCGCTATGTATGGTCTAGATCTTGGAATAAAGGGCAAATACTACATCAATTAACTCTAGTTGCGGGAGTAACTTGAGGTGAATATGCACCCAAACCAAAGGGGGTTTAAGGGGGATTTTAATTTAAATGTGTTAAATGCAATGGTTTGTGTTAATAATGTTAATGGTAGTGTGAATATCTAGCATTATAATAATAATAATAATAATAGATTATCTGAATCCCGTTTGGGACCTTGAAGGTCATGGGGCTGGTTTACACTTATTTGCTCAAACTCATCAATAATGAGTGGTGTGAGTCCACTTCCTTGACAAAGCAACCAAGGATGTGTGGCTCCAACTCGAAAATACTGTCCAATTGAGATTGATATATGCCAAATTTCTCTCTTATATGTACATACTCCGGACACTCAATGAAGACATGTTTCTCATCCTCGATAGCATCAAGGGTGCAGAAGGGACATTTCCTGTCTTCCCTCGGAATTCCCTTCCATCTCCCTATTTCCACCATAAGGTGGTGGGAGCTCAATTATAACAGGGTTTTTTTTTGTGATTTTATACGCTTTTTGGCATGGTTTTCATATGATTTCATGGGCGTATTACACGAGGCATACTAATCAGTATATCTAGAGTGCACCCCACATTTTATTGTCTAAATTCCATATCATCAATGGTTTACCCCCTTTTATTTTTATTCCTCTATTTTTTTTAACTCTATTTTCTTTCACTCTAGAGTTATTTTAGGGTTATTTTAGAGGAAGAGGTGTTGGGAACATATGGGTCACGCTTTAATCAAATAAAGAACATGGTTCATGTTTAAAAAAAAAGTGTGGTTCACATTCTATTTTCCTGTAACGGGGCGGACGAGCAAAATATTAGGGCGGCTGGAACAGATTAGGTTTGAGAGGAGCCGGATTTGGTCCGTGGGACGATTTGTTTGGAGCCGAAATTGGCTCTGCTGGTTGTGGGCTGGCTGCTGCTGCTGCCTGTTGGGTCGTCCCTTTATCATGCTGTGAGTTTGTTGTATTTTACATATAGCCATGCCCATAAGATATTGTCCTGGAGTATTTTCCGTTTCCAATATGGGATGCCATTCTGGATTAGGGTATGAAAGCCAAAACTGCTGAATTAGTAGTTTGATTATGACGAGGCATACACTACTATTTAGACTTGGAGGCATGGCTTGAGTTCTCTCATCTTAGAAAGTTTTTGGTGATTGCCATCCAGCTTTTCTGCTGGCTCATGGGTTTTGGGCTTGGAAGACTGCAGCATCTTTGGGTTTCCCCTTCTGTTTCAAGCTTCTCTAACTGTAGCATGGGCAATGGCTTGCATGCCAAGTAATGGGGTGAACAGGAAGGGGGTGAAGATGCCTTAGGATTTCCAATTCTTATGGTTAATTGACAACCGGCTTTTTCATCTTCTGAGTTATCTTGCAAGAGAAGGCAACGCTAAGTGGGTGCCTTGTACACATATCATGGTCTGTTGTGGAAATGGGAAGAACTGAACCATGCTTGGTTCCAGAGTGGCTCAAAGGAGGCACTGGGACTGGTGCAGGGTCAATAAAAGTCCTACTAGGAACAGAGGAGAGCATTCATCTGAAGCTGACTTAGACCAATCACGTGAGAAAGAAAGAACCAAGGATAATCGAGTTCAAGTAGTGATGAAGAAATACAGTGCAACAAATCTTATATTATAATGTTTTACCGTAATTCTTGGATTGGATCAAGCCCTAATTTGAATGGCCGAGATCATCTAGGTGCATCCAAAGGCCGAGATTTCTCACACAACTTCCTACCACCATGATTGGTCTTATGGGGAAGGGATAAAGGAAAAGGGGAAAAAGGAAAAGGGAGGAGGAATGAGAGAACGTGAAGGGGCAAAAAGGCCGGGAAAAGGGAAAAAAGAGAGGGAAAAGGGTGGGGATAAGAGAAGAGAAAAATGCATGGGAAAAGGGAAAAAGAAAGAAAAAATCAAAAGGGAGGGGGGAAGGGAACCTGAGAAAAGGGCATGAGGAAAGGGGAAGAGGTAAAGGGGAAAAGGGAAGGGGAAATGGCATATGAAAAAAGGGTGAAAAATAGGTAAAGGAAGGAAAAAAAAGAGCACGGGAAAAAAAAAGGGAAAAGGAGCATGGGAAAGAGGAGAAAAAAGGAAAGGGTGAGGAAATAAGAAAAGGGAAGGAAAAAATGGCATGGGAAAGGAAAAGAGAGAGGGAAATGGAAGGGAAAAGGGGCACTGAGAAAAGAAAAAGAGTGAAAGATTGGAAAAATGAGCAAAAGGGCAGGGAAAAGGTGAAAAATGAAAAAGGTGGGGAGAATGGAAGGGAAAAAGAGCATGGAAAAAGGAAAAGTGAAAGGAGAAAGAAAAAGGGAGGGGCAAAGGAGGAAATAGAACCTGGAAAAAGGGCATTAGAAAAAGGGAAGAGGGAAATGACAAAAGGGAAGGGGATTCAAAGGGCATGAGAAAAAATGGAAGAGGAAAAGGGCAAATAAAGGAAAAAAAGGAAGCAAAAAAGAACATGGAAAAAAGAAAAGGGAAAGAGGGAAAGGGTGGGGGAAAGAGAAAAAGGGGCATAGAAAAAAAGGAAAGCTCAAATGTGGAAAGGGCATGGGAAAAGGAAAGGAAGGAAAAAAAGGGCATGTGTAAAAGAGGAAGAGGCAAAAGTTCATCAGGAAAAGGGAAAAAAGGGAAAAAAAAGGGAAAAGGAAAAAAGAGGGAAAAGGAAAAAAGAGGGAAAGGGTCAAAAAGGGCGGAAGAGGAGGGGGGAAAGCGGAACAGGAGAAGGGTCAGGATCAAGGAATTGAAAAAGAGGGAAGAGGAAGGGGAAAAGGGCACGAAAAAAATGGAAGAAGGAAAGGGTGAGGAAAGGGGAAAAAGTGCATGGGAAAAGGAAAAGAAAAAGAAAAAAAAAAAAAAAAAAAAAAAAAAAAGAAAAAGTGGAAAGGGAAAAAGGGAAGAGGGTGGGGAAAGGAGGAAAAGGGGCACATGAAAAAAGGTAGAGAAAAGGAAATGAAAAGAGGCATAAGGAAAGAGAAAATGAAAAAGAAGGGGAAAGGAAAGGGAAAAAGGGTACTAGGAAAAGTGAAAGGGTGGCGAAAGAATGAAAATGGAAGGGAAAGGAAAGGAAAAAGGAAGGCGGAAAGGGAGGAAGGGAAGGGAAACAGGCATGAGGAAAAAAGGAGAGGGAAATGGGAAAAGAGAAACGGAAAAGGGAAAGGGATAAAGAGGAAGAGGATGGGGAAAGGAAGAAAAGGGGCACATGAAAAGGTGAGAAAAAAGAGAACGGAAAAAGTGCATGGGAAAAGGAAAAGTGAAAAGGAAGGGGAAAAATAGGAAGGGCGGGGAAAGGATGAAAAGGGAAGGGAAAAAATCCGTCAGAAAAAAAGGAAGGGAAAAAGGGAAAGGGGAAAGGAAAGGGAAGAGAAGGGAGAAGGGGGTGAAAAAAAAAAAAAAAAAAAAAAAAAAAAAAAAGCGTGTGCACAGGGGAAAATATGTAGGAAAATGAGAAAAAAAGAGATGCAGGATAGAGCAAAAGACAAAGGGAAGAGGAAGGGTATCGAATGCACAAAAACCTCTTAAAGCTCAGTAATCTGGGTTTGGTTTCTATTATATTAGATTTATGAAAAGGAGTCTGAGCTGAATAGGTTTTCGTCCAGACAAATTCCCAACTTATGCCCAGCAACGCTGGGCACCATTACTAGTACAAAAGAGTATGTTCAATAATGGTTTGGGTTGCATACTTTTATAAGCTTATCAATTTTTCAATCTCATTAATGTTATGGTGTTTAGTCTAGAGAATCTGTAATGGTCCTAGAGAAGAATCTTTCCAAAAGATACGATGCAACTGAAAAGGAGGTGCCGGTTACAACAACTGCAGTTGAAAAGGTAGTGCCAGTTGCAACAACTGGTTTGTGTTGTGAAGACGAATTTGATCTTGCAGTGTTGAGGATTCAAAGTCCATGGCCCGAAGAAGATTCAAGTGTGAGCGCTTTGTTTATTTAATTTTAAAACTATGAATATGGTTCTGGTTATCAAACTGTCTGTGATTATGGCTTATATTTGAGAAGTGTTGTTGAATATTCTGTGTATCTGATCTGAAACTAACAAATATAACTTTAGTCATTATCATATTATCTGTTATTCTATTATCATGTATGTAAAGGGATGACTGCTAGATGCTTGTCAAAACCTCACCACCAGTTACCACGAAGCACAGTAAAATCAATTTAGATGAGGAAACAATGGTATTTGGTCGGATTCATTGTAAAGCCTTGAAATATAAATTCTCTTAAAAGCATCCCTCTGAGTATAGCTGTTGGTGAATTTGCTATACCCTTTGTTCCAGCTGGTTAACCTACTAGATTAGTTAATCTTCTCGGTTGAGCCTTTTGATGTTCAAGCTAATGTATTTGAAGAAGGTTCTAAAAGGTGAGCTTCTAAATATTTAAAGGATGGTTATCTGTTATTCATAGTATACTTCAAATATTAAATCCTTAGTGCATATTTAGATTCCAAGGGGTTCAAGATGCAACCCTACACCATCCTTAAGGCCCCGAAGGGGCCAAAAAATTTTTTAGTTAACACAAACCATTAACACACAACTAACATTATTAACACAAACCATTGCATTTGACACATTTAAATTAAAATCCCCCTTAAACCCCCTTTAGTTTGGGTGCATATTCACACGGGGGGTTACGTAGGGCAGCGAGAGCCTCAAAAAATTTATAATACATGTACAAAATTAACACTATTAAGTACATTCTCTCAAACCTTATAGTATTTTGCAAACTTTAATATATAGTATACAAAAACTTGTACATGCATACCCCATAAACGAGGATCGCTATGTACGGTCCAGATCTTAGAATAAATGACGAATATGCCCATCCGACAGCTCTCGTTGCCCGGAGTAAATATTCGTCATTTATTCCAAGATCTGGACCGTACATAGCGATCCTCGTTTATGGGGTATGCATGTACAAGTTTTTGTATACTATATATTAAAGTTTGCAAAATACTATAAGGTTTGAGAGAATGTACTTAATAGTGTTAATTTTGTACATGTATTATAAATTTTTTGAGGCTCTCGCTGCCCTACGTAACCCCCCGTGTGAATATGCACCCAAACTAAAGGGGGTTTAAGGGGGATTTTAATTTAAATGTGTCAAATGCAATGGTTTGTGTTAATAATGTTAGTTGTGTGTTAATGGTTGAACGTCCCCAAATCTGAAATCTTGGGATACGTTGGTTCTAGAGCAAAATCCCTAGCAGCAAGTGTTGCACAATCTTGATCAATTTCAAGATATGGGCGGTTTATATCTAATCAAATAACGAATAATTACACCCAACCCACGCCCCACATTCATCCGCTCCGTGGCCGAATAATTTCACTCTGCAGGATTGAGTTTCCGGCTAGCATAGCAGATGGGTTTATCCGTGTGCTCATCATATGCCTGAGAGAGAACAACACCAATGGCGAAGGCCGAGACATCCACATGAACGTGAAAGGGCTTGTCCCATTGAGGGGGAACAAGGACTGGGGCCTGAGTAAGCAAAAACTTCAGCTTCTGGAAGGCTGCCTCCGCCTGGGGATTCCAAGCCCAAGAGGATTCATCACCCGTGAGTTTATGAATGGGATCAGCAATGGCAGCAAGTCCAGGAATGAAGGTGGCATAGTAATTAACCTTATCTAGGAAGGAGCGTGTGTCTTTAATGTTGGATGGTGCATGTGCCTTCAGCACGCAACAGATTTTGGCAGGATCCGTGGTGATGCCTTCTTTACTAACCACATGACCCAAAAGAACACCTGAAGTGACACAAAAAGTGCATTTCTCTGGATTAAGACTGATACCTGATTCATCACATTTTTGAAAAACCAGCTCTAGCTTCTCCAGGTAATCATCCATGGAGATGTAGGCTGAGAAATCATCTTGAAAAATTTGGAGAAAAGGATTATCTTTCATGTAGTCTTGAAAGACACAAAGCATGATGCGTTAAAATGTGGATGGAGAGTTTGAGAGTCCAAAGGGAACCACTTTGTAGGCAAAAGTGCCCCACGGCGTGGTGAAGGTGGTTTTGAGTTGATCTTCTTGTTTGATGGAGATTTGATTGTACCCTAAAAAGCCATCCATGAAAGAATACATCTCGTGACCAGCAACCTCTTCTAGAACCTGGTCTGTGAAGGGTAGTGGGAAATGAATCCCGTTCCGTGGCCTAATTTAATTTCCTGTAGTCCACGCAAACACGGATTTTGCCGTTGTGCTTGAGAGTAATGAAAATGGGGCTCACCACTCACGAATGTTTGACCTCATAAATTAAGCCAGCAGCCAGGAGCTTGTTGATTTTAGCTTTGACGCGGTCACGATAATTGGGGTTGAGCTGGTACTGTCGTTGCTAGATTGGGCATGCATCAGGTTTAGTGGGAATGGTGAGTTCCCCTAACTCTTTTTTGATACCCCGAAGGTCTTTATAGCTCCACGCAAAGATATGTTTGAATTTTTTGAACAAAGTGATAGCGCGAGCTTTATAAGTTGGTGGAAGATTGGCAGCCAAGCGGACTGGTGGATTGTCTCCAAGATCCACGACTTCCACATCAGGAGTTTGAATGTGGGGAACAACCTCCGTGTCCTTAACAACATGAGCAGGTGGTTGGAGCATCACCAGAGGTGCAACATTTTGTGTAGTAAAAAAAAGGGGCTACTGAGCGTCATCGAGCAGAGGTTGCTTCATGACAGCATGAACATCCACAACATCAGAAGGAGCCTTTGTGTCAGAAAAATGATCAAGGCGTTGAATACGATTGCAGGGAGCCAGGTATGGGTCAAGCAGAGCCGCAGCCTGGTCCTGATCAAGAGTCATCGCACCCCAAGGATCAGCATACTCAGGGTAGGATGAGAGAGGCAGATTTGCAGGTGGAGCCTGGACCTGATAAGTGTTTTGAGCGTCTTCAGAATTGCTATCGGAAAGCGAGGGTTCAGCGTGTTCAACAGAAATTAGTTTACCCGTTTCCAAATCCATAGTGGCATTGAGAAGGCCATCAGTGATGACAAGTTGATCCGTTGCCCAGTAATGAATACTTTTAGCCTGGCGGAGAAAGAATCTTCCTACCAGCATTTCATAGTCACCCGAAGCTTCGTCAGCTTTCCAAACACCGAATTCCAAGGGGAATTTGAGATCACCAATACTGATATGAAGAAGAGAGGTGACGCCTTGAGGGCGCGTGATATGGCCATTAGCCAACTTGATGTCATAGGGGGCACGATAGAGTTGTTTGATGCCCAATTGCTTCCGAAGCTTATCTGTAATGAGATTGACAGCTTATCAATTTGAACGTGATTGATTTATTGATTGCCCACCGTGCCATGCACCCTGGGTGTTGAAGTAGCCACCGCTCCTACCAGAACAGTGGGAAGGGGCAACTGTTCTTTGAGAGCAGGACAGAGTTTTAAAATAGTGGCAAGGCTCAAGGGGATCTTGATTTTGGCGAGCTTTTCTTAAAGTTCCAAGGGAACATGAGAAAATGGATCAGTAGGATCCAAAGGGGCAGGAGTTTGAGGTAAAGAAGCAGAAACCTCCTTGAGAAGCTCCACCTCTGCAGCAATATTGGGATACAGCTGAGGGCGTGGGCTCTTGGACGAGGAAGGTATCTCCTGACGCTGCTGAGCACGCGTGGTGGCATGAACGTTGGCAAGCGTGTGGCCTTTAGCAGCTTGCATGAGCTTGAGAATACTCTATCTCACCTTTGGCATGACATGGGGCATGAGTTTATCCAGATCTGGCGCAAAGTGGACCTTTTTTTTATCTTCATGTGGAATCGTGTCGATAGCAAACGCAGGTTGCGTGTTGTGAGGTATGATAGTCAAGGGGCGTGAGGCCTTGGTCTGGCGAGAAACCAAACCAACCCAATTTGACTGCTGTACCGAAGGATTGAGAGCCTGGTAAATTTCTTCTTGAGCTTGTTGATCTAGAGGAGTGGAGGACGACGCTGCTTGCTGAGGTCTCTGTTGTTGAGGTGGCCGTGGTGGCTTTCTCAGAACAGGACGTGGGCCTTGTTTGCCATTGGCAACCCATAGTTGATAAGCCGTGAGTCGAACTGAAGCAGTTTGATTTGTTCCAAGAAGTTGAACTTGGACTTGAGGAAGTTGAGGGCATGCCATGGTGGTATGACCCCATTCTTGGCAATGATAACACTGAGCCTTGGAAGGATCAAAAGGTTGACGGGGGCCTTGACCCCGAGATTGCTGAGGTTGCTGAGATTGTTGATATTGATGGGGTTGCTGAGCTTGTTGATATTGCTGTGGTGGATACGATTATTGCTGCTGTGGCATGGTTTGCACCTAGAAAACCATTTTCTGTCTGAAGGGTGTCGGATGAGAACGAGTACACTCTTCCGTGGCATGATTGCACATGTTGCACCGTTTACAATTGAGGAGGACCATTGGTGTCGTGGCTTTCATTGGCAAGATGACCTTGATATTTACAGATGTGGCAGCAGATCTGAGTGCATTGAGGAGCAACTTGTTGAGGCTGAACCGCATTCTAAGGAACCATGACGGGGGGCATGAAAGGTAGCTCCATGAGAGCAACACCTCGTGAGGAGACGTTGACTAAGTGATTGACTAATTCGATAGCCTGCTCCAAAGTCTTGGGACGCAGGTACTCGGTCATGAGACGAATGGCAGGAGGAAGTCCTTGCAGAAACCAGACGAGAATCTGGCTTTGCATGGGGTACTCCTGGAGCTTGCTGACCAGAATGTGAAGGCGAGATCACGCACAGACTCCGTGGGTTGTTGCTGAAGATCATTGAGTTGCTTGAGCAGGAGTTGATCATCGTCTGTGGTGCCATAATGAGAGAGAAACACAGTCTTCATCTCTTGCCAGTTTTGTTTCCAGTGGCTTTTGTTGGCCATGAGCCACTGATGAGGGGCGCCTCGCAGCGTAGTAGAAAAGATATAGAACTTGAGTTGAGGTTGAGCGTAGCCATTGAGAATGGCCAACGTCTCAAATTCCTCCATGTGAGCTTGGGCACTTTGATCCAAAGGCTTCCCTTTAGTATTTCCAAAGGTGGGATACGTGAGCTTGAGAGTTTGAACAGGAGAGGGAGGCGGTCCTTGTGCATAGGCAGGTGGAGCATAAGCAGGAACATAGTTATGTGGGACAGCCATGGGCTGGGAACAAGGCGGCATAGGAACAGAAAAAACCCGGAGGGCCAGAGAGAGGAGCGTCCTGTGGCGAAGGACCATGGGAGCCCTCTTCATTAAGCTTGAGATCAGTAAGATTGTAGACAGGAAGGGCATGCTGAAAAGACGGAGAAGTCTGATACTCATGGACATGGGGAGGGCCAAAAGGGACATGTGGGTAGCCCATCCTGGCAGGAGGAGAAGAAGGTTGCAAAGGTAAAAGGGTGTGACCTGAGGGGATATGAATGTAGGTGCTTTCCGGAGTTTGGAAATAGTGAGGAGAGGGCTGAACGGGTGTATGATGTGGCGACTGGGGTTGAGAGCAATGCTTACACACAGGGGGAGACCCTGGGCGAGAATGAACACGAGGAGTAGGCAGTGCCGACTATGCTCTTGAGCGGACACGACCTCCTTCAATATCATAATCAGTGTCGTACATGTCTCGAGCAGCTTCACGACGCTGATGGCGCTCCAAGCGAGCCGCCGTTTGGCAAATAAGTTCTTCAGGAGTGAAAGCACGAGCAGACATAGTGAAGAGAAGGAAAGAAGAAAGAACAAACCCGGCAGCGGCGATAGTGTTTAGGGTCTGGGTTCGGGATCTCCTGTAAGACAGCCCTCCATGAGGACCCTTGGATCAAACAGGAGAGTCCTGGCTGAGTGTCACGCGGGATTTTGCAAAGGAACAAAAAGAGAGAAACAGGAAAGACAACAACAAACAGTGAAGATAACGATGCTTTCTTGATATCATTGAGTGTACATGAGCTCTCGGAAATCGAGAGAAAGACTAGAGACAAGGACTAAAACTCATCTAGAAAACTGAGCTCTATCTCTACTCATATATATAGTACAACGGCCTTGGGCCCAAAATAGGTGTTTGGCAGATTTCGCTACCAACTCCTTGATCAAAGCCTGATTTTCAGGAAATCTGGCAGTGCCTTCTTTACATGCCTGGAATCACGTTGTACTTCTGCAGAGTCGTCATTTATCCGTTCTCTGTCTCTTCTTTGGCGTGGTCTTGGGCGTGGTCTTCGGCGGGGGTCTACTTCTTGATGGTTGACCTGGACCTGATGCCTTATTCCTGCCCTGCTCCGTGGTCTTCATGAATAGTCCTGTACCTGTACGTACAGGACTAACATTATCCCTACCTTAACCTTGAAAATTAACATGCTTTTGACTTATAATTTGAACTTTGGAATTAGTTTTGATAAGAAAAATAAGGAAACGTTACTCATTCCTGAAGTACCTAGTATGGGTACTTTGACATGTTCCCAAGGTGCGCACACACACACACACACACACTCATTTTTCTCTTTTCTTTTTGAGCAAAATGGAGGATGGTACGATGATTAACAGAAGTTCCATATTCGACAACCATAATCTAAATTATATTCTAAAGTTGCATATAGAAATGTAGTGGCATTTTTGTACTTATGACTGCTTCTATCACTTATATTTGATTGTCAACAACTCTTTATACGATGTGATAGGATAATGTTGATGTTTTCCCGACAATAAGGATACTCAACAGTGTCAAATCTGAAATAGAACCTTTGATAGGACCTTTTTCTTTTCTTTTCTTTTCCTCTCTTTTCTTTTTTTCTTTTTTTTTTTTTTTTTTGAATGGCTTTTCTTAATTTAAACGTGATTTTATAAAAAGACATTTGATGTCTCTAATCAATGAGCTTAATGTTTCCCCAATAGCGACATGGGACCTTGTGAACATGTCCGATGATGTCTTGATAACATTGTCATTGATAGGAAAGAAGAATAGACCAGAAAATTTTTATAGTTTTTGTATAATCTAGACTATTTAGACGTTATTGGCATAATCTACACTATTAGACTATAAATATTGGTTTCATGTGATAATAAAACCAACAACAACGAGCAAATTTGTATTTATTTATATGTGGGAACATAATAAAGCTTATTATATAAAGGTACTCTTGATAGTAAACTAAGTTGGCATTTAAAATAATATTTCGTCAGTTTGCCCATTTGTTGTACCATTTTGCATAAACAATTTTTTCAATGGCAATGCTTGGAATGATCACATGGATTACTAATATGTAATATTGTCTTTGATGGGAAAGCATGCATAAGCCATTTCACAATGGCATATCTATTGATTTCCTCTAGTCTAATTTACTAGAGTTTCTGTGTTGAGCTATAGAGAGCCATGGAATCAACATACCAAAAATAACCTGAACTTGATAAGTTTTATATTGATATCATATCCATAAAATGCCTTCATGTATGGCCCTTTCCCCATTCTTTTTCTTTTGAAGGACAACAACTATTAACATGCATATAATATGGTGATGACAACAATATGGGACTAGTAACCTAGAGGATTACTTAATCTAAACATAAACAACTAATAACCCCATACATGTATTGTATCTTTTAAGATGTTTAACACTAGAGTTGTTAGGCAATGGACAAAAAATAGTGCATTTGCACTGTTCACTTTCAAATTCATATAAAATCAATGGCTCAAAATTCAATAAAACCCTTCCTAGAAATTCATATATGGCAGTCATATTCCATATAAAAAATATCTAAAAATCTATCTACCTCCATTCTTGGAAGTTATGCTTAGGTGAATCCAAGGGGTCATGCCAAGACTGTCGTATATTTACATAAGGTAAAACTGTCTTAATGAAAATATTTTTTTTGATTTTTTTTTTCAATATTTTCTTATTTTTCTATGCGAGTTAGAGAGTACAACACAAAAAACTGCACCTCATTCCAAGGTATGAGAAGGAAGATAGAGTTTATCGAACATGACTGGGTCAAAACTGTTTTCTGTCTTTTATGGACCAATAAATTTCTTAACGTGAAATTAGAGATCTATATTACCAAGGAAGGCTTGCATCTATAAAAACGATATAGCTCATCATGAAAGATGATCTACATACACTATTATCATACTTAACCTACAATACTTCTGGCAGCAAACACAATAATAAGTTTATGATAGCAAGAGAAATGTAGGTTTCTTTGTGTTTTTTCGCTATATATAACATCAAGAACCTCTATGCACATGTATTATTATATGTGAGTTGAAAGCGAGTGTTATCTTGATTAAATGATTCAAATTTTGACAAGTCTAAGTATTGACCATTAATGGTCCATGGATATTTATATTTTTGCAACTACTATGTCACTTTCACATCAAATTTGAGATCTATGTTGCCAATGAAGCCTTGCATTTATAAAAAATATAGCATTTTCTAACAGATGAACTATCTATATAATTAGCATACTTAAACTCCAATATCGTGTAGTAACAAACACAACCAAATGTAGAGAATGCATGATTAACTACTACATATAGGTTGATAAAATTATAATCTACGTAGATATAAGTGTAGTGTATAGCGTGCATCTTTTATTACCCTTTTAAAGATGATATACGAGTTTTACTAAATCATTTTAGATTTATTTTTGTCCTGAATTCTATATAAAAGATTCTTTAGTCAACATTGAAATCATTATTACTTATGAATGCTTCAAAAAAACATCGAACTATAGCTCTTAGAGTCAACAACTTATGACCACAAGAATTAGGCCAAAACTTATAATAGTAAGAGAGAAATAATTCATACCTTCAAACAAGTCTTTTGAGCAAAATTGGGTATGGCGACTTCATCTAATGTCATATATGTAGCATTATAACAAGGGGTTTTTTTTGTGTTTTTGTACTGTTTTCTCTAAGGTTTTCATATGATTTGGTGGCCGTATTCATCCAGGTGTACTAAATAGTATTTCTAGAGTGCACCCTTTTTAATTTAGATTGATTTTTAGAAAATGGGGGCAAATCAAAATGGTGAATATCCTCCCATTAGTTTTAGGGTTTTTTTAGGGTTGTGTGGATTAAGGCATGACCATTTTAACTTGACTTTTTTTAAATCCCCATGTGTCAACTCCATTTAACTATTTTGAACTATTTGTTTATTTTTATTTTCTTTTTAAACCTAGCGTGCGGGTTAGAGGGGCCCTCTGACTCCACGAATCCGGCCTCGAGGCCATAGAATCCGACCCAAATCATCAAGGCACATCCGATTTTGCCTTCTTAGGGATTCTTAGATCATTTCACTCCGGTAACTACTGCGAATTTGGAGTGTGTGGGCCGATTCCTCTTGAGTTAGGGTTTCAAGTTATGTATCGTTGAACGGATCCAAGCACCAACAAGTTTGCAGCCAGTTTTCTTCATCAGCTATAGCAGCATTCCGTTTGGCCATAGATCATTTCTACCAGGCATTAAATCACATAGATATAATGCTTCTCAAAAATTACACGGCGTTGGCGTTCTGCGAGACGGTTGGATGGCATGTATTATCGAGCGTAACCCCAATACGAACATTTTTTCACATGTTGCAGGGTAGCGGTGGAATGTTTTGATAATCAAGGGTCCTTGGTAAACCCGCAGCTATGGCCAAGGGACCTGGTGTTTACTCTGATGTTGGCAAGAAGATAAGAGGTTGGTCTTACTTTGTAAATGGCAATGGATCATTTGGATTTTTCCTATTCGATGGGATGTGTTTTTACATTATGCGTCCATAGAGTTTATATTTATCTTGTCAAGGGACAAAAGAATAGTGACTTACGGGCGTAGATCTTTCAATGGCAATGAAATGCTTTTACGCCTATTATAACTTAGAAGGCATCTCATATTACTATTTTGCAAATATAACATCGATAATCTAGGGTATGGTGGATCCTTCATCTCAAGACCATATAATCATGAGCTATTTAGTAGAGCTTTGGGCTTCCATTCCATGGCTATGGCGATTTTTGGTTCGGCAAATCTCTAAGAGGATCATGCCGATATATCGTAACGGTGGAGGAATGAGATTTAGATGCCATGGCGCATTTGTTTGCGAGATCGATTATTATAAAGCAAGAATCGGAAAAATTCTTTGGTTTTTGGAGGGAGTAAATATGCTTGAAAGTGATATGCTTCAAGTTCTTGAAGAGCATGATCTGAATGTTGATACATATAAGAAGATGCTAGAATACATATGCGTATTGAACCTCCCCTTTCTCTTCAATTGTTTTACCGGTGGGTTGGAAAATCTCCTTTGGTCATTTATTATTTTATATAACTAATCATGGATTCTTTGGCTTTGCAAGTTCATGTTGTATCTTGTTGCTACTTGTAGAGTGTATGGCATTGCGAGAATTCTAATACATGAAGCTTTGATCTATCTTCTTTTTGGCAATTTGGGTTTACGTCTATGGTGAACCTTTTTCACATCTTGTATCATGTTGGATGGCTTGAGAATTGTTCTAGTTTGAATCATCCTAGGAGAAATTGACTACCTTATGCGGTCAATTGTTTTTGTGAAGTTCTTTGTCAAAACACCCTTTCTTACCTAATGTCGAGAACTATGATCTTGATCATGACAAAAGCAAAATTTGTTTGTGCGATTACACAAATACTTTGGAAGACATTGAATTGGATCAGGTATTCACATTTGACTAAATCTGAGCTTTATCATTTCTTTATTTCAAACACTTATGCTTGTTCTATGCAGGTGGAGGAGATGTTTGATGCAGCATTGCGATACCTTCTATTTCTGTTACCCATCATGCAACCATTGCACATCATTGTATTTATATTAAAACAAGGCGACTTTATCATCCTAGGCTTGTCTCATATAATTGGATGACATGCACAAGTGTTTGCAAATTATCAAAAAGGGTTTCCAGTTTGATGCAGTTTGATGCCGCAGTAGCAAATGCTCTTGTGGACATGTATGCAAAATGTGGTGTGATTTGGCAAATTCTAAAATACTTTTTATAACTTGAGTATGTGGTGCAGCACCATAGTTTTTTTTCAATGCGTTTATCTTGTTTTTTGCTGATTTTTGTTGGGGCCGAAGAACCAATTTTAACTACCAACATATAATTCTGGTGACATTATTACTACAAACCATTGCATCAACACATTTAAATGAAAATCCCCCGAAACCCCTTTGGTTTGGGTGCATATTCACTGCGGGATTTTCGATAGGAATTTAAAGAGCCCCTAAAACTTACAATACATGTACAAAATTAACACCATTAAGTACATTCCCTCAAATCTTATAGTATTTTGCAAACCTCAAGATCGATTATACAAAACTTGTACATGCATACCCACAAAGCGAGGATGGCTATGTATGGTCGGATCTTGGAATAAAGGGCAAATATGCCCATCTGACATACAAATCAATATGTTTATCATAAAAAATCATTTGCTTTTGATTTTAGCAAGATTTGGAACTGCTAGAAAATATGAAGAAATACTGAGTTCTTGACTAGTACCCTAAAAAGCACTAAATTGTATGAGGTTTAGACAATTAACACAACATATGGGTGAATCCATTGGTAATTTTCTTCCAGATCATAAAGAATCAAGTGAAGATTCAAAAGGTGGTGGTAAATTGCAAAATGGAGAAGTTCCTCTCTAGGTATATGGGTTTAAGTGGCAGAGGTACGATGGACAAATTCTGGTCCATGGACCTCAGATGGTCCAATGGACAACTCCAGTGTTAATATGGGTTTCCTCTAAGGAAAATGGTTGAAAGAATTAGAGATATGGGTGAAATATACAATTTGGAGGCGAGATAGCAATGGTGAATTGTTTACTTAATATAATATATGAAATGAATAGAATAGAATAGAATAGAATAGAATAGAATAGAATAGAATAGAATAGAATAGAATAGAATAGAATAGAATAGATTAGAATAGAATAGAATAGAATAGAATAGAATAGAATAGTTTTTTTTACGTCCAGGGAGACCAATACAATGGGCTAGTACAATCATTACTACTAGGATTAAAAAACCCCTGCCTCAAAAGGTTTTCAAGGGAAAAACCTTTGCAGTAATGATGATACTAGACAAGCGGAGATAATGACTATTGAGGGCTTAGTAATTGCAGACGTTTATCTAGAACCTCAAGTATGTATAATGCCAAGTCATGCACAGATGGTGCTCTGAGAAGTTGTGGAAGTGTGGAATGGAATGCTAAGGTCAAAAAATGATTCCGGACTATCTCAAAAGCAAGGCAACTCAGAAGAGTATGGCTTTCATCTTCAATAACCTGTAACTGGCAACAGGCACATAGTCTCGCTTCTCGCGGCAATTGCGGCCGCTTCCATCTACCTGTCTCAATCCGTAGATTCGACAAATTTTTGCCACAATTATTAGCAATGTGTATATGAAAAGTAATTGCTTCGTTAAACATCATTTCGTTTAGACTAAATTTAGATTAAGTTATTTACATTCTTTCAAATGTCCAATTCACTTAAAAAAAGTTTGTTTGCATTGTTCTTAAATGATATCGACATGTTCATCATTACTGCATTGCATAGGTTTATGGCACATTGGTCAACCAAAGTTTATTTGCATTCCTTTTTCATGATTGCAACATGGTCATCATTATTGTTCTTGCAGATTTAGGGCAAGTCACCGACTTTTCATTATATATACAAACAATGTATTTGCACTGAAAGACTAGCATACCAAATACAATTTGATGTGTGGCAAATCCTTTGTAGAGCCTCCATCTGTCAGATTGTTGGGAAAATGTCTCCCTTGCACCTATTTATAAACACTCATTTAATACACCAACTATAAAAAGTTTTCATTGTCCAACTCTCCACATCTGCAAGGCATGTGTTGTCTACAACTAATGTGGAATAACTTCAAGTAAAATGGCATTCCTTCACAAATGTGATGTAAGATTCAAGTAGAATAGTTCACTAAGTTTCACAAAGTGAACACTAGTTGTACTACATATCAAGATGTTGAAGTGCTTGCGGAAAAATACCTACCACATATGAACACTGACTTTGTGGAAGTTGTGCAAGGACTGCTTAGTTCACATTTAGATAATCAATGCATCTAAGATTGGCATCGATTCGAGCCATCGGATCAGCATTATGGAAAAGGACAAGCCATCTATATAAGTGATATTCATTCTTGTGGCCATTTATCGGCGTTCACAACAACATTTCCTCTGGCTGATTTTTGTGTTTTTTGCTAGTCTCTTACTAGAATTGATATACTTAGTCAATTATCCTCTATAATTGCTTCCTACAGATGAATATTACTATTACATGGAGTACTTTAGACATGGCTGTGATGACTTAGAGCAATCAAGATTGCATTCATTATCCAACTCGCTCATATAAAGGACATGATTTATGGAAAAGGAAGGAAGGAAGGAAGGTTCTTTTATCGTCCGCGGAGGCCAATCGGCCTATGGGACCCAAATTACACTAGTGCAGCAAGCCCGTTGCTACCCGGATTAAAAAACCCCCCCTTATGAGGGAAAAACCATCGCAGCAACAAGCCTGCTGGCAGCCGTACAAATATACATATACACATGAATTCCCGGCACCTCGGTGGGCCGAGGCCGAGGTGAGTCCATGAGATCAAAACCTCACGGAGGTAGGTGCCAAAGGGATCGAGGCCCGGCGGCGTCTTGAAGTGCTTCGTCGAGGCAGGGGCGCACCAGTCGCACCAAGAGAATGTAGCGAGCCCAAAATCGACTATAGGTTTGGGCGGCTCGGAAGGCATGGCTTTCATCCTCAACAACCCCCCCGGCAACAAGCGACAAAGCTTTGTCTGGCGGCTCTCCAACCCACCGGCTTCGTCTCAAGCGAAGATGGTGGGCCCTGTCCGAATGGGACGCGATGATCTAGCGCTTCTTCATGGGGGCGAGAAGGTAGAGGTGTGGAGCCTGGTGGGGTGGGGTTTATGTCTTTGTTTGTAGTGTGCCACCTTTACCCATTCCGGAGCATGGTGGTCCCGAGCTTCCCGAGGAAACAAGAGTCCAAGTACCCCCCTCGGCCCTATCCCGTGTGATGCATGTGTGCACTGGATGCACCTAGATGCGTCTACGTTCAGTGGCAGCTAGCCCCGGGCTCTCTTGTCCTTCCAACAAGCCGAGTCATTGCGGGCTCATGCCGCCCTGGCGTAAGCCAAGTGCGGGAGGGAGAGTGTAGATCCATCTTGGCCACCTTCCGGAAATAAACAATGTGTCTGTCTAGGGGCGCATCTTTGCGGGGGCATGAATCTGTCTCTGCAACAAGATCGATATGGGCCGGGGGCTTGACCCTAAGTGGGCGTCAAAAAATGCCTTCTAGACCTGCTCTAAGTCGTTCCAAGTCGCCAAAGACACAACTGGGCCCCACACCTCTATCCATCTTACCATCTTACCATCTTAAAATATTCATCTATGCATATTGTTTACATCACACTTCCTTATTAAAAAAAATTTGATTTGAAGTGCCAAATCACGAGCATGATCCATTTCACTAAAGAACCAGATAAATAATTGAGAATTAAATTGAATTCTATCATCCATGAAGAACAAGAGGCATGTGTGACCCCTATAAATAACACAACATGCCTATTACTGCCCAGGATAGGGAAAAAAAAAAAACTGCTTCAAAGGTTTTTAAGAAAAAAAATACTTGATAATAAGCCCTTTGATAAACTATACATTCATACAAGTCAGTGAAGTTAAAGGAACAATTGAGGTCACATGTCTAGCATCTTTAATGCCACTACTGAAGCCATCTACACTACACATGTAGCGGTTAGTTAGATGTAATCAACCTGATATATCGTGTCAAGGTAGGCGCAAACTTTGAGCAATTCTAAAAAGTGTGATACTCAACTTCAAAGCATTTGGCAACATTAGCAGATCTTATTTTCTTGTTCCTCTCAGGCCCATCCTTCAACTCCAAGGCACTATGCCCCAGTCCGTACTATGTTTCTTCGTAACAAATATGTTAAATACATTAAAGGTTTGATAGAGTCTATTAACGCCCTTGTAAGCCCTTCCCAAATTTGAAATTTTGTTGGTACCGAATCTATAACAACAGGCAAGAACCCGTCCATGAATGTTATCCGAACTTGAGATTCACGCAACCTAACCTCTTTGTCGCATTTAATCAAAGTGGTTCACATGTAATTCCCATTTGTTATTTTAAAACCTCGTAATTTTACACCAAAAGGACATGCAAAAAGTTTTGGCCTCTATAACTATAAAAAATGAGTTTTCCTTTGAGGGTGGGTCAAGCATCTTCTCTCTTTCAGCTATTTCTCGGATGTGAGTCGAGAATGCCAAAACACAACCTAAATGAAGGAAATTATTTACACATTCAAAACAAAGTTGTAGTTCGAAAAGAATTTTTATTTATAAATGAGATGGTTACAATCTATATTACATTGGACGAAGAGACCATGGTGGTCATGATGTCACTACAGTTACATCATCGTGGTAGGTGTTCCACCATAGAGGAACAATCCGTGGGGCATCTTGTTGCCTTCTATAAGCTTTGGGGGCAACCTGAAGAACGTGGAATGCCTCACGAGGAGGTGCCTCGCGAATCACCTGCTGGCATATCCAACCAATTTTTTTACCCTCCTCTCGCATCCTTTCTTCAATCATCGGGTCAAATATGCTTCCCAACCTCTGTGGATGTCATGCAATGCTTGCAGGATCCTTTGTGGTTCTTGGAGCTCTAAAATCTTCTTTCTCTCGTCCTCATCTTTTGAGGTTCTGTAATACATGCGATCATGAGAAAGCTTATCCCAAAGCCCTGGTAAGAGTGTAGCTTGAGCCAGATCTGTGCCATGTTCTCTGCCACCTAGAAGAGAGGAAGTCCATAGTTAACAATTACGGTGCCATTAACCATGAGTAATGAAGAAAAAGTTGCAAAACTGAAATAGTTTGGAGATCATTCATTCTATTTAGATGTGTCCAATCATACACATACATACAAATGGCTTCATCTTTTGGACAAGTAGTGCCTTTCGAGAAAGGCCCTAAGAAGACAATATACAAGTGTTTTCATTACAGAATATAATACAATTTTTCACAACTTTTCATAATTTCTTTTTACCTTTCGAATTCATTGATCTTGATCACCATAATATTTTACGTCCACAGCCCTCATGATCACGCTGCTTTCCGCATCAACCTCCTTGTGCTTCAGATAGTTCCGTAGTACATCGGCCACCAGAATGGAAAACATGGACTCAGCCAACACTGAAATGAGATCGTAAGACAACCACTTATCCGTTTCATACTCTTCTGCTCGATAACTTTTTGTAATAATGGCATTATCTGAGTTATGATAATGCTTGTAGGCATTGTCGCCTATGATAATAGTGTTGTGTTTGTTGAAATTCTTGTAAGCTTCATAAATTCTTTCCAACCTTTTCAGTATAATAGGCTTCCCATTCATGATAGCCAGATCGAGGTCGTTCACGTGCTCAACCTTTTCATTGCCACAAATAAACTTGAACTTCAAAACAGGCAGGCCAAGTACACAAGGACATTGACAACATCTTTCTATGCCATACAAGACCATATGGCCACTTTGAATCCCCGGTCCAGGCATCAATCAATAATTTCTTTTGCTTGGGGCCGAGGATAGACGGTCTTATTCTGTATCTTTGACGGCTTCTATGAGGTGTTGAGCTCGAGAACATGACCATCTTGATACACTACTACAGCCAGGACTCCATTTACGTCAAAAATTACAAGTTTTGCGGGCCCCTCTAGGTCCCAGTTCGAGTTTGGCTCTAACCAGATTTTTTGATCGGGATCTAGAGCCAGGATCTTGATTCTTTCAAGTTCTTTGTCGTGGCTTGTAATCGTTTTTGTAGCAATCTCTTCTTATGGACTATCTTTTTTAAACGAAGTGTCCTCTTGTGCAACAAAATCGAGCTCAGATCCCCGTGACTATGACAATGATGATGATGCTGATTGATTTCATTCAATGTCCCTGAAATTATAAAAGCCATTTCAGTTAGTAATGTCAAACGAGGGTGGTGGGGGTGGGATTTCTAGACTCGCGAGTTAGGAAAGGCCCGATGTGAGAAAACGAAAAGCTTCCATACTTGGGGGGTTTTCGACTAAAAAACAACGAAAACTTGAGTCATTCGAGCTTGGAAAGATTACTGATCTCAGCCAAAGATTCTCCATTATTTGTTCTACTATCAGTTCATCCAAGCCCTTGATATGTGAAGGTCCACCTTTGCTGTCTTTCTCTTCTTTATCTCCATCATCTTTTTCCTTATTGTTTCCATCCGTCTTTCTATTTTGAAAATGGTAATGAAGCAGATCCAGGTACAATGTAATGGTCTTGACCAGATCCTTAATACCAACCACAGATATTGGCTTCATTCCATATAGTATAGCCCCTTGGGAGAACAGGTCATTCATGTACCACTCGCACATAATCTAATCTCCCTCGACCAAGCTTGTAATGAAGTACTTGATGACTCTCGGCCGTCTAGGAATCTTGTGTATTGGACCTATAGCACCATCAATGTTGACTTTGTCAAGTGAAGGCACATCCTCCATAAACCTGTCGCCCTTCAGGGTTCCATATTTTCCTAAGAGACCATAAATTTATCCATATAGTGATGCTCGATTGACCACCACTTGTCCAAGTTTGCAGTTGATCATGAAACCAAAACCAAAATTATATTGGCAAAACTTGGTGCCTTTGGCAGGCCAACTCTACGCTCATGTTCTAGCTCATATCGGTTGGAAATTAATATTGGTTGCCCACTACGAGAATGCAGTTGTTTGATTGCCCGACATGTAGAAGATCAAGAAACTGAAAGTATCCAGCTCCATCATATCCAGACACGTCTTGTATCACTGTTCAAGATCTGTTTTTTCATAGAATAAGGTGGGGTCTTCAATCATATTTATAGAAAATAAGGCCACAGACCCAGCCGCTAGTTCCAGACCACTGAATCCCTTGTGATTGAAGGTTACCAAGTAAGGAGAGAAGCTATCATCTATTTTAATTGGCATCACCCCAAATCCAAGCTTGCGCTTCAGAAGCGCCATAGCATGTTCAGGAAAGGAGGCGATTTTGATGTTCTGCTTCAGCTTAGTATTGATGTAGGGCTAGCATAGCCGGTTTAATTCTTTCATGTCATCCGCATCAAGTGAGGCCTTCACCTTATAGTATCAAAATCTTGGCTCGTGTTGGTAGCAATATTGTAGAATTCTGTGATGCCCTCTTCTAATGCACATTATCTCTTCAGGACCATCGCATAATCCTTTGCATCCTGCAGTTTTGAGCTCCTTATCTTCCTTAGCAAGATAGTCCCATCCAGTATTTTGCTCTGTAGATCCAGTGTTTCTTTTTGTCCGTTAAGCCCTGTATACTTTCCATGAATTGCGTGTCAAACAACTTTGGGATTGTCCTTGTCCAAAGGAGTCTCTGTCTATTTTTCTTAGATAGCTTCATTGCGCATAGAATGAGATCATACAGATCCAATAAGGATTCCCTGCCTTTTCTTGTTGTTTTCTTCTTCTCTCATCTTCATCATCTTCCTCATCATCCTCATGGCCTAGAAGAACATGTCTACACAACTTCTCGAAGGTCTTCCACTTATCTAAGGGAGTTTTTTTTCCCTTTAGGGTGCTGAGGACAACCTAGTGCCTTCCAATGTTGCCGAGTATGATAATCTGGTTAGGATAGCAGTTGCAATAAATAAATAGAACTAAGTCAGCTCAGTCATTTTAAAGATCTAACAGAAAGCATTGAGGCCAGAGGATTGGGATCTTTTTTGACTTGCGAGTCGAGAAAGTCCACCGAAAGGCAAATATAGGGGACGTGAGAAAGTCTCAAGTACAAGGGACTTGGGTCCTTTCTAAGCAACCCCCTAGGGAAAGGCAATAACATAAGACTTGGTGCCCTTCTCGACTCGCGAGTCGAGAAAGTCCACCGAAAGGCAAGTACAGCAGACGTGGAGACTTTCTCGACTCACGAGTCGATAAAGTCCTCAAGTACAAGGGACCTGGGTCCTTTCTGGGTAAAACTTCCCCGAAAGGTACTAACATAAGACTTGCGGCCCTTCTCAACTCGCGAGTCGAGAAAGTTCCCCGAAAGGCAAATACAGAGGATGGGGGGCTTTCTCGACTCGCGAATCGAGAAAGCCTCCCGAAAGGCAAATACAAAGGATGGAGGCTTTCTCGACTCGAGTCTAGAAAGCTGTGAGTCGAGAAAGCCCCCCATCCTCAATATTTACCTTTCAGGGGGCTTTCTGGACTCGGGAGTCGAGAAAGCCTTGATAAAGGCCAAAGATATCTTATGTAGTCGGCACTTGCCGCGATTGTATTCTGAAAGTGGCTAATGCTAGCAAGTTCGGTGGATGGTGTATCTGCTGACAACACTCTGCACTACGATTTGCAATATCGATCCTTGATCCTCTGAGGGATCTCCTTCTCTGTTTGCAATACTTGTGTTACCCTCACGAAATGATGGCCATCCACAACCTAGGACCTCATATCTTTAGCCTTTAGGTCTTCCTCCATGCTCCATCTGAACAACTCACATGTAGCTCTTCTGAATGGAATCACGTCTGCCGGCATCGGATCTGCCACAAAAAGACGCACCATGAGGTTATGTATCTCCAGTATGTGAGTTTCATTGAATTACTTGTGATTGTAGAGGACCACTTCATCAGTGCGAACCTTCAGGCGTCTTATACCCAGCAGCAACTTGTGGCCAATCCCCAGTAGATAAAACTGAGCCAGTCGCTCCATCTTCTTGGCCCTCCTCTGCTACTTCTTTATTTGCTCATCTCGACCAAGAACTGGGAGTCTACCATTTCGTCATCATCTGCTTCAGAGTCCTCTGTATAGCTTTGAGATTCCATACTACATTTGAGTGCTTTAAACTCTTAAGCATGTTGGATGTGAAGATCCTGTGTTGAACAACTTCTCTCTTACCCTGGAAATTTCCATCCCGAGCTCCCTTGAGGTGAGTCTGCCAGCCTCCTTCATCCCTTCCAAATCCTTCCAGCCTAAGTTCTGGTAATTTATTGGCGCCGGCCTCTTGTCAATTCCCTTGGCCTTGCTCATTGATGAAGAAGAATAATTTGAAACTGAAAATTTCTTGGTATAAAACTTTACCTTTACTACATTTTCCACACACAAAGTGAGATCTTTGTTGATCACGGGCAACGAGAAAGGATTACCACCGACCTTCTTATACAAATTAAATTCGTCGACATTTTTTTTACCCTTATGCCAAAACAACAAATATTTTTCTTTCCTACATGTTGTTACTTTCACAACCCACCAGCAATCCGCAGGGGTTTCCAGAAGTTGTGTCTTCAAACATTCGAGGACAAAGAAAGGAGTTCTACCAATGATAATGAGGGACTCAAACGTAAATGTTGCAAGACAAAATATCATCAAAATAGGTCGGCGCAAGGACTCAAAATTGAAAACTTACTGAGAGATGCAGGCTTTCGCTTCTTTGGGTTGCTAAACGTCGAGTCTGATCTCCCGCCTTGCTTCTGAGGTGGAGTTGCCATGTCTTGCCGGCAGCGCTGTTTCTTGTTGCTCGAATGCTCTAAACTGCTTCTCTTTTGGGATTTTGTTATTTTGGGACTGCATATAAAAACATGTTCCAGCATATTCTTAAATTTGAAATTAAGGACACACACTCATTGAAGGCAAAATAGGGGGGGTGAGGGTACAACATAGCCATCCTTAGTCCGCCCAAATGCCAATACGAATATCATCTTCATTTTGTGGAATTCATTCCGACGGGCACAAAGGAGTATATCGAGCACTAGCAGCTGGAGCCGGAGATAGATTCCTCTCGACTGCTTGTGATGGCGCCAAACGCTGTAAGCTCCTAACGTTGCATGAATCTATAGCTCCATCTAACTTAGGCATGCTACAACTGTCTCTATGCTCTGTCGTTTAAACGTCAAAATTAGTGACCAGAATTTAGCATCAGAATTAGAATCATAACTAGCCTTCGAATTAGAATCCGAATTGGCATCATAAGTAGACTCAAAATTAGAGACAGAATCAGGATCAGAATTGAAGTCAGAATTAGCATCAAAATTTAAGTCAAAATTGAATCAATTTTGTCTCTGACTTAGAGTCAGTTCTAACATCAGAATTTAGAATAGTTGTGGCGTCATAACAAAGTCAGTGCTTTCGTCAAAATTAGAGTCAGCCCTTTGTCAACATATATTACATAGCTCAAGAGGCCTAAGGATTTGAACCTTGACATTGTCATTTAGTCTACCAACAAAAATCATAAATCTCTATAAACAAAGTAAACTATAACCTTTTAGATATAGGAGAAAATACTAATTGTTTGAAAATAGACATGCGTATTTAGATACTAAACATAATATCCATCCTACCCATGTTTTTATTGTGGTGCAAACTAGTTTTGCCCTCATAATTATTAAATTAAAGGAATTTCATGACTAATTTCCAACTATATAATCAAACATACATGTGATATATCAATTGCATTGCTAGAGCATTGTCCCATATATAAATAGATGATGCTTTCTTTCAGAAAACAATATCATTACAACATTTTGAGATGACAGGAGAACATGAGGAATCCTGTGATAATCTTGAGACTTCTCTACTAGATGGTTCATCATGCGGGCATTCTTCCCAAACAAAGGCAATTTCATTTTATCCACTTCTGCAAAAAGGGGATAAAATGCGAACATTCCGAACAATGTTACAAAATTCATGCCAAGCCCCAACAACTTTATTATCTATATAGACGACTTGCCATCCGCTGTCTGGGTCATCAAGTGCTTCTTCAATACCAAACAAATTCTGTAGTTCTCGAAAAAAGTCTGTATAACCTTCAAACTTTGAAAGGTCTACCGCACGGCCTATAGCCACTCCTTGGCTGTGCACCTTTGTGCATGTCCTCGTCGAGAAAGATGGCCATATCTTTGCTTTTCTTCATCTATCATTTTTTATGTGTTGTAGCATCTTGAAAGTTGTTCAACATTGTCTTCCAATGTGTAGATGCCTGTAACAGGAGCTGATTCGCCTTGAATTTTCATGCTTTCAACAGAAGGGTCATCTGAGGACGGCAAAAATCTCAGTTCGGCTTCTGCCTGTGACCTGGTGCTTGCGGACCGGCCAAATTCCTGTACTGATGTGCATGTCGCATGTTATCCCTTTCGTCTTTGAGCTGCTGAGGAATGTGCTTGAACGCTCCATGTAACATCCAAGCCTTGAATATTCTAAGGACTAGTAGCGCAAATGATCCTCAACGAAGAAAGATTTCATATGGCTTTCTTGCAAATTCAACAAACAGGAGAATAGGAGAAGTACAGACATAGCCTAGAAGGTTGACCTGGAGTATAAATGTCAGAGACATCCTCTTCTCTATAGAGCTGCTCCAGAATCAGCCCCTTTCAATCTATTATAATTGAAAGTTGTCTATGAGTAAGGCTTCAAAACATAAACGCTCTCCATTCCACCGTGTAAGTTTGTATACGTACAATGATCAACAGAGGTAAAAGAACTTGCGCAGAAATAAAGGTAAGTGATCTAATTTATGTAAGCTACAATGATTGTATATTTAAAATGGATAATTTGTCAACCTAAATCTTGTTTGTCAATTTTATATAGATACAAAACATCATTATCTACCATTGTCCAATTTCAAATTAAAATTTAGTACTACAGTAAAAGAAATAAACATATGTTTGTTATCGCATCACACATTTATGGCTCTGAGATGTAGGTTTATTGAGCAGCGTCTCCCTCACAAATCTCATTGTTTTAAATGAACACAAAACAGAATTATAGGCCAAAGAGGAAGAATATAGTAATCTCTTGATCCTGATCCTGCAGCATATAAGAATTGGAGAGTTGGACATACCTTGTGCTATAATTTATCTTGCAAAGATGCATGTAAATCCTTTTGCAAAATGTCCTCTGCTTTGCATATTTATGGGACACAGAACAAAAGAAAAGATTAGTTCATTTTATGATACACGTAAAATAAAAAGACAGCTTGGACAATAATATATGTACAATAAAGACATCTTTGGCAATGACGTGTTCCTGTGTACTGTGGGACAAAAGTCCAACACACCACAATTGAACTTGAATGACACTATGATGTAATATGTATCATGGAAAAATAACTATGCAACCAAGCATACCACCAAGCATCCAGTTGCCTCTATAGGTTCTAGACAATGCCAAAGCTTTTATTTGCGGCAAAAAACATATCTTTGGGAAATATATTTATAAAGACAAACAAGGCTCCATCTTTGATGACTACGATTATTCAAAAAATAAAGCGTACATAATGAAGGCATCTTGAACTTACCTTGAGCTTTAGTTCATGTTTGAAGAAATGCATGCAGCTCCATTCTCAAAACGTCCTCTGCTCTGCCATTTACGGAACATGAGCACAGATCATGTCATCATATGATGCATCTGGAATGATCTAAATGGTCTATAATTAGCTGCGACAATGTTGCTTCCTGCTTCCCTAATCATCAAAGAAAACGTTTTTGCCATAGCTTATCTGCAAATGAGAATCGATGGTTTACGCTAGTTCTTTTTTTGAATTTTTTCCTATAACTTAAAATTTTAATCAGATTATCATAATCGGGTATCTCATGATTTGTGAAGCGGCGCATAAGCCCCAATTCTATAGCTTCTTGCGACTAAAATCTAGTATTCATCCTCGTTTATACAAACAGCGGCTTTTTGAGCATCACAAGATTATGCGCAAGTTATTCCTTGAGATTTGTGTGACTTGATAGAGTTTTCCTTGTTGCATTTGCGGATAATGTATTTCATGGAATCAATTTGGTTTTAGAATTGAATAGATGACCTAGAAATACTAGATTTTCTCCATAAAGACTTCCATTTTATGCCTTGAATTCAAACCCATTTCTACTTTGAGCATAAGTCATAAATGTACTTCCCTATATTTTTGAATTATAGAGTTCAATTTGCCAAATCTTTGATGAAAAGAGATGGATTATTTGACATATCGCCATTAAAATTAATCTTATTCTTTTTACATTTGCCAACCATTCTATATAAATCGGGGATAGGTTCTATCATTACAAAATTAAAATTCACGGCGGTATAAAGTCAAAAATACGTATTTTTTTAATAAAATCGTATTTAGCGATATAAAACCTCGCCCGGTAGGAAAAAAATTCAGCGTCTAGCGAAAACCGATGGCGTCTGTGAAAAAACCGGCGTCTGTGAAATCTAATTTTGCGTCGCATAAAAGTCTGGACGACTTTTGGCGTCTGCCGAAAACCGATTCAGCGTCTGCGAAAGTTTTTCAGCGTCGGCTTTTCGCCAAAGCTTTCGCGTCGCAGCCGTATTTGATGTTCAGCGTCTGTGATTTTCACGTTCGGCGTCTGTGAAAAAGTTTCAGCGTCTGTGGCTGAAGATTTTTCAGCGTCTGTGAAATTTTTTTATATATTCTTGTAGCGTGGATTGGTTTTGCGTAAAAAAAGGTAATTCTTTGCGCCCAACCTTGCAATTTGCCACCCAAAACCTTTTTTTTTGTTTTCTTAGTTTTTAGGTTTTTTGTTGTTTTTTGATAGGTAGGCCAGGTTAGGTCATGTTTAGGCCCCCTTTGTTGCCCCCCCATTGTAAGGGGCGTAGCGATGGTGAGTGCCTGATTACGTAGGCTGAGCTTGGCCTATTTTAAAAAAAAATAATAATAACAATTTAAGCAAATAATAATTCAAAGAGTAAAAGTAAAAAAAAAAAAAACCAAAGAAAGAAAAAAATTGGTTGCCTTCCTTAAGCGACAATGAGAGGGCTTTTTTAGGGTCGGCGTGTTGCTAAAGCATAGGCATGCCCTTGCACAGTATTGCCGCATTTATTTGCGCCATCCAGGGGTGGGTGGCATTCTTTGAAGCTTAAGGCAACTAGGGTCATCCTTTATTAGAAGTATAACCCTCGCTGGCAGTTGTTGGCCTTGGTCCTTGATTGTCGAAAGGTGTCGTTGTACTTTTATTAAGGGTTAGAAGAATGTTTTATTAATTCACACCCTAGTTCGATGGTGTTGTTGATGAAAGTCGACACTAATATAGGAGCTGGGCGTATGTTTTGATAAGCATTCGATTGGTCTCGTCTTTTGAAAAAGCGTGACACAGGGACAAGATGCAATGCATTTAAAACTTACTAGCCTTGCATTTTGGCGATGCTGGGCTATAGATCATAAATCGTGTTTTGGTCCTTTTATTTGTTACCCTATAATTGGCCTTGCACATACATACTCATGTTAGGGTCTTAGTGTAGTAGGAATAGGAAGCGTAAAATTAGCGTTTTGTTTTGGTTAGAGTGAGTTGATTTACCCTCATGTGCTAAGCACTAAATTCAAAGTTTTATCTTTGCTTGACTTGTAGGTGTTCTTTGTTGTGTCGGTTGTGTATTATCGTGGAGTCGCATTTTGCTAGTCGCTAGACAATCCTTTAAAACAAGCGGTATGACTTGAAGAGAAGAGAGGCGGAAGTTAACTTGCAACCAAATGTGGCATTAGTGTCTCGGATAGAGCATAAAGCGTCTCAAACCAGAACTCTGGCTGCAACTGGAGTCATCTTCTGCTTGCAGCCTTGAAAAAAAAGTAGACCACAACAAGCATGGTCTACTTTGAGACCAGATTTTATGAACTGGTTGTGTAATCGGTACATGCAATGCCTCAGCTCAAGATTTGGAATTGATTACTAGCGGCGAGGAAGGATGGCTAGACTACCATGCGGGGGGCTGGTAAAAGATCGAGAGGGGCTTTTAAGCCGAATGATGGAGCTAGAGCACGCAAAAAGTGAGCAAAGAGGTATACATGGATAGTGGGTAATATCAGCCGCACTACCGGCAATATGATCCTGAAGTTGCAAATTTGAGTAGTCATCGCTTGAGGCTAGAGCTGAAAGAAAAAGCCCGGCACATGGAATGCGGCATGGACCAACGAGAAAATTGAAGAAAAAAGCCCATCAACCCCCCCCATCTTGTTAAGAAAGTGTTGGCACAAACCATAAAAAAGCCAAAGCGTCTGGTGAGACGGATAGGGGGTGGGAAGCTCGTAGAAAAGCGGATGCTAAGACTACTTGGTTTGCCATGGTAGACTCATCACAAATAATAAGCGGACAACAATTGGTTACGGTTCATATGGCCTTGATGTACAAGTGCAATATTTTAGGGTCTAGTTTTATTAAGGATGAACCTTATTGTGTAAAACTTCAACATAATAATTTTCAGTCTAATGCAGAACCCAATAAGTTAGTGGAAGCTATCTTTGAAGAACATGAAAGTCGGGGAATGCAAGTTAGGCATGGGTGTATCATATCTTTGCATTGGTAGCACAACTGGCCTAGAAAGACAAGGCTTAATTTTCCCATTTTGGAATGGAGGTTCGTTGGCAACCTTCTTCACAAGTCATGGGTCAATGCCTTTTGCGAGCTTGCATTTAAGTTGGGGCTGTCCCGAGTTGAGGCGGACTTGAGGCTGCTTGAGGCCTTGAGAAAGAAAAGAATTATTTGTTGCATCTAGGGTTGGGGACTTAGCAATGTCATTACATGGCAGACTACAGCTCCATCAAGAAAGATATTTGCATATGGACTTGCATCCGGGCAATATATTGCTCCATTTTGATTATGGAAAGGAGAAGGGATGTATTAATCCTCGGGCTGTATACATTGGCATTTGTGATTGGGGTGAATCGAGGTTGATCCACGAGGCGGTGGAGGTAAAGCGATGGCATTACAAGGGTATGGATGGCGAAGGTAAGAAAGAATTGAGATGGAAAGGGCCGGGCATCCATATATGCATGATGATCTTTTTTTGGTAGTGGCTCGAAGGCGAGTGCACGCAAGGGTTGACTTTGATTTGCAGGCGTACATTGTCTACTACTTAGGCGACTTTGCTAGTAAGCACTCCTACATGGAGTCAATAGGAAACTTGGGCGACAAGGCAAGCATCGGAGAATGTGCGACTATTTGAAACATTGCGTTAGTCGCCAATGAGGGACAAAACACGAAAATTTGATATGGCCCGGCTACTTGACACAATGCGGGGCGGTTTTCATTGCTCTCAATTCCGTGCGAGGCCACAATTGGAATCAGTTGGATTCTTCAACTTGGCGGGTGGCGGCGATGCATTAGACCAAGCTGGTCCTAGTCACGCCTAAGCGTGCATATTCACTTACATTCAAACATCCTTGTATTACATAATATTCCAACTAAATTCATTAAACACTTATCGATGCTATTTGAAAGATTATTGTCTATGTGTGTTGTGTAGCTTAGTTTTTTCCTTTTCGTGTGTTTTTTGTGTTATTTATTCTATGCTTTTTTTATATGTGCATCGACTAGCGAACATTATAAAGACAAAAAGTCAAAGCACACCTATACAAGTCGATCGATTGCACCTATAGAAGTCGGTCAAATTATGTCCCACGAGCGGGCCGAAGAATTGAATCGACCCGCGGAATGTGGGTGCGTCGAGGCGGCGGCCGAGGATCAGCATGGATTTTCGGTTCCCTCTAATTTGAGGACCCCCTCTACTCAGTCTCCTTGGCATGAAGGGTTGGAGAGCGAGCTTGAGATGTCATTTTTTCGGCAAATGGAAAGCGCGGCACATGCAAGGCGAATGAGTTTCGCCGCAGCGAGTTAAGAAAGGTTGCGTCACGATGGATGAAGTTTCAAAGAGGGATAATTGCACCATCGAGAGGTGCATAATGTGGCGGCGGGGGCGGCTATTGTCAAGTGGGGCGGACTGACGATGTAATCACAAATTTGGACAAGAATGAGTTTGAAAGTGGGTGGCCTAGTAGGCGGGGGTAAGTATAAGGCTCACGAGTGCAAGAATCTTTGTGGTTCGAGCAAAAGCGTCGGCGTCATGTCAAGTGAAGGGACATTTACCCCTAGCGGTGAGTTTAGTAAGTTTTCTTGTGGCAAGTATACTCTGAGCTTGTGAAGGAAGTGCCCGTAAATTATGGGGAGTAGGAAATGGAGGCAAGGAAGCGGTAGTGGCGGCACAAAGAGGGTCAAGCTATCGGAAGATGGCGAGTGGAAGCCACATGGTGAGCCCCATCACCATTATACCTTATTCTTGGCAGCTATCCAACTTTTGGAGGTGTGAGGGGTGAAATTTGGGAAGCGTGAATGACCTTGTGGATATTCGGACCCAACTAGAGAATGAGAGAGAAGTCGGAACCTAACACTTTCGAAGAGAATATTAAGCGAAGGGCCGTGCAGATGGGTATGACAAGATGGCGCTGAATTAGGGGGCTAAAAAAGCGGCAACTAGCGGCATTAAGCGAGGGAGCAGCGGTCCTTAGAAAACAACGAGCACTAGCGCCCAATTTGACCAAATCGTTAGACTCGACCCTTTTAGGGTGACTTGGGCGATCGATATCCTATCTCCCTCATGGTATTTGTATGAGAGTCGATTGGGAAGAGCTAAAGGTTGTTGATTCTGAGACATTGCCAATTTTGTGGTGACAACGACACGGTGAAATTTGGTACACTCTAGGGTGTGGGCATCGTATGCACATGCGATATGTTCTTGATTGGATGTTGCAAAGCCGCTTACGTCCAACCTTGCAAGGCGGATGGATTTTTCACGAGTTACAATATGCCATATTTAATATGCAAGGTCGCATGCAGCGTTGCCACATTTGACCTTTCGCGGGGAGGGATGGGCAGATGCACACTTTTCAAACCTTCGCGAGATGGAATTGTGGAGGGTGGTGGAGGCAGCGTGAAGGAGAGGCGATGCGGACATTAACGGTTCTTACCACCACCTCGGGGGCGCGGGGTGATTATATTGATCAAAATGACCAATGAAAATGAGATATTACATTTTAGACATGCCAAATTTTGACTGTATCATTTTGTGAATGGCGGGTATAATGGCGTTATTTCAAACAAAGGTGTAATGATGTTATCAAAGGATCGAGTAGTGCTCATAGTAAAAGCATCGAGACTTCCAAATCGCTCTTTCGTTTTTGTTTGTGAGTAAAGGCATTGAGACTTCCCAATCTCTTTTATCTGGAGTCTCTTTTGGTCATGGTTGGATGGTGAGTGAGTCAAAACATAGGCTTCGAAAAAGGAGTAAGCCTGCGCAACCCCTCTTGAATGGTTGTCGAGTCACCGGGCCTTATATTCACGGGCCTTATAAACAATATAGACTTCTCGAAATTCTTGTTACCTCCTTTAGAAGGGCGAGCTTTGCTCTCACTCTCTTTTGCGTGTCTCTGTGTCAATGTATCTTAGATACTTTGCTAGGTTATATTACACAAAGGCAGCGCCAAAATGGGGTCGGAGCAGAAATGGGTTCTAGAGGAGGTTACAAGTTTTTGAGTACTCTATTTTATTGTGGCCACGGAGGATATAAGGCCTAGTGGTTGCCTGCGATTCTGTGGGTTCATTAGATGTTAGTGATTGAAGCAAGCTTTGACTCCTGAATTCAAGCATCGAGACTTCCCGTTTTTCTTTCCCCGGCTCTTTGGGCAATGTAGCTTAGTTTACATGCTAAGTTCCATTGTCCAAAGACGGAAAAATAAGGTGGGGCGTCTCGATGCTGGAGACCAGTCTCGGCGTCGGAGGTGAGGCGCACTCTAATTTCAAGCCAAAGTGGTGCACAGGCGTTGTCCATCTATATAGTGGCTGTTAGGCACCAAATCATGGAACATCCTAACTCCTTCTATTGATGGAGAACCTTGAGCATCACTATGACTTGAAATTGGAGGGCCAGCGTCCGTTAACTTTAGTCGCCAAATCGCCATTTGGATGCCATCTGGACCTATAATTTGTACCTCCACCCATTCCTTTGGGTGGCACATGCCATGCAAACCCATTTGGGTATCGATTGCATGTGCCACCCGGAGGAATAAATGCAATTATAGGTCGAATAACATTCAAAAGCCAATTGGCATAAAGTGTCTACATAACATTTTGGGGTTGCAACGCATTGAGTTGTTAGTGATTTTGAACATCCTAATTAGGGACAGATGCCAATTAGGATTAGTGGACTTCTAATAACTTCGAGACTTCCAACTTTCGCTCACCACTGGCTTAATCTCTTCGAGACTTCTCGAGACTTCAACTCGCTCACCACGGCTTAGTCTCTTTTCGTTTTACTGTTTGGTGTATCTAATTTGCCCCCTAGGATGACGCCGGCTCACTCGGTGGCGAATGGAGATCAAGCGATAAGCTTCGAAGGAGTAAGCCAGGCGCAACCCTCTTGAATGGTTGTCGGTCACCAGGCTTTATATTCTCCATGGCAAACAATATAGGTTCGAAATTCTTGTTACCTCCTTCGGGTTAATTGGATGTTAGTGATTGATGAGTTCAAGCATCGAGACTTCCCAATCTTTCTTTCCCCTCCTCTTTGGGCAATGTAGCTTAGTTTACATGCTAAGTTCCATTGTTCAAGAGGGTATGAGGGTTGGGAACCCAGTCTCTTTCATCGGCACGGGCGTGATCGCCGGGTTAATTGGATGTTAGTGATTGATGAGTTCAAGCATCGAGACTTCCCAATCTTTCTTTCCCCTCCTCTTTGGGCAATGTAGCTTAGTTTACATGCTAAGTTCCATTGTTCAAGAGGGTAAGGGTTGGGAAGTCTCGATCTTCTCTCAGTCTCTTTCATCGGCACGGGCGTGATCCTCTTGAATGGTTGCCAAATCGCCATTTGGATGCCATACGGACCTATAATTTGTACCTCCATTCCTTTGGGTGGCACATGCCATACCAAACCCATTTGGGTATTGAGCATGTGCCACCCGAAAAATAAATCTGAATTATAGGTCGGATAACGTCAAAAGCCCAATTTGGCATGCGAAGTTATTCCGACTTGGGTACCGAAGTACCTTGTGAACCTTCTGATGGATCGGTTAAGTTAGGGCAAAGGCTGTTTGGCCCGCGCATGCGTGAATTGCTTCTCATCGGCAAGATTCGGCGCATGCGAAGAGGCAACAACGGAGGTCGAGGCGGGTCTGATCCAACGAAAAAGAACCGCTAGCGATTTACACATGAAAGAAACATAGAAAGAAACATAGAAAGAACTATCATACATGCCGAAACATTTGTGACAAAAATTATAACCAAAAACTTCTTTTTTTATTAATAGTGCGGGGGCGGTTACAATAGTATGAAAATCCTCAAGACCAATTACAACGGTGAAGATACTCATCACATCATTTTTTTTAGGCGGGCGCCTTCTTCATCGATTTCATCATTTGCGGTTCCATCCTCTTCTTCTTTGGGGACCTAGGTTCAACCTCCGATGACCCTTTCCTTTAGTGAAAGCGTCCTCGGGGCGATGTTTTTCCTAGCCGTTCTCGTTTGTCAAGGTAAAAGCGCAAAGGTGAGTCCGATTTGGATCACGTAAGCGATCACGTCATCAAGCTGCATTGCTCGAACACGGCCGCTACATGTCGAGACTCCTCGGTATCCCTTTATTCGGTGTCCAAATCGAGAATATGGCTTGGTCTATATCATCTTCGTCATCAGCGAAAGTAGATCGTTGAATGTCTTCATCAACATGGCTTGCGGCATTTATTGCAAGCATCTCATCCTCACTTGTCTTGAAGCTGTCCTCTTCCACTTGAATGCATCCATGAAAGAAGCGTAGCTTATCGATTGCGGATGTACCTTTATTACGATTCAATAGCGCCCGTTTGAGAAGTTGTATACAAGTTTATACGCCTTCTTATGTAGCAAGCGATTGCGGGTGACCTTGTGTATGTACTTATAGGCCTCAATTCCTCTCACTTGCACTATTGGAAGATACCAAAAGAGGATAGTCATTGCAATTGCACTACAAGGTATCGATAACTTGCCCATGGGCTTGCCACCATGCATATGATTCCATATTTGGTTCCTTCTTATGACTCTCGGTCGTCGTGAAAGCTCTTCATCGCCCACCTTCCACTTCAGTTACGGTATTGGTTAACTCGGCAATGAAAAGCTTGTAGTCCGAGCTGTTGGGATAGAACATTTTGCAACCTTCTTCCTTGAGCCCATCACTTCTTTATCGTATGCTGGTCCATATAAGTGGTTGTGTGGGTCTAAGGCATCTGTGGCGCCATGAAGATCATTGTATGACTTCTTCCATCGTTCATTGAAGTCTACGAGTAGTCTTGCGCTTAGCATTGTCAAATGGCGCATTGGGACCATCACGTTCTAGGAAGGATTGAATGGGTGCCAACACCTAGACCTTTCGGTGCTTGCCTTCCGAAGAATCAAGGGTTTTGATGGCATGACAAACAGGTTGCATGCACCTCACAACATTTTTACACCTTTCCAAAATGTCTCCGCCCAAGCATTTCTCGAAGGCGGCTGACTTCTTTGTCGGTGTTTAGCGACATTTTCCCTTTACGCCTTCTTTCCCAATCAAAAAACTACGTATGATTAAAGGTTGAGATAATCCAATCGACGACACTTGAGCACTCTTTCAAGGCGGATATAATTGGAACCAAGCGAGGTTTGCCGGGATTCATGAGTGCTAGGCTCTTGGCGCAATGACTTGTAAATGGCATAAATTGCGGCTTCTTTGTGATGAATTTTACAAGCCGTGGCTTTTACGAATGGGATCTTTGAACCACGTGTCTTTGTGAGAACGTCCTTGACAATAGGTTCGAGGCAATGGCATTGGCAACTAGTAGCATACAACCACGGAAATTGGCCTCCGGTAATTGACGCTGGCTTGCAATTAGGCGCGTTATCCATTACAGCAAATATTCTCTTGGTCCAAAACTCTCTATCCGGCCTTTGTTTCACGAAAAATCCAATCTCGGGGTCACTTGGTGGTTTGGTTTCTCGGTTTTCAAAATACTTCACCCCACGGATACGATCATGAAATTAATAAGATGGTCCTTGTTTACATTGCTCAACCATGGAGGTCACTAATGGCTGGCAGCGCTTGGTCTACGACACAACTTCATCTCCACCCTCTCAACCATTTTTCCATGTATTTCATCAACCATTTTATTGTTGGCATGCTTGTATGAAGGCAGTCTAAAAGCGGTCCTGCTTTGGCAACTTCTTGGAAGGCTTCTTTCATTGTTTTATGCTCGAATATGTGGAGGCAGCCCAGCATATATAAAAATGCCTCTACAACCTTGGTTTGTGTCTTCTTCAATTACTACGATGTTAAGCAATGATCAACCCTCTGTTGCTTAAATCTGTCTTCCACTATTTCAATTGTCTCTATCATTCTCATTCTCCCGTGCTTATACCTATTGACCCTAGTCCGTAAGCCGTGAGTCGAATCAAGCAAATGATTTGTTCCAAGAAGTTGAACTTCTGGACTTGAGGAAGTTGAGGGC
This sequence comes from Isoetes taiwanensis, assembly GCA_021234155.1. Taxonomy (NCBI): domain Eukaryota; kingdom Viridiplantae; phylum Streptophyta; class Lycopodiopsida; order Isoetales; family Isoetaceae; genus Isoetes; species Isoetes taiwanensis. Next base: position 6,239,128 of record JAJEKV010000066.1, on the reverse strand, counting down.
ATGCCATGGTGGTGCGGGACCCTATCTCTGCAATGATGCCACCCCGAGCCTTGAAGGTGATCAAAGGTTGACTGGGCCTTGACCCCTAGATTGGCCGAGGCCGAGATTGTTGATATTGATGGGGTTGGCCGAGCTTGTTGATATTATTGTGTGATACGATTATTGCTGTCAGGATGGTTTGCACCTAGGAAACCATTTTCAGGTCTCAAGGGTATTTGATGAGAATCAGCACACCTTCGTGGGTATGATTGCAATATGTTGCACTGCCATAAATTGAGGAGGACCATTGGTGTCGTGGATGGCTGGCAAGATGACCTTTGATATTTGCTGCATGTGGCAAAATAGATCTCGAGTGCATTGAGGAGCAAAACCGGTGCTGAGGCTGAACCGCATTCTAAGGAACCATGACGGGCATGAAAGGTACTCCATGAGAGCAACACCCGCGAGGAGGAGACGCTGACTAAGTGATTGACTATCTGATAGCCTCGCCTCCAAAGTCTTGGGACGCCAGTGTACTCTGGCCATGAGATCTAATGGCGTGAGGAAGTCCTTGCAGAAACCAGACGAGAATCCGGCTTTGCATGGGGGGTACCCCCCGGAGCTTGCTGACCGTAACGTGGAAGGCTTGAGATCACCTACTGACCTCCGTGGGTTGTTGCTGAAGATCATGGAGTTGCTTGAGCAGGAGTTGATCATCGCCCGTGGTGCCATAATGAGAGAAACACGCCTTCATCTCTGCCGCTTTGTTTCCAAAGGGGTTTTGTTGGCCACATGAGCCATCGATGAGGGGCGCCGCACAGAGTAGAAAAGATATAGAACTTGGAGTTGAGGCTGAGCGAGCCATTGAGAATGGCCAACGCCTCAAATTCCTCCATGAGCTTGGGCACTTTGATCCAAAGGCTTCCCTTTAGTATTTCCAAAGGTGGGATACATGTGAGCTTGAGAGTTTGAACAGAGAGGGAGGCGGTCCTGTGCATGGGAAGTGTGTGAGCATAAGCAGGAACATAGTTATGTGGGGACGTTTCTGCTGGCCGAACAAGGCTTATGCAAACGTAAAACCCCGAGGGCCGTGAGAGAGGAGCTGGCCCCTGTATGCATAATCCTCATGGGAGCCCTCCTCTTCATTAAGCTTGAGATCAAGTAAGATTGTAGACAGAAGGGCATGCTGGAAAAAGATCTTTAGAAGTCCTGACACTGGACATGGGGAGGGCCAAAAGGGACATAGTAGCTCTATCCTCGGGCAGTAGAGGAGAAGCGCTAGTTGCCGTGTAAGGTAAAAGGGTGTGACCCGGGAGGATATGTAGGGAATGTAGGTGCTTTCCTGAGTTTGGAAATAGTGAGGAGAGGGCTGTATGATGTGGCGACCGGGTTGAGAGCAATGCTTTACAATAATGTGGGAGACCCTCGGGCGAAATCTGTTCACGAGGAGTAGGGCAGCGTTTTACTCATGCTCTTGAGCCGACACCTCCTTCAATATCATAATGGTCGCATATGTCTCGGAAGCTTCATCGACGATGGCGCCCAAGCGAGCCGCTTGGCAAATAAGTTCTTCGGGGTGAGGAAAGTAATGCCAGCGCATATAGTGAAGAGAAGGGAAAGAAGAAAGAACAAACCCGCAGCAATGCCATAGTGTTTAGGGTCCTGGGTTCGATCTCCCAGAAGACAGCCCTCCATGAGGACCCTTGATCAAAACAGGAGAGTCCCGGCCGAAGGTGTCACGCTGATTTTGCAAAGGAACAAAAAGAGAGAAACAGGAAAGACAACAACAAACAAAGGAAGATAACGATGCTTTCTTGATATCATTGAGTGTACATGAGCTCTCGGAAACGAGAGAAAAGACTGACTAGAGACAAGGACTAAAACTCATCTAGAAAACTGAAGCTCTATCTCTACATCTATATATATAGTACAAACTTTGGGCCCAAAATAGGTGTTTGGCGATTTCGCAACCAACTCCCCTGATCAAAGCCTGATTTTCGTGGAAACCGGGCAAAGGCCTTCTTTACATGCCCGGAATCACGCTAGAAATTGCCTCCCCGCAGTCGCCATTTATCCGCTCCGCTCCTTCTTTGGCTGGTCTTGGGCGTGGGTCTTGCGGGCTCTTTTTGATGGTTGACCCGGACCATGCCTTATTCCCCGCCTCGCCCAGGAGCCCATGAATAGTTCCACTGCACGCATGTGACTAACATTATCCCTACCTTAACCTTGAAAAATTAACATGCTTTTTGACTTATAATTTGAACTTTGGAATTAGTTTTGATAAGAAAAAAATAAGGAACGTTACTCATTCCTCAAGTACCTAGTATGGGTACTTTGACATGTTCCCAAGGTGCGCACACACACACACACACACACTCATTTTTCTCTTTTTTTTTGAGCAAAATGGAGGATGGTACGATGATTAATAGAAGTTCCATATTCGACAAACTATAATCTAAATTATATTCTAAAGTTGCATATAGAAATGTAGTGGCATTTTTGTACTTTAGGATCGCTTCTATCACTTATATTTGATTGTCAACAACTCTTTATACGATGTGATAGGGATAATGTTGATGTTTTCCGACAATAAGGATAATTCAACAAAGGTCAAATCCAAATAGAACCCTTTGATAGGACCTTTTTCTTTTTTTTCTTTTCCTCTCTTTTCTTTTTTTTTTTTTTTTTTTGAATGGCTTTTCTTAATTTTTAAACGCGTGATTTTTATAAAAAGACATTTGATGTCTCTAATCAATGAGCTTAATGTTTCCCCAATAGCGACATGGGGACCCCAGAACATGTCCGATGATGTCTTGATAACATTGTCATTGATAGAAAGAAGAATAGACCAGAAAATTTTTATAGTTTTGTATAATCTAGACTATTTAGACGTTATTGGCATAATCTACACTATTAGACTATAAATATTGGTTTCCATGTGATAATAAAACCAACAACAACGAGCAAATTTGTATTTATTTATATGTGGGAACATAATAAAGCTTATTATATAAAGGTACTTTTGATAGTAAACTAAGTTGGCATTTAAAATAATATTTCGTCAGTTTGCCCATTTGTTGTACCATTTTGCATAAACAATTTTTCAATGGCAATGCTTTGAATGATCACATGGATTACTAATATGTAACATTGTCTTGATGGGAAAGCGCATAAGCCATTTTCACAATGGCATATCTATTGATTTCCAGTCTAGTCTAATTTACTAGAGTTTCTGTGTTGAGCTATAGAGAGCCATGGAATCAACATACCAAAAAATAACCTGAACTTGATAAGTTTTATATTGATATCATATCCATAAAATGCCTTCATGTATGGCCCTTTCCATATTTTTTCTTTTGAAGGACAACAACTATTAACATGCATATAATATGGTGATGACAACAATATGGGACTAGTAACCCAGAGGATTACTTAATCTAAACATAAACAACTAATAACCCCCATACATGTATTGTATCTTTTAAGATGTTTAACACTAGAGTTGTTAGGCAATGGACAAAAAAATAGTGCATTTGCACTGCTCACTTTCAAATTCATATAAAATCAATGGCTCAAAATTCAATAAAACCCTTCCTAGAAATTCATATATGGCAGTCATATTCCATATAAAAATATCTAAAATCTATCTACCTCCATTCTGGAAGTTATGCTTTAGGTGAATCCAAGGGGTCATGCCAAGACTGGCCGAGATATTTACATAAGGTAAAACCGTTTTTAATGAAAATATTTTTTTTGATTTTTTTTTCAATATTTTCTTATTTTTCTATGCGAAGTTAGAGAGTACAACACAAAATCGCACCTCATTCCAAGGTATGAGAAGGAAGATAGAGTTTATTTAACATGACTGGTCAAAACTGCTTTTCGCCTTTTTATGGACCAATAAATTTCTTAACGGAAATTAGAGATCTATATTACCAAGCGAAGGCTTGCATCTATAAAACGATATAGCTCATCATGAAAGATGATCTACATACACTATTATCATACTTAACCTACAATACTTCCCGGGCAGCAAAACACAATAATAAGTTTATGATAGCAAGAGAAATGTAGGTTTCTTTTGTGTTTTTCGCTATATATAACATCAAGAACCTCTATGCACATGTATTATTATATATGAGTTGAAAGCGAAGTGTTATCTTGATTAAATGATTCAAATTTTGACAAGTTCAAGTATTGACCATTAATGGTCCATGGATATTTATATTTTTGCAACTACTATGTCACTTTCACATCAAATTTGAGATCTATGTTCACAATGAAGCCTTGCATTTTATAAAAATATAGCATTTTCTAAATGATGAACTATCTATATAATTAGCATACTTAAACCCAATATCGTAGTAATAAAACACAACCAAATGTAGAGAATGCATGATTAACTACTACATATATATAGGTTGATAAAATTATAATCTACGAGATATAAGTGTAGTGTGTGTATAGCGTGCATCTTTTATTACCCCTTTTTAAAGATGATATAATGAAGTTTTACTAAATCATTTTAGATTTATTTTGTCCCCGAATTCTATATAAAAGATTCTTTTAGTCAACATTGAAATCATTATTACTTATGAATGCTTCAAAAAACATCGAACTATAGCTCTTAGAGTCAACAACTTATGACCACAAGAATTAGGCCAAAACTTATAATAGTAAGAGAGAAATAATTCATACCTTCAAACAAGTCTTTTGAGCAAAATTGGGTATATATTTCATCTAATGTCATATATGTAGCATTATAACAAGGGTTTTTTTGTGTTTTTAAAAAAATCATTTTCTTTTAAGGTTTTCATATATGATTTGGTGGTCGTATTCATCCGTGTACTAAATAGTATTTCTAGAGTGCACCCTTTTGTAAGTCCGTGTTGATTTTAGAAAATTAACAAAAACTGTGGTGAATATCCTCCCATTAGTTTTAGGGTTTTTTAGGGTTGTGTGGATTAAGGCATGACCATTTTAACTTGACTTTTTAAATCCCCATGTGTCAACTCCATTTAACTATTTTGAACTAACTGCTTATTTTTTATTTTCTTTTAAACCTAACGGCGTGTTAGAGAGGGGGCCCACAGCATTTAACCGCCTTCCGTAGCCATAGAATCCAGCCCAAATCATCAAGGCACATCCCGATTTTGCCTTCTTAGGGATTCTTAGATCATTTCACCCAAAGAATCTGCATAATTTCGTGAGTGTACAGCCGATTCTCTCTTGAGTTAGGGGTTTCAAGTTATGTATCGTTGAATCCGGATCCAAGCACCAACAAGTTTGTCCCTTTCTTCATCATGCAAGCTATAGCAAGATTCCGTTTGGGTTTATAGATCATTTCTACCGTGCATTAAATCACATAGATATAATTTTTTCAAAAATTTCTAAGCTGCTCATGCTTGTTGAGGACCAGCTTTGGATGGCATGTATTATCGAGAACGTAACCCCAATACTAACATTTTTCACATGTTGCGTGGTAGCGTGGAATGTTTTGATAATCAGGGTCCTTGGTAAACCCGCAGCAAACTAAACAAGGGACCCGGTGTTTACCTGGGATGTTGGCAAGAAGATAAGAGGTTGGTCTTACTTTTGTAAATGGCAATGGATCATTTGGATTTTTCCTATTCGATAGGGGATGTCTGCTTTTTACATTGTCGGCCCATAGAGTTTATATTTATACCGGCCAAGGCAGCAAAAGAATGATCAATTTCGGACGTAGATTTTCAATGGTAAATGAAATGCCTTCCTATTATAACTTAGAAGGCATCTCATATTACTATTTTGCAAATATAACATCCGGATAATCTAGGTATGGTGGATCCTTCATCTCACCCATATAATCATGAGCTATTTCAAAGCCGAAGCTTTGGGCTTCCATTCCATGGCTATGGTAGATTTTTGGTTTCAAAATCTCTAAGAGGATCATGCCGATATGCTTGCATTGGTGGAGGGAATGAGATTTAGATGCCACATGAGATTTGGTGGTAGATCCCATTATTATAAAGCAAGAATCAAGAATTACCGGTTTTCCTGGAGGGAGTAAATATGTTTTGAAAGTGATATGCTTCAAGTTCTTGAAGAGCATGATCCTAATGTTGATACATATAAGAAGATGCTAGAATACATGTACGTATTGAACCTCCCCTTTCTCTTCAATTGTTTTTACCAAAGGGTTGGAAAATCTCACCGGTCATTTATTATTTTATATAACTCAATCATGGATTGTCTGGCTTTGCAAGTTCATGTTGTATCTTGTTGCTACTTGTAGAGTGTATGGCATTGCGTAATTTAATACATGAAGCCTCGATCTATCTTCTTTTTTGGCAATTTGGGTTTTATGTTATGATGAACCTTTTTCACATCTTGTATCATGTTGGTCATGTAGAATTGTTCTAGTTTGAATCATCCTAGGAGAAATTGACTACCTTTGTCCGTCAATTGTTTTTGTGAAGTTCTTTGTCAAAACACCCTTTCTTACCTAATGTCTGAGAACTTCTGATCTTGATCATGACAAAAGCAAGCTGTTTGTGCAGTTACACAAATACTTTGGAAGACATTGAATTGGATCAGGTATTCACATTTGACTAAATCTGAGCTTTATCATTTCTTTATTTCAAACACTTATGCTTGTTCTATGCAGGTGGAGGAGATGTTTGATGCAAAGATTATATACCTTCTATTTCTGTTACCCATCATGCAACCATTGCACATCATTGTATTTATATTAAAACAAGACAGCTTTATCATCCTAGGCTTGTCTCATATAATTGGATGACATGCACAAGTGTTTGCAAATTATCAAAAAGGGTTTCCAGTTTGATGCAGTTTGATGCCGCAGTAGCAAATGCTCTTGTGGACATGTATGCAAAATGTGGTGTGATTTGGCAAATTCTAAAATACTTTTTATAACTTGAGTATGTGGTGCAGCACCATAGTTTTTTTTCAATGCGTTTATCTTGTTTTTTGCTGATTTTGTTAGGGCCCGAAGGGCCCAATTTTTTTTTTTAACTACCAACATATAATTAACAGTGACATTATTACTACAAACCATTGCATCCAACACATTTAAATGAAAATCCCCCTGAAACCCCTTTGGTTTGGGTGCATATTCACACGGGGGGTTACGTAGGGCAGCGAGAGCCCCTAAAAACTTACAATACATGTACAAAATTAACACCATTAAGTACATTCCCTCAAATCTTATAGTATTTTGCAAACCTCAAGATACAGTATACAAAAACTTGTACATGCATACCCCACAAACGAGGATCGCTATGTATGGTCCAGATCTTGGAATAAAGGGCAAATATGCCCATCTGACATACAAATCAATATGTTTATCATAAAAAATCATTTGCTTTTGATTTTAGCAAGATTTGGAACTGCTAGAAAATATGAAGAATGCAGTTCTTGACTAGTACGAAAACTGCTAAATTGTATGAGGTTTAGACAATTAACACAACATATGGGTGAATCCATTGGTAATTTTCTTCCAGATCATAAAGAATCAAGTGAAGATTCAAAAGGTGGTGGTAAATTGCAAAATGGAGAAGTTCCTCTCTAGGTATATGGGTTTAAGTGGCAGAGGTACGATGGACAAATTCTGGTCCATGGACCACAGATGGTCCAATGGACAACTCCAGTGTTAATATGGGTTTCCTCTAAGGAAAATGGTTGAAAGAATTAGAGATATGGGTGAATATACAATTTGGAGGCGAGATAGCAATGGTGAATTGTTTACTTAATATAATATATGAAATGAATAGAATAGAATAGAATAGAATAGAATAGAATAGAATAGAATAGAATAGAATAGAATAGAATAGAATAGAATAGATTAGAATAGAATAGAATAGAATAGAATAGAATAGAATAGTTTTTTTTACGTCCAGGGAGACCAATACAATGGGCTAGTACAATCATTACTACTAGGATTAAAAAACCCCTGCCTCAAAAGGTTTTCAAGGGAAAAACCTTTGCAGTAATGATGATACTAGACAAGCGGAGATAATGACTATTGAGGGCTTAGTAATTGCAGACGTTTATCTAGAACCTCAAGTATGTATAATGCCAAGTCATGCACAGATGGTGCTCTGAGAAGTTGTGGAAGTGTGGAATGGAATGCTAAGGTCAAAAAATGATTCCGGACTATCTCAAAAGCAAGGCAACTCAGAAGAGTATGGCTTTCATCTTCAATAACCTGTAACTGGCAACAGGCACATAGTCTCGCTTCTCGCGGCAATTGCGGCCGCTTCCATCTACCTGTCTCAATCCGTAGATTCGACAAATTTTTGCCACAATTATTAGCAATGTGTATATGAAAAGTAATTGCTTCGTTAAACATCATTTCGTTTAGACTAAATTTAGATTAAGTTATTTACATTCTTTCAAATGTCCAATTCACTTAAAAAAAGTTTGTTTGCATTGTTCTTAAATGATATCGACATGTTCATCATTACTGCATTGCATAGGTTTATGGCACATTGGTCAACCAAAGTTTATTTGCATTCCTTTTTCATGATTGCAACATGGTCATCATTATTGTTCTTGCAGATTTAGGGCAAGTCACCGACTTTTCATTATATATACAAACAATGTATTTGCACTGAAAGACTAGCATACCAAATACAATTTGATGTGTGGCAAATCCTTTGTAGAGCCTCCATCTGTCAGATTGTTGGGAAAATGTCTCCCTTGCACCTATTTATAAACACTCATTTAATACACCAACTATAAAAAGTTTTCATTGTCCAACTCTCCACATCTGCAAGGCATGTGTTGTCTACAACTAATGTGGAATAACTTCAAGTAAAATGGCATTCCTTCACAAATGTGATGTAAGATTCAAGTAGAATAGTTCACTAAGTTTCACAAAGTGAACACTAGTTGTACTACATATCAAGATGTTGAAGTGCTTGAGGAAAAATACCTACCACATATGAACACTGACTTTGTGGAAGTTGTGCAAGGACTGCTTAGTTCACATTTAGATAATCAATGCATCTAAGATTGGCATCGATTCGAGCCATCGGATCAGCATTATGGAAAAGGACAAGCCATCTATATAAGTGATATTCATTCTTGTGGCCATTTATCTACGCTCACAACAACATTTCCTCCCGGGCTGATTTTTGTGTTTTTTGCTAGTCTCTTACTAGAATTGATATACTTAGTCAATTATCCTCTATAATTGCTTCCTACAGATGAATATTACTATTACATGGAGTACTTTAGACATGGCTGTGATGACTTAGAGCAATCAAGATTGCATTCATTATCCAACTCGCTCATATAAAGGACATGATTTATGGAAAAGGAAGGAAGGAAGGAAGGTTCTTTTATCGTCCGCGGAGGCCAATCGGCCTATGGGACCCAAATTACACTAGTGCAGCAAGCCCGTTGCTACCCGGATTAAAAAACCCCCCCTTATGAGGGAAAACCATCGCAAGAACAAGCTCGGGCCGGCAGCCGCATAAATATACATATATTACATGAATTCCCAAGACTCGTAGGCCTGGGGCGAGGTGAGTCCGCAGATCCAAAACCTCCTGGAGGTAGGTGCCAAGGGATCGAATCGACGGCAGATCGAAGTAGCTTTCGGTGGGGCGCACTGTGTCGCACCAAGAGAATGTAGCGAGCCCAAATCGACTATAGGTCGGATGCTCGAAGGCATGGCTTTCATCCTCAACAACCCCCAGCCGGCAACACCGACAAAGCCTCGCCCCGGCGCTGCTCTCCAACCCACCCCACTCGCCTCAAGCCGAAGATGGTGGGCCCCGTCCGGAATGGACGCCATGATCCCGCGCTTCTTCATGGGCAACCGAGAACGCAGTAGAGCCGTGGGCCTCAACCGTGGTGGGGTTTATGTGCTGCTTGTAGTGTGCCACCTTTACCGCTCCTGCAGCATGGTGGTCCCGCAGCTTCCCCAGAAACAAGAGTCCAAGTACCCCTCGCCTTATCCCGCCGGGCTGCCTCAGTGGTGCACTGGATGCACCTAGTGCTGTTTACTGCTCCAGCTTAGCCACCGGGCTCTCTTTGTCCTTCCAACAAGCCCCGAGTCATTGCGGGCTCATCGCCACAAGCCAGAAGCTGCGCGGGAGCCGAGCGTCGCCCATATATGGGCCACCTTCTCGAAATAAACAATGTGTCTATCGAGGGCCGCATGCTGCAGGGGCATGAATCCTGTCTCCTGCAACAAGATCTGATATGGAACTGAGGGCTTGACCCTAAGTGCCCGCGTCAAAAATGCCTTCTAGACCTGCTCTAAGTCGTTCCAAGTCGCCAAAGACACAACTGGGCCCCACACCTCTATCCATCTTACCATCTTACCATCTTAAAATATTCATCTATGCATATTGTTTACATCACACTTCCTTATTAAAAAAAATTTGATTTGAAGTGCCAAATCACGAGCATGATCCATTTCACTAAAGAACCAGATAAATAATTGAGAATTAAATTGAATTCTATCATCCATGAAGAACAAGAGGCATGTGTGACCCCTATAAATAACACAACATGCCTATTACTGCCCAGGATAGGGAAAAAAAAAACACTGCTTCAAAGGTTTTTTAAGAGAAAAAACCTTAACAGTAATAAGCCCTTTGATAAACTATACATTCATACAAGTCAGTGAAGTTAAAGGAACAATTGAGGTCACATGTCTAGCATCTTTAATGCCACTACTGAAGCCATCTACACTACACATGTAGCGGTTAGTTAGATGTAATCAACCTGATATATCGTGTCAAGGTAGGCGCAAACTTTGAGCAATTCTAAAAAGTGTGATACTCAACTTCAAAGCATTTGGCAACATTAGCAGATCTTATTTTCTTGTTCCTCCCAGGCCCATCCTTCAACTCCAAGGCACTATGCCCCAGTCCGTACTATGTTTCTTCGTAACAAATATGTTAAATACATTAAAGGTTTGATAGAGTCTATTAACGCCCTTGTAAGCCCTTCCCAAATTTGAAATTTTGTTGGTACCGAATCTATAACAACAGGCAAGAACCCGTCCATGAATGTTATCCGAACTTGAGATTCACGCAACCTAACCTCTTTGTCGCATTTAATCAAAGTGGTTCACATGTAATTCCCATTTGTTATTTTAAAACCTCGTAATTTTACACCAAAAGGACATGCAAAAAGTTTTCGGCCTCTATAACTATAAAAAAAATGAGTTTTCCTTTGCGAGGGTGGGTCCAAGCATCTTCTCTCTTTCCCGCTATTTCTCGGATCGCGAGTCGAGAATGCCAAGAGCACAACCTAAATGAAGGAAATTATTTACACATTCAAAACAAAGTTGTAGTTCGAAAAGAATTTTTATTTATAAATGAGATGGTTACAATCTATATTACATTGGACGAAGAGACCATGGTGGTCATGATGTCACTACAGTTACATCATCGTGGTAGGTGTTCCACCATAGAGGAACAATCCGTGGGGCATCTTGTTGCCTTCTATAAGCTTTGGGGGCAACCTGAAGAACGTGGAATGCCTCACGAGGAGGTGCCTCGCGAATCACCTGCTGGCATATCCAACCAATTTTTTTACCCTCCTCTCGCATCCTTTCTTCAATCATCGGGTCAAATATGCTTCCCAACCTCTGTGGATGTCATGCAATGCTTGCAGGATCCTTTGTGGTTCTTGGAGCTCTAAAATCTTCTTTCTCTCGTCCTCATCTTTTGAGGTTCTGTAATACATGCGATCATGAGAAAGCTTATCCCAAAGCCCTGGTAAGAGTGTAGCTTGAGCCAGATCTGTGCCATGTTCTCTGCCACCTAGAAGAGAGGAAGTCCATAGTTAACAATTACGGTGCCATTAACCATGAGTAATGAAGAAAAAGTTGCAAAACTGAAATAGTTTGGAGATCATTCATTCTATTTAGATGTGTCCAATCATACACATACATACAAATGGCTTCATCTTTTGGACAAGTAGTGCCTTTCGAGAAAGGCCCTAAGAAGACAATATACAAGTGTTTTCATTACAGAATATAATACAATTTTTCACAACTTTTCATAATTTCTTTTGCAACTCAGAATTCATTGATCTTGATCACCATAATATTTTACGTCCACAGCCCTCATGATCACGCTGCTTTCCGCATCAACCTCCTTGTGCTTCAGATAGTTCCGTAGTACATCGGCCACCAGAATGGAAAACATGGACTCAGCCAACACTGAAATGAGATCGTAAGACAACCACTTATCCGTTTCATACTCTTCTGCTCGATAACTTTTTGTAATAATGGCATTATCTGAGTTATGATAATGCTTGTAGGCATTGTCGCCTATGATAATAGTGTTGTGTTTGTTGAAATTCTTGTAAGCTTCATAAATTCTTTCCAACCTTTTCAGTATAATAGGCTTCCCATTCATGATAGCCAGATCGAGGTCGTTCACGTGCTCAACCTTTTCATTGCCACAAATAAACTTGAACTTCAAAACAAAGCGTGCCAAGTACACAAGGACATTGACAACATCTTTCTATGCCATACAAGACCATATGGCCACTTTGATCCCCCTGGCCCGTGCATCAATCAATAATTTCTTTTGCTTGGGGCCGAGGATAGACGATCTTATTCTCAGATCTTTGACGGCTTCTATGAGGTGTTGAGCTCGAGAACATGACCATCTTGATACACTACTACAGCCTGTGACTCCATTTACGCCAAAAATTACAAGTTTTATGGGCCCTCTAGGTCCCAGCCGAGTTTGGCTCTAACCAGATTTTTTGATCGGATCTAGAGCCGTGGATCTTGATTCTTTCAAGTTCTTTGTCGCGGGCTTGTAATCGCTTTTTGTAGCAATCTCTTCTTATGGACTATCTTTTTTAAACGGTGTCCTCTTGTGCAACAAAATCGAGCTCAGATCCCCGTGACTATGACAATGATGATGATGCTGATTGATTTCATTCAATGTCCCTGAAATTATAAAAGCCATTTCAGTTAGTAATGTCAAACGAGGGTGGTGGGGGTGGGATTTCTAGACTCGCGAGTTAGGAAAGGCCCGATGTGAGAAAACGAAAAGCTTCCATACTTGGGGGGTTTTCGACTAAAAAACAACGAAAACTTGAGTCATTCGAGCTTGGAAAGATTACTGATCTCAGCCAAAGATTCTCCATTATTTGTTCTACTATCAGTTCATCCAAGCCCTTGATATGTGAAGGTCCACCTTTGCTGTCTTTCTCTTCTTTATCTCCATCATCTTTTTCCTTATTGTTTCCATCCGTCTTTCTATTTTGAAAATGGTAATGAAGCAGATCCAGGTACAATGTAATGGTCTTGACCAGATCCTTAATACCAACCACAGATATTGGCTTCATTCCATATAGTATAGCCCCTTGGGAGAACAGGTCATTCATGTACCACTCGCACATAATCTAATCTCCCTCGACCAAGCTTGTAATGAAGTACTTGATGACTCTCGGCCGTCTAGGAATCTTGTGTATTGGACCTATAGCACCATCAATGTTGACTTTGTCAAGTGAAGGCACATCCTCCATAAACCTGTCGCCCTTCCAGGGTTCCATATTTTCCTAAGAGACCATAAATTTATCCATATAGTGATGCTCGATTGACCACCACTTGTCCAAGTTTGCAGTTGATCATGAAACCAAAACCAAAATTATATTGGCAAAACTTGGTGCCTTTGGCAGGCCAACTCTACGCTCATGTTCTAGCTCATATCGGTTGGAAATTAATATTGGTTGCCCACTACGAGAATGCAGTTGTTTGATTGCCCGACATGTAGAAGATCAAGAAACTGAAAGTATCCAGCTCCATCATATCCAGACACGTCTTGTATCACTGTTCAAGATCTGTTTTTTCATAGAATAAGGTGGGGTCTTCAATCATATTTATAGAAAATAAGGCCACAGACCCAGCCGCTAGTTCCAGACCACTGAATCCCTTGTGATTGAAGGTTACCAAGTAAGGAGAGAAGCTATCATCTATTTTAATTGGCATCACCCCAAATCCAAGCTTGCGCTTCAGAAGCGCCATAGCATGTTCAGGAAAGGAGGCGATTTTGATGTTCTGCTTCAGCTTAGTATTGATGTAGGGCTAGCATAGCCGGTTTAATTTTTTTCATGTCATCCGTGATCAAGTGAGGCCTTCACCTTATAGTATCAAAATCTTGGCTCGTGGTTGGTAGCAATATTGTAGAATTCTGCGGATGCCCTCTTCTAATGCATTATCTCTTCAGACCATCGATAATCCTTTTGCATCCCGCAGCTTTTGAGCTCCTTATCTTCCTTAGCAAGATAGTCCCATCCAAAGATTTTGCTCAGATCCGGTGGTTTCTTTTTGTCCGCTAAGCCCTCAGATACTTTCCATGAATTATGTGGTCAAACAACTTTGGGATTGTCCTTGTCCAAAGGAGTCTCTGTCTATTTTTCTTAGATAGCTTCATTGCGCATAGAATGAGATCATACAGATCCAATAAGGATTCCCTGCCTTTTCTTGTTGTTTTCTTCTTCTCTCATCTTCATCATCTTCCTCATCATCCTCATGGCCTAGAAGAACATGTCTACACAACTTCTCGAAGGTCTTCCACTTATCTAAGGGAGTTTTTTTTCCCTTTAGGGTGCTGAGGACAACCTAGTGCCTTCCAATGTTGCCGAGTATGATAATCTGGTTAGGATAGCAGTTGCAATAAATAAATAGAACTAAGTCAGCTCAGTCATTTTAAAGATCTAACAGAAAGCATTGAGGCCAGAGGATTGGGATCTTTTTTGACTTGCGAGTCGAGAAAGTCCACCGAAAGGCAAATATAGGGGACGTGAGAAAGTCTCAAGTACAAGGGACTTGGGTCCTTTCTAAGCAACCCCCCCCTTCCGAAAGGCAATAACATAAGACTTAGGCCCTTCTCGACTCATGCGAGTCGAGAAAGTCCACCGAAAGGCAAGTACAGCAGACGTGGAGACTTTCTCGACTCACGAGTCGATAAAGTCCTCAAGTACAAGGGACCTGGGTCCTTTCTGGGTAAAACTTCCCCGAAAGGTACTAACATAAGACTTGCGGCCCTTCTCAACTCAAGGAAGTCGAGAAAGTTCCCCGAAAGGCAAATACATAGGATGGGGCTTTCTCGACTCGCGAATCGAGAAAGCCTCCCGAAAGGCAAATACAAAGGATGGAGGCTTTCTCGACTCGAGTCTAGAAAGCTGTGAGTCGAGAAAGCCCCCCATCCTCAATATTTACCTTCGTGGGGCTTTCGGACTGAGTCGTAGAAAGCCTTGATAAAGGCCAAAGATATCTATGTAGTCGGCACTTTGCCGCGACATTGTATTCCTCGAAGTGGCTAATGCTAGCAAGTTCTGGGTGGATGGTGTGACCGGCCGACAACACTCGCGACCACGATTTGTAATATCGATCCTTGATCCTCCGAGGGATCTCCTTCGCTTGCAATACTTGTGTTACCCTCACGAAATGATGGCCATCCACAACCTAGGACCTCATATCTTTAGCCTTTAGGTCTTCCTCCATGCTCCATCCGAACAACTCACATGTAGCTCTTTTCCCGAATGGAATCACGCCACGCAAGATCGGATCCGCCACAAAAAAGACGCTCATGAGGTTATGTATCTCCAAGATGTGAGTTTCATTGAATTACTTGTGATTGTAGAGGACCACTTCATCGGTCAAACCTTTCAGCGCCTTATACCAAAGAAGAACTTGTGGCCAATCCCCTGGAGATAAAATCGAGCCGGGCCGCTCCATCTTCTTGGCCCTCCTCCTCTACTCTTTATTTGCATCATCTCACCAAGAACGGGAGTCTACCATTTCACATCATCATCCGCTTCAGAGTCCTCTCAGATAGCTTTGAGATTCCATACTACATTTGAGTGCTTTAAACTCTTAAGCATGTTGGATGTGAAGATCCTGTGTTGAACAACTTCTCTCTTACCCTGGAAATTTCCATCCCGAGCTCCCTTGAGGTGAGTCTGCCAGCCTCCTTCATCCCTTCCAAATCCTTCCAGCCTAAGTTCTGGTAATTTATTGGCGCCGGCCTCTTGTCAATTCCCTTGGCCTTGCTCATTGATGAAGAAGAATAATTTGAAACTGAAAATTTCTTGGTATAAAACTTTACCTTTACTACATTTTCCACACACAAAGTGAGATACTGTTGATCTGGAGCAGCAACAGAAAGGATTACACCGACCTTCTTATACTCGTCGTCGACATTTTTTTTACCCTTATGCCAAAACAACAAATATTTTTCTTTCCTACATGTTGTTACTTTCACAACCCACCAGCAATCCGCAGGGGTTTCCAGAAGTTGTGTCTTCAAACATTCGAGGACAAAGAAAGGAGTTCTACCAATGATAATGAGGGACTCAAACGTAAATGTTGCAAGACAAAATATCATCAAAATAGGTCGGCGCAAGGACTCAAAATTGAAAACTTACTGAGAGATGCAGGCTTTCGCTTCTTTGGGTTGCTAAACGTCGAGTCTGATCTCCCGCCTTGCTTCTGAGGTGGAGTTGCCATGTCTTGCCGGCAGCGCTGTTTCTTGTTGCTCGAATGCTCTAAACTGCTTCTCTTTTGGGATTTTGTTATTTTGGGACTGCATATAAAAACATGTTCCAGCATATTCTTAAATTTGAAATTAAGGACACACACTCATTGAAGGCAAAATAGGGGGGGTGAGGGTACAACATAGCCATCCTTAGTCCGCCCAAATGCCAATACGAATATCATCTTCATTTTGTGGAATTCATTCCGACGGGCACAAAGGAGTATATCGAGCACTAGCAGCTGGAGCCGGAGATAGATTCCTCTCGACTGCTTGTGATGGCGCCAAACGCTGTAAGCTCCTAACGTTGCATGAATCTATAGCTCCATCTAACTTAGGCATGCTACAAACCGCCTCTATGCTCGGTGCTTAAAACGCCAAAATTAGTGACCGTAATTTAGCATCGTAATTAGAATCATAACTAGCCTTCAATTAGAACCGAATTGGCATCATAAGTAGACTCAAAATTAGAGACGTAATCAGATCGTAATTGAAGTCTAATTAGCATCAAAATTTAAGTCAAAATTGAATCAATTTTGTCTCTGACTTAGAGTCAGTTCTAACATCAGAATTTAGAATAGTTGTGGCGTCATAACAAAGTCAGTGCTTTCGTCAAAATTAGAGTCAGCCCTTTGTCAACATATATTACATAGCTCAAGAGGCCTAAGGATTTGAACCTTGACATTGTCATTTAGTCTACCAACAAAAATCATAAATCTCTATAAACAAAGTAAACTATAACCTTTTAGATATAGGAGAAAATACTAATTGTTTGAAAATAGACATGCGTATTTAGATACTAAACATAATATCCATCCTACCCATGTTTTTATTGTGGTGCAAACTAGTTTTGCCCTCATAATTATTAAATTAAAGGAATTTCATGACTAATTTCCAACTATATAATCAAACATACATGTGATATATCAATTGCATTGCTAGAGCATTGTCCCATATATAAATAGATGATGCTTTCTTTCAGAAAACAATATCATTACAACATTTTGAGATGACAGGAGAACATGAGGAATCCTGTGATAATCTTGAGACTTCTCTACTAGATGGTTCATCATCTGGAGCATTCTTCCCAAACAAAGGCAATTTCATTTTATCCACTTCTGCAAAAAGGGGATAAAATGCGAACATTCCGAACAATGTTACAAAATTCATGCCAAGCCCCAACAACTTTATTATCTATATAGACGACTTGCCATCCGCTGTCTGGGTCATCAAGTGCTTCTTCAATACCAAACAAATTCTGTAGTTCTCGAAAAAAGTCTGTATAACCTTCAAACTTTGAAAGGTCTACCGCACGGCCTATAGCCACTCCTTGGCTGTGCACCTTTGTGCATGTCCTCGTCGAGAAAGATGGCCATATCTTTGCTTTTCTTCATCTATCATTTTTTATGTGTTGTAGCATCTTGAAAGTTGTTCAACATTGTCTTCCAATGTGTAGATGCCTGTAACAGGAGCTGATTCGCCTTGAATTTTCATGCTTTCAACAGAAGGGTCATCTGAGGACGGCAAAAATCTCGGGCCGCCGCCGCGGACCTGGTGCTTATGGACCGCCAAATTCTCAGATCGATGTGCATGTCGCATGTTATCCCTTTCGTCTTTGAGCTGCTGAGGAATGTGCTTGAACGCTCCATGTAACATCCAAGCCTTGAATATTCTAAGGACTAGTAGCGCAAATGATCCTCAACGAAGAAAGATTTCATATGGCTTTCTTGCAAATTCAACAAACAGGAGAATAGGAGAAGTACAGACATAGCCTAGAAGGTTGACCTGGAGTATAAATGTCAGAGACATCCTCTTCTCTATAGAGCTGCTCCAGAATCAGCCCCTTTCAATCTATTATAATTGAAAGTTGTCTATGAGTAAGGCTTCAAAACATAAACGCTCTCCATTCCACCGTGTAAGTTTGTATACGTACAATGATCAACAGAGGTAAAAGAACTTGCGCAGAAATAAAGGTAAGTGATCTAATTTATGTAAGCTACAATGATTGTATATTTAAAATGGATAATTTGTCAACCTAAATCTTGTTTGTCAATTTTATATAGATACAAAACATCATTATCTACCATTGTCCAATTTCAAATTAAAATTTAGTACTACAGTAAAAGAAATAAACATATGTTTGTTATCGCATCACACATTTATGGCTCTGAGATGTAGGTTTATTGAGCAGCGTCTCCCTCACAAATCTCATTGTTTTAAATGAACACAAAACAGAATTATAGGCCAAAGAGGAAGAATATAGTAATCTCTTGATCCTGATCCTGCAGCATATAAGAATTGGAGAGTTGGACATACCTTGTGCTATAATTTATCTTGCAAAGATGCATGTAAATCCTTTTGCAAAATGTCCTCTGCTTTGCATATTTATGGGACACAGAACAAAAGAAAAGATTAGTTCATTTTATGATACACGTAAAATAAAAAGACAGCTTGGACAATAATATATGTACAATAAAGACATCTTTGGCAATGACGTGTTCCTGTGTACTGTGGGACAAAAGTCCAACACACCACAATTGAACTTGAATGACACTATGATGTAATATGTATCATGGAAAAATAACTATGCAACCAAGCATACCACCAAGCATCCAGTTGCCTCTATAGGTTCTAGACAATGCCAAAGCTTTTATTTGCGGCAAAAAACATATCTTTGGGAAATATATTTATAAAGACAAACAAGGCTCCATCTTTGATGACTACGATTATTCCAAAAATAACTGTACATAATGAAGGCATCTTGAACTTACCTTGAGCTTTAGTTCATGTTTGAAGAAATGCATGCAGCTCCATTCTCAAAACGTCCTCTGCTCTGCCATTTACGGAACATGAGCACAGATCATGTCATCATATGATGCATCTGGAATGATCTAAATGGTCTATAATTAGCTGCGACAATGTTGCTTCCTGCTTCCCTAATCATCAAAGAAAACGTTTTTGCCATAGCTTATCTGCAAATGAGAATCGATGGTTTCTGCTAGTTCTTTTGCTGAATTTTTTTCCTATAACTTAAGAATTTTAATCAGATTATCATAATCAGGTATCTCATGATTTGTGAAGCAGCGCATTCGCCCCCAATTCTATAGCTTCTTGCGACTAAAAATCTAGTATTCATCCTCGTTTATACAAACACTGGCTTTTGAGCATCACAAGATTGTCTGCAAGTTATTCCTTGAGATTTGTGTGACTTGATAGAGTTTTCCTTGTTGCATTTGCAGATAATGTATTTCATGGAATCAATTTGGTTTTAGAATTGAATAGATGACCTAGAAATACTAGATTTTCTCCATAAAGACTTCCATTTTTATGCCTTGAATTCAAACCCATTTCTACTTTGAGCATAAGTCATAAATGTACTTCCCTATATTTTTGAATTATAGAGTTCGAATTTGCCAAATGCTGATGAAAAGAGATGGATTATTTGACATATACGCCATTAAAATTAATCTTATTCTTTTTTACATTTGCCAACCATTCTATATAAATCAGGGATAGGTTCTATACGTACAAAATTAAAATTCCTGACGTATAAAGTCAAAAAATACGTATTTTTTAATAAAATACGTATTTAACGTATAAAAACCTCGCCGGCCGGAAAAATTTGTCAGACTTGAAAGCTTCCGTGAAAAGCGTCTGTGAAAAACTGCGTCACATGACGAAATACAATTTTTACGCAGAAAAAATTCTCTGGACGACTTTTGCGACGCAGCGAAAATTCCAGACGCCGAAAGTTTTTCACAGACGCTTTTAAAAGCTTCACGTCTGAAGCCGCGCGGTGTTAAGCAGACGATTTTTTTTTTTGGCGACAGCGAAAAGTTTTCAGACGCTGTGGCCCGGAAGTTTTCAAGCGTGACGTAAATTTTTTTATATATTTGCGGCGCGCGGATTCAGTTTTTGCGCCGCAAAAAAGGTAATTTGCTGCGCCCAACCTTGCAATTTGCCACCCAAAACCTTTTTTTTTTTTGTTTTTCTTAGTTTTTAGGTTTTTTTTGTTGTTTTTTGATAGGTAGGCCAGGTTAGGTCCATGAGTTAGGCCCACTTTGCCCCTCGTATGGGAAATAACGATGGTGAGTGCCTTGTTACGTGTAATTTGAGCTTGGCCTATTTTAGAAAAAAAAAATAATAATAACAATTTAAGCAAATAATAATTCAAGAGTAAAGTAAAAAAAAAGAAAACCAAAGAAGAAAAGAAATTGGTTGCCTTCCCTTAAACGACAACTGAGAGGGCTTTTTTAGGGTCGCGTGTTGCTAAGAGCATAGGCATGCCCCTTGCCTGGTATTGCCGCATTTATTTGCGCCATGCCGAGGGTGGGTGGCACTGCTGAAGCTTAAGGCAACTAGGGTCATCCTTTATTAGGAGTATAACCCTCGCCTTGTAGTTGTTGGCCTTGGTCACGATTGTCGAAAGGTGTGCGCGTTTGTACTTTTATTAAGGGTTAGAAGAATGTTTTATTAATTCACACCTAGTTCCCGATGGTGTTGTTGATGAAAGTCCGACACTAATATAGGAACTGGCGTATGTTTTGATAAGCATTCGATTGGTCTCGTCTTTTGAAAAAAGCGTGACCTGGGGACAAGTGCAATGCATTTAAAACTTGCTAGCCTTGCATTTTGGCAGTAGCTGGGCTATAGATCATAAATCGTGTTTTGGTCCTTTTATTTGTTACCCTATAATTGGCCTTGCACATACATACTCATGTTAGGGTCTTAGTGTAGTAGGAATAGGAAGCGTAAAATTAGCGTTTTGTTTTGGTTAGAGTGAGTTGATTTACCCTCATGTGCTAAGCACTAAATTCAAAGTTTTATCTTTGCTTGACTTGTAGGTTCTTTATTTGTCGGGGTTGTGTATTATCGCGGAGTCGCATTTTGCTAGTCCGCTAGACAATCCTTTAAAACAAGCAAGATGACTTTAAGAGAGAGCGGAAGTTAACTTGCAACCAAATGTGGCATTAGTAAAACTTCGTGATAGAGTCGCTAAGCTGCCTCAAACACGAACTCTGAGCCGCAACCGGAGTCATCTTGCAAAGACCGCCGGGCGTAGAAAAGAAGTAGACCACAACAAGCATGGTCTACTTTGAGACCCGATTTTATGAACTGTTGTGTAATCGGTCGTGCAATGCCTCACTCAAGATTTGGAATTGATTACTAGCAAATGAGGAAGGATGGCTAGACTACCATGCGTATTGGTAAAAGATGCCGAGAGGGCTTTTAAGCCGAATGATGGAGCTAGAGCCCCGCAAAGAGTGAGCAAGAGAGGTATACATGGATAGTGGGTAATATCGGCCCGACCAATGGGCAATATGATCACGTAAGTTGCAAATTTGAGTAGTCATCATTGAGGCTAGAGTTGAAAGAAAAAGCCAAAGACATGGAATCGGCATGGACCAACAGAAAATTGAAGAAAGAAGCACATCAACCCCCATCTTGTTAAGAAAGTGTTGGCACAAACCATAAAAGCCAAACGCCCGGTGAGACAGATAGGGAGTGGGAAGCTCAGAGAAGAGCGGATGCTAAGACTACTTGGTTTGCCATGGTAGACTCATCACAAATAATAAAACGTATTAAACTAATTGGTTCTCGGGTTCATATGGCGCTAAAGGTACAAGTGCAATATTTTAGGGTCTAGTTTTATTAAGGATGAACCTTATTGTGTAAAACTTCAACATAATAATTTTCTAGTCTAGTACGTAACCCAATAAGTTAGTGGAAGCTATCTTTCAAGAACATGAGGGAGTCAGAATGCAAGTTAGGCATGGGTGTATCATACTGCATTGGTAGCACACAACCGCCTAGAGAGACAAGGCTTAATTTTCCCATTTTGGAATGGAGGTTCGTTGGCAACCTTCTTCACAAGTCATGGGTCCAATGCCTTTGCAGAGCTTGCATTTAAGAAGTTGGGAGCTGTCCCCGAGTTAAGACAGGACTTGAGGCCTGCTTGAGGAGCAGAAAAGAAAGAATTATTTGTTGCATCTAGGGTTGGGGACTTAGCAATGTCATCTCAGAAGGGCGGGAAAAGCTCCATCAAGAAAGATATTTGCATATGGACTTGCATGGGGCAATATATTGCTCCATTTTGATTATGGAAAGGAGAAGGGATGTATTAATCCTCAGTCGTATACATTGGCATTTGTGATTGGGGTGAATCCGGGTTGATCCACGATGTTGGAGGTAAAACGATGGCATTACAAGGGTATGGATGGCGAAGGTAAGAAAAGAATTGAGATGGAAAGGGCCGGGCATCCATATATGCATGATGATCTTTTTGGTAGTGGCTCAAGGTGCAGGCTCGCAAGGGTTGACTTTGATTTACACCTGGCAGCAGACATTGTCTACTACTTAGTCTGACTTTGCTAGTAAGCACTCCTACATGGAGTCAATAGGAAACTTGGAGCAGCAAGGCAAGCACGGAGAATGTGCGACTATTTGAAACATTGCGTTGAGTCGCCAATGAGGGACAAAACACATTAAAAATTTGATATGGCCCAGCCTACTTGACACAATGCGGGAGTTTTCATTGCTCTCCAATTCGCGGCACGAGGCCACAATTGGAATCGATTGATTCTTCAACTTGGCCGTGGTGGCGACGATGCATTAGACCAAGTTGGTCCTAGTCAACGCCTAGCGTGCATATTCACTTACATTCAAACATCCTTGTATTACATAATATTCCAACTAAATTCATTAAACACTTATCTGATGCTATTTGAAAGATTATTGTCTATGTGTGTTGTGTAGCTTAGTTTTCCTTTTCGTGTGTTTTTTGTGTTATTTATTCTATGCTTTTTTATATGTCGCAGCTAACGAACATTATAAAGACAAGAAGTCAAAGCACACCTATACAAGTCAGTCAGTGCACCTATAGAAGTCAGCAGTCCAAATTATGTCCCACCTAGCAGACGAAGAATTGAATCGACACACACTAATGTGGGTCGCCCGTATGCCAGGATCAGCATGGATTTTCGGTTCCCTCTAATTTGAGGACCCCCTCTACTCAGTCTCCTTGGCATGAAGGGTTGGAGAACGAGCTTGAGATGTCAGCTGCTCGGCAAATGGAGAGAGCAGAAGCACATGCAAGGGCGAATGAGTTTCGCACGGCAGAGTTAAGAAGGTTGCGTCATGATGGATGAAGTTTCAAAGAGGGATAATTGCACCATCACGGAGGTGCATAATGTAGTCGGCAGGCAGGGGCCCGCTATTGTCCAAGTGGAGCAGACTACGACGATGTAATCACAAATTTGGACAAGAATGAGTTTGAAAGTGAGTGGCCTAGTAGGCGGGGTAAGTATAAGGCTCACGAGTGCAAGAATGCTGTGGTTCGAGCAAAAGCAAATGCCGCCATGTCCAAGTGAAGGGACATTTACCCCACAACGGTGAGTTTAGTAAGAGTTTTTTGCGCGAGCAAGTATACCACGAAGCTTGTGAAGGAAGTGCCCGTAAATTATGGGAGTAGGAAATGGAGGCAAGGGAAGCGGTAGTGGCAGACGAAGAGGGTCAAGCTATCGGAAGATAGCGAGAGTGGGCCACATGGTGAGCCCATCACCATTACATACCTTGTTCGACGCTATCCAACTTTTTGAGGTGACAGGGGTAGCCGGGCCGAGCCGCGGAATGACCTTGTGGATATTCGGGCCCAACTAGAGAATGAGAGAAGTCGGAACCTAACACTTTCTGAAGAGAATATTCGCTTGAAGGACCGTGCCGATGGGTATGACAAGATGGCCGCTGAATTAGAGGACGCTAAACGGCAACTAGCGGCATTAAACAGGGAGGCAACGGTCCTTAGAGAAAACAACCAGCACTTGCGCAATTTGACCAAATCGTTAGACTCTGACCCTTTTAGGGTGACTTCGGAGCAGTCGATATCCTATCTCCCTCGCGAGTATTTGTATGAGAGTCAGTGGGAAGAGCTAAAGGTTGTTGATTACAGACATTGCCAATTTTGTGGTGACAACAACCGACACGTGGGGCTGGTACACTCTAGGGTGTGGGCATCGTATGCACATGCTATATGTTCTTGATTGGATGTTGCAAAGCCGCTCATCCAACCTTGCAAAGACGGATGGATTTTTCCTGAGTTACAATATGCCATATTTAATATGCAAGGTCGCATGCCAGCGTTGCCACATTTGACCGCTCGCAGGAGGGATGGGCAGATGCACACTTTTCAAACCTTTCGCGAGATGGAATTGTGGAGGGGGGTGGAGGAGCCGTGAAGGAGAGACAGATTGGCCGACATTAACCGGTTCTTACCACCACCTCCAGGTCTAGGGGTGATTATATTGATCAAAATGACCAATGAAAATGAGATATTACATTTTTAGACATGCCAAATTTTGACAGATCATTTTGTGAATGGCGGGTATAATGACGTTATTTCAAACAAGGTGTAATGATGTTATCAAAGGATCGAGTAGTGCTCATAGTAAAAGCATCGAGACTTCCAAATCGCTCTTTCGTTTTCTGTTTGACGAGTAAAGGCATTGAGACTTCCCAATCTCTTTTATCCTGGATGGTCATGGTTGGATGGTGAGTGAGTCAAAACATCTGCACACGCAACCCTCTTGAATGGTTGTCAGGTCACCAGGCCTTATATTCTCAGTGGCAAACAATATAGACTTCTCGAAATTCTTGTTACCTCCTTTAGAAGGAGCGAGCTTTGCTCTCACTCTCTTTTGCGTGTCTCTGTGTCAATGTATCTTAGATACTTTGCTAGGTTATATTACACAAAGACGCGCAAAATGGGGGTCGGAGCAGAAATCGTTCGTTCTAGAGGAGGTTACAAGGTTTTTGAGTACTCTATTTTTATTGTGGCCACGGAGGATATAAGGCCTAGTGGTTGCTTGCGATTCTGTGTGTTCATTAGATGTTAGTGATTGAAGCAAGCTTTGACTCACGAATTCAAGCATCGAGACTTCCCCGTTTTTTTCCCCGGCTCTTTGGGCAATGTAGCTTAGTTTACATGCTAAGTTCCATTGTCCAAAGACCCGAAAGTTAAAGATTGGGGACGCCCTCGGATGCCCGGACCCTGTGTCTCGAGGCGCCGAGGAGAGCGCACTCTAATTTCAAGCCAAAGTGGTGCCCTCGGCGTTGTCCATCTATACAAATGGTACATTTAGGGCACCAAATCATGGAACATCCTAACTCCTTCTATTGATGGAGAACCTTGAGCATCACTATGACTTGAAATTGGAGGACGTCCACGCATCTTTGGTACGCCAAATCGCCATTTTGGATGTTATCCGACCTATAATTTGTACCTCCATTCCTTTGGGTGGCACATGCCATGCAAACCCATTTGGGTATTCAGTGCATGTGCCACCCAGAGGAATAGAGTACAGATTATAGGTCCAGATAGCATTCAAAGCCCAATTTGGCATACCGAAGTGTCTACATAACATTTTGGGGGTTGCCGGCCGCATTGAGTTGTTAGTGATTTTTGAACATCCTAATTAGGGACAGATGCCAATTAGGATTAGTGGACTTCCTAATAACTCGAGACTTCCAACTCGCTCACCCTGGCTTAATCTCTTTCGAGACTTCTCGAGACTTCAACTCGCTCACCCTGGCTTAGTCTCTTTCGTTTTCTGTTTGGTGTATCTAATTTGCCCCTAGGGGATGACATCGCCACCGGGTGGCTTAATTAGATACGCCAAGCAAAGAACTTCGAAAAGGGAGTAAGCCAAGCGCTAACCCTCTTGAATGGTTGTCAGGTCACCAGGCTTTATATTCTCCATGGCAAACAATATAGGTTCTCGAAATTCTTGTTACCTCCTTCGGGTTAATTGGATGTTAGTGATTGATGAGTTCAAGCATCGAGACTTCCCAATCTTTCTTTCCCCTCCTCTTTGGGCAATGTAGCTTAGTTTACATGCTAAGTTCCATTGTTCAAAGAGGGGTGAAAGCAAGGGTTGGGAAGTCTCGATGCTTGTACTCAGGTCTCTTTCATCCTGGCCTGGAGCGTGATCCTTCGGGTTAATTGGATGTTAGTGATTGATGAGTTCAAGCATCGAGACTTCCCAATCTTTCTTTCCCCTCCTCTTTGGGCAATGTAGCTTAGTTTACATGCTAAGTTCCATTGTTCAAAGAGGGGTGAAAGCAAGGGTTGGGAAGTCTCGATGCTTGTACTCAGGTCTCTTTCATCCTGGCCTGGAGCGTGATCCTCTTGAATGGTTGCCAAATCGCCATTTGGATGCCATCTGGACCTATAATTTGTACCTCCATTCCTTTGGGTGGCACATGCCATGCAAACCCATTTGGGTATTCAGAGCATGTGCCACCCAGAGGAATAGAGTACAGATTATAGGTCCAGATAGCATTCAAAGCCCAATTTGGCATACCGAAGTTATTCCCGACTTGGGTACCGAAGTACCTTGTGAACCTTCTGATGGATCAGATTCGTCCGGGCTGGTCCGAGGCTGTTGGCCCCTTCGCATCGCGAGATTACTTCTCATCAGCAAGATTTTATAAGAGGCAAGCAACAACGGAGGTCGAGACGGGTCTGATCCAACAAGGTTTTGTGGCAACCTTCTTGGTTACACATGAAAAGAAACATAGAAAGAAACATAGAAAGAACTATCATACATTAACGTAAAACATTTGTGACAAAAAATTATAACCAAAAACTTTTTATTAATAGTGCCGTGGGGCGATTTACAATAGTATGAAAATCCTCAAGACCAATTACAACAGATCAAGATACTCATCACATCATTTTTCTAGGCAGCGCCTTCTTCTTCATCGATTTCATCATTTGCGTTCCATCCTCTTCTTTTGTCGGGGACCTAGGTTCAACCTCCGATGACCCTTTCCTTTAGTGAAACGCCCTCGAGACGGTTTTTCCTAGCCCGTTCTCGCTTGTCAAGGTAAAGCGCAAAGGTGAGTCCGTTGATCACGTAAGCCGGGCCACGCCATCAACCGCATTGCTCGAACCTCGCCTTTCTCAGATCGAGACTCCTGGATCCTCGCCGCCGGCTGATCCGGCCTCGAGAATATGGCTTGGTCTATATCATCTTCGCCATCAACGGCGTGGGCGTTGAATGTCTTCATCAACATGGCTTGCAGCATTTATTGCAAGCATCTCATCCTCACCGTCTTCGAAGCCGCCCTCTTCCACTTCGGAATCAGATCCATGAAAGGAAACCGTGTAGCTTATCGATTGCGGATGTACCCTTTATTACGATTCAATAGCCAGCTTGAGAAGTTGTATACAAGTTTGTCTCCGCCTTCTTATGTAGCAAGCGACAAGGGTGACACTGTGTATGTACTTATAGGCACTCCAATTCCTCTCACTTGCACTATTGGAAGATACCAAAGAGAGGATAGTCATTGCAATTGCCCGCAAAGGTATCGATAACTTGCCCATGGGCTTGCCACCATGCATATGATTCCATATTTGGTTCCTTCTTATGACTCTCCAAGCAGCGTCGTGAAGCTCTTCATCGCCCACCTTCCACTCGTGTTCGTATTCAGTTAACTTTCGCAATGAAAAGCTTGTAGTCCGATTTGTTGGGATAGAACATTTTTGCAACCTTCTTCAACGAGCCCATCACTTCTTTATCCGTATGCTGGTCCATATCGTGGTTGTGTGGGTCTAAGGCATGCGCGCCATGAAGATCATTGTATGACTTCTTCCATCGCTCATTGAAGTCTCTCGAGTAGTGTCGCCAAGGCTTAGCATTGTCAAATGGCGATTGGGACCATCACGTTCTAGGAAGGATTAGACCTTTCGAAAGGTTTGCCTTCGAAGAATCAAGGGTTTTGATGGCATGACAAACAGGTTGCATGCACCTCACAACATTTTTACACCTTTCCAAAATGTCTCCGCCCAAGCATTTCTCGAAGGGCAAAGACTTGTCGGTGTTTGGCGGCATTTTTCCCTTTCGCCTTCTTTTCCCAATCAAAAACTCTCAGATGATTAAAGGTTGAGATAATCCAATCACGACACTTCAGCACTCTTTCAAGACAGATATAATTGGAACCAAACCGAGTTTGCCCAGGATTCATGAGTGCTAGGCTCTTCTGACGCAATGACTTGTAAATGGCATAAATTGCCGGCTTCTTTGTGATGAATTTTACAAGCCGACGCCGCTTTTCGAATGGGATCTTTGAACCCACGTGTCTTTGTGAGAACCGGTCCTTCAAAGAATAGGTTCGTGCAATGGCATTGGCAACTAGTAGCATGCAACCCCGGAAATTGGCCTCCAAGAATTGACCCGCTTAGCTTGCAATTAGACGCGTTATCCATTACAACTTGAAATATTCTCTTCGGGTCCAAAACTCTCTATCACGGCCTTTGTTTTCTGAAAATCCAATCTCCGGTCACTTGGTCGGGCTTTTGGTTTCTACGGTTTTCAAAAATACTTCACCCCCCGGATACACGATCATGAAATTAATAAGATGGTCCTTGTTTACATTGCTCCAACCATCGGTCACTAATGAAGCCGGGGGCGCTCACACACACCGCGACACAACTTCATCTCCACCCTCTCAACCATTTTTCCATGTATTTCATCAACCATTTTATTGTTGGCATGCTTGTATGAAGGCGTCTAAAAAGCCGGTCCTGCTTTGGCAACTTCTTGGAAGGCTTCTTTCATTGTTTTATGCTCCTTAATATGTGGAGACAAACCCAAAGATATAAAATGCCTTTACAACCTTCGGGGGTTGTGTCTTCTTCAATTGCTCTCGATGTTAAGCAATGATCAACCCTCTGTTGTTTCAATTGTCTTTCCACTATTTCAATTGTCTCTATCATTCTCTCGTTCTCCGTGCTTATACCTATTGACCCTAGTCCGCCCTCGACGGGTATCTTTGTCCCAACAGGGGGTGGTATAGTTATCTTCGTCATTTGCCCGCCCCCGCTCTTGAGTATTCGTAACTTCGTCTTTTCTCATATTATTCTTCGCTTTGCGTATCCCATCCGGTCGGTAGAGACAATCTCTCGATGGCATCCTTTCGCAAGTCGCCAGATGCGCGGTACAAGTTGCGATTAACCGACGCCTCGTTCACGTAAGATGTGAGCTCAATTCTTGTTGCGTAACCATTTACCGATGTGTATCCACAAAACACACATTCCCACTCATTTGCGCCAAACTCTTTCACAAACTCCCATTCTCGGGCCTCTTTTCCGACCCGCAACTCCAAGCATCGCGACCATGTGCACGAAGTTGCGGTCCCCGCGGGTTCCCCAAGCACGGGCACACGCATCCCTCGCACCTCTAGAGGTAGATGCATGATCACGCCTCGCACCTCCGTGAGGTAGATGCATGACCAGTAGCCACCATTACTCGGACCCTACCGACAATGTCTCTTAATCGACTCCTTGATTACACGAACTAAAGGAAGACGATATATGCAAAGAAGCAAGCTCACAATGCATATGTTACGCCGACGTTCCGCGCGAAGAATCAAGGGGTTGGACGGGACCCTATAGGATATTCTATGGAAGCAGATGCCAACCCTGTGGAAACCACTGGGACGGAGTAAACTCACGCCCAAAGATCCAACGCCAGCTCGCGGACTCGAAAAACGACACCTCAAAGGCAAACCGTTTCCCAAGGAGTATTTTGACTCAACCCCGCGGCCAACGCTCGAGGTGAATTCTAGGGCTAATCACGTTTTTCTTATATATACTATTAATGATTGCCACAAAACAGGCCAAACAATTGGCGCAAATATTTTTTGCTTAGTAAATCGGGCAAAACAGTTTAGAAAAATTTTCGCGACGCCGAAAGCAATAAAACCGTCAGACGCGAAAATATTTTCGCATACGCCGAAGATTATGTTTTCGGCGACGCCGGTTCAAAATTTCACAGACGTGCGAAACTCTTAACCGCAGCGCGAAAAAAAAAATTCGCGACGCGGTGGCGTGGATTGCAGCGTCAGATGAAAAAAATTGGTTTTGGCGACGCTAAATCGGGAATCTTCAGCGTCTGCCGAAAATATTTTCAGACGCTGTTTTGTTGTTTTTCAGACGCCAAAATTTTTTCGACGCGGAATTGTTTTCCGCCGTATTTTTTGCGTTTTATACGGCAAATTTGTGCCGTATCATTCAATTCATACGTATTCCGTATAAAACGTACAGCGTATTGAACCTATCCCTGATATAAATTGCATTGAAAAAATAAATAAAAACATCCCTGGTATAGAACTCACTTATGATGTAATAATCATGATGGAAAAATAACTGTGCATACCAAGCAAACCACCAAGCATACCAGTGCCATGCCTCTACAGGTTTTAGACAATGTCAAAGATGTGGTTTGCAGCTAAAAATATATCCTTGGAAATTACATAAAGACAAACGAAACTCCAGGTTTGAAGATTATAGTTATTCCAAAAATAACTGTACGTAATGAAGGCATCTTGGACTTACCTTGAGCTTTAGTTCATGTTTGAAAAAATGCATGCAGCTCCATTCTCAAAACGTCCTCTGCTCTGTACATCCAAGGAATAGGAGCACATATCATTTCATCATCTGGATTCTGGAATAGCCTAAATGGTCTACAACTAGTTGCGCCAATGTTGTTTCCTGCTTCCTAATCATAAAAGAAAATGTTTTTGCCCCATGCAACTAAGAGAATCTTTAGTTTTTGCTAGTCATTTGCTGAACTCTTTTTCTATAACTCAAGAATTTTGATCAGACTATCATGTAATCAGGTAGCTCATGATTTGCGAAACAGCTTGCTAACTAAAAATAGGCAAATTGATCTAGCATGCGCACAAGAGCATAGAAGTCTAATCAAAGGGACGAGCATGGGCATGAAAATAAAGATAAAGGAAATTGATGCTTACCAAGTAGAAAAGATTTCTTCGATGAAGTAGAGAACCTTGAAAAATAAAAACCACTGTAGATTTGAAGAGATTGCTTAAAGAAATCAGAGAGCAAAGAAATAAAAACCACTGCAAATTCTAAGAATCAGATTCCAGGAGAGTTAAGGTTAAGATGGGCTTTGCTTTTACGATTGCATTGGAGCTCCATATCTGAAATAACCATTTTCAATGTTAGGGGCGATACCTAAGAAACATCCTCTCAGCACTTCCAATCAACGGTGATCTAACATTTTTGAGTCGCATACTCATCTTCCTTCTTTTTTACTTTTGTAGTTCCAGAAAATGTGGCTCGAGCGGGAAAGAATATTAGGCAAATAATTTCGATAATATTTTTCCATTAGTAGGAATAAACCACGCAGCCTATTTTTGGATTGCCCATTTTGAGCCAAAGTTAATTCATTCATGCAACGCCACACTGGTGGGTGCCCCTATATGAGGGATGCTCATCAACTTACCCTTAAATGGCCAGTCAAATCCAATTCTTTGAAATGATTTTTAATGCCTAACCCTTTAAGCATTAATTCCATTTACCCCTAAGGCAACCTTGGCTACACCTAGAATGTGGAATTGTTCGAAAGCTTGTTTCCTGTTGAGCATATTTTAGCGTTGAGGAACTCTCTGCATTGAGAGATGCCGAGCAGAAGAGTAAGCAATCGGAGAGACTCGCGAACAACTGCACGTATTCGAAGTTAGGTAGGGCAGGATCGAAGTTAGGTAGGCAGGTTCGATTCCTTGTTTGATAGTTTGGCATAGGTAAGCCAGAGTTCAAATGCATTCTTGAGTCGCCAGTCGCAGAGGCCTCTACTCAGGCTAGGCCCCAGGCCCCTCCCCTTCGCAATATTCGAAGGGGATGGCTCGAAGGAGAGTGGGCCAAATTGGGTAGAGGCATCGGCGACTCGAGAGTGCAGAATGCACTCTTGAGCATGGGCATGTGTCAAGTAGAGGGTGCTCTGATATAGTAAAGGGAGGGTGTTGGATGAACAATCTGGATTCCTCTGTAATTGCCTTTCGGGGGCTTTCTCGACTCGCGAGTCGAGAATAGGCCTTCTCGTGCGAGTCGAGAAATCCCCCTAGTCCTCTATAAGGGCAGAGTTTGAATGCATTCTCAAGTCGCTAATTGCAGAGGCCTCCACCCAAGCTAGTCCCCTCCCCTTTGCAATATTCGAAGGAGATGGTTCAAAGGAGAGTGGCCCAGATTGGATAGAGGCACTGGCGACTCGAGAGTAGAGAATGCACTCTTGAGCATGTGCAAGTGTGGCAAGCAGAAGGTGTTCTGATATAGTAAAGGGAGGGTGTTGGATGAACAGTCTGAATTCCTTTGTATTTGGCTTTTGGGGGTTTTGTTGGCTCGCGAGTGGATAATAGACCTTTTTCACCCCCGAGTCGAGAAAGCCCCTTAGTCCTCGGTAAGGACAGAGTTCAAATGCATTCTTGAGGGTGTTCTGGTATAGTCAAGGTCTCTTTTGTGAAAATGCTTGCTCTGAATTTTTTCCTTCTTTCGTCTGTTTGTGGAAGATTTCTAGTCGGCACTTTCAGTTCCTTTTGCTTATTTAGGACTTTGGGTAAATGAAAACAATAACCATGGTCTATCTAAACAGAATTCTTGTATTTGACTTGACTAAAAATAGTAAACCTAAAAAGAGAAAAAATCGAGGCTGGCCCTTATAAGAACCTACCTGCGGGATTTGTTTGAAGAAGAAGCCAGTTCCATTGCTGCTTCGTTACACTTGCAAATCGAGAAAAGGGGTAGTTTGTCCGGCAGGAAATGGTATCAGGGGATAGTAAAGAACAAGGAAGTAAGAGTACAAAAAAGGACATGGAAATAGCAACAGTAATAGTAAAAATGGTGCGAAAAAGTTACTACTAAACCCTCACCTTCTTCTAAGGCTATAACAACCTTTGGAGGAGACGATTTGAGCGATAATCTTGACGCTAGATGCATCACGATTCATGGACCGAGCCACTGTCATAAGCATGTTGGAGTCTTGCCTTGGTCGGTTAGATCGGTTTGCTAGAACATAGGAAGACGGAGAAGAGTGACAGAAGACAAACTGCAGAAAGCTAAAGCTGTAGAAATAATGGCAGTTATTTCTGGCTGCACCCTTGATCTGGGAGATAAAGCAATGTAATGAATGCGCATGGCATACATGTTGACTGTATGCCACGTCAGCAAACACGAGGAGAATCCGACACGTGGCGGGTATGGTTTAATGTTCAATGTTATATGGTTATATGGTTTTTAGTTAATGGTTTTATGGTATGTTAATGGTTATATGGTTTTATGTTAAATGTTTGATATTAGTGCATTGTGTGGAATGTTGTATGTTAAAATTTTAATTCTAATTTAAATGTTAAATTTTTAATGTTTGGAATCTTTTTTCATATAGGGAGCGGCTCAAACCAAAATTGAGACAAGCAATGCAATCATGAAACAGTGCCCTAGGCTCCAATGGGGGGAGATGGATTTCTTATTGGTGCTTTACTTAGAATAAATCTCAACGCCCGGATGCAGTCAAGCAATACCTCACTTTCCTCAAGGCTAGAAAGGCCAGGTACATTGCGGGCCATCAACAGGAAATGTTTTTCCTCTTGGAATGTCATCCCAGGACGTTCTGGCGGAGAGTGCTCAGGAGGCCAGTGCCGCCCACAGGAAATATCACTCCAGACCAGTGGGGGCAATACCTATAAGAGCTCTACAACCCTGAGGGTGCATGGGTAGCATTACCCCCCCTCCCCCCCCAGCAGAGCCCAGTACTAAAAATCACAGAGGCAGAGGTAACGCAGGGGCTGCAACGTCTAGCCAATGGGAAAGCACCAGACCTTGATGGCATGCAGACAGAGTTACTCAAGTGGGCAGGACCATCCATAGCACCGGTACTGACCGACATGTTCAACAAGGCTTTGCGGAAGGTTTTCCCCCGCAATGGACCACTAACAGGGTTGTCCCAATCTAGAAGGCAGGAGACCCGTATTGCCCGGCCAATTATCGGACCGTCATGATCAGTTCAATGTTTGCAAATCTCCTCGCCGGGATCCTTGAGCGGCAGTTGACAGGATGGGCAGAAGCAGCAGAAGTGCGGGCACTCACACAGGTAGGATTCAGGCCGAGGCACTCAATCATAGATTATATCTTCATGCTGTGGACTTTGATTAAGGACAGCAGGAACCGTCGACAAGATCTGTATTGCTACTTCCTAGGCTTTGCCAAGGCTTTTGACACTGTGCCTCGGGAAAAGCTGTGGGCAAGATTGCAGCAGCTAGACGTTCCTGCCGAACTGCAGAACACGATGTACAGGTTATATGAGACATGCACCGGCCGGCTGCAACCAGCAAGCCAACCATTCGAGAGCAGTATCAGGGTCCACCAGGGATGCCCTCACTCTCCCACACAATTTGGCTTGTATATTGATCGGCTGGAGAGATGGCTTGCTGATAATGGAGGCACTGGGGCTCACCTCCTACACCAGATCATCAGGCAGCTGATCTATGCTGATGATGTGGACCTCCTAACACACACTCCAGCAGACATGCAATGCCATCTCGATGCCCTGGACACATTTTGCTAGGTGACTGACATGCGCGTCAACTTAGCCAAAACCAAGGTGGTTCTGCTATCATCCGCATGCCAGTCAACGCCACTGTCCGGGTTAAAAAAACCCCCGCCCCGAAGGGTTTTCGAGGGAAAAACCGTGGCAGTAATAAGAATGCTGTCAAACTGTACAAGTATACATCAATGTATATACACATGTCAAGTGTGTGCCCGAGGACATAGCTGATCTCGCATGTCCATACCCTCCTGAAGGTATGATCCCAGAGAATATCGAAACTCTATACAGCTTTGCCTAAGATTTTAGAAGATGAAATACGGGGCTCGAACCTCTACTAAAATAACTCAATGTCCTAATAAGACTACTTTAACCAATATACCCAGTGAGCTAATGTGATTATTTTTAATCTTGAATCGATGCTTTTTTTTTTATAACAACCCATTCAATTGTCTTAGGGATATATGGACTATAGTTCCAAGAATTGTTATTTTTTACATCCATATCAAATCCCCCTGAAACCCCCTGTTATTTTGCTACATATTCTAAACGAGGTGCACCCTGGACTGCCACAGTCGTCGGATTCGTCGATTCTACGACCCAGATCATACGTTGGGGCCTGTGAGCACCTCTTGTTTCGCTTATAGTCATTTATGATTGGAGGTGCCTATGATTTTGAAATATAAAATATGATTTCGCCTAAGGTTTTGAGAGAATATCGAACCTTTATACGGCTTTGCCTAAGCTTTTAGAATATGAAATACGGAGGCTCGAACCTCTACTAAAACAACTCAATGTCCTAATAAGACTACTTTAACCAATATACCCAGTCAACTAATGTGATTATTTTTTATCTTGAATCGATATTTTTTTTTTTTTTTTTTTTTTTTTTAACATACTGAGGAAATTATTTTTGTAAAGCTAGGTATGATCTTATGGTGATACAAATGGCTTTGGACATATACTTTGAACTGGGTTTTTAATCATATAAGTACATGTGGAATAAAATGAAGCCATTGCTTCATATAGAATAACCAAAATTTGTTGGCAAAAATACGTGGGCGGTTTATCGAGGAAAATTACCCTAAGGGTATATTGTGTATGGATTCTGGCAACTAGTTAATGGACTATTCCTTTTGACATATTACAACAGTATGGAATGACCTTATGGAATTTTTTTGAAGGCTCATGGGGCTGGATGCTACAACTAGGTATTGGGTTCAGATAAACCTTTAAATACAAAGGGATAATATGGGCTAAAGGTGCACGGGACAAAAAGAAAAGTTAGAAACAGACATATGGGGTTAGGGTTAAAAAAACCCTTAAGACTAGATGATATTAGGGTTATTGAAAAATTTCCTACAGGGCGGATTAAGCCAGAGGGCAAATGCGTGGATGGATCGTTTTGGTATATTGATGGACCTAAATGTTAGTACAGACGGTAACAAGAACTGCCGGATCCCATTATATAAGGTTGATGGCAAGAAAATGAAGGGCATCGTGCTTCCTCCAAGATGTTGCTCTGGCCGAAATATGCTCATTGAATCTTTGTTTCAGTGAATGGGCAGGAAAAAAGGAGATCTCAATATGGCTACCAGGAGGAAGATTGAGGAGGAGAAATTGAAGTCCTCTCAAAAGAAAAAAGTATTTCAATTTCACAAGAAGGTGGTGATCCCTGTTGCAGCAGCTGAGCAGGCTGAAAATGTGCTTAATGCTGGTTCTGTGGTCAAATCAGTGCAGGGGGATGCTCAATGTGTGAATCTTGCTAGTTTGGCAAATGATGTTGCTGAAAATTCTAGAAATGCTGGGGATCATGAGGATGGAGGTGAGGCCAGCATCAAATATATTCCTCCTAGCAAAAAAGCAAAGAAGCAAGTCCAAGAAGGGGCTAGTCTACACCAAGCCAATCAGGTTTGGTTATTATGTATTCATAATTATTAGGATAATTTCTGCTGTTTAAGAAAGTAAGTGCATTAAAAAGTTCTAAAATAGCACATCTAGTAGCAGATCCATTGTTTTTTACCTTCTGGATCTAATAGATGTTAACTGAATATACAAATGTTTGCATGGGACTTAGAAATAATAGGAGGAAAGTTTGCTGGATTGAATAAAGTTGGATTTACAAGGCATATGTGCTGGTTCAGCAGTGTAGTATAAGTTGCTTGGATTTAATAAGGAAATAGGAAGATATTGTGGTTTATACATAAATCTAGTAGAATACCGTGCTGCTGGGGTTGGTAAACGGATGGTATATGTTGTTTAAAGAAATTTATCTTATAGAAAGACTATTAGGCCAGAGTGAAGGTAAATAGATGGACCTAAGAAAAAATGCATGAGATTATATTAAGAAATTGGATGTGCAGAAAAAATCAGTGGGCTCATATAATTTATAAGATCTACATGTGATATTATTTGTGGATCTGGGTTATAGATCAGTTTGATTGATATGGATAGGAAGATCTGGTTGATTTAATGGGATTGATTGTATAACAAGTCAATAGGATCTGATCAGCTGGGCTTATTCTGTTTTAAGATAATGAATAATGCTGTTTGTGGTAGATATGGATGATAAGTTGTGGTTTCTACTTAGAAGCTTAGATAAAGGCAGGACCGAAAGCTGATCTTAAGCCATAATGGTTGTTAAATTATAATTTGTGTGGGCTAGTTGGTTTCCATATAATACTGCTATGGTTTAAGTAAATTCCAGAAATATTAATAAGAGCAGATCAGAGGTTTGTTGTTGTTAACCTTTAAACTGTAGATTGTGCTATTTCTGCATGCATTCAGCAGCATGCGTGGTAGAATTGCTACTTTGCTTTTGTGTTAACAAGCAAGGTGAAGGGCGATAAGCCCAAGAAATCCAATGCTTACCTGCTAGTGCTTAGGGCTTTACCCTTCTGAGGCTAACTGTCCTATGGTTTACTGCAGGTAACGGGATTTCTTGCTCCTTGATTTGTTTTCCCAAGTATTTTGGTTAAGCACTATTCAGAGCATGGAGGATTTACATGAAGTACATTGATTTATAATTTGAAGATCTGCCATTATATTTATGGAAAAATGGTGTACTCTTTCCTTTTTTCAGTTCATGTAAATTTATGATCTAGATTGGATTGTATATCTGATGATAAGTTACAAGTTTAATGAAAACTTTTTGAAATTGGTTTTTGGAAATTGTTTTGGATAAAATTGGTAACCTGTTTAAGGCTTAGATTGTGATAACACCTGATCATGATTTAAGGCTGCAAATTGACCTAAAATGGCCTTTGAAAAAGACCATGGAAGGTATAAAGTCTGGTTGACAGATTTTTAAAGGTTTTTTTTTTTTTTTTTTTTTTTTTTTTATTGAGGCATTTACATATTTCTGAATGTAGTAAAAGGCCCTTATACAGTACACAATTTATAAAGCATTATCTAAGGCTTGTACAACTAAGTTAGGACTGCCTAGCCTAGTATTGGCCTTCATATTTTATAACGTGGCCATATAAATGAATGGTTACCTTTCCCTTTGCTTAAAAGTTGCATTTATACATGCATTTGCATGTCACTTCGTTGGATTGCATGCATTTCTTGGTGCTTTCAAATGATTCATTTTCAAATATGACTTTGCATGTATATACTTGTCACTTCCTTGGCTTGCATGGCATTTTAATGCATTTTGGTGTTCTAACACTTTTTCATAGCCAAATATGGTCTTCCTTTTGACGTTTGGAGAGGCGACATATTGCAACCCAATGTAAAGATCACAAATGTATGTTTTTTAGTTCAATGTTGTCTTTTGGCTGATAATGGCAGAGGATATCCTCCATATATTATGGATGTTTTAATGTTTTATGGCCCGAACACTTCATGTGCCCTAGCAAAGCCGCAGAGAGTCTATCTTCATTCCGTTGGTTGGTTATTTGCTGTGGGTCTTCAATTTACAGCTTGTAATAGGCTATCTATGACCATATACTCTTGTTT
Organism: Isoetes taiwanensis; assembly: GCA_021234155.1. Classification (NCBI taxonomy): domain Eukaryota; kingdom Viridiplantae; phylum Streptophyta; class Lycopodiopsida; order Isoetales; family Isoetaceae; genus Isoetes; species Isoetes taiwanensis. The sequence goes on along the minus strand of JAJEKV010000066.1, from coordinate 6,200,268 downwards.
CTTGATCTTCCAAAGACTGTACAAGACTATCCTTTTTTCTCTTGGCATTTTCGTAATTGCTTACAAATTCGGCCATTGGCTATAAATTGGAAAGTTCTCTTTCAAATCCATTTAGCTCATTTGCATTTTGAAATTGTGATGGAGGAGCTATTCTAGGAATTTCTATGATCTGTTTAGCTTGGCCAGCAAGTTGTATTGGAGCACAACGATATAGTCAAATGGCCCTACAAACGAGTGCACATTTTCTGCAACAAAAGTTTCAATCGGCTTTTTGCTAACCAAAGGCTCCATTCCAGGTCTGTGTGATCAATGTTTTTACTTGGAGCATACTTTTCAAATGAGTTCTAGAACATACCCTTTGGCATATATGATCTGCAACCTTTTGTTAGATTTACATGTGTTTGCATTTCGTTATTATATACATACTACAAGAATAAGGATTTTGTAGCTTTGTGACTTAAGAAGTTTTAATTTGCAGGCTGCTGCTACAAGGCATTACGCCTATGTTCATATATTTTCTTTTCTTGTGCATGACCAAATCAGTTCTGAACCTGTGAATATTACATATCTTGTTGCATTAGCAAGTCAAGTATTAGTTGATTCTGGCCTCTTCTGATAGGATAAAAGTATATGTTGCATGTCAACTTTATTGATCTTGCAGTTTTCATTATTAATTTCTATTTGGTACTCTTTATATCTGATCAATTTCTACTAAGATAATAAGGTGAAGGGCGATAGGCCGTGGTGTTCTATAGCTTACATGTCATCCCTTGTCTGGTTACCAAGTTTATTGCTAACTTTGACATGATTGGGTGCAGGTAACCGGGATCTTTATTTGGGAAAATCCAGATAAGCTATCTGAACTTACACTTATCTTGTTGCTAGTACAATAGAACAGAATAATAGAATAGAATAGTTTTTTTAACGTCCACAAAGACCAATAGGTCATGGGACCCATACAATGGGCTAGTACAATCATTACTACTAGGATTAAAAAACCCCTGCCTCGAAAGGTTTTCAAGGGAAAAACCTTTGCAGTAATGATGATACTAGACAAGCGGAGATAATGACTACTGAGGGCTCAGTAATTGCTGACGTTTATCTAGAACCTCAAGTATGTATAATGCCAAGTCATGCTAATGTCAAAAAACGATTCCGGACTATCTCAAAAGCATCATATTCCGGACTCCATCATATTCTGTCCTAATGCAGGACAACGTATACTTCAATCATGGCTATAAACTTAACGAGAGAAAGATTATACAAGAAATTTTGTACTCAGGACTTCCTAGGAGGTCTTCCTTTTTTATAAACAAGAACAAAGAATGTAGAGATATTTCTACTTTGCACTATCTTATGGGGTCTTTTTGTAAATATGTGTATATGAAAAGAGGCACACTAGCCTTCTAGCTACCTACAGGAATGTAGATAATAGCAGATGAAATTAATATATTTAGATTTGAACTTGGTTGATGAAATTTTGTCCAGTACTCTAACAAGTTTACTTAGAAATTATATCCAGGTCTTGGCCTAAAGAGAGATGCACCTATTCTCTTTAGGGCTGCTTATTGAACTTTTAAGTTCCCAATCTGCAGATTAGGGATGGTAAAGTTAGTCTTAAGACTTAAGGTATTTTTTTTTATTTTTTTTTTATAACAACCCATTCAATTGTTTTAGGGATATATGGACTATGGTTTTAGGAATTGTTATTTTTTACATCCATATCAAATCCCCCTAGAACCCCCTGTTATTTTGCTACATATAGATCTTCGCAATGGCCCATAACTAATTTTTCTTTTTTTGGCCAACAATTTTGCGACTAGATCATAAAGCAACCTCCCCCCTCCCCTTTCCTTTTTTGGTCAGAATTTATATGCAAAAGCAGGAATTAAATCTTACAGAACGATCAAAACCATAAAGATGGCAACAAAATTAAGCAGAACTTCTATAAAATAAATCCAAGAAGGAGGGCCCTAATGAGCATCGCGATCATGCCTAGCAACATCGGATCCATAGGGTTCAAAAGTTGCAGAGCTTTAAAACTTGAAATCTGCTAACATCTTGCGAGGTCGATGCATGATTGCTTGTCCTAAACTGTCTATAGAGTTTTTGGCCGAGAATAATGGCATGAATGCACTTGAATCTACAAATATTAGTAGATGGTAATGGTCTTTACTGAATCTGGTATGTGAAAAGCCACCATCTATATAATTAAAATTCTACTCTTAATCAAGCAAAACCAGCTTGCCATCTAGGCAAAAATTAATTCAATCTTAGATACATTCGTATTGCCTCTACTGTCACTTCTATATTTTGTAGTCCATTTTGGAGGAAAAGGAACAATTTAAAATAGTTTATGAAAGTATGGACATGGAGGAAATTCTGTGCCACCTTTTTTTGCCAGAATAATTAATGACAGTCTATGAATAAGGGAAAGTCTATAGTACTTGAAGAAGATCTAGAAGAAACATGCAACTTTGGTAGAATCGATGTGTCTTGTTTGATAGTAAAGATATATTGCCAATGCCATGAATGTCAAGTGCAAATATGTAGTCCTTGGATAAAGTCCTAAGGCACTAAAGATCACTTAAAAAGTGCACATTTAAAAGCTAAGGACGTTTTGGCATTTTAGGATTGTTCTGATAAGTGCTTTTCCAAGGCTCCTAGCACCCTCATGCCAACTTTGTTTGTGCCAAGCCGTGGAGTCAACATTGTCTTCTACATCAAAAGTCTTGAAATCCTCCGCTCTACTACTTAATTGCAATCTTTACTAGTGCTTTTGCACCTATACTTTGAACAAGGTCCTCTGTTGCTTGTCTAAATAATGGTGCCACATTGAAGCAATTAGCACCCTCAAAATTCTAACATGTCTGAGAAGCCTTTTACACTTTTAGATGCAATAGAAGTAGATGATTGAGTTAGCAAGCTGTGGGGCTGAAATATGTTGAAATTTAACACCAGCTTTCTTCTCTATCACAGGAATCATATATTCCTTCTTGTGGTTATACATCATGACGGCAATTTCCATCTTACCTGCAAAGAGCGCAAAGCCATGTAAGGCATGGGAAAACTGCCTTGTAAAAATATACAGATGAACTTACCAGCCCTTCTAGTTCGATCAGAGTGATGAAAACATGTTTCTACCAAGTTGGCAGCCTAGGCGATTGACATAGGAAAGCAAACACACATATTAAATTGAGCCAATGCCTTATCACATAATCACTAGATAGACCCACAAATGCCATATCAATAATGAGTTCCATTTCCTTTATCGCCAAACCTCTAGCTGTAACGTCAATAGTGACTCACTACTGACGGAACTCCATATATATCATCTGGGAAGTGGTTTTTCCGAACAAAACAGAGTGGTTAATTCAGACATCTGGTATCAGCCAGGGTGGTTAATCCGGACATCTGATATCAGCCAAGTGGTTAATCCAGATAAAAAGTGGTTAATCCGGACAAAAAAACAGGCGTAGAACTGTGCGACAGAGGCAGAAATTTTGATCAGATCGCTCTTGCTGCTCCGTGGGTGATTTGATCCGCTTTAAAAAGCATGCCAATCGCTTTGTATGCCCCTTTTATGCTAGATTGATGCAGAGATTTGAGGCAAAATAGAGCAGAATCGTATTAAAAAAAGGGCAAAAACAGTTGTTTTTGGGTTTAAAATTGCGCAGTTCTTCGTGGCTGATAATGGGTGTCCGGATTAACCACATCCCGGATGATATATACGACCTTCCAGTACTGACGTTACAGCTGGTGATAGTGACTAAGACACTAAACTTTCTAGATCGAAATCCCAGAAGCGTAGTCTGCAGCACCACAATGCTAAATTCATAATTCATCTCCAGAATACTATGTGATTTAATACTTGTAACTCGTGCATTAATCAGACTTCTACTTATGTAGGTGTAGGTGCACTGCGGTATCACCCGACATTGAGCTTGTGGATTGCCTTTATGCAAAGCACGTACTGTCTTATTTCCCAGTACTCCGACTGGAACATCATTCCTAAAGACAATTATGTGCGATCATTGCAGAATCCAAAGCATAGTTTCTAGTTCCTGTATTTCTCAAGCAATAACTATTGTGAAAGATAACAACTTGCCATGAAACGTTATACTGCTACAATCTGATTCATTGTTTGGTACATGCACAGAAGTAATGCTTGACAATAACACTAGCCTTTATATTGTCATCACCAACCACATCTACAGTAGTTTTATTTGGTTTGAAGAAATGTGACGCTATCTGTAAATAAGAACCAAAAATGAAACTATAGCAGCACTGCCATTTCAATACTGCAAACTCATCGATGATGAATGAACTGATATCTTTCACTCAATCTGGCATGGTTTCACTGAACAACAAGATCTGCACAACTGATAGATCTTCAACGTGAACGGCATCCAAGAACTGATTTACAAAAGAATTAAGAAAACTACATTTTTTCATCCTCCAGTATTCCACATCCCAAGAATACATGAAATATCATTGGAACACACAAGAACTTGCCTGGAATGTTTATAAACATATATATTTTACCCAAAATTATTCCATGTGATCCACAAAACCCATATTGAGCATTTCATCTGCTTCATCCCCGATGCACAGAATTTTATAGTTTTCATGTTGAAGGTTCCTTTCTCTAGCAGACCCATATCTAGCATTATAACAGGGGTTTTTTTTGGTGATTTTATACGCTTTTTGGCATGGTTTTCATATGATTTCACGGGCGTATTCACGTGGACGTACTAAACGGTATTTCTAGAGTGCACCCATTTGTTAGCCATTGAGTTTAAAGAAGAGGGAAAATCGTGTGGTTGTGGGGCTTTTATTGTTTGCATGTTTTTTTAGTTTAGGTTTCAAATATTAGGTTAATATTAGATTTGTGGTTTTCAAATAGGTTTGTGGTTAATATTAGGGTTCCGGATTTGGCATGTGGCACATCTGGCCGCAGGCATGGCCTGTTGGCGGTTATGGTAGTGCATCGATGGGTCTGATACAGGGTTAATTGGTCTGATGGGTCTGACAGTGCATCGATGGGTCTGATACAGGAAATCTTGAATTGATTTAGGTGGAAGAGCTCTGCTTCTAATAAGCGATTGCATCTCCAATCTCTGGCTTCAGTATGGGGCAGTCCAAGAGCCATAAATCATGTACATTTCTTCATCCCTAGTTGCTTTGCAGCTGCAACCAGGCATCTTGGCCCAGGAAGATTTATCGGCAGCTAAAAGGATAAAACGAGCTGTGGAAAATAGCAGACAAAGTACATCTTCAAAGTATAGCAAAGCATACAGTGGAGTATTTCGGCCAGAAAGTAGGTTTTTCTTGTTCAAATGCTTCCACATTGAGTAGGCATCACAACAACCTCTTTGCTTCTTGCAATCGGTATCTGCAGAAGGCTTCAAAGTCTTATTACAGGTGGCCTTAACCAAGCATCCTTGGAGGTACAGTTGCCTAAGACATCACAAACATGAGGTATTTTAATGTTGATTTCGATGCTAGTTGTGGAATGATCAAAGTCTACAACAATGATTAGGCCGAGATAAGTTTTTAGGAAACTAGATTGCTCAGATATATGGTAAATCTGGAGCTCTGCAGGATGCCCATGCTGGATTGTAAGAATATCATGAGCTCTCTGCTATCATGCTGAGATGCTGGTCATGCTAACTGTTGTTTAATTTTCTAATACTGCCTAGTGTTGTTGTTGTCATTTTTACAGAATGTAACAAGCAAACCCCTTATAGTTGCAATGCAAGCTAACTGTAGTAATTTATTTTTACTGGTGATAGTTGACCTTGCTATGGCCTGTTATTGAGTGAATTTATTAGAGTATTTGTTATTAAGTCATGAATCCATGTACAACCACTTGATTCTGTTATATAAGGTGTTACCAATACTGGCACTTCCATGTAGAAGAAGCTGTTGGTTTCTTTTTACCACACCCTGTTTTAGTGACAGTGTTTTGATGTTTGGAATGTTCTGTCCTTAGCTGAGTTATTTTGATATACTTTTCTGCTTAAAAGCTCACATTATTGGATCCCTTTGGCATTTAAAACACTGGCATTAATTTGCTTTAACTTCAGTAGAGGATGTGCAAATGCCTGACATTGATATCCATTTTATATTTGACAATGATGGTGGTTCGTTATTAAAATTTTCTATTTTCTTAGTCCTAATGATTAATGGTTAATATGCAGGAAGCATGTTGTTTTTGGAAAAGTTGTGGAGGGCATGGATGTTTTGAAGAAGATTGAACTGAGCATCTTTTGGCATATGGGACAGCCGTGGTGATTCCGGTCCAGATCATTCCATATTTGTGGGAGATCTTGCACCAGATGTTACAGATTATGTGCTTGCATTGATACCAGCACATGTTATCATATGCACTAGCATATGCATGACAATGTGCAGTTTACAATATTAGGGGGTATTTTAAACTATTTTGACAGTTGATTCCCTTGAAAACCTTTCGAGGCAGGGGTTTTTTAATCCTAGTAGTAATGATTGTACTAGCCCATTGTATGGGTCCCATGACCTATTGGTCTCCGTGACCGTTAAAAAAATCTATTCTATTCTATTCTTCAACTAGTGGTACTGGCTTTATATTGGGCGCCATGGCCCCTTTCAGTAAACCTTATGATATTATTATTTTTGCCCATTTTATAACAGTGTGTTTGCGTATATTGTTTTTGCCCTTTTTATAACAGTGTATAACCCATAAAGTTTGCCTACGTTTGCTTTAGTTAGGGCCCGAAGGGCCCAATTTTTTTTTTTTTTAATATAATAATCAACACACAACTACCATTAACATTATTAACATAAACTATATCATTTAACACATTTAAATTAAAATCCCCCTTAAACCCCCTTTGTTTTGGGTGCATATTTACACGGGGGGTTACGTAGGACAGCGAGAGCCCCAAAAATATATTTACAATACATGTACAAAATTAACACCATTAAGTACATTCTCTCAAATCTTATAGTATTTTGCAAACTTTAATATACAGTATACAAAAAATTGTACATGCATACCCCACAAACGAGGATCGCTATGTACGGTCCAGATCTTGGAATAAAGGGCAAATATGCCCATCCGAAAGCTCTCGTTGCCCGGAGTAACCCCCCGTGTGAATATGCACCCAAACCAAAGGGGGTTTAAGGGGGATTTTAATTTAAATGTGTTAAATACAATAGTTTATGTTAATGGTAGTTGTGTGTTGATTATTATATTAAAAAAAAAATTATATACAATACATAAAGGAATTAATAATTTTGTTTAGCACATAGAACTTCAGTTCTACATTATCACTGGCAAGTTAGAATGCTTATGTCCATGCTTAAATTAATGCCCAATTCCCAACAACTACATCTTGTTGCAAATCTCTCTCTTGAGATACATATGCAGGCTCACCTACTTAGGCCTAAAACACTTCCATAAGTCTTGAAATGTGCATATAGCTATCAGGAAAACGAACAATTTAGTTTCCTCCATAAACAAGTTCATGCAATCGAAGGGATACCTCCCTTAAGCATGTATACCTATTGCGCCATATTGAATTAACTTGGCAAGCTCAATCTAGATTTTGTTAAGACAAACAAGAAACAAGAACAATGCTACGATGGTATTGAGGGGACCATATGGTTGGCATGAAGCAGACTGTTACACATATTTGAAACATTTCACTTGTTCTTATTCATATTCATCTTGACCACTAGTCTGTTGTGTCCTATCAAATTATGTTTATTTAATTTGCTGCAGTCCAAGTGCCTCAATCTTTAGTACTAATATTTTAACTAAGTGCACTGCTAATAGAAGATACAAAGGTTTCAGTTGCTCATGTTCATGTTAAGAAGTTCTTGTATAAGTAATGCCTACAATCTAACGATAAAGAACTAGCTATATAAATGAGCCTCCAAACCTTGAATAATAATATGGCAAAGGAATTGATTAAGATGTACATGGCCATAACTTCAACAGAATAGCCATTCTGATTCTCCTTGTCCAGATGAGTTGGGGCATTTTATTTGTTACTTAGCAAGATGTGTTCACCTGGAAACCCAAATCCAGAATTTCCAACCATGGCACCAGTTATTTGCATTTTTAGAGAGCATGTCTTTGCCATCAATTGTTGGAATAATAATTGGCATCAAGGAAATGATTGACCTGATAAAATCAAGTCAACAACAACTGCTGTCCAAAAGTGCAGGAACAATAATGTTATCCCTTCTCCAAGGTCAAATAGAGGCCAGAACATATCCAAAAGAATCATGAAGTTCTAGTTGTCTGTACACATCATTTTAAAGACTTTTAAGAATCCATGTTTTTTCTTCAACATGAGCATTCTCACTTGCCATCCCATAGTGGTTTGATCAACAGAATTAGTTAAACTATTATAGACTAAACATGAATTCATTTTGCATGCCACTTACCTTTGAGAAAAATCTGAAACAAAAACACATCTTGTACACTAAAATGTAAAAGGCTTTCAGTTATAGAGTTCCAGGGATGATAAGGGTAGAATAGGCTTCTTTTGCATTTATCCCATAATCATTTCTACAAGATGCTTCCACATGTCTACATTGGTGCTGCTAATGCAAAGTTAACAAGCATGTGGCTATACCGATGCACAAAGCCGGGTAGAATTAGGCACAACACCCTCCCACAATGAATGTCGTTTTGGTTAGTCGGGCCACGCAGAAAGAATCTCAAGTCAAAGTTCTCGCAAATTTATGGGTTTTTCTAATTTCCATGCCCCGATAGAGTAATAGATATGAAGCAAAATCACTCTAACAAGGGTTTATGTGCAAAGGCGGTTGCTTTGTTATGATATGTTGGACATAATTCAGCATCCTATGGGTCTTCAAGAAGAACCCACTGCTACATAGGTATGGAGAAGAGTGGTTTGCTGCATCTTTTCTTGAATTTTATAATTTTCTACATCGTTGATGTAAAAAATTGTAGATCCGACGAATCACATTTAATTGAGTCTAGGTGGTTGTACACATAGATAGAACTGTTGTAGGGGCATTAGGCAAGCCTGCTAAAAATAATAAAAACTAAAGCAATCAAGGAGAAAGATTAAAAGGTTACCACTATAGATGTTTTAAAAAGTGAGAGATTGAATTGAATGGATTATTATTGTTTGTGTAGATCAAAAGGATAACTGTGTCTTGAGAAGTTGAATAAAAGGATAAATAGTGTCTTGAGAAGTTGAAAAAGTTAACAAGGCGAAAGGCCAAAGGTTCAAAACGTCATGGGGATATCACAAAATTGTGATCCGCAAGCCATGCATCAACTTGGATTGTCGATATCAAGCTTATATATTGAAGAACTTCTTGATCATTATAGAATCTATTTACATAAACTCGCATTTTAAAACTTATTCTTCTCAATAGTAGAGCTTTTAAGAGTGCAATCATCTTGCCATGCATCTAATGATTTGATTCATGCAAGTACGTCTAAGATCTTACTCACTTTAACATTTTAGACCCTTGCAACTTGTTGTGCGTTGCCTGCATAAGGTGTTTATACATCTGACCAGTTATTATATTCTTCCTAGATAAGACCTTATCTTATTGCAATGTTTCCATCTACATTAAATGATCAAGGCACGCCATTGTACTTAGTTGTAAGAACATTTTAAGCTTTAACACTTTGTGAATGTTGCATACTATTCATTGAGATGAGTTAGAAACAAAAGCTATCACAATCATACTCTAGCTTAGAAATTATCCATGGGTGATGAATCTAAGAATCTCGAGATGTCTACGAATCATATCTATTGGAGACATGAATATAAGCTCATGTAGACTTGTTATAAAATATTTTATAAAAAATGATGAACTAGCAAGTTTGCATTTTTAATCATATCATTATCTTTCTATAATAGAATTAAGACCGTATTATAGGTAGCTATAAATCTAGTTACTTGCTTGGAGCTAAACATCAAATGGCGTGATGTATTTTTTCCTAACAAAAGTTTGAGTGCTAATAAGAAAACAACCAAAATGCTTGAATGGTTGTGCCCAGTGAGATCAACTTGCTTTGAAGACTTTGGAGTACTTTTGATGAGTATTATGCATGTTGAACGTTGGCTTGTTAATATTTGTGCACCATACAGGCTCAATCTTTGAAAGATTTCCTTTAAGAAAAAAACGAAAACTCTACATGCTAAAATGACATCTACACATTCTTCACAAAGTATATATACAAGTGATTGGATTCATGAGAATGGTGTGAGGAAATATGATTTAAGGTTAATAATTAATAATGATGCTCGGGGGAGTGGCCTTACATGGAACAATATTTATTGATATGATCAAGTAAGAAAGCCATCTAGTATGTCTAAGCCTTGATATTATCAAAGAGAGAGCTAAAAATAAACCTTGACCTTTATCTAAAGGCCAAAAGGCAAAAAAAGGTGTTGTTACCTATAAATAGAAGGACAATTTTGAGACATGATATCTCCGCGACCACAACTCAGAAATTGGCGATCCTTATCTTTTTGGAAAGCCCTTGAAGTCTAGTTTCTAAATTGGGCTTGGTTGTCTATAGATTCCTTACGGTTGGAATGTTATGCCCAGAAAGGTGCATAGAGGTCTAAGCTGACTGCACAGCTAGATCTGTTTCTTCTTATGTTGATGATGTGCCTAGCCTTACCTTCTAGTATCTTCTCTTGTTCCTTGCGTGATCATATCATTAGAAGGAGTTCATGTAACACCAGTGGTTGGTGGCTAGAGAGAGCTTGTTTTTATACAGTCTTGCGGAGTTGCTTGACTTGGTGACATATCTCTTCTAGTTGGTCCGGTTGGGTGGTAAATCGAGTACCCTATGGTATTTTGCTTTCTAATAAGTTGATGAATTTGCAGGAAGAATAGAGCATTCATAACAATTGGTATCAGAGCTCAGTTCCAGTCTTTACTAGCGGAGCTGTGGGTGATGGAAGCGTTGGAAATTTGAGTGGCTTAGCAGCACACAAGATAGCTTAAGGCAATGCAAGAACCGAGAACTTCTGAAGTCGAGAAGAGTAAAGGTGAAAAGAAGGTAGCACAAGAGGTCCAAGAGGAGGACATTGCAAATAGGTTACCTCTTGTCTGGTATGAAATTGATGTTTACGGATTGTGATTAGAATCTTTAGATATTTCTTATTGCATCCTTATGATTGAGGTTGGTGCCTCAACGGATAATTTTAGATTGTTGTCTAAAATTATGAGCAGTAGTTGATGCTACTGGTTGAGATTGGTGCCTTAAGGATGGAAAGAGTTGGTGCTCTTGTCCAGGTGATTGGAATGAGCGGTTGCCAGGTTAATGATTGGAATGAGCAGATGCCATATCCAAGAGGTCGGATTGAGTTGATGCCATGTCCAAGTGAATGGAATGAGTTAGTGCTCATGTCCAGGTGAATAGAATGTTTATTATTCCTGATGTTTGCATTTGAGCCATTACTTACGTTGGAATAAACCGTTTCAAGCCTTAGAACTTCCTATAATGTTTATTTGGGTATGCTGAAAGAAAAAAACAAGGTGCTACGCATGGAGGGTTGCCCTCCATGGCCGAAGGGTGAAGTGGCTTAAATCATAGTTCAAAGTCATATTTTGACAATCAATTCAAAACCACTGAACATTTAGAAACGAAATCCTCTGTAGCCAACGAACTACCTTTATCTTCCAAAATGCAGTTAAAGAGTTTAGCAACCTGTGAAATAAAGAACACACGAATTTCAGAACTATAAAATACTAGTTATGGTGCCCGGCGTTGCCGGGCTTTAGTCGCAATTTGAAGAGATGTTTGTTTCATAAGAAACAATGTGGCTTCTGTGGTTGATTTGGAAAAGACGGAGAGCGAAGATCTTTCAGAATGCAGTGCTTAGTCCTTTTCGGTTAGTTTCGATCTTGAGGCATAAGTTGTGGTATGCTTACCAAGTCTCAAGCTTGTCTGGCACAGTTAAGCGGGAAATTTGGTCGACATTCCTACAGATTGTGAATCATGATGGCACTTCATTTCTTAGCCACCACACTTATCATTGTACTTGATCGCATTCTAGTGGTTTAATATATTCCTATTTCAAAAAAAAAAAAAAAAAAAAAAAAAAAAAAAAAAAAAAAAGTGGCTTGGAGGGGGCAAGGGTATATAGAGCAAGCCTTTGAGATTCATTGATGAAGATAAGAAATTATTTGCATATGAAGTTATGGATTTGATCTTAAATGTTGACCTATAGAAATTTATAGTGTGTCATCTTTGTATATGTGATACTCCTAATAAATTGATTTTATGATGACGCATTGGTAGGCTTTAGGAACCTATAGAAAGTTTTGTTGCAATATGAAAGCAACAATGTTATAGTTGAAGAAGTGTATGTCCCTTTTTGGTTCGGAGGGAGGTAGTGATCTTAGCATTACTCATTATTTTATTTTGATGAAGTCTTGATGGTTGTGAATAAATTGAGTCTCTAATGTTTGAACTACGTAATGTCATGGAATGTAATGGGAAAAGATACTTAGCTTTATTTCATGGGAATATGGATGACTATTCTATGGTGCATGGCTTACCAATCCATTCTGTTGGAATATGGGAGACTATTGTGCATGCCGTACAATGACGCATAAGTATTGAACTTATTGGATTATTAAATTAGACAATGCTAATAATGAAACTTTAATACAAATAGTAATGGTGCCCGGGCTTAGCAACTATTTGTTAGGAAATATGGAATGTCTTGTAGTGCGGGAAAATAAAGGTCATCACATAATTCAAAATTTCAAAGGCTAAAATACAATTGTGAAACACGTCCTATGTTCATAAATTTGGAAAAGTGGAATTATATGGATATGTAGGAATTTTCTGGAATGTTATTGATTTTTTAATAATTCCATTTTGTAAAGATTGAATGTAATAGTGGACCCTAACTTTTTGTATTTTTTTTTTTTTATTATTATCAAATTTAAACACCTTTGCGGAGATGACAGCATAATTTAGAACTTATTCTTTTCTAATCTACCCATTTGGCTTAAAAACTGCCGCCTACGTGGAAATTGAGAAAAGATCTTAGACGATGACAAAGGAGTTACCACACCACAAACCTGTGGACGATATCCAAATTGCTGTGGGATAGATAGATGTCCACCAACCCATTTTGGCCTCCTCAGTTCTAATGGATTAAATAGAATGAAGGTAGGACAATATACAGACCATGGTTTCTGCATGCATGCTTCAACTGCAGCGAACGATGTCCGACTGTCAATAACCATAGAACCTAATACACTTACACGTGGAAGGTAAGGAAACTTAAATTGAGGAAATTTCAACTTGAACTATGAGCTTAATGCTTTAGAATAAGGAATGCTGAACATAAATCAGTGGTTTCACTTCAGAATAAGAAATGCTCAACATTTTTCAGAACTTCAACTAAAACCATGGGCTCAATGCTTCAAATTAAGAAATGTTGAATACAATATTTGGAACGATGAACACAAACTATCATTTTTAGGCTAAACCATGTCTTATTTCTTGTTAGTGAGGCCTACAAAGTATCGACAAATTATACCTCAACTTACAAAAGTATTCGCATGAACAAAATGGAACTTGAGATTGGGATCATTCTTACTTGACGCATCTCTTAGCAATCGATCTTAAATTCATATATCTGATATTCAACTATCAAATATGAGAAAATCAAGGAAGAGGCAACTTACAGAACGTCATCATCATCTATGTGCTGCTGCAACATGCCCACCATCTTTTCTAGAAATATCATCAAAATTAATGAGTATGCATATGTCTTTTGCGGAAACGATCCTGTTGCACCAAGTTTGATATTTCACGTCATTTTGTAACACTGAACTATAGTCCACTATGCTTACATCCAGTTCGTGTTTTCTCGATATTGTTCAATGAATGTGGCAATATTATGAACTGACTGCAGCATAAAGAAGAAATTATATTTGAACCAAGAACCAAAAGCTAAGGACAAATTTCCATAGGATACAATGTTGAATGTGAATCCTTTGAGAATATTATCTATAGAAGCATATGCTACTAATTTATAAATTCGAACCTGCAGCATACCTTTTGACACCTTAAATTGGAAACTGAGAAAATCTTGCAGCAGATGGTCGCTCCACACTCTTGAAACAACCAACTTTGTGCATCCTTGTCATTATGGTAAACTATATTCAAAATTGCTAGGGATCAGTCATCCATGTAGAAAGAGGACCATATATCTCGTTTTAGAGCCCTGTTAAAACTTGATCAACAAAAAGAACAGCTTCGCAAATAACAATGAGCATTATGAATCCAGTTCCATGCAAGCTTCGTGTGGCTCTTCTTGTCCCTACAATCTGGATTCAATGCTTACAAAATAGCATTTCAAAAGCTCTGAATCAGATAAAAGCTTACTTAGATAACTTGTATGGATACATGGAGAAAACTTGCACATTTTTTTCTTGTTTACGTTTACATAAGAAAGTGGCATGCTTAGATTAGGTAAGACTATCCTTATTTAGAAGGATCTCCCAACTTTGATCTGTGCCAATTGATACCAGAGATGTGGCATCGGTCTCCACAATCCTCTCCCTATGTATGTTCAATTCTGGGTCGATCTTTTCAGCCTTTAGTAGAATAAAATCATAGGGTGAATGAGCCTTAGAAATAAATGTGAAGAACTTTCTGCTCAAAAAAGCACTCACATCATTTTTATGGTCTGTTTAACACATGTTCTATAGCTTCTTGCATCTTAAAACATGCCATGGGTATTTCCTTATCATATTTGCTTCAAAAGGAATCATGCTCAAAGTAGATAGCCATATAATAGGCCAGCTGCTCAAAGGTAAAGCTACATTTTCCTTTTAGTAGACTCACCATCTATTGTATGTGAACTCCATCATCCAACACTCATTGCAGATTGCAGCTTGATAATTCTAGAGACCAACTGTCTCAAGACAATACATGAATTTAGAATAACAGGCATAATCGTTACGAAAAATCCAAGGTAGCAATAATCTGATAAACATAAAGGAAGTTGGCAAGCAAATAATCTAATGTACATGCATCGCATTAAGGTCTAGCAACTCCTAAAAGTAACAGAACGACGTCTAATGCCTGCTACCAATTTCAATAAGATACAGAAATGGCAGAATCTACTAAATGATTATAGAAAGCATATCAAATAGGTGCAAACAGGGAAACAATTTAAGATGACAGACAATTCGATAATTGACAATAAGCTAGAGTAACCTGCAATTGTAGTTAGTGCCATGTGCATGCTTCACATTATGCGATAACCAAATCTAAGATGCAGAACCAAAAGGACCTTGTGGCTGCAATTAGTGCCATGTGGAAGTTTCACATAATGCAACAAACAAATCTAAGATGCAACCAAATGATCACGTAAAAGGAGCTGATAAAAGATGCCAGAACCTCTCTAAAATTGGCAGCTTCTCATGTTTCTTATTTGAAGTATCACCTTTTCCTCAGTATCCAATGAATGATTTGCTCGATGCAAATGAGGAAACAATTTAAGTCGCCTTGATAATTGGCAATAAGTTATAGTAACCCAGAATTGTAATGAGTGCCCTGTGCATGTTTCACATTATGCAACAACCAAATCTAAGATGCAGCACCAAAAGAAAATTGTGACTGCAATTAGTGCCCTGTGAAAGTTTCACATAATGCAACAATCAAATCTAAGATGCAAGGCCAACAAATGAAGTAAAGGAGTTGATAAAAAGATGCAGAACCTCTCTCAAATTGGCAGCTTTTCATGTTTGTTATTCAAGTATCACCCTGCTCCTCAGTGCCCAATGAATGATTTGCTCAAACTCACATGGATGACATTGAAGTCCCAATCCTTTGCACTGCAAATCATTGCAGATGGTAAGAATCTCTTTGAAAGAAGATGATAATACAACAGAAGATAAGAGGTGCTGATTTAACTCAAAACTAAGAATCTAAACTGCAAAGTTCAGAACAGAGCTTCCTAGCTCCCAAAGTTCCAACCTAAATTTCTGCTAAAATTCTGAATATAAATGTGCAGATAATGCACAAAAGCTCTCTGGAACTTTGCAACTTAAAAATCAAGATAAGATATTGAAGCTAAGGGCTGCTAGGTTGTGCCTGATGTTAATCATGGGGCAGAATTCCAGAATTCCAGTCATGCAAACATCAGCCTCAGTTTAGTAGGCAAAGGAACCGAAATTGATTTGCTAGAACCGAATCTATGGATTCTGGAAATCAAATGTGGCTCATTATAATAGTGATGTTCAAGTTTATGTCTAGTAATAGAGAATAAACCCACATGCAACCAAATTTGATGGCAAACTAAGGCCTTTGCATAAAGCCCTTTTCCGTATTTCAAATCACGCAACATATTTCTAATCAATCAAACCCCTACAATGAGCCAAAGGAGCTCATAAACATTCCCCATCTAAGGATTCAAACTCTGAAGTAAACTTATAGAGAACCTAATACTCGGCCAAAGCCTTACCAATCACACCGAACGCATAATTTCCTTGTAGAACTCTTTTGCAACCTAGTTAGAACCTTAAATATAGCCCAATTTTCCTAGTAAAATCCTGCCTCATGCAGATTTATAATGCAGCATAGCAAAATTAGCACATATTCGATGCCTTGCCATGTATCCCTTTTCCTCTATTTATGCATGCAGATCAAATTTATAGCTTTGTTTTCAGATTACGGAGGAAAGACGTGTGTAAAGAATCTGATTCTAACCTTATCTAATCATCAAATAGGATCTTAGGAATCTGCATGTTGCCCAACTGAAATACGAATGGGAAATACGAATGGGAAAATAAACTGCCTTGTGAACTAAGTGGAGCAAGAAATTGCAAGAAACTACACCTTTTGAGTACCCGATCCATGCTGTTTCTTCATCTATAGAAACTTCTTCATATCTTAGTAGGATTAGTATTTCTGGAGCCACGTCTCGTGTTTCTGTGAACAAAATTTAAAGGAAAGAAAGCGAAAACCGGAACTAAGAATCATAGGTAAATAGCAATGCCTTTGTATCAGAACAAATAACCCAAACACAAACGTGCATATCTGGAGCAATCGATTGGCTTACTCCTTCTTGACAGTTTGGTTTTGTCTTAACCTAGAAACAATAAGCAAATCAAAACGAAACTTGACAATCAACGCTTTCAACTCACAGTGTCGATACCTCTGTTATCGGCGTGGTCCATGCCGAAAGCTTCTCCAAGGTTTTGTGGGTTGTAAATCTCTCGGAAGATATGCCGGATATGCAAACTGAAGGCGGATCCATTGGTTCCTGAATGCTAATATAATATGCACATTCGTTTGCATACCCACAGCCATCTGCATCTGCTGGAAAGATTCGTGGCATGCATGCCCGCAGATGCAAAAATTGAAACCTAGAAAAATTCTTTGTCTGAAAAAAAATCCCGATTTTTGGAATTCCGGAAACTTTTATCGGCTACCAAAACCCCACAAACCTTAGAAAAATTAGCTTAAAAAAAAATCCAAAAACATTTTCTGCCAAACCGGAAAATCCCAAATTAACAAGATTGATACGGAGCTATTTGAGAAAATATTTAAAATTTACGGGCATTTTGGGAATTTTAAAAATACGAAGGGCTTTTTGGGAATTAAGTCAAGGAAGGGAGCCCCTGAGGAATCGGTGCAACCTGCATAAGGCAACACTTGTTAAACACATTATACTTCCAAACAATCTTGTTTATTTCAATCGAAGACAAACCTGAACTGCATCATGGATTCGCACAAAGTACCAATCCTTGCCTATCAGTTCTGGGATTCCAGCCTTTGCAAATAATTTCATCACATTATCATTGGGGTTAGAGAATGCTATCTGCATAACCAAGGGAGGATAAAAGATCAGCATCAACCAATCAATAAGCCTCATAGATGCAAACAACTATTTACGTGAACAAGAAAAACGTACTTGTATATTTCTGGCCTTGTATTCCTGATGGAGTTCCTTGATGGCATGCAATGCGCTTGAGTCAATATAAGTTACAGTTGCAGACAAATGGCAATGCATTTTTTATGACACACAGCAAAAAAAAAAGCACTTACATAGACATTTAGTTATATAAGCACAACAAGATTTTGATTCTTGGAGAAGAAATGATGGATGTATGCATCATCTCAAAAATAGTAATGCAACATAATCCTTTGACAAAGATTTCGAACCTGTTATGGAGTAGTTTGTATCACATCGTCTTGTTTGGATCAATTTGCCTCATAATTCTTTCAAGCATTTTTGTGAAAATTTTCCAACAAACAAGCCTTGCTATTCTCTCCTTGGCATCTTAGGATAACCACGGTATGGCATAGCTAAACCATGAAAACCACTTTGTATAAGCAGATGAACCAAGGTTGTGAAAAACAACATCAGCCATCCATCCCAGCCACCAAAACCTAAGTAAAGAACATCGATTCATATGCATCTGAAGTGCAAAGGTCGTTTAAGCATCAAGCATCCATGAAATGGCAGCATAGGAGCATGTTTGCACAGCTACCTTCAGGGATTTTTAAGAAAACAAATATCTATACAGCATGTGTGGCAGGGCTTTGCAGGATTACAACCATTTGACATTGCCAAAGAATCTATAGCCAGAATACAGTTCCCATATACGACTGTTTGGGCATCTAAGCAGCTACATCAAGGCTCGAAATCCACTTTGTGCTAGCTCGAAATATATCACTGTGCATTGAAAATATCATTCAGGGCAGTGACTCACGGTACTAGCCCAAACATGCATTTACCCTGGCTCTTCAGTACGCTTTGGCGCAATGATCGAGGATCTGTCTTCATTGTAGCTAATGCGTCTCCTAATGGGTAACCGAGAAATTTGTCAAGCAATGCTCCTACCATTGTGACATGTAGTGTCTTGGATGCAGTGTCGATGTCGCTGAACATTGGTAACCCTTCTGCCATGTCGTCGTTCCTGCGTGTGTCTTACATGATTCTCATGAATAATAGAACATCTAGAATGGATACCATACCATTTTGAATGAGACAATGGAAGAGTGTCCACTGCATTTCAATTACAATAGTTGTTCACCTATCATAAACTTTGGCAATGCAATCTAACCATTTCTAGCTATTTCTACAAAAAGTAAGACCTTGCCAAAACTTGGAGTCAATGGAAAATAATCTATTTAATTCTAAAAAAAACAAGCCGTTGCCAAAACTTGGAGTTGAATTGAAAAAAATCTTAGACAATCCTTCATAAATTAGACCTTGCTAAAACTTCAAACGAGTCAAAGTTAAAAAGTCTAACTAATTCTAGCTATGTCATAAAAAATAATACCATGCCAAATCCTGGTGTGCCTAACCATAAATGCATATTCTATTTAATGGCTATCATATTGGTTTTCATTGTTTTGATCCAACCTTTAATATATAAATGCTATTTTGAATTCACTAATCCAACCTATTCAAATGCCACCATATACAACCTTATAAGTTGGTAAAAGAGCTCATTCTTCTGCCACTATAATGCACTAGGTGAAGCCAAAAGGCTAGAAGAATGTCTAAAAGCTGGTAAAGAAGCTAAAATGTCTGGCATTTCATTTGTCTTGGTATTTTGAAATTTTTTCTTTCAAAGGCTATAATAACACTCATAATAATTAAGTACCGACTTCTAGTTCACAAGCAGAACCATGGAATTAGTTAGCCTTTTTGGTATTTTCAAAAACTCTCTTTCAAGGGCTATGATAACAGCTATGATAATTAATTAATAAATTTTGCTCTAACAACTCTTTCATCTCTTCGAAAAAGACAATACATCTATAATCCATTGAATTCTAGTGTTTCTTCTATGTGTCTCGTTCGCAGATAGGCATCATAATTGGGCACATGTCATCGAAAGTTCTAGACTTCAAGACGAGGTCGTATTAATTCTTGCCCAACTCTTTTGGACACTCTAAGTGCTCTATATTTCCGTAAATTCATGTGGAAAGCCACAAGTTCCACCAGATTGGTAAAACAAGCCAACATCTGTTGCTACTATTTGCTAATACACGATAAGATATTTATAGGAGTTTTGCACTTGTTTCTGTAACTTTTTTTTCTGAATAATGCTTATCTATCAGTAGATTTTACTTTTTTGTCATGATATTCCAATGCAAGCTATAAACATCTGATGTCAAACTTCATGGCAGATAGATTCCAGCTTTTCCATGTCTGGGGCGAACAGACCTGCCATTACTTCTATGCTTCCATCATAAGTGTAAGAAGGAAGAATGACGAGATGGGATATATGCCCCACCTGCAAAAATGGGGGTTCCATATCCAAAATCAAGTCCATAAAGAGGTATTTGGATCCAACTAGTGACAGACAAGTTGGGACTTAGCACAGTCTTATTGCTTCTAGAAATTTGCATGGGATCAATAAAATCCAAGGCAGATCGCATGCAGTCACTATTGATACGTTTGATTGCTTTGTGAAGAAGTCCAGAAGCAAAAGACAATGGCTGTTTGACAATATCTCCTGCAGCCACATATGTGCAAGAATGGAAAATAACATTGCCAAAATAATCATCAGGCATGGGGGGCACCAACCTTTTTTTTTCCATTGGCAGCAACAAGCAATTTTGTTTCATCTTCATCTACCCCTAGCAATGGGTATGCCGCGAGAAGCGAGACTATGTGCCTGTTGCCAGTTACAGGTTATTGAAGATGAAAGCCATACTCTTCTGAGTTGCCCTGCTTTTGAGATAGTCCGGAATCATTTTTCGACCTTAGCATTCCATTCCACGCTTCCACAACTTCTCAGCGCACCATCTGTGCATGACTTGGCATTATACATACTTGAGGTTCTAGATAAACGTCTGCAATTACTGAGCCCTCAGTAGTCATTATCTAAGCTTGTCTAGTATCATCATTACTGCAAAGGTTTTTCCCTTGAAAACCTTTCGAGGCAGGGGTTTTTTAATCCTAGTAGTAATGATTGTACTAGCCCATTGTATGGGTCCCATGACCTATTGGTCTTCGTGGACATTAAAAAAACTATTCTATTCTATTCTATTCCACAAGTGTGCTGTCAGACTTACAAATGTCGAATAATCTCCTTCTGTTCATCCCCTGTTTTGGCAGCCTTGTTTTTGGGTTGCCCCTAGGGGGGCAAACCCTTGTTTATGTGGGTTTGTGGCATATCCTAAGTATATGCTAGAATATACCTAGGATATGCTAATGACTGCTAAAAACCTGCTCTTGGCTGTAAACTGGCGGTCGCGATTGTTGCTGGGCGGCTGGTGTGGAAACTGGCTGTCCGGCACCCTGGGCATGTATTCTATGCATAAGCATAAGCTTAGCAAACTGGTAAGACCGTTGCAACAACCTGCGGCCACATCTTTTGTATCCTCTCCTTTGCTTTTTTCTCATATTTTCCCTGTTTCGAGTTTTGTGTCGTTGTTCTTTAATCTTGCAAAGGCACTGAAGATGCAGACAGAATCTTGAGCTCTGACTCCACTTGTCCTTTATGCGAACAGATTTTGTCAAAAAGGTTAGTGTCTTTCTATTATTTCTCTTTTCCAACCCGTTTTTCCAATGCATGGCCTTCACATCCAATTCTTTAAATGCAGCCATATGAAAAGTGGCTGCTGCGCATATTGTGTTATCTGGCTTGTTATTCTTATCAGCTATTTGGCATTGGGTATATTGGGATCTAGAAATATTTATTGACGAACGTACGGGAGCACTTACTATAGATTTGCCTAAGGTCTGTAACTGTACAAGGCTGGATTGACCTGGGTAGAGCAGGGAAGGTTAAATGTCTGAATTATGCATTCTGCAAGCTTTTTCGAACCAGGAAATGAGTTGGAGCAAAAGTCCTGTGGATGACTGCGAAACACTAATTCGTGCAGCCATCAGGTATAACTAGCAGAAAATTCCTATCAACCTTGTTAATTTGGGATTTTCAGGTTTGACTAAAAACTTTTTTGGATTTTTTTTTAACTTGATTTCCTATGATTTTTTGGATTGTGGTCGCCGGAAAAACTTATCGATTCCCAATCCCTATGATTTTTATTCTTCGATTTCTACTCGAATGCATTTTTGCTTCCACGATGCTTTTTTTCGGGTCTGGATTTTTCATCTCAGCATGCATATCCGGCAATGTTCAGAAGGAAATTATGAGTCATAAAAAGATCGTTCTCTGCTTTTTTTCCGCTGGAGCACCAAAAGTACCAAGCAATCAGTGATGTCTTCAATTATTAAAGGCTCCATCGACATTTTTGAGAAGAAAACAGAGAGGTGATGCGAGCCAGACTTTAGGTATTGGACTTCTGGTTTCTAATGGGTCCATCCACATTTTGTTTGCAACTTCCCGCCATGGCTTGGATTACAGAGTATAATCACTGGTATCAATGGAGAAATATCATAATTTTAGGGTTATTCATCTGGCCTACGATTCTTGCCGAATTTATATTTGCACGATGGGATGCATGTAGCCCCTGGCAGAGATCTTTGGTCATATTTTGGGGCTTTGATTTCCTTACTTCCGACCCTCAAACTTCTGAGTAAGCATTTGATTTGGTTTTTTTGGATCTATTTGGTATTCTTGCATTAATCTTGGAATTCTGTTTTGCAGGTTAATTCCTTCATGGCAATTATACACTTTGGATGTGCAATGGTTTTTGTGTGCAGAGGCATAATACAACTCACAATGTTTTGCTAACATATGGGACATGATCTTATTATCTTACGTGCAGTACCTGTTTATACTTGCCCTATAGTCTGGGCACCAACATTTGTGAAGTGAAGAATCAGGTATGCCACTCACATGTGCTCAAACATTTGTTTGCATTTCTTGCATTTGTTTGGATTCCATATGTAGACAGACTCCATGTGTGCGCAGGTTAAAACACTTAGTTGTTCCTAATATTTTTTGTACTGTTCCAAAATATGTTCTTTGTAAAAGGCATTATTGCATATTACTGCTCTCTATTTTCTGATAAAGATTAGCTTTTTGAATTTTGCTTCGAAGTTCTATGTTGCAAGCAATGGAGTTTTGTATTGCAGCATTAATTGGACAGTCTTTAACTCCATGAAGTTATTCTTTTGATGTGTGAGTTGAAACACTAAAGCTACCTTCTTCCAACTATTTTTTTTTATCATGCTAACCATATGGAATCCTTTCTACACTTTATTAAGACAAGTAATAGATATTATAGCATTCCATAGCAGATTAGAACAATCTGATGCAGATCAATATTTTTGGATTGTTGTTGGAAATGGAAATATATACATTCATGGCCTTAAATATTGGCAATTCATTTTTTGTATTGTGGTCTTTGTTATTAGTGTGCATAGAGGGTGTGACAGGATGACCATTTTTGAGTCCATGAAGCGTGCCAATAAGCTAATGATTCAATAGAAGCATGCCTCTAGATTGTTAAATGAACCTGAGTTAACTGCTCTATTGTAATACAATGTAGTTTAACTTCTATGATCAGTATATAGTGCATATATCTTTTTCCAGTAAGGTTGCAATCTAAAGATGGACTTGCCAGTTCCCTCTTTGATATGTATAGACTTGGATGAGACCAATAGAATTCCTATTGATGCCAGGGCATGAAAGCCGTGCAGTTCTCTGATGAGGTATACATCTTTACTACTAAGATAACTAGGTATGTCCCAGCTCAGATCTGACTTTGGTTGCAAATTGGTGATTTACTTGAGATTTGCAACGTGCCATGAGAGATCTAACAAAATAGAATGTGACATGTCTATTGCACATGCATTTTCTAGCTATGAATATAGAATTGCGTTAGGTGATGAAAGTACCCAGGCAGCTTATGTCATTTCTTGGTCATTTTTGTAATATTATTTTCACTCTTTATCCAGATTATATCCTCATCAGACATTGCAATTTTTGGGCAGGTTATGGTGCTTCTTCAAAAGAAACCCAAGACACAGCCACGGGTGTTTGGAAAGATGAGATGGTATTCTCACATTAATCTTGGAACAGGGAACAGGGAACAGGGGTTGTTAGTTGTCTGGCTTGGGAACAGGGGCTGTTAGTTGTTAGATTTGGATTGAAATAGAATAGTGCATGTGTTCAATTATAATTGTGCATGTTTTGGATTGTGTGAAGTGTGTATTGAGTTGTGTGAAGTGTGTAGGCAGTGTGCATTGTGATGTATCTATAGGTGAGGTGTTGCATAGGAATTACGCTCAGTTTAAAATAGGTTAGCTGGTTGGCATATGCATGCATGGCTTACTAAAGTTGACTCCTATATGCGAGATATATGAAACAATGTTCGATTTAATTTTAGCAGAGAAAATACTGGATTGAAAAAAACATTGTAGAAGATGGTTTTAAGTGCTTAGAAATGTTGTGATGTGGTTGTTATGGATTTGATTTGCAGCAAGTGGATAATAAGGGTGCAG
The DNA here is from genome assembly GCA_021234155.1 of Isoetes taiwanensis. Taxonomy (NCBI): domain Eukaryota; kingdom Viridiplantae; phylum Streptophyta; class Lycopodiopsida; order Isoetales; family Isoetaceae; genus Isoetes; species Isoetes taiwanensis. The sequence goes on along the minus strand of JAJEKV010000066.1, from coordinate 6,175,867 downwards.
GTCTACTGTAGTTTGACTTATAGATAAATGGACGGAGCATGTAGCAATGGATGCTGCTACATGTAGGTTGGATTTCCTTACATGCAGGTCTGCAGGGCAGATGGTCCTTCACTAACATTCATTGCTTCGTTGCTCATGACATCACAAATCTCATGGTATATACATCACTAGGCACTTGCAACAAAATGCTTCAAAAGCAGTGCACAAGTCCATAAGGTTGGGCATTAGTTTTTAAGATCTTTGCATTCCCAATCTTTGCATCATGAGACTAGGAGGTGTACAGGTGAAGTGATTTGTGCTTTAGGCTTGGTGGTTTTGGACTCTGCACAGATGACTCTTTAGTGCCTCTTTAGTGCCTCACAATATGTAGGAAGCACATACCTCTCTTAATTGTTGCAGCAGACATTGATCCTGCAGATATGGTTATGCACAAGATGTAAGATACACATTGGTATGGCTTATGCACAAGATGTAAGCACATTCCTCTCTTAATTATTGCAGACATTGATCCTACAGATATGGTATGGCTCAAAGTGTCATCTCTTCTGTTCAGGGTGCAACTTCATATTGTCAACTGAAATGAGCATTACATTTATATTGTTAATTGAAATGAGGATTACTTTCTTACTGAAACTTTGCCCTTGGAACTATGTTGTATATTGCATTATCACATTACATCTGTACAGATGTTTTTTTAATGCTTCACAAAATGTAGGAAGGCGCATTGCCCACTCAATATTGGTTCTGTTCATATGGCTTATTTTCAATGTAATATCCACTCTAAACTTAAGCCAAATAGAATATCCTCAACTAGAAGATTCTTACTAAGCCCTCCAATGTTAAAAATTGTAGCGGAAATGTCAAATTGTTGTAGATGAAAATACATGTGGTGAGAAAGCATATTTTGTGCTCCATTGTTTCTCCTACAATCCTCAAATGCATATTTTCATGCTCCAAATCATTATTTAGCAATAAACAACCACCTTTCAAATTGTTACTAGGCCCGGCAACGCCGGGCACCATAACTAGTACCTTCTAATCTTGCTTCCCATCTGGTGTACGGATATGTAAATGGAGAAGTTCTCACTAGTGGAAAGATATTGCATTCTTTGCTAGTCCGCAATGGGTTAGATTCAATTTCTATCTTGGCTGACAATCTTATTCGGCTATTTGCTTCCAGTGGAAGTTTGAATGAATTACATTACATCTTTAACAAAGTTCTGAAGCCGAGTCAATACACATGGAATGCTATGTTGGATGCCCATGCCAAACTTAATACAGGGAAAGTCATTTTTCAACTATTCCATAAAATGCAGGATGAAGGCACTACGACAGACAGATACACATATCCAAGCATTTTGAAAGCATGTGATTCTGTAGACATATTCATGAGCACATTGTTGAAAATGGAGCCAAGTTAGATATTGTGATGAATAATACACTTGTTAATATGTATGCTAAATGTGGAAGTTTGGACATATTCATGAGCACATTGTTGAAAATGGAGCCAAGTTAGATATTGTGATGAATAATACACTTGTTAATATGTATGCTAAATGTGGAAGTTTGGAGGAGGCTCATAAATTATTTGATAGACTGATGAATCGTAACATAGTGACTTGGTGTGCAATGATCTCAGGGTATGCCCAGCATAGTGAAGGTCATGTTACATTCAGATGTTTTGCAGATATGGAGCAGCAAGGTATAAAGTCATACAGGGTCATCTTTTTAAGTATCTTGAAGGCATGTGGTTGTATGGACGCAGTACAGCATGGAAGATTGATCCATGAGCAGCAAACTTCATGCAGACATTGTTGTGGGGAGCACTCTTATTGATATGTATGCGAAATGTAGTAGCTTGGAAGAAGCATGTAATGTATTTGATAGCTTGCCAAAACCTGATTTGGTTTGTTGGGGTGCCATGATTGACGGTTATACCAATAATGATGAAGAAGATCTAGCAATGAGTAGTTTTGCGAAGATGCAACAGGAAGGCATAAAGCCTAGCAAACTAGTCTATTCAAGTGTTCTGAAAGCTTGTGGCAACCTAGAGCAGGGAAGGCATATCCATGAACAAGTTATTGAGGTGGGACTTCAAAGTGATGTTGTTGTGGGCAGCACACTTCTTGGCATGTATGCACGATTGGGGAACTTGCATGAAGTCAGTATATTTGTTGATAGATTGTTTATTCGGGACTCGCTGTTATGGGGTGCAATCCTCGCAGCCTATGCTCAGCTTGGGGAGGCTGGATTGACTGCTTGGTGCTTTGAAGATATGCGACAGGGTGGTGTAAAACCTTGTGATATGATATTCAATAGTGTTCTTATAGCACTTGCACGTGCAGGAATGGTGGATGAAGGTCTTTGGTATTTCAAGCTTATGGCGAACAGCTATTGCAGTCAGCCAAATGTTCTTCACATCACTTCCATTATTGATCTGTTGGGTCGTTCTGCACTTTTCAAAGAGGCGAAAAATGTATTGGACTCTACAATGAGGGCCGATATTTTCTTATGGCTGAGTTTGCTTAGTACTTGTAGAATGTATGGTAACATGGAACTTGGGAGGCAATGTTTTTATGAGATTATTCATTTAGATTCCCAATGTGGTGACTAGCATTTATGCTAGTGCCATCAGCTGATATTGATCGTTCTATCAAGCACATGGAAGTAAGGCACCCAGTCCTTTGCCAATGGGAAGTCCTTTGTCTGGAAGCTGAGAATTTGAATTTAGCATGGTATCATGCGGTTGCATTGACTTAAGCTTGCCCCAACAGAAAATTTTTAGAACTGTCTTATAGGATCTAAGTGCTTTCCAGTAAGTTGGAGTATGCAAACTCTATGCATGCAAAGTCATAATACACAATGTAATGAACTAGCAACTGGTCAAATGCAGGGAATTCCAGAGCAGAAGTTGAAGGGACATCTTGGATCATTTGGTGTTCCTAGGAACTTTGCTCTTCAAGCCATATACACAGTCTCAGGTCTGTTCCTTTCTGACATAAGAATCTGGAACTAGTTTGAATTGTTTAATTTCATTATTTCTTTTGTGCAGGAGCTCAGAAAAGTAGGGTATCATTTCCGAAAATTACATTCCGTAAGCTGTTAACATTGAGATACCTTATCTGCAGTGCTCATCTGGAGTGGAAATTGGATGGTTTGCTGGAAAAGATATGGGAATATCTTGATTCAATTCGAGTTTACACAGAATAGAAGGGAATGAGTCCTAACTATGAAGAGCCTGTCATCCTTTCTGCGAAGAAATGTACTCTAGAAGACTTCTGTTTACGGATTTATAAAGACATGCTGAAACAGTTTAAGTAATAAATATCCTCCTCTTTCGTAACCTCTCTTTCTGACATATGTGATTAAGATTATTATTGTTGTGTTACAGTGCACTGGTATGGGCTTCAAGTGTGAACCACAAACCTCAACGCATTTGGAAGGTGATGTTTGGATCACTTCTACTTGAAATGCTATGCGAATATTAAATCATTATGCATGTATGAAGTTTTAAGAAGTGATTACGATAAGGCAAACAACGTTCCATTGCTCCAGTTTACAAGGAAAACATGGGCCCGAGACAACCTGCAGGGCAATATACATTTGCATCTACTCCAAGCTGTTTTGAGGATCCAATGTCCAAGGCACCGCCAGGTGGGTGAATTAGTAGTCATTTATATGTTCAAGTTTTAAATTTAAAAACCCAGCATGTAGCAAATAACCTGAAGCTTCTTACAAGAAGTGATATTCCCCAAGAAAAAATCAGCATAATGATTTTGTGCAGATGAATTGGCATCGGATGTGGCCCCTGTAACTCCAGCGAATCTGACTTATGGCCTGTTCGGCCTCAACTGAATGCTGGTTTTTTTAATATGCTAGGAGGTGCCCAAGGAAGGAGGGGACCAAATGGTGGAAATGCCATTGGAAACATGCCCTTCAGGAATAATGAACCAAATATGTTTGCTCCAACCACTAACAATCCTTCTAATGCACTCCGGAATCTGCTGCTTGCCCTCAAAAGACCTCCATCCCGCCTGCGTCCTGGAATGAAGTAAGTTTTTCTTATCTGCAGTTGCAAATAGAAAGAAATACATTTGGATCTAAATGGTTTTCCCTTTTTTGCTGCACTTGACAACACAGGAATAATGTTCTTTAACAAAGTTTGTAAAATGCTACCATTTTGATGATGAGCAACTTTGAAGGAATTCCTAATCCTCTGTTCTGGAAATCTAAAAGGAAAGCATGTATGTTTGAAAAAAAAACAGGCCCAAAAACAATACAATCAATAACTAGCTTTCATCGATGCTTTTCAATGACCTCTTAACATGAGCCAGGAAATTCCCCACATTGCTGGTGTCAAGAATTTTTCCTATTTCTAATTTCAAAATGGTTATAAAGTGGGTCTGTCTGTAGTTCTAAAAGACAGTCATAGAACATAAGGGTTAGGCTCAAAGGCAAAGGGCTTTGCAAATTTTTAATACCACTATATCCAAAATGTAATGCCTTGTTGTTGGAACTATCTTCTATGGTCAATTCTATGGTCAAATAGAAGTTTATATCCAAATAAACGAGCCTTTATTATGTCTTCATATGAAAGTCTCCTTACAAGACTTTCCTAGTTTGGAAACCTGTCGACGCGCGATAGCGCGAAGGCAGGTTGACACAGCAGGGCGGAATAGCCTGCTATTAATACAACATCGGCGCCTTCAATTTCCTTGCACAAACGTTGCGTGGAGGTATGTTGACACAGCAACTTCCCTATGACATGGACAACAGATAGGCATTCGTTATGTGCTACGTGTTGCCAATCGGATGGTCGCAGCAAAAAGTCATAGAAAAAAGGAATGTTAGTAGATGAATTTATGAATTTCTTGGAAAAGAAAGTGTGCCCAAAATGCCACATGGCAACATACTGTTGGACGCCAAGGCAGAACGCACTAATATGTCGTTCATGGTTTACAAACATCTGAATAATCTTACATAACAAGGTTGAATAGTCTCACGTAACAAGGTTGGATAATAATCTCACGTAACAAGGTGTGAATGCACAAAGAGCTGCCCTCTTCCTCAATATAGTTGTTATCGTGTTTAATTGATATAACAAGGTACTAACGCATTAGGAAAACAAATAATTTAGTAGTGCTATTCATGCTTTACTCCTCGCAGAGAAATATATCAATAGCACGCTTACAAGTAATGATTATAGATGATCTCTTAACATATAACAAAACAATCATTGATTTATTGATTTTTGCAGATTCAATTGCACACTTATAGTATGAAGTTGTCCATAATGCAGCTGTTACTCGAAATTTAATGCTTCAATTAAATATTTGCTAATCAAAAGAGCTATAGGTTCCTCTAAACTACATGAATTCTTAACATTTTTGTTTGGATGAAGAGGAGCCCTTTTCCAAGCCCTCAAAAGAATTGGGAACCATTTTGTTTGCAATGTGATTTCACAGTAAAGAGGCCGCAGATTTTGAAGCTACGAAAGCCTTTTACAGTTGCTTGTGTGCTTGGGAAAGATGCAACAGATGCAAAATTGTAAGGATAGGTTCGAGGATCTCCTTTAGTTGCAGTGAAAATAGGCTTAGGAAGTGTGCTTATTACGCAACCACTTCAAATGATACAGGAGTTGGAATCAGATGCAAGCTCGTTTTTGATAAAAAGCAAGGACATTAATCTACGTCTTATACAAAAAAAATTCAGAATAATAGAAGGAGGGTACCACGACGCAAGGAGAAGGCAAAGCAATCTCCAACAACATTAGAGACTAGCTAGGCCCGTCCAGAGAGGACTTTCATATCCAATAAAGCTCTCTTATTAGTCAGTTAACTTGATCCTTTCTTGTTTATGGTTATCTCTAATTACTCATCTGTTTATGCATATGCACAATGTAGGGATTACCATCCGTACAGTAAGCAGGATGTTTTGCAGAGTTGCCAATCTCCACCGATCGTTGAGGAATTAAAAGCAAAACTACTAGATGTAGTCCATTTCAAACTTTTATCTTTCCAAAACAATTTGCGTTCATGCCAGAACTGTGAGGAGTTGCTCGTGAGGACGTGATTTTTTAATTTTTTGAAGCTAATGATTGGTAGGGTCTAGCATCAAAGGGGCTAGAAAATACTGCTACATTATCATTCTTCTTACTGAAAAACTTAATTTTTATTGTTGTGGAGTCGATGTGCCCAGTCAGTGGCTAAGGAAGGAAATGGGAGGCCAGAGCTGTAAGGCTAAAGATGCAACTACAATTTCTGTACAAATAGGAGCCCAGAGCCCAAAGGCTGAAGATGCAATTTCTGTACAAATAAGACTGTACAATTTCTGATCGTGAGAAGCACAGAAACGTGATCGGTCATGTAAGGCACACAATTGGCATCGGGAAAATGGAAACGGTGTGCCCTCTAAATTCAAATGCAACTTATCTTAAGCTTGCTATTGTGGTTAAGGGCGTTGAAGTAAAGATCATTTCCAGTGACGATCTGGTGCCAACGAAATATGATTTTGCTAATAACTTTATTGGGCCAGTCAATTCAAGTTCATAAATGCATGTATTGCAAAACTTCTGGCCAAGATTAAGTGCTTTGTTGCAAAAAACACCAAACACCAAACACCAATACGTTGCACTCAAACCCCAAAGTCCACGTGTCCACCTGGATCCTAGTCCAACAAGAGCTCAACATCTAATGAGAAGTTAATGATGCAAATGGATACCATCACCTTCACAAAATCTCGTTTTAAAATAGCAATTTTGATCTAAGTACTCTATTGTCTCCAACTATGACTTAAGCCACTTCACCCTCTGGCCATGGAGGGCAACCCTCCGTGCGCAGCACCTTGTTTATCTTCTTCAACATGTCAAATGAAGTTTCTTAACTGCTAAGGGAGGGTACTCAGGCTGGACTGCATTATCTTTTGGACGTGGTCTTCTGTATTCTAAGTGTTGAAACTTGGGCTGTGGTGGATCTTTAGCCATCAGCTCAATGTCCGAACTCAATGGAGTAGAAACCAGAATACCTGAGAGCCACAATCAAACCCTAACCATAGCCATTCACGATGGCCCCAGCAAGGGCAAACACACCTAAAACTCTGCTCTTCAGATGGAGCACATCATAATGCCAGAACTTCGATTGTATGCCACGAAAATCACAGAGGAAAGCTTCAAAATAGATAAATGAAGCTCATCGGCCTGTGTTCATTGTAATGAGAGCCGTCCACACTCAAAATACTTGCCATCCGCCCAAGAGACCTCTCCGGTTATCCGGTTTCGAGAGCGGCTGCAGACCAACAGAAGTGACCGAGAATTTACAGCCAATCATAAGTTTTGAGCAGTCACCAGCATATCCTAGGGATATTCTAGCATATACCTAGGATATGCCAACAGCCCACATAAACAAGGGTTTGCCCCCCAAACAATCATTTAAGACTATGTTAGTAAAGAACAATATCATTTGGTTCGGTTTGCAGGTTCTAATGCCAAGATTGAGTTTTTCGCAGGACATAGAAATTGCCATGCAGGAAATTGTTTTGGGAGATATTCTTACCTTCTTATTTGGCACATTAGCAACCAAAGTTTTAGGCGGCTATCGGGTAAACGTATATTTGAGTTACATTTGCCTTATGAGAATTATAAGGAGGAAATATAAGGTATTCTTTTCTTTGTGTAGTATATAGTAAATCTTGAGACAACTAATATGTCTGTAGCATAATAGTTGGACTTGGAAAAGTTTTAGCCTAAAAGGCTGGACTTGGAAATTTTTAGCCTAAAGGGCTGGAATTGAATATTTCTGATTGTGGATTCAATCAGGGTTGTAACCATAGACTTGGTTATGTTATTGAATATTTGTGATTGTGGATTCAATCAAGGTTGTAACCATGGACTTGGTTATGTTATTTTGCCATATAATTTCTTGATTGATGACGAGGGGGAAATTGATATGGTTTTAGGTTAATAACTAATAATGGTGCTCGGGGGAATGGCCTTATATGGAACAATATTTATTGATATGATCAAGTAAGAAAGCCATCTAGTATGTTTAAGCCTTGATATTATCAAAGAGAGAGCTAAAAATAAACCTTGACCTTTATCTAAAAGCAAAAAGGCAAAAAAAGGTGTTGTTACCTATAAATAAAAGGACAATTTTGAGACGTGATATCTCCGCGACCACAACTCAGAAATCGGCGATCCTTACCTTCTTGGAAAGCCCTTGAAGTCTAGTTTCCAGATTCAGTTTTGTTTGTCTATAGATTCCTTACGGTGTGAATGTTATGCCCAGAAAGGTGCGTAGGGGTCTAAGCTGACTGCACAGCTAGATCTGCTTCTTCCTATGTTGATGATGTGCCTAGCCTTACCTTCTAGTATCTTCTCGTGTTCCTTGCTTGATCATATCATTAGAAGGAGTTCATGTAACACCAGTGGTTGGTGGCTAGAGAGAGCTTGTTTTTTATACAATCTTGCGGAGTTGCTTGACTTGGTGACATGTCTTCTAGTTGGTCTGGTTGGGTGGTAAATCGAGTACCCTATGGTATTTTGCTTTCTAATAAGTTGATGAATTTGCAGGAAGAATAGAGCATTCGTAACAGAAAGTCTTGCAAAAGACAGCAATGTGAAAGATTCCTCCTAGATTCCCCTCAGTCTTCCCCTATAGTCTCTTATATTTTTCTGGATTACAAAAGATTCCCTCAAGCTTCCACAAGATTCCCTCAGATGCCTCCAAGATTCATGGGTAAAAGCATGCTAGGGTTTCCCTTAGAATATTATAGTGATAAGAAAAGTACCGGAAAGGATATTCAATGTGCACTAAGTACTACAGAACTTATGTAATGTCACAATAAATGTTAAGCTTTAAGAAATAATGTGTTCTTTTTAGTCTCTAGTAGGTTTGGTTTTCACTAATTGACAGGGAGAAAAGAAAGTTACTAAGTATCTAGTGTAGATACTTTGGCAGGTTCCAAAACTAGACACCCCTAATATAGTTGTACTCCCCTTAAGATTCTCCTAGATTATGTCGAGTTTCTCATAGATTTAAAAGATTCTATTGAGATTCTCTCAATATTCTTCTACATTTTCCCCAATATTTCTTTAGATTTCTATAGACTCATAATTTCTCAATGTCTAATTAAGGGGGATGACTTTAGCCCAGAGGGAGGTATCGCGACGATCTCTATGATAGACCTAAATTCTCTGCAAATTACCTAAAAATAAGCTTTGCATAAATGAAACACACACGTTATGCTTGTGAAGAATCTTATTATAATTCCAAATCTTAGTAAAACCAATAACATTCTACCATTCCCCATATCGTACTATTCATAAGTCGTAATAACTTCAATATTCATGGGTGTCCATGCGTTTGGTCTAGTGATAACACACTAGCCCCTACAACAAATATGTTTTAAGTTCGAGGCCGCCCAGAGTTGCATTGATGTAGGTAGTTGGGGGCAGGTCCAAACGAAGCAATGTTGGTGTGGCAAGTGTTATATGTCTAGTCGGATGTTGCCAATTTGGCGTAATGTAAAATTGCTTCTTTCTCTTCTCCTTTTTTGGCTTCTCTTATTGTAATAATGGAAGTCTATTTTGTAAGTTCACCGATTTCCTTTTTGAGCATTTCTTGTATGCTGCCAATGTGACATAAAGTAAAACCTCCTCCTCCTGCTTTTTGGGCTCCCTTTCTTTGTAATAATGAAAGTCTACTTGTAGATTCACATATTGTGAGTTGTAAAAATGTTAGTAAGATGAACTAAAATATATGATATTTTGCAGAGCATTTCTCGTCAATCTCATCTGTACAATATACTTTGCACAACTTTCTATCTTTTAGCAAGATATTATTGACTCAGACAACTCTATTAGCCATCGTAAATCTCTCCTAAATGATGGCCTCTGATTCATTTTCCATACGTTGGACGTGCTATTTTTGAAGTTGACTACTCTAACTACCTCTAAGAAGAGATGCATGACCATAAAGAATTGGCACATCCTAATTCTCACTAGATGTGCTATTTATGGCATATAAATCAAATGATGAGGGCCAACAATAGCAATGTTTGTCATATTTGGCTGGCTGCTATTTTGAAACCTTAATATTTTTTACAATTGAATAGTTTCACCTCTAAGGTGGAGTGCGTGATTTTCTACTGTTGTGACAAAAGTTAGAGCAGCCAAAGGGGGCAAGAGAGTAGGAACATGAGAGAGTGTGATCATATCGTCAAAGAGGCCAATTAGAAAAGAAGATTAACCTTGGAGTTCATATTCCTTCTAGTAGACAAACAGTACAATTACAACTTGCTACAAATTTCCTAAGGGCAAACACCTGGAAGAAGGTTTCCAAATTATCTTTTCACTATGATTTTGGCAATAGCGGAGCGAGAAAAGTGGATTTGAATTTTGGTTTTTATTTTTTAGTGGTTTGCATTTATAAACGAGCGTGCCTTCCTTTCTGAGGTCAGAACCCAATGAATTTGGATGGAGTTGCTTCACGAATCTGCTTTATTGTAGATAATTTGAACGTAGTTGCTCTGGTGCAGATAATTTGCTCTGCATGGTTAAATTTCAATTGTTTCCTTGTTTGCTCGTTGATTGAAGCAAGCGGACAGCCTGTGCGAAGAAATCAGACTTCATGTTTACCACGGGCTTCCTATTTCAGATGCAGATCATTTTCTTGGCCTAGGCTTGTGTTCAAAAGCACACGGTGGGAGAGGTAGTAGAACCGTTGCTTTGGATTTTGTGGCACAAATTCAGGATATCGTGCTTTGCTTGTAGTCCGGTATTGTTCATGCGACTTCAAAATCCTGAAGTTTGTTTTTTCTTGTTTCAATATGAATCGTCTTAATCATGATGATATTGTTCTTTGTTTTGCTACTTTGATTAATGGGTTCCTAGGTGGTTAGTCCCACGAGACAACATGCCCTGTTTTGTTCTTTGGATTTGGTTTTCTGAAAGCTAGAGTGTAGGGAACACAGATGTGGGAATGCCAGCCATCTGCGAAGACAGAATGTTTTCATCGTCGTTAGTGTTTGCAGCGGATCAGATGAACGAGCTTCTTTTTTTTCGTTCCCCATGGTTCACGGCGACGTATTTCGCATGATAGTCTGTATTTTTCTATGTATATACATGTGCAGGGGAGCGTTGTGGTATAGGGGGTGTGAGGTGTAAATTCCTCACACCTTGATTTTGAATATTCCCACAAATATACCTGGATCCAATGATCCCAAAGAAACAATACGGAATGAGCAATAAGAACCAAAGAATAATCTGATTTGATGGGTTGATCGAATATGCCATTTGATGAGAAGGGCAAAGGAAGGGCTCAAGATATATCTACCCTGGATTCGGGGATCTCGGAGCTAGAGATCCCGTCCTCCGGAATCCCCAGGCGTTCTCGACGGGATCCGTTCGGGGACCCCCGTTTTTCCGTACTGACACATGCAGGTACCTGTCAGGTCGATCCGGGCCGTCCGAAACCCCGTTGAATCTCCGCCGTCCGCAGAGATCCCCTCCTCCGGGATCACGCTCGGTGATCCCCTCCTCCGGGATCACGAGGGCCTGGTCGATATCCTCTCCCGATATCGGCCGTGGTGATCCCCACCTCCGGGATCACATCCATGGCAGGGTCGTGATCCCATCCTCCGGGATCACGCCCCCCACGACTCCCCGTTATCCGCCACGGACGCTGACCTGCCCGATATGCCACGATGGCCGCCACGCTGTAATTGGGTGATCCCGCCCTCCGGGATCCCAGGTCCGGGGCTGACCTGGCCGATGTGGCCACGCTGTTCGCCAAGGTGTTCGCCACGGTGTTCGCGAGTGATCCTGCCCTCCGGGATCCCACGTCCGTGGCTGACGTGGCCGTCAAATCGTGACCGTATAGAGGATGAATTTGAATCATTTTACTCCTATATAGATATAAGTTATCAGTCACTTGTAAATGAAAAAATAAAAGAAAATCAAAACTTCATCATTAAGGCTAATGGACATTTTTCTTAGATAAAGCAAGTTGTCTAACACTTGTATTCAAAATTTTAGGTCAAAATTCATTTCCTTACAAAAGTTAGAGATTTGATTTGGGAACAGCTTTCTGGAAACCAGTATTGGTTCACAGAAGACAGACAACAGTTTTGACCCTGTCATATTCAAACAACCCTATCTCCCTTCTGAGATCTCGGATTGAGATGCAGTTTTTTGTGTTTTACTTTGTAACTCATGAAGAAAAATATAAAAATAATGAAATAAATCATAAAAATCTTTGTTGAGACAGTTTTACTTTATCTAAACATAAAGCAAAACAGACTTGACCCCCTTGTGTTTAACTAAGTGTAACTCTCGTAAACGGGGACCAATAGATTTTTAGGTATTTTTCCCATGTAGTATGACTGCTATATATTAACATATAAGAAGGGTTTGACTGATTATTGAACCTTTTATTTTATATGAATTTTAAAGCAAATAGTGCAAATGCACCTTTTCTGGTACATCATGTGACGACTCTAGTGTTAAATATGTCCAATTTGCCATCAACAGTGAACTTGACCGTATAAATCCATTTGGAATTGATGGCAAGTAATGGGACAAGCGCCCAAGTGGCTTGCATTTCTTGATCCGTGGCATCTTTCTAGGCTGAGGCATGCAGATGAGAACAAGCTTCTTGAAAGGATATAGGAGTGGATAGATCTTGATGGGTCATGGCAGCTTGGTGATAGGCCAAAGCTCGAGAGATTGGTTTCCATGTTCGTGAGGATCTCCTAATGGCTCCAGGAGGTTCTAGAGCATCATGAATAGGTTCTTCTTCTGGAGGTGGCAAAGAATCAGGAGTTACAGTGGAAAGTTCAACAGCTGGGAATTCAAGTAAAGCTAGAACACTTGATGGGGAAGAAGAAGTAGATGAGGAATAACCCAGATGTCCATCAGAACTACGTCTCAGCTATAGAAGAACTTGGAGATGAGAGGATTAAACATCTAGTATCCTTTTTTATGTATGAGTAACCAACGAAAATGCATTGACTGCTTCGAGATGGAAAGAGGTCTTGGGCTTGGGAAGGACTTGAAGAGCATGGGCCCATTATCCAAAGGTGCGCAGGTGGCCTACATATACTCAAGATCTTGTCCAAAGCTCAAGAGGTGTTTTGGAAGAATGTTGAGGAACAAGACAGTTTCTGATGTATGCAGGAGTATGGATGGCTTTAGCCCAAAAAGTAAGCGGAAGGTTTGCATCGAGCAGAAGACACCTAGTAGAATCCTTTAAGATGTGATTCATACGCTCAACCAGACCGTTTTGTGGAGGAGTAACTGCTATGGTTGAGGATGGATAAATGCCATGGTTTTGGCAAAAAGAAGCAAATTGCTTAGAAAAATATTCCCCATCGTTATCTGCCATGAGGCATTGAATTGGACGGCCAAGCAAAAATAGAATTAAGTATTCAGATAAAAGAATTGATGTTGAGATGCCACATTGCGCTCTCCTCTAAATATCGCCCTTTTATCTAAGTTTATACTCCATCTTTAGATTACCTTTTCTACAACGATTGAAGAGGGTATGGCAGGAGCACTGTCAGGGGTGGTTCGCAACGTGGTCTATAGACTACCAGCAGATTGTGGCTATGCCTGATGCCCAGGGACAGGCTGCACACCTGAATGAGCGCTTTGCCACCACTCTGTGGGATGCAACCACTCGTGCAAAGCCTAAAACAGAGCACTACCACACGCAAGTTAATCCAACACTGGAACATGGCCCACACCAGTACTTGAAAGCGCATATATCTATGAAGAAATGGAGAGCTATTGCCTCCGTGAGGACGGGGTCCCATCATCTCAGAATTGAAACAGGTCGTTGGACTACAGATGGAGGGCAGAGAATCCCCCGGCATGAGAGAATATGCCAGTGTTGCCACATGCGGACAGTAGAGGATGAGCACTGCAAGAGTGTCCGGCATATACGCATATCCGAGCAACACATGCTGATCTTAGATGCTCTGAGGCACCGCTGCATCAATTGCTGGCATCGCCAATGGTTGCACGTCTCGCATCCTACATTTTGCAAGTCTCTACCGTTAGAGAATCCCTTACAGGACAAGGGATCTGAGAGCCTACTACCAGGTTTTTTCCTCCCATGTGGGGGTTTTTTCATCCCAGTAGTAGGGACACATTTGTATAGTAGCATTTGTCTTTTTGGTGTGGTTTTATCTGCTTTGTGTACTGCATGTACCGTCTCATAGGTCAAGTTTGGCCTCCGCGGACGTTAAAATATACTTCCTTCCTTCCTTCCTTCCTTCCTTCCTTCTACATGTATATATGGTCATATTATTGAATACCATTCCTTTTACATGCTTTTTACCTGGATTCAATATGGTATCAAAGCAATAGAAAATAACTGCGAAAGGTGACTCGTCGGCAAAAACAATTTATGTTTTCAATGGTACTGGATATCTTGGTTGGAAGAGAAAAATAAAATATGTGTTGGAGAGTGATGATTTTCTTGATTATGTTGCCGGTAAAACGGAGTGTTCGAAGCAACCAATGCAGAATAATCTATTGATTACTTCTAGATCAAATTTTGATGCATGGCCTAAAGAAGAGAAGCAATGGAAAATTAAAGATCGTGCAGCACAACGTTTATTGGTATATACGGATTGAAAGATTCAATCCATGCGGATGTTGATCAATTTGTCACATCCAGTGAAGTCTGGAATTATTTAGAGCAAGTCTACAATAAAAGAACGAAACAAGAAGTGCTTTTCTTGAAAAGGAGTTAGCAAATCTTCAATTTGACTCATGTATTATCGTTCGAGCACATGTTGACCGTTTCAAAGAGATTGTTGAACAATAGTAGCTGCTGCCGGTGCACCTATATCAAAAGATAAGTTGGTTATACAGTTATTGGAAACTTTTCTATCTTCTGAGTTTGGGATTATCATTTCAATTTTAATGAATAAAAAAAATATTTCATTTGAAGATGCTTGTCAATCCTTAAAGGATCATGTGCACTACATCATTGCGCCTCCTACTGCAAAAGATACTGCAATGGTGGCAGATACACGAAAAAGGCAAAGTCTTCCTGAATTTCTTGAACAAAAGAAATGATTTCGATATTCTTGTGGTTATAATTGAGGTGGCGGTCGTGGATATGGCCATGGTTATGATGGTGGTAACTATGGTGGATATGCTCGTACGATGGTGGTGGTTATGGTGGAGCCTATGATTCCTATAGTCGTGGAGGTTATGATCGTGGTAACACGTATGGTCGTAGTGGTCGTGTTGGATATGGATATGGTTGAGAATCACGTGGTTATCACTGGTCATGGAATTGCACGACATTATGATAGACAAGATGATGAGAAATGAGCTGGTGAAGCTAATTATGTTAGTATGTCACGTGGTGTTGAACGTTATGATGTGGACAAGTCTACTGGTGGACCTTCTGTTCCACCTAATATAAGTGTTTTAAGGAGTGTGGATAAAATGATGATAAATTCAGGTGTGCATCATGTTCTAAGTAATTGAGCTCTCATGTGTTAGAAGTGCTATTGAGATATGTTAGTTTGTTGTGGTGGTGGTATTGTTCGTGGTTTGTTCCAAGATCTTTATTTTAAAAAATTAAAAAATAAAATGGCGGAAAGAAGCGAGCTTATTGTGATGGTGGTATTGTTACTGGTTTAGAATTGAAGCAAAAGAAAGTGTGTGGATTCTTTTGTACTTTAATATTGTCTATAGTGTTAGAATTTGAAATAATATATATAAATATTTTTGAGTATTAATCTCGTGTGTTGTGTTGGAACTACATGTTACATGCATATAAATAATTTTAAGAATTCTTGTTATTTTGATTATCTTAAAAATCTTTTGGCTATTACATTCGTTCTTTTGTGCACTTTTATTGGGTTAGGTGCTACTCAACACATGGTATTTGACAAATCTATGCTTAGAAATTATCATCCTTTGTGTGTGCTGAAGCATGTTTATGTGGGAAATGACAGTCGTACAAGTTCTTGGAATTGGTGATCTGCCATTACGAGCTCGTTCTGGAAGGAAGTGACAGTCGTATGAATTCTTGGAATTGGTGATCTGCCATTACGAGCTCATTTAGGAATTTATTTTTTGCATGGTGTTCTATATGTACCTGCTTTACATCGTCATTTACTTTCAATTTCTCGCTTAATTGATATTGGGATTCATATTTATTTTGATGAGCTATTTTGTTATCTTCTAAAAAATGATTTAATTCTTGGTACTGATATGGGCCATCACAGTTTGTATAAGATTACAGATAATCTAATTTATGCACTTACTGCAAGACATCCTGATGGAGATTTATGGCATGGACGTTTTTGTCATGCATCTTTTTAAGTTTTGTTGTATATGAATTATGAAGCGACATGGTATTGCTCATGGTTTCTTGTGAAGCTTGTGTACTTGGTAAGCCTTGTCGATGCCCTTTTAATCATGTTTCCCCTCGCGCGTCATCTATTTTGGAGTTGGTTCATATAGATCTTTGTGGACCTTTACCACGGTCACTTAGTGGTGCTATCTACTTTCTATTGATTATTGATAACTACTCAAGTTATTGTTTTATCTATTCTCTTAAGAAGAAATTCGAAGTTTTCCCTACATTTTGCAAATGGGCGATGGTGGAATTGCAAATGGAGATGCCTTTAAAAAGTATTCGCAGTGATAATGGAGATGAATTCAAAAATAATATATTTAATTTCTGTGCAAATGCTGGTATTTTGCGAGAATATACAGTTACTCATACACCGCAATATAATGGAGTTGCCGAACGTAAAAAACGGACTGTTTTGAATGCTATTCGCAGTATGTTACTTCATTCTTGGATATCAAGTTTTGAGCTGAAGCAGCAAGTACAACAGTAAGTTCAAAATTGTGTGTCTTTTTCTTCTGTTGATGGTTTTATACCATTTGAAGTATAGCATGGCAAGAAACCTACAGTTGAACATTTTAAAGTGTGGATCTCAAGCCTATATATTCCAAAGGAGAAATGGACTAAGTTACCGCCAGTTGCTCAAAAAGTTACCTTTTTAGGTTATGCTGATAATGCACCCTCCTTTCGACTATTTGATTTTGCACTCGCTATTATAGAGATACTGTTGTTAATGAATATGATCCAATCTCCTTCACAGTCTAATAATCATGATGTTCTATCAAACTTTCGGGAGTATCGTGATGCAGACATTTTCAGTGATAGTGATATCGAGAACGTACCCTCAGATCAATCTTCACATCCTATTATTTTGACTTTACCTAATATTTTGGATTTGCCTGGTAATGTTGGAGGAGAATATAAGGATTTATCTGATCAATTACATGAGAATCTTATTGCACTAGATGTTCATGATACTATATCACATGAAGATCACTCCATACAATAACAAACCTATGGAGTTATGTCTCAGCAAGAGTTTCATGATACACATATTACTAGACGGCGTCCCCCAGTTTCTTTGCGTGACTATTATACTTTTGTGTTTGTTATTGAGCCCGTTACTATTCATGATGCTCTAAGTTCTGATGAAGGTGAACATTGGCAATAAACAATGGATGTTGAATATCATTCTTTGATAAGCAAATGCACATGGGATTTAGTATCTCTTCCTACTGGTCGCAAAGCTATTAAAAGTAAGTGGGGTTTTCGAGTTAAAACTAAAGCAGATGGTACTTTTGACAGATTCAAAGCACAATTGGTTGCGAAAGGTTTTTCCCAAATAGCTGGAGTTGATTATCATGAAACATTCTCGTCTGTAGTGCGTCTTGCAATTGTGCATGCTTTGTTAGCCTTTGCAGACAATCATAATCTACATATTCATCAAATGGATGTTAAAACGGCATTTCTAAATGGAGATCTCACAGAAGACATTTATATGGTGCAATCTGATGGTTATAAGATTACAAGTCAAGCGAATTTGGTTTGCAAATTAAGAAAAGCTTTATATGGTTTAAAACAAGCATCACGTGCTTGGTATAAGAAGATGCATAAATTTCTTATTTCTGAAGTTTACTTACCCACCATTGTCGATTGAAATCTTTATTATAAAAAAGTTGGTGCTGCCTTCACTCTTATTGCACTTTATGTTGATGACACTATTTTAGTCTCGAACGATCTTCCTTATCTCAATAAATGTAAAGCCAATCTTGGAGCTGCATTTGACATGGTTGATCTTGGCTCTATCAAATCTTGTCTTGGACTTCAAATAGAGCGTCAAGAAGGTTGTATTAAATTGAGTGAACCAAAATACATTCCTGAGTTACTTGATAAATATGACATGACTAATGCTAAATCACAGTTAATACCTCTGGGCCATAGTGTCAAGTTATCTAAGCAAATATGTTCTCAAACAAAAGCTGAGCGTCTTGATATGCAAACTATCCATATGCGAGTTTTATTGGTGCTCTAATGTATTTAGCACATGCTGCAAGACCGGATATCAGTTATGTTGTTAACACATTAGGTCAATTTATGTCTAATCCATGCCATCAGCATTGGAATGCAGCTAAACGAGTTCTTCGCTATCTTAAGGGCACTATAAATTATGCTTTGATATATGCTTATCAAGATATTGGTCCTTATGGTTCACAGTTGGTTGGTTATACTGATATTGATTGGGGAGGTTGCCCCGACATTTTTCGTTCTACAAGTGGTGCATGTTTTCTTATGGATCGTTCTTTGATATCTTGGTATAGTAAGAAACAACATTGTGTTGTTGTATCTATTACAGAAGCAGAATATGTTGCAGCTAGTATGGCAAGCAGAGAGTTGATATGGTTACGACGTCTACTTCAATCCTTTCAGCAAATTCTTAGCGGCCCAACCATGCGATAATCAAAGTGCCATTTCTTTAATTAAGGATGGGGTTTTCCATTCTAAGTCTAAGTCTAAGTATATTGAAATTCATTATCACTACATCAAATTAGAAGTCAAGAAGAATACAGTTTTATTGTAGTATTGTCCTACAGACAATATGATGGCAGATATATTTACTAAAGCTTTATCCATAACAAAACATGAAGATTGCCACGTTGCTTTCTCCTCTAAATATCTCCCTTTTATCTAAGTTTAGACTCTATGTTTAGATTACCTTTTTTAATGGTCATATTATTATTGTATACAATTCTATTGCTTTTGGGATTACTTCTTTGTCTCTTCCTTTTGCATACTTTTTACTTGGATCAATAGTTGATGCCACTTGGATTAATATGGCCTTCTAAATTGAACTATCTAAAACTGCTATGGTACATAAAAATGAAAAGGTAGATAAAACAGATAGAAGATGGTTCGATATTGACAAATATGAGGGTTATTTCAATGCTTTTATTTGCAATGATGTGCCAATGACCATTTTGTGGTGTTTAGAGATGATGATTGCGAGGATGAATTGCAAGGCTGATCTTGAGAACCTATCGGCCTATGCGGGTGGCACTAAGATATTTATGAATGAAAACTTGTGACCTCTAACTCCTTGAATCACTTAGGATCTGCTGAATTTGAAGCCGTTTCTGTTAAATGGCTACCAAGCCTTCATGTTAGATAGGTTCTTCTTTTCTTATGACAGGTTACAAAAGGGCAGTTCTTATTGTTCCAAGATATGTTCTATCATCATAATGCAAAGCATGATGCCACAAATCTGATCAACATTGATAATGATCTCGATCTCTTCTTGCTCCAGATTTGCACTAGAAATGGGGTTCATCTCTTTATTTGGCGATACACAAAAATACACTTATATATACATCTAATTTTTGTGTAGAATAATATCTTAATCCTTCTTGCCTCTCTTCCTTCCTTCCTTCCTTCCTTCCTAGATGGACATGCTAATTTGTTTTGATCCTCTGAAGATCATGGTTGCATGAAGTATTTATCTATGATCAATATAAAACCCTTCCTTTTCTCCCCAAAAAAATTCTCTTAGGGTGTTTCATTAAACATGATGTGAAGTCTTCAATACGAGGATGTTCAACTTGAATCTCGATGCTTTTGGATAGTGACCTACATTGGATTCTTATCTATATACATGCAATCATGTCCTCTTTCTTTAAGCATGGTGAATGCTCATGTATTTGCCTTGATTATGTTTCTTCTATTTGACACGCGAAACCTTTGGGGATTTTACTTCTCTATTTGGTTTGCAACGTTGAGCTTCGCATTATGGCCATGTGCTTTTTGGATGTCCCCTTACCTTTGACGATCATGGTCACTCTTTCCATTTTCTTCATCTTTACGATCCTGCACTCATAAAAGGTTTTTGAACAAACAATTCTTTAGCCAAAAAAGGAAAAACAAAAAATCGACCAGCACATTGCAATATAATATGCAAAGTATTTTGTCTGTATACGTGATATTCATTACAAAAAGCCGTTAGAGAAACTCCCGCAGAGTCCTTCACAAATAGATGGTACATATAACAAGATTGTAACAACTTTTCCAATTGACTTATATCCTATATGCTTTAAAAATCAACCCTCAAATCGCTTTGGTAGCAATCAATCCCTCAAATCCCAACTGTTTGTGCTTTGAAAGGAACTTGCATACTGGCTAGGCCAAGGAATGGTCCTTTCTAAGGCTGAATTATAGAATTGGAATAAAATCGTTTTGTTCTTAAACTGATTTAGTCATAACATATAAACCGGTGATAAACAGCTACTAAATACCGCCAGAAGAATGAAGAATTTACTTAAAAAGGCATGATATTGTGGATACTCTTTATTATCCTGTCAGCTGTTTAGATGTGTTGTGAAAAACTGATTTGCTTCCTGTCAGTTGTTTAGGCATAGAAACAATTCTTGCAGCATAGAAATCTTCACCCTGATGATGTATATTCAACAAGACAAATGAAGCATGCAGCTTAGAGCTACATTGCATAGAAGCCATGTGCATGTGAAAAAAATGTCGTCCACTCAACTTACCTTTTAATTTTGACCAATCAGCAGTTTCACCCTAATTAAACCTAAACAAAAATTGTTGGACCATGCAGCAGTTTCACCCTGATTAAACCTAAACAAAAATTGTTGTACAATTTTTAGAATGAGAACATTACCTCTAGCTTTTCAGAGACTGCAGTCGATTTCTTTTTCATTTCTTGTGTTGTGATGTATGAATAGAGAACCATTCCAAACAAGGCAATTGAAATTCCAGACATAGTTCTCCAACTGAACGGAGAATTTAGAAAAGCGTAACCAGATACAAGAATAAGGCATGTCTTGAGATGTCCAACAACCTGGTATGTTACAACAGATGTTTTCCCAATGATGAAAAATGATGAAAAATTCACTGATACGGATATTAAACATGATAGTAGAATAAACATCTGCAATTGAAAAATGATATGTTAGCAGCTGCATTTTTTTGTCTTGCCTTATGCTTCTGACATAAGATGTATCAGACCAAGAAACAAGATCAGTAGTACTTACCACGATCTTAGAATTGTAATCAAAACTGAACAGGTTCTTCTGCGTGAGAAAATGATCTAGCAAGGGCCCAAGCAGCAACAATAAGATTGCTTGATAAGCACATGATTGATAGAGAAGCTGTGCTGATGAGACCTTGAATTTCCTTTGTATGTTATTTGTCATCTAAAATAGGGTTCATAAGTCAAGAAACTTCCCGCTAAGACACCTTTGATACAACAGAATATGCCAACTGTTGTCCACAATACCGAATTATGCCATACAAAAAAAAATAGAAGGATACAATTTGTGCAACACATGTTGTAAGAACTGCATTGATTGCCAATATCGTGCCGATGGCATTTACTTGCAAATCAGTCACAGTTGCAATGCCAACTCCAAGAAGGAGCACTAAGAGTGACAACTGTACATCTGCACTGAAATTATGGTACTATCAGTATAAAAGACCAACATGGAGGCTCAAAATAACCATGTGTAACTATAAAATGCTTGCAATTTGCAGTTTATTATAAATTTTACCCCAGGATAGCAAAATGCAACCTACAACAGCATTTTTTAAGTTGCTAAGGAAGACTCCAACTAAATTATAAACTTGCATGCCCCAAAATTGCAATTTACATTGTACCTATATTTTTTCTTCAAGAAAAGGGTCTCTATAAAAATAGTGCAAGGGATGGTTGCAAGTTTCATCATCTACAAGGAAACAAGAGATTAGTAGATTGAAAATTTGCAAGAAACATGGATGCATCAAGTGCACATACCTGATAGAAACCTACAGAGTTACGTTGCAAACTGAGATTCAAAAATGCAATTGAAGTTGCATTCAGAAATCCGAAAACAATAACAGTTGGTTTATCAATTGGCTTGTGCTGGAAAAGGCCTAGCCATTTAGCAGCATGGAAGGAGCAATATGTTATTACTAAATGCCAGCTGCTCAATGTTGTAACTGCAATTGCAGAAGGCACAATAAAGAATAAGTGTCATGAAAAACCATGCTCTCCATGTTAATGACACGCTTATGGTAGAATTTGTACCAAAAACGAAACCAAGGTTGCTGATGAGTATCTTATTACAGATGACAATCAAAACAGTGGATATCAAAGATAAAGCTAAGACACCAACTGCTTGAACGTTTGTTTTGCTTCCTTCTTCCATTTTAATTCAATTCCAGCGACTCAACTTTCTGTATGCATAAACATTCGAAAGATCAGCTTGAGAGTCCTACATTAGTGCATAAATCAAGGCCAGCATAGGAGAGAAACAAATTGATGTTACCAATCACAAGCAACCAACCTGAACCCATTATGCATCCAACCAAAGATAGTGTCACTTGGAGGAATATTTGAACAACAGCTGAGCCGCATTAGAGGTGGAGGCAGAGAATGAGCAGAGTACTGACTGGTTTTTTACAGTTCTGAGATAAGAAAGTGCAACCTCGTATCAAAGAAGGGACTCACCTTACCAGGTATAAAAGAAAGATCTTTTATCAGCTCTTCACTTGGGTCAAAACTTCCAAACTAGGCAAATAAAACAAAAGGGCTTGGTGGCAACCACAAGCGCCTTTCGCAGAAAGTCCAAAGCCCAAAATTCTTTTAGCATCCATGATGGCGACTATCCAACAACTCAAAAGATTGGAAGCCAAGAAAAGAAGAAAAATCATGGTTTCAGGCCGGACCAAAAGCAAGGAGTAAAACTTGACCAACAGCATCGGCGAGTCATGGACCAGATCAAGCTGCCAGAGCACAAGGAATAATGTAGTATGGCGAATCGTGGGCTCCAATAATTCTTTTAAAAGAATGTGCTCGCTCATATCCTCTTCTAGCCCCACTGCAACCACCATGCCGCCCCACCAGCAAACTAATTCGCCATGATCTGTCCTCCTTTTTGCGTATGTGAATTGAAAACCAGGCAACATTATCTTACTTCTAATTTGATAAATATAAATAATAAATATTTTACCAATAACAATTCCTCCAATCAGTTGCATGGAAAGATCTGGGCTGTTTTTGGACCTAGTAATTTGTGATTCATTCTCCAAATTTTGTAAGATATATTAGCTCATGTATCATTGTCTGATTGCTGTGTTTCACCTTTAGATGGAGATTGTTTGTCTTTCATTTGTGACAAATAAAGATATACATGCACTGATGGTGATCTTTCTAGTAGGTGATCCTTCATGTTTTAAGGATTTGTCGCATTGCTCCCATAACAAGATAGCATGCAATGTAAGGAGGTTGAGAAACGGCATCCCCACCTCAAAAAAGAAAAAAGAAAAAGAGAGAGATATAAATGCACATCATCATGATCCATGTCAACCTGCAGTTGTTAGTTGTGCTAGCCTTTTAGCAACATGTATTGGCATGTTACACTTGTTTTCAAAAGTTCCACCATCTTTGATATGTGCTCTAATGTAAACGTGTTTTTTTCCACCAACCATTTCATGCACATACAAATGATTCATTTTCCCATCAACCATGTAATGCACATTGGGATGACTCATTAGCATCTTATATTCTAGAATTTTTAGATAACATGAACATCTACACAAGAGGCATATGAAATACACTAGCTATTGCCATATACATAGTTCCTAGTGTGTTAAGGGTTAGATAAGAATGCTTTTAAAAAGTTTTCACTATGGTTTATATGTACATAAGTAGGTGATACATATAAGGATGCACCTAACCAACAAGATGGTTATGATGGGGGCCTAATTCAAAGAACCTTGAGTGTATGCTTTTGTAAACAAATATGAAACTAGCAGTAACGCAGGCTTGGGGCAAAAGAAAGGTTAGAGCGGGAATAAAGTGTATGATGGGAAGACATTATAGAACACAACATGAGAAGAAAAGGCAAATGGAAGCTCAACATGTGTGATGTGTGCATAGGCCCAATGTTGTAGGTGTAGGTTAGATAAGGTTGTGAAAGGGAGAAGCCCTCGTAGATTGCATTTGTTAATGCTGTGCATATTCATCCGGATGAATCTTAACTCTCAATATATAGGTCAAATCATGAGTTCATGCATGAGCTAGCCGATAAGTCATTGTTTATTGAAGTAGAATACGTGGGTCATTGATCATTATTAATCCAAAGGATGTGTATATTATACATAGGCACTTTAATTAGCATAATGATTTTAGAGACGCCTTCTAAGGACACTAATTGAACTCTTTGACTTTGTTAAGGGACACAAACACCATTACATGAACATAGAAAATAATTGGCATTGACAACCATGCATTTGAATCTTTACTCATCAATCTCCTAGCGATCAATTTTGTAGGATAAATTTCCAATTTTGTAAGGTAGATTTCCTAAGTGTTCAAACTTGTTGTAACCATGCACCCAACATTCCCCCACGTCGATAATATTAGCAACAAGCAATTTACATCTTCAACAGACCCCATAAATTTGTTGCGGCTTAGCAAACTTTCTAGTTTCCAAAAAGTGTGCACTTAATGCACTCTCCATTATGTAATTTTTAAACATTATATATTGACAAATATCAGCAAATATCCCCAAGTTTTGACAATTTTATGCAATGCCCTTGGTCAACATACATGCATTAATTCCCCAAATGCCCTTAAGTTTCCTATTAATTTCTCAAATGCCCTCGAGACCCATAACGTGTCAATTTTTCAAATTTCAAATGTTTCAAAATTTAGAAATACCCTTAAGATTAACAAGATAATTCAAATTCCCTCCAAAATTCACAAAATACCCTTAAGATTTAACAAAATAATTCAAATATCCTTCAAGAATAACCACAAGAGAATCATTACAACTTGATGAGAGCAGATCTCTGAGAGCAAATTGGTTGAGTAGATTGCTAAGAGCAAATCGATGGAAATTGCAGATTGTTGAGGGCAAAACCAATGGAGCAGAAGACAGTTCAATGCCTTCTTTTGAGGAGTCATGAATATAAATAGGTATAGAAGTAGTGCATTCTATACGAATAATTGGAGGGCATTTGAAGAAACTCAAAATTTTACAGAATGCTACATACACTGCATACACATACATTGCATTATGCATACACTACATATACTGTATTCTGCAATTCCCAAATAGCTTCATAAACCATGTACAATCGACTGTGCCTGAAATGATGCTAATCATACATCAATGCTTCACCAAACAACCAGTTCACATATTAGCATGCTAAGACTGGGGGAAGCTACCTCACATGGCAACCATCTCCATAGGCATCCTGAACAACTTCCACTGCATTCAATTGCTCTTCTATCTTTCATTTAAGAACGTCAATAAGTAAGCAAGTAAACTATAGTATGTGCAGGACATTTTTAAATCTTCAATCATCGTATCATCTAATTGCATTTTCCGTACTTTGAAACGATTATAGAGAAAGCTAGATTGGAGATGAAGTTCCAAAGCACAATACAACCCTCTAAAACTATCCATCAATGTTAATCACCAAAGATTAGAAAGGAAAGCAGACATAATATATGCATTATGTATTCTTCTAATGGTCCATTACATAGATGCATTATGTATTCTTCTAATGGTCCATTACATAGACATCCTTTACATGGCATGCAGCTGGCTATTTCGAAGTTATGAGAACCAAAACATTAATTTAAGTTGTACGCTTCTCATCATATAATAGCTTGAAAATAAAGCTATCCTTTCTGGTGTTATGTGGTTCTAGATTGAAGAGGTTATCAATGTATTGACATTTTGACTTTGTTGCTAAAGGAAGATGGCGATCATCAATAGATATGTCCAAGTCTATATGACATAAGCAAATGCACATGACCACTAACCTTAATCTTCTCTCAAGTTCTCATAGGCTTAAGTAGAGGATCACTGTCTCCATTTTCTTCTTGTTCCAGGTCTTCAAACATACTTATGCATCTTTTCCATGCCTCTAGAAGCAAACATTTATTGCCACATAAGAAAATATGCAGCTGCAGTTTAACATTGTTCTCATGGTACAAGAAGGGCGTTTAGCCTATGCCACGAAGATAAAGATGTAAGCTACTTTTGCGCATCTTTTTCATATTCCTAAATAAAATGTTTAACGGAATTCAACAGCAGTTTCAATTGATGGTTAAATTAGGTGGTTAAATCATAAGCAGATTTCAACTGCAATATTTCACAAAGATATGAGGCATACAAATGCAGTACTCATGGTACAAAAAGATCTTCGGGCATAAACGAGACATGCCAGAATGATGAGACTGCTAAGATGGTACAATTTTCTAACTCTAATAATTAATTCCTTGTGGTGAGTATGCATGACCTTCGCTTCATGAATTTTTAGGCTAAAGAAAGATGCCAAACATAAATTGATATGTTCAAGTCCATATAATGCAAGCAAACGCATATGTCCACCAATTTTAATCCAGCTCTTCCAACAACTAGATAGAAGCATACTCTTATGCATCTTTTTCGTGCCTCTAGAAGAGAACATTTAATGTCATATAACCAAATAGACAGCAGTTTTACACTGTATTCGTGGTACAAGAAGGGCATTTAACATATGACAGGAAGATAAAGATTTAAGTTATTTCTATACATCTTTTGCACACTTCTAAAGAAAATTTTGGGTGGAATTCAATAACAGTTGCATTTGATGGTCAACCATGTGGTTAAACTAGTAAGCAGATTAACTGCAATATTTTCAATGGGATAGAAGGGATACAAATGCAGTACTCATGATACAACAAGTGTTTCCATCATAAACGAGTCGTGCCAGAATGATAAGATTGCATTTTGCTGGATTTCCGATGAGTATTCATGACCTTCACCTGAGGAATACTAGATGGGATTGCCAGATTAAGGATCAATGGGAGTTGATCAGACATGAAATCCAACTTGTAAGATTGCCACCAACCAATTTACTAGTTAGCTCATGACAGGCAGAGACCAAATTGAATAGGCAGCTTGCCTACTACATCCTTGGATTATTTGTAATAAATAGTGTAGTGTAATAACACAGATACAAATGATGGAATAGAGGGTGTTTGTACAATGAGAGTGGAGGAAAACTGAAGGTATAACCCCATCAAAATACCTTGAGCTAATCTAACAGCTTCAAACTTTAAGTGATTTTTGTTGATTTAGTTGCCCTTGATGGAACAGACTAATGAGAAAGTAAGTGAACCAAGAAACATACCTTATCTCACATTGCCAAAATAAGAGGCGAATCAATGGGGCCAGGACCAGAAAGATGTGTTGCCCGAACAAGTAAAAGGCTTCCCCCCATGATTTTCCCACCTGACTGCTGGCCAAGCAACTATTGCGAAAGGATGATTCAGAACGTTTTTAAAGGAACATGTAGAGAAGCGCAGTCCGATGGTTGTTAATGCATATTTAGCACTACGCAACTAACCTGTAGAGTTAAAGCAAGGATTTCAAGACCAGAGATTAGGTACTGTTTTTTTTATTGAACCATCTGGCAGAAGAAGCTTTTGCTTTGAGGACCCACCCGGTCAGGGGGGCTGAATAAGGAAGGTCTCCCGGAGAAGCTTGTCCTGCAAAAGGCACATGCACAGTAAATATGAATCTGCAGGTCAGAGCTTTCAAAATTTTAATATCTGTTTTGCCAAAGAAAAGTGGCATGGATGTTCTGGTGGCATGCAAAACATGAACAAAGAGCTTCAGGGCCGCCTAGCCAGCCTAGCCTTCAGGGCATGGATTAGCCAGCCTAGCCGGGAATGCTCTGGAGCTAGAGGTTATTTTTCCGAGGGTTTTTTAATTTTCCTAGCCATGGATGGGCCAAAATTCCATTTAGCTGACATATGGATAACCACATGCATAGGCTAGAATTTTAGGAATGGTTGTAGGGAGGGTTAGGCAAGCCTGCTAAAAATAAATAAAATAAAATAAAGAGCCTCGTGGGAATATGTAGAATTCAAACAGCAATACACACGCAAAAAGTTTTAACATTCTCTTATATTCAACTCTTATTGCAGTTATTTTATCAGGGCAAAGCATGTTTTAGTATCTCTGCAAAGCTTTGCAATCATCATTATCATGCCATCCATTCTGCCATAAGCTCCTTACCCCATATCGTCCAGTTTAACTATAATGTTAAAATACTTATCTTATCTTATCTTAACCTTGGGCGTTCTCTAAGGTTTAGCATGCTTTAAATGCTCCCCTTAACCATAGCAATTTTCACCCTTCTCATAGGGCCTTGTGATCAGAATTTTGGGATTAAAGTTCATGAAATATGTCATGCAACTTTCTAATTTTCCTAACGTCGCTTAGAAAGACTCTCTTGCAACAAGACCTTGATGTTTACAAAATATATCTTTATTTACAAGCTTTGAACAAATTTGAGTATCTAAGAGTTCAAGATGAACAATATATCATGGTTATGCTTATCTGCTATAGTATAGTTCGTCACATTAGCTTTCACAACACATAGTACCCAGATGCATGGTTCCCGACTAGGCAGAAGGCATTCCATCTCGAATCTAGTTGGCTCCTGTGGTCAATTTGGAAGTGTTGTAGACTCCACATTTTCCATGGCATGTACTCATTATGCTCATGGTGTTATTACTGTAGCCCAGATAATATGGTCTGTGGGGTATGGGATAAAGCCTTAGAAAGATTAGAGTCCATTGGATAACGATTTCCATAAAGCATCTGCCTTTTTGTTGTGTTGGTTAGCACTAAGGGGATTAGTGCGTAACATTCTGGTATTAGAGCAGGGCAGCTCGAGTTCAAGTCTCTATTGTTGGATGGTATGACGGCTTTATTTTGGACACCATGGGATGGTACAATGGAGACGGTATGATCTTGGCTTTAACTTGGACACCATGGGATGGCATGGTCTATGGTCTTTTGATGCTTGATGATGAATATAGTTCTATTAAGATAGATTGTAACAGACCCATGGGAGACCGCTCGAGTATATCTTGGTGTAGCATTTTTTAATACCACCATAGGAGGGTGGAATAGATTTCCATAAACACCTAGATGTTTTAGTCAATCAATTAGGCTGAGGTGGTTAAGGATTATTACATTTTGTATCGGATCCCATAGTTCAATTCCTTGTAGCAACATTAGTGTGTTCCACATGCTTGAGGGCAAGCATGTTGAGGAAGGAGAGGAATTGATATGGTCTGTGAGGATGGGATAAAGCCTTGAAAATGTTTTGGCCCATTCGATAACGACTGTTTGAAGGATTTTCTCGTTTGGTATGTTGGTTAGCAGTAGGGGCTTAGTGTGTAACACTGAACTAAGATATTGATGGCTTATAACTCTTCCTCCCATGAGCAAGAATTTAGGAACCATATTTTAATTCAATATCTTCAAATTAATTCTTTTCATTACTCTCACCGGCGCCAACCTAACAAGCAGCAGAAGAGGAGAAGCGTAGCTCCAGAACTCCAATTCCAGCCAAGCATCTGCCGTTGGCAAGGGTTTGGACAAGCTTGGGGCCCAGTTCGGCAGCATCCGGCTACTCCGGGCATAGCCATCTCCTTCTATTTGCTCTCTGCCTTCGGCTCTGCTCCACCGGAATTGGCATCAGATCGGTTCTGCCACAAGCTCGGTTACTGCATCCTGTCGGTTCTTGCAGTTTTTCTGGTATGGTAGCACATCTTTCCACTTGATTTGGTTTGGCAGTCGGTTCAGCCTACCTCTGGCCCCCTTTGTCACTCACAGCCTCCCTTGAATCCGGCCTAGCTATTGGTTCTGCTTTCTTTGTATCCGCCCTTGGAGGTCCTTCTGTTTTGGGGCTGTAGCCTACAATTTCGATTCCTTAAAGCCCTTGAATCCGGCCCAGCTATTGGCTCTACTTTCTTTGTATCCGCCCTCGGAGGTCCTTCTATTTTGTGGCTGTATCCTACAATTTCGATTCCTTGAAGCTTGGAGCTCCCTTCTGTTCTCATAAGCAGTTCTGCTCACCCATCCTCTTGTTGCTCTCAATGGTTCGTCAGATCAAGCGCATAGCCAGGGAGACCCGTAAAGAAAAGAATCTCGTTAGGCTGCCGGAGCCAGTCTTGAATAGACCCTATGACCCCGCGATTGCGCCATATCTTCAGGCAGCCCCATCATTTGGGCCTCAGCGTCCTATACTGGCAGACCCAGACACACCACCAGACACGCAATCCGCTCCAGATGTATCTTTGGCTGCAAACTTGACCAGGATTGATGCTCGGATCCATTGTTTGCCTTCGGATTTGTTGGTTGGGATCCGCACGATCCAATCGACAGTCACACTCACAGAAACATCGGCTCAGTTGCCCTTGGGAAGCTGGGTCCAGCTTCTAGAGATGCTGCTACAGTCGGCAGGAGCTGATTCACCGCAGCACGGCAATGTTCCACCCGCACCTTCTGAGCATGTGGATGCTACATCCCAGACCGATGATACCACACCTATGCCCACACGGCTATCATCCGAGGATTGTTTGCCCACTGCACAGGTCCCGCTTTCGAAGCCTGACCAGGCCACAGCGCACCTGTTAGCCCTGAACCTGCGCATTGTGGGTTTGGAGGAAGCAGGCAACACTCCTGGGGCAGCTGAGGCGACCCGTTTCTTTGCAGAGGTGATGCACTTACAGGCAGATGGCATTCTATCGGCTCGTCGAGTTGGACCAGCACGGCCTGATCGCCCCCGTCATTTGCTGGTCAGTTTCAGGGATGCTTTGTCCCGGCTGCACATCCTCCGCCATGGCAATCACTTGCAAGGGACCTCTTTCTCCGTCCAGGAAGACCTTACCCCAGCACAGCTTTGCCGGCGGAAGGATGAATTATGTCGAGTCCGCGAGGCTCGTCTGCACCGGAAGTGGGCTGTGTATAGAGGCGGCCAGGCTATCATTCGGGATCACTGGCCACTTGATCCATGGGCAGTGTCTGGGTAGTTGATTTGATTCCGCGATCTGCTTGGGCTTATGCCCTTTTGTTTTGTTTCGTTCTAGTATTGTGATTTGCTATGGGGCATAGTCCCCCGAGTTTTGTGTACTGGGGCCAGCCCCCACGTCTGATTTTGGCTTCAGCCTTTTTGGTTTGGTCACGGGGCTCCGTCCCCGAGTTTCAGTCTGGGCTTTTGCCCTTTCTTTTGTATTGGGTCCCATAACCCGATTGGGTTCCGCGGACGTTAAAAATTTCTTCCTTCCTTCCTTCCTTCCTATGGGGTGAAGTGCATAGTGCTTCAGGCTCATGTTTCAGGAGCAGTTTCTTGTGCTTTTACACAAAAGATGATATAAACCTCCATTTTATAATTTCTACTTTTGTAATAAAATTTTTTCCCATCCTCTAAAAAAACAAAACAAAACAAAACGAAGACATAGTACTCGATCTAGGCTTTTCAAACAAGGCTAACTCATAAATTATTCTTAGCTTTTTTTCCAAGGGGTCATCATTTAATGTAGCACTTTGCATATTATTGGTTCTCTGACGACCATATATATTATACACCATTGTACATATCCTTTCAATTATTTTCCTTTTATAATCCTATTAATCATCTTCAAACATCAGAAGCATGATGTCTGGGCGTAAGCATGCTATATCCTACCACTTTTGGAACCTGCCAAAGTACCTACACTGGGTACTTATGGATTAGGTACTAAATGCATCCAATTAACGCTTATCAGTTATTGAGATATTATACAAGTACCCACGACCCAGTGTTAGGTACTTTTTTTAGGTAGTCTTATGGTTCCTTACTACTACTTTTTGTGGTAGGGTGTAGTATGCTTATGCCCATTTTCCATCGTAATACGGATATTGATATCAATGTGACAATTCAATGCCCATAAGTGCCTTGCTTAGAGAGAGAATGCGCTAGAGAGAGAGGTGCAATTTTCATGTTAGTACTAGTGTTCTTATCATAACTTTTAATTCGTAGATCTGTTTCAGGTGAGATTTGTGACATTGGAAAGCTCTCTCATCTTTCCAGGGATATGTAGCTTGCCTATGCTTGGACAAGATTTGATGGTAAAAGCAACAAATTTCCAGCTTTCAAATGACTTGATATTATAGTTTTTCTCATAGCTGTTCAAACAGAGCTCTGTTTTAGGTGAAATTTATGTCAATGGAAAGCTCTCACAAAGATCTTTTTAAATATATATAATTTATCTATATTTTGCCAAAGATTGAGGTATGAAAACATCAAATGTACGTTCAGATTTAGGATTTTGTTCCTTTTCAATGACTTGATATTATATTTTTCCTCATAACTCTCCAATCAGAGCTCTTTTTTAGGTGAAATTTGCATTAATGGGAAGCTCTCATAGAGACCTTTCTAGAGATATCTATTTACCTATGTTTGGCCAATACTTGAGGGTGAAAACAACAAATTTATAGTCAGATTTAAGTCTTATTGCTTTTCAATGACTTGATATTACATTTTTTCTCATAATTATTCAACCAAAGCTTCGTTTTAGGTGAAATTGTGCCAATGGAAAGCTCTCACAGAGACCTTTCTAAAAATGTCTAATTGCCTATATTTGGCCAATATTTGGGTATGAAAACAGCAAATGTACAGTCAGATTTAGAGTTTTGTTGCTTTTCAATGACTAGGTATTACATTTTTTCTCGTAACTATCAATTGAAGCCCTGTTTTAGGTGAAATTTGCGTCAATGGAAAGTTCTCACAAAGAGCTAAAATTAATTTACCTATTTTTTAGCAAGATTTGAAGCAAAAAATAACAAATTTACAGCTGGATCTACAACTTTGGTGCTTTCAAAGAGTAAGAGGTACACCTATTCTCATAACTATCTAAGCACAACTCTGTTTCAAGTGTGATTTGAGTCAACAAAACACTTTCTCAGAGCCCTTTCGAGAGATATTTAATAGGGCTATGTTTAAACAAGATTTGAAGGAGAAAACAACAAATTTTAGGCTAGATTTTGGATTTTTATTGCTTTTCAATTGCTTGATACTATATTTCTTCCTATAACTATTCAATCAGAGCTCTGTTTCATATGAGATTTGGAGAGATATTTCAGAGATAATACTATTAGGGATATTTAATTTATAAATGTTTTTCCAAGATATGAAGGAGAAACCATTGAATTTCTTGCTAGACTTCCACACATGGAGAGTGTATCACGAACGAAGAGAAATTTAGCAGTACCACCAAATGCTAAGAGCATGCACATAGATATAGCAATGAAAATTCTAGGAGCGAATCTATCAGGTTAGTAAGTCAATAAAGCTCAAAGTAGGTAGTAACGGATTTAAGAATTGTCTCTTCTTATATTAAAGTGGGTCTCATTCCATTCGCACTTTTTTTTTGAACCCTGATATTTTACACAAAAAGGACGAGGGAAAACTATTCGGACTTGAAAACTGTCCAGAATTTGAATATTTCTCTGTTAGGGTGGGTCCAAACTTTCCCCCTGTTTTCTCGGATATTGAGTCGAGAACAAGAAGAATACAATTCAATTTCATTACAAATTGAAACCAAAGTTGTAGTTGAAAAAGAATTTTTATTAATAAATTGAATAGTTACAATGTATTTTACATCGGACGCAGAGACCATGGCGGTCTTGCTGTCACTACAGTTACATCATCATGGTAGGTGGTCCACCTTAGGGGAAGAACGTGCGGGGCTTCTTCTTGCTGTCTGTAAGCCTTGGGGGCAACCTGAAAAATGTGGAATGCCTCACGAGGAGGTGCCTCATGAGCCACCCGCTGACCTGTCCACCCGATTTCTCCACTCTCCTCTCGCATCTTTTCATCAATCGCCGGGTCGAATATACTCGTTCCCCAACCTCCGTGGATGTCATGCAATGCTTGCAAGATCCTTTGAGTTTTCTGGACTTGCGAAAAGTTCTTCTTCTCTTCTTCATCCCTTGAGGTTCCATAGCATCTGCAATCACGAGCAAGCTTATCCCAAAGCCCTGACAAGAGTGTAGCCTGAACGGGATCTGTGCTTGAACCACATGGAGTAAAGAGAGTCCATGATTAACAATTACGGTGCCGTTAATCATAGCGAAGAAAAGAATGGAGAATTCAAAATAGATTGGAGAGCATTCATTCCATATAGCTGCATCCAATCACACAAAGAAGCATACAAATGGTCTTATCAACGGGACAAGCAGTGCCTTTCTCGACTCGCAAGTCAAGAAAGGCCCTGGAAAGTCAATGTACAACCATTTTCATTACAGAATATGGCTGCATCCAATCACATAAACAAGCATACAAATGGTCCCATCATTGGGACAAGCATGCCTTTCTCGACTCGCGAGTCAAGAAAGCCAGCGAAAACTCAATGTACAAGTATATTCATTACAAAATATAGTACATTTGTTCACGTGTCTTTACAAAATTCACAGAACTTTGCTATCTGAAAGCAGAGGTCACTCTTCTTGATCACCATAATATTTGTCGTGCATAGCCCTCATGATCGCGCTGCTCTCTGGATCGACCTGCTTGAGGTTCGGATAGTTCCTAATCACATCGATCACATCGGCCACAAGAATGGAAAACAGGGATTCCGCCAACACAGGAACGAGATTGAAAGACAACCACCTTTCCGTTTCATACTCTTCTGGTCGATAACTCTTGGCAATGATTGTATTGTCCGAGTTATGATAGCACTTGTAGGCGGAGTCATCTATGATCAGCGTGTTGTGTTTGTTAAAGTCCTGGTATGCTTCATAAACCTTTCCAGCCTTTTCACCATAATAGGCTTTCCCTTTGTGATGGCCAGATCGAGGTCTGACACATGCTCGATCCTTTCGTTTCCCCAAACAAACTTGCACTTCAAAACTGAAAGGCCGAGAACACCAAGGACATTGACAACATTTTTCTTTGCCATACAATACCATATGGCCACTTCGAATCCCCGTTCCAGGCACCATTCAATAATTTCCTTTGCTTTAGGCCGAAGATACACGATTTTAGACCCCATTTTTGTTGGCTTCTGCGAGGTGTTAAGCTCAGGGACGTCACCATCGTGGTAAACCGCAGCCAAGACTCTATTGACATCAAAAATTACAAGCTTGGTGGGCCCCATCTGGATCCCAATTAGAGTTTGGCTCTGACTAAATTTCTTCTTGATCAGGATCCATATGCGGGATCATTATTCTTTCAGTTCCTTTCTTGGTGGTCAGACTATCTTGTTCTGGACTGCCTTTTTTGGATGCAGTATTCTCCTGTTGAATTAAACCCCCAGCAGATCCCTATGATTGCGACAATGATTCAGATTGGTTGCGCTCGATGTCCCTGGAATGATGAAAGCCGAACTGGAACATGAGTGTAGACTTTTTTTGGCCTGCCGAAGGCACCAAGTTTTGCCAACATAGTTTTGGTTCTGGTTTCAAGGTCGGCTGCAGAACTGAATAAGTGGTGGTCAAGCGAGCACCACTATCTCGATAAGTTCATGATTTCTCAAGAGCATATGGAACCTTGGGAGGGCGGCAGGGGGCGGCAGATTTATGGAGGATGTGCCATCGATTGACAAAGTCAGCACTGATGGTGCGACGGGTCCAATACATAGAATTCCTATCTGGCCGAGAGTTATCAAGTACTTCATAACCAGCTTGGTCGAGAGAGATCAAATTGTATGCGAGTGGTATATGAATGGCCTGTTCTCTCAGGGGACTATGCTCTATGGAATGAAACCAATATCTGTGGTTGGGAACAAGGACATGGTTGAGATCATTCGGTCATACCTGGACCTGCTTCATGAGCATTTTCAAGAGAGGAAGACAGCTGGAAGTAGTAAGGACGAAGATGACGGAGACAAAGCTGACAGCCAGGGAGATAAAGATGACGGAGATGTCCAAGGTTTAGATGAGCTTGCAGCGGAACAAATAATGGAGAATTAGAGATTGAGGTGAGTTCACGTTGCTTTTCGAGGGTTTCTCGAGTCGCGAGTCGAGAAACCCTCCGAGTCTTTAACTTTTTCCTTTTTCGACGCGTGAGTCGAGAACAAACCATATTATGTGCCTCCTAAGAGATCTCATAACCGAAAATGCTATCAAGAAGGCTTTACTTGAGCTTGATACAAGAACATATATGTGTTCTCGTACTTTTCTTACCTTGTATGGCTTGCAATTGAGGTTCATGATAGTTGCGCATATACATGATGATATAGATGCTCTATTCGATGATTGGTCCACTCTTATGAGAAGGTGGGATGCACTCACCATTCTGGAGTTAATGCATTTATTTTGGGAATGTAGATCAAAGCTTCCAATACCTTACCTTGTGCAAGAGGTCGTTGACTGAAAGGGCTTTTCTGAAAGCCTGCATTTTTTTATAGAAAGAGCGTTTAATATTATCTAGATGAGCTTCTTTCAAGTTCTGCAAAAAAAGAGGGTTGGCCTCTAATGTTAGATGAGACTTGGGCACCGAGAGTGACTATCGGAGAAGGGTATCAAAATGTAGAAGGCACACGTAGAGGGTGCAGCCAATATAGGGTGAAAAAACCTATAGAAGACCCAAATGAGCCTCACTATGAAGAGGTGTATGTTTCTTGGTGGGAGCCTGTCAATAGAAAGCTAACAAGCCATGCCCCAGTTTTCGACGCATACTATCTTTCCATTCTCCTTCATTATACAATCTTTTTGTAACCTTGACAATTGTGTGTATCATTGAGTTTTCAAGACTAGAGAACTTGAAAATTGGTAATTGGTAACTGACATCTCCCATCTAATTCTTGATTTCAAGTCCTACTTTCTGCCTTGTAACCCAAATATTTATATTCATTTGCCTTTTCCCCTGATAATCTTTGTTTTATTCAGAGCTGACAAGCTTGCCCCAATCGTTTCGTTGGGAACTTTTATCTTTTC
Organism: Isoetes taiwanensis; assembly: GCA_021234155.1. Taxonomy (NCBI): domain Eukaryota; kingdom Viridiplantae; phylum Streptophyta; class Lycopodiopsida; order Isoetales; family Isoetaceae; genus Isoetes; species Isoetes taiwanensis. Next base: position 6,138,726 of record JAJEKV010000066.1, on the reverse strand, counting down.
AATCTCCTTCATTATATCATCTTTGTGTGACCCTAACAATTGTGTGTATCCTTGAGTTTAGAGACTAGAGAACTGAAAATTGGTAACTGGTAACTGATTTCAGCATTTTGGCACCGACGATAATAATCGCGCAGTCATATCAATAGGCAGTGGCATAACTGCACAGTATCGAATGAGTGTATCTGTTACAACGCAAATTTTTTTCCCAAAGGAACAATCTCTGCCCGCGTGTGCTACGCCGATCAGTACCGCCCACACCTTGGATCCCCCCACACTGACCTTATAGTTTGCTGCTCTCACAGCAATCCAGATTCTTCTCGAGAATCCTCCCTGGAAGATTATCCACCGGCTGTCAAGCCCAATCCGGCCCTGGCAGCAACAATCTGACCTGGGGCCTTAATCCCAACCTTAGGCTGCTATTTTGGTCTTGTGGGCCAATCCTTAAATCAACCGGACAGTACAGATAGCAGAATCGCTTATCAAGCTCTCTGATCCCAATTCATTTATGGCAGTAGCAATCTGCCTTAGGATCACCAGCACAGCCTTTGGGCTGCAAATCCGACCCTATGGGTCCAAGCTTGATCTGGCTCCTGGCAGCAACAACTGCTTTGGGGCCACACCAATGGTTTCGGAATCCAAATCCGAACTCCAAGCTCCAATATTGAATCAGTTTGCCAAGTCTTATAGCAGAATTCAGCCTTCAATATTTCTGATCCGGTTCCCCTCCTGCTCGAATTCCTCCTGTAGGTTTTATAACCCTCATCTCTGAGTTAACTAGTAGTCTTGCATGCCCAAAACTGGCCAGATTAGGCCTTGAATTGACCCCAATCAGTCCTCTCCAGTTAACCCATCGATCTGGCAAGCCGGATCTTCCACGAGTTCGTTCCTTCTGATGCATATCAGGTTTGAATACCCATCCAATCGTTTGATGCCATGTGTCACTTTAATGTTTTATTAAAACCATAGCTAACATTTTTATCCTACATATTACTAACCTTGGCCCCTAGGGCCTATACAACTTACATTAACATTAATATCTAATGTTAACCATGTCTCTTGTCCATAACCCCGCTAGCTCTTTCCGCACTAACACTTAATGATATTAGTGTCCCGCCTAGCAACCCATTACCCGTTGCTTAGGCATTATTACCATTTACCCCGCATCCCGTCACCGTAGACTGATTACAGTCAACACGGCCCATTAAATCACAACTGCCCAGCAATCGCGACCAATAGTAACCCCGTGCTCATGGACGTTCGTCAAGGGCCCGATTCCGGCTATGCCCTTGGGAGCACCTGTAACATTCCTCCCCCTCCTTTTGGACCTTGCCCTCAAGGTTGATCCTTTAGATGAGGGAACTGCTGCACAAATTCCTTCGTCTCCCAGATGGCATCCTCAGGAGACTGGTCCTGCCACTGAACCAGATGTTCTACCACGTCCCTATTGCATAGCTGCCGAACTCTTTTATCTAAAAGACGTTCTGGCATTACAAAGGAGTTTAAGATGATCAGTATACTTTGCGGACTAACCACGTTAGCGGTATCCAGTATAGCCCTCTTCAGCTGACTTACATGAAACACAGGATGGATCCCTACTTCCTGTGGTAAGTTCAACTCGTATGCTATTTCCCCGATCCTTTTAGTAATCCTAAAAGGTCCAGGATACCGCGGAGTAAGTTTAGGCACCCGACCTTTGGTTAAAGGCCGTAATGTGTTCATTCTTAATGCCGAAAGATAAACGACCCGTAAGAAAAACGTAATCATCTTCTGCATACGAGATATCTCATCTATGCTGATTAGCAGACGACCGTGCCCTATCTTGAGCTTTTCGCAATGCTTGCTTGCATTGCCGCAGGATTGCATCCATATCATGAAGCATGTGTACTACAACTTCAGTTCTAAGGTACTTATGCATACCAGAATAAGCCCTTGAGTTTTGGCCCATCATAGCCACAAAGGGAGTCATCTGAATCCCCATATGATGGCTATTATTATACGCGAACTCGAGATAAGATAAATAATCCTCCCATCTAGACTGCTTCTCGTGGGTAAAACTTCGCAACATGTCTTCTAAGATCATGTTTATGCGCTCAGTCTGCCTATCCGTTTGTGGATGATTTCCACTACTCATGTATAATCGGATCCTCAATCCTTTCATGAGATCTCTCCAGAAGTGACCCGTGAACTTAGTGTCTCGACACTTACAATGGAAAAAGGAAGTCCAAAAGTTGGAAATATGTTTTGCATGTAGGAAACTGCTACGTCATGCCCCGTAACCTCCCCTTTCAATGCTATGAACTTAGCGTACTTGGTCAGCTGACCCACTACGACCAAAATTTGAGTATGTTGCCTAGCAGTTCTAGGTAATATGACTATAAAGTCCGTACTCACGCTTTCCCAGCATTCATTTGGTATAGGGAGAGGCTGTAACAATCCCGGAGTTTTCCCATGATCCGCCTTCACCGCTTGACACACCAAGCAGTGACTTACCAAGTCCTTGACTTGATCTTGCAATTCTGGCCAGTAGTAGAACCTTTTAACCAACTCATACATCTTCCATTCACCTCCATACCCAGCTTATGGAGTGTCATGGTGTTCACGCAGAATTGACTCCCGAAGGTCCCCACTTGAAGGAACATAAATCCTTCCCTTCTAGAAATGCAAACCCTCTTGCTCAGTCCATAGCTCCCCGAGCTTGACCATCACCGAATCTTGCTGATCCTCAGGATATGCATTCTTGATCATTTGTATAAGATCACTTGCCAAAGTCGTCAAGGTATTTATATGCTTAACCCTTGATAATGCATCGGCAACTGGATTATTTTTGCCCGGCGTATGCTCAATGGAAAAATGGAACTCATGGAGGAAGTCTAGCCACCTAGCCTGTCTCGGGCTAATTTCGGCTTGACTTTGCAAGAACCTCAATGGTTTATGGTCAGTATAGACGATAAACTTGCGCGGCTCTTGGCTCATGCTACTACGTAAATAGTCCACGTCTTTAACGCATGTACAATGGCTAGCAACTCTTGCTCATAAGTTGTATAATTCCTTTCTGCAGGACTTAGTTCCGACTTTTATAAGCCATCACATGACCCTACTGCATTAGTACTGCTCCTAACGCTTGTCCACAAGCGTCAGCATAAACCTCAAATGCCTGATTCAAATCCGGCACTTTTAGCACAGGACTGCTCACTAGCAAATCCTTTAACGTGCCGATACGCCTCGTGTTGCTCTCTCCCCCACACAAAATCATGATCTTTGTTCAAAAGATCAGTGAGAAGGGCAACAATTTTAGAGAATTTAGGTACAAATTTACGGTAGTACGTGGCTAACCCCAGAAAACTGTGTAACTCCAAAACGTTTTCCGGCGGGAGCCGTTGCTGTACCACTTGTACCTTGGCGGGATCTGGGGACACACCGTCACCAGACAGGATATGTTCTAAATAGGCCACTCGTTGCTTAAAGAAATCACAATTGGAAATCTTGGCATAGAGCTTGTGGTCCCGCAAAATTCGAAGAACGTGTTCCAAATGAGCGAAATGTTCTTCAACATTTTGCGAATAGATGAGAATATCATCTAAAAAGACCTCGACAAACTTGTCCAAATGCTGAGAGAATACTTGATTCATTAATCGCATAAATGCTGCGGGTGCATTCGTAAGCCCAAACGGCATAACCAGGAACTCATAATGTCCTTGTTGAGTTTGATCTTGATAAACCATTTGGCACCCCCAAGATGATCCAAAATATCATCGACCCGGGGCACATCCGCATAGTACCGTCCTTTTCTTAACAAGCAAAACAGGACTCGCAAAAGATGATTTACTTGGTCGTACAAAAACTTTGCTTAACAATTCTCTCACTTGCTTTTAACCTCTTCAGGTTTTAGAGGACTTAATTGGTAGGGAGCACGTGCCATGGCTTAACCCCTGGTTCAAGCACAATTTTATGCTCAACCCCCGAGAAGGTGGTGGCCTCTTCGGCACCTCTTCTGGGAACACGTCTTTAAATCTTTCCAAAAGATTGTGTAATTCTTGATGTACATTTGAATCTAGTTCAATGTTTACATCCATAGAATTACAATCATCAAGCATGATATCCATCAAGAGAAAGCTATCTTCTTACATGCAATTCCCAGTTGCATTCTTTTCTAAACACGGATTTGTAAGAGTCCTAAGAAGATAACCCACGTGCCCTTAATTTGCCCGAGGCACTTTTATGGCTTAAACCTTTAAAGGTTTACATGACTTGGAATTATTCCTGCATAAGAATTTGGTCCACTAAGTCGACCCCGTCGCTTAGCCAAAATTCCTATGGTTTTAATCCTTTTTCATACGACCTTAACTAGGTGCGTACTAGGATTAGTTGTAAGATGTCAAGATATTCCAATATCCTTCCCATCTTGTAAGTTTTGTATATTATCACAATATACTTACCCAAATTATAATTGCACCTATTGCATTATAACCTTAAAATTGAGATATACATAAAAAAATAAAAACATACCTTACTATAGTTCTTTGAACTAATTCGGATACTTACATCTAACAGTTTTCCAACTGTCCATTACTTGCAGCTACAAGTAATAAAAGAAATTTATCTAAGTAACAAGTCAATTTTACTATTAGTTTTTCCTTTTCGAGAATCAAGCCCTTGAGGTAACTTGATTAAATGTTAGGACAATTCCATACATCATGTCCCCTTTTTCCACAACCCAAATAAGGTTTATCTGTATTAACCCCATTAATACCATCCTTTTCCTTAGAGCCACCCAGAACTTCCCGTCTTGGTTGAGAACTGGAATTGTGCCCATTAAAACTACTCGAACAACCCGATTGTTCTTCGTCTTTTAGGTTAAACCTTCTGCTTGGTTGACTGCATATGCAAGCATAGAATACTGCTGTATCCAAATCCCTTGGATGCAGTCTCTTAAGCTTCATTTTAAGTGCAGTGTCATTTATGCCACGCATAAAATAAAAAACCTGACTTTCATCATCTAGAGGCTAAACAATTGTAAGTAGCTTCCGAAGCTCTTGCTCATAGGTTCTTAATTCTCTAGTTTGTTGCAAATTATGCAACTAACGATAAGCCATAAGTTCATTCAAGCAGTCAAAACTTCCCTGGGAAGGGACTTGTGAAGAAATACCCTTGGTATCTTCTTCAAGTACTTCAGCAATTAAACTGCATTGCTTACTAACTAGTTTATTGACTTCTTGTTCAATGGACGCCATCTTCCCTTGAAGATATGCTAAGTTTTCAGCCAGCTCTTGGACTGAAACACTCTCAAGTTCACGCTTCTCCACTTCCCAAGTGGTTTGGAAGATAGAACTTTTCTCGTCCATTTCTCCATCAAAGCCTAGATTTCCCAATGATCTGCAATCTCAGAACTCTCAGAGGTCTTGCATAATCTCTGGGCTCTGATGCCACTGTTACAATGCAAAAAATTTTCCCAGAGGAACAATCTCTACCCGCATGTGCTACGCCGATCAGTACCGCCCACACCTTGGATCCCTGATCCCCCACACTGACCTTATAGTTTGCTGCTCTCATGCAATCTGGATTCTTCCCTAGAATCCTCCCTGGAAGATTATCCACCGGCTGTCAAGCCTAATCCGGCCCTGGCAGCAACAATTTGCCCTGGGGTCTTAATCCCAACCTTATGCTGCTATTTCGGCCCTGTGGGCCAATCCTTAAATCAACCGGACAGTACAGTTAGCAGAATCGCTTATCAAGCTCTCTGATCCCAATTCACTTATGGCAGTAGCAATCTGCCTTAGGATCACCAGCACAGCCTTTGGGCTGCAAATCCGACCCTATAGCAACAACTGCTTTGGGGCCACACCAATGGTTTCGGAATCCAAATCCGAACTCCAAGCTCCAATATTGAATCAGTTTGCCAAGTCTTATGGCAAAATTCAGCCTTCAATATTTCTGATCCGGTCCCCCCCTTAACTCAAATTCCCCCTGTAGGTTTTATAACCCTCATCTCTACGTTGACTAGCAGTCTTGCATGCCCAAAAACTGGCCAGAGGCCTTGATTCGACCCCAATCCGTCCTCTTTAGTTAACCCATCGATCTGGCAGGCCGGATCTTCCATGAGTTCGTTCCTTCTGATACATATCAGGTTTGAAGACCCATCCAACCATTTGATGCCATGTGTCACTTTAATGTTTTATTAAAACCATAGCTAATATTTTTATCCTACATATTATTAACCTTGGCCCCTAGGGCCTATACAACTTACATTAACATTAATATCTAATGTTAACCATGCAACCCTATAGAATCTCTTGCCCACAACCCCGCTAGCTCTTTCCGCACTAACACTTAATGATATTAGTGCCCCGCCTAGCAACCCATTACCTGTTGCTTAGGCATTATTACCATTTACCCCGCACCCCGTCACCATAGACTGATTATAGTCAACACGGCCCATTAAATCACAACTGCCCGGCAATCGCGACCAATAGTACCCCCGTGCTCATGGACATCCATCAAGGGCCCGATTCCGGCTATGCCCTTGGGAGCACCTGTAACAGTATCCAGCGTCGATATAAATCACTCAGTCCTGGATGTTTATTAATAGTGTAAAAATATGTTGTAGCACCGATGGGAATACCATACAGTCCTGTCGATTGTTAGTTTGGTTAGCTTGTGCACCGGTAGTAGAACCACACTGTCAAGCGAAATGCTAACGAGGCATAACCACTGTAGTTGATGGTCCAGCATCGGCATAAGCCGTCAGTCCTAGATAATAATGTAGAGATACACTGTGGCAGCAATGGGAGTACTACATAGTCCTGCCAAATGTTATACACAGTGTGGAAAGCTGATGGGGCATAGCCACTCTAGCAGCTTGTAACAAAGTATCTGCATCAAAAACTTGACTCAAAGCGATTCTTGTGTATCCCTTCTCCATGGCGCTGCAGTGAAGAGTGCCCATGTCCTCCAGCTCATATCCGGCTGCTACCTTCGCCCCACGCACATCGATCAGATCAACTAGTTTAAATAAGACACGCAGTTAGAACGAGACACAGATTAAACTGCTGTTAGGAGCTTACAGCGTCGTGGCGCCATCCGGGATCTCGTTCAGAATCTCTCTCGGCCTCCGGCTGCCAAGATCCAATAAAACTATACGCCCAATAATCTCCACTGCGCTCGATACACTTAGTCCCTGGAAATGATCAATTTCGATTAGTGTTTGGGCGGGCTAAAGTTGGCTGTGCTGTACCCTTAGCCCGCTTTTTTGCCTTGAATAATTGTATGTCCTTAATTTCAAATTTAAGAACATGCCGACATCTTTTTTTTACGTGCAGTCCCAAAATCTCAAAGACCCGGAAGAGACTCAGTTTAGAAGGGAATTCGAGCAACAAGAGACGGCGCCGGCGTTCTGACATGACGAGCCTAACGAAGAAGCGGGGTGCTGGAGCGGATGCTGGTTCTAGTGGAACGAAGAAAAGAATGATGACGCCAGGTAAGCTCTCAATTCATCCACCTTTTCTGATTCGATTCATCCACCTTCTCTGATTCATCTTTTTGTCTTGCAGCATTTACGACAGAGACGCTAGTGATCACTGGTAGAACTCCATTCTTCGTTATTGAAGGATTGGAGACAGAGCTACTGGAAACATGTAACATTCCTAACCGACATGCTCTTAACCAACTGGGCAAAACCGTCTAGACGTTTATGAGTAGTCGTTTCTACCCATTTATGCCGGTGTCTCGGGAACGCCCCACAGGCACATTCAAGGATCGAATACTCGAGCGGTCTACCATGGGCCCGTTACAGTCTCTCCCACTAATGCTCGTCCTCGAGCATCCAAGGCTATACCATGTCACAATGATTACTAAGTCTTCGCAAATTACCCATGCATATAGGCACCCATGGAGACTCAAACTCGAGACCTGCTCTGATACCAATTGTGACGTTCCTAACCGACATGCCCTTAACCAACTAGACAAAACCGTCTAGACGTTTATGAGTAGTCGCTTCTACCCATTTATGCCGGTGTCTCGGGAACGCCCCACAGGCACATTCAAGGATCGAATACTCGAGCGGTCTACCATGGGCCCGTTACAAGACACCTGCAGATTGCTGGTGGTATGTCGAAGTCACATCTTGTGGGAAGGAGAAAGATCTGTTCCTTTGGCAGAGGGATAAAAAGAGTTCCGGCGACAAGTACAAAAGGTCGGTGTGGTCCTCTCCGTTGCTGCCCCAGATTCCAAACATCTTACATTGTATATGGAAGATTGCTTGAAGGGTAAATTCTATCACACCAAGAAATTATCTGTCTCCAATTATTCTTCCACTTCAATGAGCAAGGCCAAGGGGACTGACAAAAGGTCGTCGCCTTTAAATTGCCAGAATCTTGGCTGGAAGGATTTGGAAGGGATGAAGGAGGCCGGAACCCTCACATCAAGGGAGCTCGGAATGGAGATTTCCAGGGTGACAGAGAGGCTTTTCAACACCGGGAACTTCACATCCAACGTGCTGAAGACATTAAAGCATTTTACAGTTACTAAGGATGTAGTTCAGAAAGAGAAAACTCTAGAGAGGACTGCAAGTGTGGAAGCAGAAAGTACTCGAGAGGATTCAGATGTAGATGAAGAGGATGAAATGGTTGATTCTCAATTCTTGGATCCAGATGACCAAATAAGAAAATCACAGAGAGGGGCCCAAAAGATGGAGCGGCTGGCTCAATATTATCCATTGGGAATTGGCCACAAGTTGCTGCTGGACATAGACGGTTAAAGGTTTGCACTGGCGATGCGGTCATGTTCAACCACAGGGAATTTAATCCAGCTCACATGCTAGAGATTCTGAACCTCATGGTGCGTCATCCCGTTGCTGATCCAATGCCTGCGGATGTCATACCATTCAGCCAGAGCTACTGGTGAGTTGTTCAGGTGGAGCACCGAGGAAGACCTGAAGGGAAAAGATATGAGGTTCTGGGTTGTGAACGGTCAGCATTCAGTGAGGGCAACACAAGTATTGCAGATAGAAAAGGACCAGAAGTCCCACAAAGAATCAAGGATCGATATTCCAAACGAGAGTGTAGAGTTCTCTTAGCGGACACGCCACCAACAGAGCTCGCCATCATTAGCCACTGTCAGAATACAATAGCAGTAAGTGCCAGCTACATAAGGTAATTTACTGTCCCTGCTCCAGGAGGATTCTCGACTCGCGAGTCGAGAAAGCCCCCTAATCCTCTTTTTTCTATTTTCCTCTGGGCTTTCTCAACTCGCGAGTCAAGAAAGACAGAAAACAGAGGATTCGGGGGCTTTCTCGGCTCGCAAGTCGAGAAAGCCAGAGAAAGAAGGAAAATAGAGAATGCAGGGGCTTTCTCAACTCGCGAGTTGAGAAAGCCAGAGAAAGAAGGAAAAAAGAGGATGCACGGGCTTTCTCAACTCGGGAGTCGAGAAAGTCGTCCATCCGCAGCGGGTCTCTGTATAGCTGTTTTCTATTTTTGTCTGGATATTCTCGACTCATATCCAGAGAAAAACAGAAAACAAGCATGAAAGGGTTCATTAGAGATCAATGGTTGATGAGTAAAAGCATCGAGCCTTCCCAATCTTTCTTTCCCCGCCTCTTTGGGCAATGTAGCTTAGTTTACATTCTAAGTTATATCGTTCAAAGAGGCGTGAAAGCAAGATTTGAGAATGCGCGATATTTTCATTCTGGCCTTCTCGACTCGCGAGTCGAGAAAGACTCTATATGGCTTCCTCTATTTTCTCTTCTCCTGTGGGTATTCTCGACTCGCGAGTCGAGAAACCCTGTGGATGTACTCCTTCCATGCTCTGACATAGTTCCATTTATTGATTGCAGCCTGTATCCCCGACCCGTGATCATACACGCTTCTAAGAAATGGAAAGCATTGGGTTGTCCTCAGCGGCCTAAAGGAAACAGGGCTCCCTCGGATAAGTGGAAGATCTTCAAGAAACTCTGCAGATATGTTCTTCTGGAAGGCCAGGAAGATGATGAGGGGGATGATGAAGATGAGAAAAAGAAAAGAACACCAAGAAAGGGCAGGGAATCTCTATCTGACCAGTATGACCTCATTCTCTACAGTGAGATGGTCTGGGTAAAATGGACAGAGATATGGGCTCTCTGGACAAGAGGCAAGCTTAAGGACAGCAATGGAGAATTGCCAACTAGGTCGGACCCAAAGTTGTTCGACAAGCAGTTCATGAAAAGGATACAGGGCCTGACGGACAAAGAAACGCTTGACCTACAGAGAAAAATCCTAGATGGGACAATCCTGCTAAGAAAGACTAGGAGTTCAAAAATGCAGGACGCAAAGGATTATGCCACAGTCCTAAAGAGATGGCGTGCGAAGAAGGCATCACAGAGTTTTGCAATGTTGCATCCAATGCATGCCATGATTTTGATTATTATAAGGAGAAGGTTGCGCGAGTTGAACCGGCTATGTCAACCCTACATCAACACAGAGCTAAAGCGTAACGTCAAAACCGCCCCCTTTCCTGAACGAGCTATGATGCTTCTGAAGCAAAAGCTTGGATTTGGGGTGGTCCCATTTAAGACAGACGATAGCTCCCCTCCCTTCTTGGTAACCTTGGGACACAAGGGGTGTGACGCTCCCTGAATATATACGACCCCCGGCCGTATACATACGGGGACTTTCCCCTCCCATGGCAACCATCTTGCCATGAGTAGGGCCCTCCGTCTGACCCGGGCCATCTACGTAGAGATGCTCGGGTGAAGGACACGGAGGTGTCATTCGGCCCACGCCTTCGATGGGCTCCTACGTCGCGGAAGCATGAATACAAGGTTAGCACACAGCATAAAATATATATATAATATATAAATAACCACCACGAAGGGTGGCGCATCCATCCAAATACCAACGGCAAAGAATATGCATCTAAACCTAAGAAACACCCCAAACCCCAGGTTCTACCCCGGTTCTGACTCCGGTGAGGATGGACTGACGGCTCGGTCTCAAGAGATCAGCAGACAGAGGTATAACCTGGCGTTGGCTGGCATAGAACATCGGCTAGGGTTGTCCACTCCATCCGCCTCTCCTGTGTACACTTTGCAGATGGGTCGATCCACGCTATGGCTTCGCTATAGCCTTCCGGAGACGCAAACTCAAGGTATCACCCTTTGAGCCTACTCCAGGGTTCATGACGCCCCGGTCCGATGAGGCAGGTCAGGGAAGCGTCCCCTTCCAGAATCACAGTGGTTCCATGGATGAGCTAGAGAATACGTGCCGCATCAGCGACCCCCGCATCTGTACCCAACGTACTCACCCTAAATCTACTCAAAGTGCAAGATGCTCCATACGGATCACACCTCTACACCCAGGGAGTGTCAGACCCATACCCGGCCCTCTACGTGACCGGCTATCAGGCCTAGCCCACTGTAGGAGTCTCAGGAGCCTTTTATGTTCGTGCAAGACCCCACCCCCACTTCACCACTGCGTCCCTTCTCTGGTGCTAAGCCAGACCATAGCGTCTACGACCCGGTGGTCTCTTGTACACAGGCCGCATCTAATGGGAATATTACAGGGCCCTATCTAGGAACATACTATCATACATGAGCTCAGAGGTCTCTACCCCCTCCCCCTCTTTAAACCCCTGTTTAATGGAAGCTACCGAAATACTTCATAAATACATCGATCATTCCTTAACAGAGCACCATTCATAATTGAAATGTAATCCTACTTACCACAGAAGGGTTAATCTCAACAAAGGCAATCAGAAAAGAGTACTGAAGTACTATCCTACAATTCACAAGCTAAACTACTACTAACCCGTGTTTCGGCTGGAACCATTATCGTGGGGTGCTTCCATATTGCTGTAACTAGGGTGGCAGCGACAGCTAGTGGGTGTTCAGCGATTTGGGGAAGTCAGCAACAGTCTTTGGGCGCTCAACTGCTCCTTGGGCGCTCTGCTGGGTCGATTATGGTTGATATGGGGGTGGTGATCTACCTTAATGGATCCAATTAGTATTCACCATGCTGGCCAATCGAGTTTGGCCAGGTGGCGCTTTCCCAAACCATAATTAGCTTAATTATCCCTCTTAAATATTAATTCCTTAATTATAGTTTATTATCCTTAATGATAGCTAATTTAATCCCCTTTAGGTCAACCCCCTAGGTTACCATACCCCATGGTGGCGTATCTATACTGGGTGACGTGTCAATATATTTATACGTATACCGTATAAATACTTGGAACGTCACATTCTCCCCTTCTTAGAATTTATGATGTCCTCAGCATTAGGGTTAGATACAAATATAGGACATGACATCATGAAGGAAGGTAATTCCTTATTCCGGAAGGTAATATATTAAAACTTTAAAGTTTAAAACAGTACCGAGGTGCATTTCACATGATTATCATAATCAAAATGTTGAAGGACCGAAGTCCAATATCAACATCAGAGTAATAACAAAACAAGACGTGTAGACAAAATAAAACTGAAGAAGTCGGGCCATCAGCAACCCTCTAACATGGGCAGGTCACGTACTGCTCACTGGCCTGCACATGTCAGTATATCAGTATATATAATTAGATTGTGGTTGAAGGGACCACCCCCTATAATAGCGAAAAGAAAATCCTATTTACCAGGGAACCTATCATGTCTATGGTTTGCAATTCATTGCAGCATAGGGAATGGTCAAGTTCCCATTATAGCCGAGATGAACGCAGCCTATTACCTATATGCTCTCCAAGCAAGTCGTGGTCAGGTCAACATTGACAGTACACCACATCCTAGAGAACACAAAGGTGATCTCATCATCGGTAACTATTATTATTTACGATGCATCTACCCCTCTAGAGCGCTACTCTTGGCAATCAAGCTTCCAAGCTTACCGCCGGCTGCGGGGTTGATAGCATCGTTGATGGTGCGGCCTTGAGATTCCCGCATGAAGTCCGGATAGTGCTTCTCAAGGTCTATCTTCATCACCCATGTAGCATCCTCAACTGGTAAGTGCTTCCACTTAACCAAGTATTGCAACATTTGAGTCCTTCTGGTTTGTTTATAAGTCCGATCAAGAAGAGCCTCAGGCACTATCTCCAGCTGCTCCTCTGTCATTTCCAGGAGGGTTGGGGTATCCAAAACCTCCTCTGGATCAGGGGTGTGTTGTTTCAGAAGACTCACGTGAAAGACCTTGTGGATCTTCAAGCGGGGCGGCAAATCCAAGCGGTATGCCTGCTCTCCAACACGCTCAATAATTTTGAACGGCCCAGCCCATCTGGGTGCCAACTTCTTGCAGTTGCCAATCTTAAGCTTGGCTTGTTTTACCTTAATCTTAAGCCAAACTGATTCGTCCACCTGGAAAACGCGTGGGGTCCTGTGCTTATCGGCTACACTCTTCTGACGATTGCGTGCAGCTAATAAGTAACCCCGAACTTCTTCGACCAGAGCCTGCATCTCCAGGAGGAGTTGTTGAGAAACCTCCACTTTAGAAACGGGGTTATGCCATGTGTCTGGAGTAAGACATTGATAACCATAATCTATCATAAAGGGAGACATTCTGGAAGACTCCTGTTTCATGCTGTTGTAGGCAAACTCGACCAGATAAACATAGTCAGCCCATTGTGATTGCTTACTCCACACATAACTTCGGAGCATATCCTCTATAATGTGATTGGTAGGCTGTGTCTGACCATCTATTTGAGGATGATATGCCGCACTCATAGCAAGCTTGGTCCGATGGTGGCAAAGAAATCTTTCCGTAATGCACTTACTTAATTTGGGATCCCCCGGCTTGATACAATAACCCGTGGCATTCCGTGTAATCAAGATCTCCTTGGCAAATAGCGAGCAAAGATCGAAGGTCAGACGGTGGTATCGACATGGCAAGAAATGAGCCATTTTCGACAATTTGTCGACCACTACCATTAACGCATCATATCCACTTCGAGAGTACGTGGAAGGCCCACAATGAAATCCATGGTTATCACTTCCCATTTAGCTGGGCACATCGAGAGGTTGCAACTCGTCCTCGAACCCGTGAATCGCCAGCTTTGGTTTGTCGACACACCGATTAATCGCTTAATGTACCGGGCAATGTCCTTTTTCATCGAAGGACGTAAATAGCCGGAGCTTAATCTTAAAGTAGGTCTTCATAAAACCCGCATGTCCCGGCTATAGGGTCATGCAGCGTGTCGTGGAGAATTAGCTTACGACTCAAGTCTCGTGTACACACAACTTATCTTTGTAATATAACAAGTTGCCCTCTTTCTTATAATGAACGAAAAGGCTTCCCCCCGCTCCTTATCTCAGGCGAGCTTCTTAGCCAAACTATCCCAAAAATCACGGAAACTCGAATGCGGGCCAAGGTCCGTTTCTATCTCGCTTCCCAAACTCACCGGTGAGTGTAGAAATTGCATTACAATGGGTTCGGGTTACCAAGGGATGGCGGACAACGCATCCAAGAACCACATTGTGCTTTCCGTGTTTATACATAATCTCAAAATCATACTCCTCCAAGAATTCCATCCATCTCCTCTGACGGAGGTTAAGATTCGGTTGGGTGGATAAATAACGGAGGCTTTGATGATCCGTATCTAACTGGAATCTTCTACCAAGAAGATAGTGTCTCCATATCCGCAGGGCACGGACAATGGCTAACAATTCCTGATCATGGGTAGGGTATCGCTGCTCCGTCTCGTTCATTTTCTTAGAATCATAGGCAATAACCCTCCCCTCCTGCATTAGGACTCCATCGGTGGCAATTTTACTGGCATCCGTTGCCACTAGTTTATCCTTCTCAGGATCGGGTAATGTGAGAACTGGTGTTGACGTTAAGGCATCTTTAAGCTGCTGGAAACTTCCCTGAACCTTTGCCTTCCAGTGCTCCATCCAATCCTTTACCTTCTCGTGCTTTGTAAGATTTGTAAGAGGTGCTGCAATCTTTGCAAAATCCTTTACAAATTTCCGATAATATCCTGCTAACCCCAAGAAACTTCGGACCTCTAAACATTACCCTGAATAGGCCACCCCCTTATCGCTTCTATCTTTGCCGGGATCAGAGTAATTCCCTCTGCAGAAATAACATGGCCCAAATAATCGACCTTCGGAGTGGCAAACTTGCACTTAGAGAACTTGGCAAAGAGCTGATGACGTCTTAGCTTTTGTAGGGCCAATCTTAGATGTTTCTCATGCTCCTCCAGAGTCTTACTGTAGATGAGAATGTCGTCGAAGAAAATAACAACAAAATCATCCAAGTATTGTCGGAAGACATCATTCATCAATCGCATGAAAGTTGCGGGGGCATTAGTTAATCCAAAAGGCATAACAGTAAACTCATAATGCCCATATCTAGTGCGAAAAGCAGATTTATGGATATCCTCCTCTTTAATCCTTATTTGATAGTATCCGGAGCGTAGATCAATCTTTGAAAAATATTTGGCCCCTTGCAACTGGTCCATTAGATCATCTGCTCTAGGCAAAGCGTAGCGATTTTTGATGGTATGCTTGTTGAGTTGCCGATAATCAATACACATTCTCAAGGAGCCATCCTTTTTCTTAACAAAAAGAATAGGAGCGCCAAAAGGCGAAACACTAGGTCGAATGAAACCTAGGTTTAGTAACTCCCCGGTTGCTTCTTAAGCTCGCCAACTCGGGGACTCATACAAGACGGGCCTTGCCGGTAGGCTTAGTACCGGCTCTAAAGCTATCTCAAGATTCTACCCCTCTAAAAGGAGGAAGCTTCGATCTCATCCGGAAAAAGATTGCCAAATTTCTGAGAAGATTAGCAATCCCTCCGCAATGTATCGATTACTTGCTTCTGTTTAGCATCTGACTCAATGGAGGCAAGTGTAATGACACAGAGGAGCTTTTCTTTGCGTATAGCTTTATCTAACTGCCTGATGGAGATGGACTGCATAATAGGATTGAATGGTTCACCTTTTATAGTCACGCGGGCTCCATTGGCTGCGTTGAAGGTAACTTCCCGTTTCCCGCAGTCTATGTTGGCCTTTGTAGATGCCAAGAATTCCATACCAACAATGAGGTCGATTTGCCAATATCCATTAACTCGCACCCAAAGCAACCGGTGCACCGGCAACCGTGATCTTGAGATTGATGCGACGGCCATGAGTATGTCCGACCTTACCATCGGCTAAAGTGACAGGCCTCCTCGGGACCTCGTGGTTTCAAGCCGCAATACGGGCCATTCTAGGAGAAGCAAAATTGTGTGTACTCCCCCGTGATCCATAAGAATTACAAAAGGCTTACGGCCTACTTGGCCTATAGTGGAAATGACAAAGAAGTCGACTTTCAAAGATTGCCGGCTTCTATAGCCGCAAGGATATGAGACGACCGTGAATATATTCGGGAGCCTCCTCCTCAACAGTAGTGTTGACTCAAGATCGCCCCAATCGAGGTCGGCCATGGCCACCGGGCGTCAAGGTAACATAAGGACAATTTCGCATGAAGTGCCCGGCCGCATACACCAGAGCATGCCTTATCTCTACGGAGCTGTTCTCGAGCCTCTTTGGGAATAGACCGTAAGAGGTTCAACTTCCCTTACCGATAATCGCTCGGGTTTATCACCGTGCTAAAGGTGACTTTCTTTTCCTGGCGGCCGTAAGAGTTCAGCTGGGTGGGCCCCGGACTTGGGGAGCGGGGTTTGTAAGGTGTGGACGGCCGTGGCTGCGAGTAAGGAGCAGGACGCGGATACTGGTTCCTTGGTGCGTCCTCTTCGAGGCTCAATGCCTTAGCCTCAGCCTCTGCAACTGATTTCGGGTCTATGGGCTTTAACCATTTGTTTAATTGATGGGGCCAACCCTTCAATGTAGCCCTCCACCGCTCTCTTTTCATTCATACCTGGTACATACAGCCTCAAGCGCATAAATTCATCATTGTAGGCTTGAACGGACACACCCTTCTGCTCTAACCTGTAGAAGGTCTGAATTTGTTGGCATTTGTGCGCATGAGGCACATAATGCGACTTAAAAGCTTTGGCAAACTTTTTGAACTTGCACCGCGCTCGTCCGTGATGTTTGGCTCGCATAGCCCTTCCACCAAATACGGCTCCCCGTGAAGGTTTGTGGTGGCAACCTTTCCTCAGATCCTTTTCTCACATGCCATAGGATTTCCCAAACTCCTTCATTCAATCCAACTGTGACTCGCAGATTCAGTCCGCCTCTAGATTTCCCATCAAACCGGGCCGCTTCCTATTTTTCCATATACCGTTATGGCCGCGGTCAACCGCTTTTTACTTGCATCTCTTTGTCCCGGGCGCTTTGCATGGTCACCGATGATACCGACGACTCCAGAGGACACGTAAGTGGTTGATTGTGAGGAGGTGGCACTATCTTTAGAGGAACTCCGACGACATTTAGAATGGGGCCTCCTCCCTCGTGGTGCATGTGGTCTGGTCTCGTGCAATACGGGGCCGTTGTGGAGGTGGACTTGGGGGTAGCGGAGGTAACTCCGGTCCGTTTTCTTGTATATGCTGTGGTGGATTGGCGTGCAACACATAAGCTTGTAACTCGCCTAGTTGTCTCTTCATTAACATAAGTTCCCTCGCTCGTGTCACCACCGGCATTTGAGGGTGTTCCGCCAGCGGCGCTATGCTCACCGCCTATATCGAAAGCATAAAAAGGTATAAGCAGAATTATAGTGACATAAAGTTGCACAAAAATACCATCTTGGATAGGTTAGAGAGAGAGAATACAAGAAAAAGTACAATGGCAAAGATCCTTATTACAGGTGGAAACAGTCATTACATTAATGTTGAGTACATTGATAGTGACAGAAGTTAATACAAAGACATAATACAAGAACATGTATTATACATTGGACATTTGAAGTTCAACTCACATATAACATCAAAAGAACACAACTGAGGGAACCGGGCCTAGGGGTTCGCAAATGGGTACAAGATGAATAGCGAACACTTTCACGCATGTTCCCTAACGAAGCTTGTAACGCGTCCAGCCCGGACGATAAAAAGTTGGTAATCTAGCTGGGCTAATGATAAGGAGATTAAAGAGCCTCCTTAATGCGTAGAAGATCCGCCACAAGTGATCGCTATATCCTCGTTCGGCCTTGACATGTCCCAATAGTCCCATGTAAGAGAAGAGTTTGCTTCAGGTCCTCAAAGGCCCGCTCTCTGAGAATGTTAATTACCTCCATCCCCTTGGCTGGATCATAGGGCTCCCCTGGTGGTGCGAATTCCCCTACCTCGTAACCTTCGTCCCATTCTTGGTACTCCCCATACCTTTGCCCATAATCCTGGTCAGGCGGCCCTGATCCCTCCTTATCTGATTAGTAATTCTCTCTTCATATTCTTCAAGTGCCTCGTCTGCAAGACGATAGAAATGAATATGGAACATTGAACAATTTTGTTATACTCTAAACTCCAATAGATAGAAGAACGCATCGTGGAAGAGAACAGATTTTAAAAGGTTTTTTTTTTTTTTAATTGTATTCATTGATACAATAGTCATAATTGATACAGAGATAATACATCATAACAATAAAATGGCTGAAGAAAATGCCAAACCAAAATTTTACAACTATACGCAATACAAAATGCATAATACAATTATCTAAGAACTAGGTCCCCCCTCTTCTCGAAGGGCGAGGAGGTGGTGGCGGCGGTCGGTGTTGTAGCAGAGTCACCCCTGGATCTACTGTGGCAGCCGCAATGGAGGCAACCTCTGGCGGATAGGCAACAGCCAATGGGGCCGCCGTAAGGAGTTTCATACTCATCCAGGGTGCAATGTCTTGGCCCAAGGCCGTCAAGGCAAGATCCCGTCGTACGAGTACATAAGTAAACATACGATAGGGAAGCTTCTTGTGTCCGGCCAATGTGGAAAGAGCACGGAGGGTCCACCATGAAGCTTCGGCCTCCGGCCCTAAGTCTCGGGCTATAAAAAGAACTTGCCCCTGCCGAAAAGCTGATAGGAAGAAGCGAGTAAGGTGGTTTCCCAATACCTTCCCTTGCGGGGTCTCTGACGTGGCCACCTCCTTGTCCAAGTCCATAGGGACTTCTTCTTCCTTGAGTTCCTGCTGCTCTTCCTTCAAATGAGCAGGATTATGATATAGATCCTCTCCCTTATCATCCGAACCGGAGGGAATCTCGACCATATTAATATTTGGAACATGAGGTCCCATAGCTATAAAGGCATCCGGTGAAGGCTGAGAGGGCGGATCCTGCATCACTAGCTCCCGAAGCCGTAACAAAGTTTCAGCTGGTTCTAAGGTCTCCTGGTGGAACTGGAGCAGCTGTTGTACCTCCTGGGGAAGGTCAATAGGAGTGAAGTCGATGAAGTCATCCATACAGTACTCCGCTAACTCATAGAGTACATGGTCCTTACGCCGGCGCTTAAACCCGGCCACCAGGTGATAAGTCCAGATGATGTCATCCAAGAGAAGATATTCTTGCCCTTGGTGATACACAACCGGAAGGGCGTCAAGCCCTGACAAGCGCGGCCTTTGTTCCCCGACGTGGTGGTATCGCCAACCGCCCAACGGGCCAAGTCACCCATGCCTATATGCTCATCTTTCCCTCCTGAAGATTCCAGAAGTTTGCCTTTCTCGCCTAAGAAAGTCTCATCCTCAACGTATTGATCCATGAGGATGGCTAGGCAAAGGCAACTTCAGTTATTGTCGCCTTTGATGTTGCACAACGGGCGTGTGATTGCCCCATCTAAGCTTTCCTTTCAAAGACATCAGACGCTGGGTGTCACCCCTAGCATATCCCGACACATCATCCCGTTCTAGATACAACCGGGAGGATCCCCAAGAGGAATACACAAAGGAAGCATCTCCTCTCAGATAAAAACTCTAAGAATCCCAAGATAACTGGGTGCCGCCGCATATTAGTGATGAGGTCAAGGCGCCGACATAGCAAGGGTCAGATGAAAGTCAAAGGGCACTTATGATCCCAATGCTCTCCATCTTGGTACCATGCAAGTAGGTCGGCGGCTGCCATGGTGCTGGAAGGGAGGAGGAAGGAAAAAACAGATATAACAATTGAAATGAAACTTTAAAGATCCTTTTTAACCCATTTTATTTATGCTGACGTCAGCAATTTCGTACTTAATACAAAATAAAAGGTAAGTTTTTATTAAATATCAAAAAAAATATTTACAATGCAAATATCCGACAAAATTTGCTAAGGATGCTCTCCCCGAATCCTGCGGGCGAGGGCTAAATCCTTTGGCATTATGGTGACCCTCTTTGCGTGGATCGCGCAAAGATTGGCGTCACCAAAGAGTGCCACCAGATAGGCCTCCGCAGCCTCTTGGAGTGCCAAGATGGCAAAAGTCTGGAAACGGAGGTCGGTTTTGAACTCTTGGGAGATCTCCCGAACCAACCTCTGAACGGGGAGCTTCCGTATCAGAAATTGGGTGGACTTCTGAAACTTACGGATCTCCCGTAAGGCGACAGTGCCGGGTCGGTACCGGTGGGGTTTCCGCTGTGGACCCGGGTTGGGAGGTGGCCCCTTTGCAAAGTGCACGCCTTTGGCCCCAACAACCGGTTGGGACGTATCCACCCACTCCTCGCCCCGACCGAGCTCACGTTTCTTCCCAAAAGCCCCAGTCCTCAACTTTTCCCTTGTAACGACTGCCGGACTTTCGGCCACGGATTCCAGGCGCTTAACGGCCGATGTTCGCTGGGGTTGGGCCCTCCCCACTCCCTCGATCCCCATCGCCCTCGCCGATCCTACCGCCTTGCCGCCTTCTCCTCCTTTTCCTTTGAATCCTCTCAAGGCCTTTGTAACTCCCCGAAGCTCTTCGAGGTCTTCCTCAACCTCCCCTGACCGACGCCTTACAATGCGGCGAAGGAGTTCAAGATGGTAACCGATCGGGTCAGCCGGTTCATATCAACTGATCGCCGCTAAGTAATCCGTGACCGATATCGTGAATTTCTCCCCACATGAAGCTCGGGAAGCGCCATGCCATTGGTACGGGAATCTCGACGCCTCGCCATCTATGACGGCGACTCCATCCCCGAGGTACCTATACTCCCTACTCGAAAGCCAGACGGGCTCGCTCTATCTCTCTCAAGGGTCATCCTCCCCGCCAAGTTTCGATACGGCCGGGCTCTTTCCTTATGTCCTCCTCCTGTGTCCTTCACATTCTCGAGGGTAGAACTTAATCAACATCATGACCAAGTCGCTGTTCTACCATGGTGTAAGGAAGTCGGGCGAGGTTGAGCCCCGACCATAAACGGCCCGAAAGTAGTGGTAAATGGGATAGGGGATCCTATCATTGTTCTCAAATCGGTTTACCAACTCGTCCAAAAGTATATCAATGAAGGCAGGGTCAGTAGCCATATGCCGGACGATCAAAGCATAAATCTCTGCTATGGTGAGGGTAGTTGGGTCCACAGTACTCCTAGTGTTGGCCATGGCTATGGCGCCGAGGTCTAGGGGAACAGGCGGTAGGGTGCTTGCGGCTAGGGAAGCAGATTGAAGGCTTAGGGTTAGCTAAGAACCGGGCTAAGAAACAAGGTCGTCCGGGCGGCTATGGTGGGCGCCTGATCCAAATGGGCGGAGGGAGGCCGGAAGACAAGGCGGACATAATAACTTTAACGGCCGGCTAACTTTTAAATTTTTAAAATTTTTCTTATTAACTTTTATTTTTATTAAAAATATTTATACGGCAGGAATACGGGAGAAATACGGTCGGGCGCCGACGGCATTCTACGCGCTCCTACCGCGACTGGGGGTCGACGAAAGGCAAGTCATACCGGTTGACTTTCGGGCCCGGTTGACTCATGACGGGACGGGGCCGGGGCCGACAAAGATTTTAGGGTTCTCTCATCCGCGATCGCAAGGCTTACAAATTTCTGCGGGCGCTCGAAGTTGACTTTTTCGGCCTTTCCGGACCATTTTTCCGCCAAATGACGATCGCCCTAGGGTATTTGGGGTACGCCCGAACCAATGGAACCCCTTTCTCCTTCATCTAAACTACCTACAAAAATTTATAACTCCTCCAAACTTGGGCCCTCCAGTCGCCCTAACTTCTTTAAACCTACAATTTCTTACTTTAACCTAACACAAAGCCAAACATCAAAGAGAACTAAGCAACACACTAGATTAGCCTCCTCCTAACTAACGAAGCTACGAAGTTAGGGTTTGCCAGCGGCTATGATTTCGAAAGCAACCCAAATCACGGCTCGATACCATCGTGGACGCCCCCGAATATATATACGACCCCTACTGTGATACATACGGGATTCTTTCCTCCCATGGCAACCATCTTGCCATGAGTGTGGCCCTCCGTCCGACCCGGCCATCTACGAGATGCTCGGGTGAAGGACATGGAGGTGTCATTCGCCCACGCCGATGGGCTCCTAGGTCGCTAAGCATGAATACAAGGTTAGCACACAAAGATAAAAATATATATATATATATATATAAATAACCACCATTTAAGGGTGGCGATCCATCCAAATACCAACGCAAAGAATATGCATCTAAACCTAAGAAACACCCCAAACCCCGTGTTCTACCCCTGCCTCGGACCGGTGAGGATGGATGGACGACGCTCTGGCCTCAAGAGATCAGCAGACAGAGGTATAACCCGGGCGCTATCGGCATAGAACATCGGGCTAGGGTTGTCCACTCCATCCCCCCCCCCAGATACACTTTGCAGATGGGTCGATCCACGCTTATGGCTTCGCTTATAGCCTTCCTGAGGCGCTAGACTCAAGGTATCACCCTTTGAGCCTACTCTGTGGTTCATGACGCCCGGGTCCCGATGAGGCAGGTCGTGGAAGCGCCCCTTCCGTGATCACAAAGGGTTCCATGGATGAGCTAGAGAGAATACGGCCGCATCACACCCCCCGTGATCCGCACTCCAACTTACTCACCCTAAATCTACTCAAAGTGCAAGATGCTCCATAATGATCACACCTCTACATCTGTGGAGTGTCGCACTCCATACCCGCCCTCTACGCGGACCGGGCCATCGCCTAGCCCATCGTGAGGGAGTCTCAGAGCCTTTTATGTTCATGCAAGACCCCACCCCCACTTCACCATCAAGGCCCCTTCTCTGGTGCTAAGCCGCACTTCATAGCGCCTCACTAACCCGTGGTCTCTTACACACAGCCGCATCTAATGAAAATATTACAGGGCCCTATCTAGGAACATACTATCATACATGAGCTCAGAGGTCTCTACCCCCTTTAAACCCCCGCTTAATGGAAGCTACCGAAATACTTCATAAATACATCGATCATTCCTTAATAGAGCACCATTCATAATTGAAATGTAATCCTACTTACCACGTAAGGGTTAATCTCAACAAAGGCAATCGTAAAAAGAGTAATCAAGTACTATCCTACAATTCACAAGCTAAACTACTACTAACCCGCGGTTTCTACTGAACCATTATCGGGTGCTTCCATATTGTCAGAATTAGGGTGGCAAAATGATGCCTAGTGGGTGTTCGCCGATTTGGGAAGTCAAGATCGGCCTTTTGGCCAATCGCCCTTGGGCGCCTGGCCGGGTCGATTATGGTTGATATGGGGGTGGTGATCCACCTTAATGGATCCAATTAGTATTCACCATGCTGGCCAATCGAGTTTGGTCAGGTGGCGCTTTCCCAAACCATAATTAGCTTAATTATCCTTCTTAAATATTAATTCCTTAATTATAGGTTATTATCCTTAATGATTAAATAATCCCTTTTAGGTCAACCCCCTAGGTTACCATACCCCAGGTTACCATACCCCATGGTGGCGTATCTATACTGGGTGACGTGTCAATATGTTTATACGTATACCATATAAATACTTGGAAAGTCACAAGGGGTTCGGTGGTCTGGAACTGGCGGTTGGGCTCGTGGCACTATTTGCCATGAATATGATTGAAGACCCCAACCTATTTTATGACAAAGCTGATATTGAGCAGTGGTACAAGACGTGTCTGGACATGACCGAGCTGGATACTTTTAGTTTCCTTATCTTTTGCATGCCGGGCAATTGGTCACTTTGGTCTTCAAATCTTTACCCTCTAGAATTGAAAAACTCCATGCACATGTCATTCTAGTTGTATTACATAGATGGCCCCAGTTACCTTCAGCTGAATCTTCATCTTAAATACACGATTGAGACATCCAATGTAAAATTTAGAATCATCGATGCCAAACCGAAAAATGGTCTAGTGCTCCTGACCCATGATCTTGCATCAAAGCACCAGAGATACTAACCTTAGACGCTCCTTCCTCCATACTGACTTGGCTAGCTTTTCAAACTAGGCACCATAGTCTTATTCTGGTCCATTTTATCATGAAAGATTATAAGGGCTTGATCCAGTGAATGATGCAACAGTGCTCGCCAAGACCAATAAAGGCTTCTACAAGAAGCCTGTGTGGTCATATGCAGGGTAGCCCTTAAGCTCGAAATATCGCCAAAAGTCTATTTTTTTGGACATTTGCATTTTTTTTCACTATTGTTGAGTAGGACCAATTAGGAGTGGTGCCAATAAAATATCGCCACCTTGTCTACGAAATTTTCTCCCTCCACTCATAAGTTAGCCTACATCACTAAATGATGGATTCTTGGATTCGCCCCCATATGAATTTTATTCTTGGTAATTATTCTAAAATCGCCCCTTAACCCCCTAAAATCATGTAAAATTAATACTAATTCTATTCTTGGTGAGTTTTTAGAATTGCCGCTTACTTTCTAGAAAAAAAAAAAGGAAAGGGAAAAAAAAACCATGCATGTTATATGGATTTCATGATCCTGTTCCAACATCCGTATGCAACTCGAGTATTTTTGCTTTTGGTCTGTTGTTTATCCAATGTTAAAAAAGATGACTAAATCAAATCGGTTTGTTCTTCCCCACCATAATATGCAATCGTGCCTGGGCTTAAGTTTGTGTAGTTGTTGTTTAGCCCTTAATGTGGAGCTATTGAGATTTACAATCATATGCCAATGTCTGGTAACATGTATATTCATTATGTGAGCATTACGCTTTACAACCGATACGGACATAACAAATATATATTGTAGACCCAAATTTTACTTGAGAAAAAAGTATATATTCCATCACTTGATGGATGAAAGATTCGCCAAGGTTGCTACAACTCAAGTTGAGGCCCGAAACAAAATCGCCAACATAACTAATCGAAAAAAGCTAAGATTCGCCTCACATTCTAAATTACACCTATAAAAATTTGGGCTTAAGGGCTACTCTGGTCATATGAACCTTGCTTTCTCATGCTAACTCTTTTCTTTTCAATGGATCCCGTGTTTTAGCGAATTTCTCTTTGATAACTATACATGTATTACACTTGAAAAAAGCTACGCACTTGTTATGGCAACCTCCGAGTGATTATCCTTCTATATATGCAAGAAAAACGCCTTGGACACATGCTTCAGCTCTTCTACAGCAATATCAACTTTATGTTGTATATCCTCCTTGGTCAGAACAAAGGCCAGCTTTTATATTTTCTCTTGTCTCTTGAGTGGTCTTCATCGATGCATATCGCATAGCCTCAGCATTTTCAACAACATACAATGTAAAAATGCTATATACTGCCAAAGTGTGGGATTTTGACATCATTGAACTTGAATTTCCATGCTTAGCTATCATGTGTCCTTTCATAAAATTCTTCTTCCATCTATAGAAAGTTGATAAAGGTATGCCATAAGGCATCTGCCATGCTTGCTGCCATACCTCCTTATTATTAAGCATCATGGTGCCAATCTAACCATCATTAGCACATAAGTCAAACATGTGATAGACAAAGGTTATTTTATCTAATGATTTCGTGTTCTTAAGGGTCATAATATCCTTAATCGAAAACATAGAATCTTAGTGCTTTCAACAGCATGAAGATGTCTGAACTCCTCTAATGTTTGCTCGGTTGTCTTCCTAGCATATTTGGAAGGTGTTTTCACTTGCTTTGCATGTCTTTTGTTCATATTGCATGGTCTCTTCATACTAGGAGCTTCTAGCTCTTCAAAATGCTTCTTCTTCGCCTTGGATGCCTCATCAACAGCCTTCCGCAAAACCTTTGATAGCGGCTTCTCGTCCACAACCACCAAATGAATTTTTGAACCTCAATGCACACTATCCTTGATGGATTCGCTGGCATATCAAGCATCTCCATGACTATGACAGCAATGAACTCATCCCCTAGAGGCAAACCAAATTTATAGTTTGGATCTGTATTATACCCATGAAATAAGGTCTGTCACAACATTCATGCATTAACTTGCAAGTGCGCTATGAAGTCATCCCTAGTGACGACCTTAGGTGCTGCTTTAAGTGGAGGAGGACGTCCTTCTTTATCGAGGACTTGCCAATTTAGTGTTTGACTTGCTTTTCAGTGGTATCGATTGATGGCTCGCCCAATGCGACCTCAGTTAGAATGTTAGCTGAAGGCCACAATATGAGTGCACTACATGTTTGCTCTACAATCTCTATATCGAGCCCCTCAAAATGTAGTCTAGTTGTACCATCAAGAACTGTCTCAATGGAAACAATAGAAGCCCATCTAATACTTGAACGTTGTGATGTTGAGTGCTTGATAAAATAGATAGAGTATTTTTACGTCATGCCACATTGGCAGCATCCATGAGGACATATGATAGACCTCCAGAGACTTGAACACAAGATCTCTTAATTGCCACGTGGTACAAACAAATAGCAATGGTTTGAATGAGAGACTATTCATTCAAATGAAAACCGGAAGCACAGGCATTCATCTTTCTGATGAATCCAACTAGCCACTATGCAGTATGATTTAGTTAGTCGGCACCGATTATCGGCAGCCAATATGCCTGCTCCAGCTTCAATGCTCATTGTTTCCATCTAGGATCAACTTGATATGGTTGTTTTTCATTCGACTGACTTAACATTCCATATGAGATAATCTTCGACCATTGCATGGAATAATTAATTTTTAAGATACATGAATAGATTTGTAGACCTTATGTGGGTGTATGGTACATGTGAGTAGTACACATATATCATGCATATGTTTGTAGCATACATGCCTCAAACAGTCTTACATCCTTCTTTGGCAATTGAATAAATGCAACTACTGCTTCACCAATGTTATCTGCACCCAACATATGATTGGAAGTTCAGTAGATGGCACCAAAGATTTCGTGACCTCTATTGCTATATATCAACATCCTTGCCATGAAGGGTCTCTTTACCCCAAATGGCATGTATAATTGCTTCTGTTGGCACTCCCTAAACGGCTCCATGTATATATTTCCCCCAAAGACCTCCCAAACCCGGTTTCTACCTTTTGTACACGATGACCCAAGTGCTGGATCGATAGGGTTTTTTCAATTAAACGTCCGTGATACCTGGACTAGTCTTTTCATACCTGGCCGACCACCATTCTTCCCGCAGGTGGTCGAGAAGGGGGAGTTGGGCGGGAAGGTCCGATCCTTATGCTACGTTAGGGCCTACTCCTACTCCGAATGCTCTGAAGAACCGAGGCGCCATCAGAATGGACAATTGTTTTCCACTGGTGTATGTACTTCAGTGCTTCTTTGCCTGTACAAAATGCAATATATGCTTAGTTTGTGTTGGATTTGGGCTTGATTTATGCAGATTCAATTCACTTTTCATGTATCTTTTTATTAACAGAGATGGAAGCCATCTGTAGCAAGTGGTGACTTAATTTCTGGCTTTGAGCTATCTCCATACCTTTTGCATTTCGATGGGGGCAAAAATGGGCTTATCAGAGGAGTAAAATGGGCTTATCCAAGGCAGCAAATCGGTCCTGGTCTTAGGTAGATTCTCATATTCTTTTTTTTTTTTTTGTTGTACGATCTCCTTTGGTTTTCAACCTGCTTCTTTGGTGCTAATAAGGTCTGCCCGAATGCATTACATTTTGTTTCCTTGCACTGTCCTATTACTCGCAGATTTTTGTACATGCAAGGTTTGAGGCGTCATTTTCTTGCTCGAGATCAAATATGGGTCCATCTCACCTGCTGAAATGGCTTTGTGTTTGTGGCAAGTGCAAGCAAGGAAGTTAGGTATGTGTTTGCGGATTTGGGAGCTTTTTAATGTTGTGCAAGAGCAAGAAAGTAGTGGGTTTGCAGGTAAACTTCTTGATCTATGATTTGGTTCAAGCTTTTGCAGGTGATAATTAGTTTTAGCCTTGACATGCAGCTGCACTTGCATCTACAATCAAGCTATCAGAAGACATCTCAATCATGTTTTTCTAGGTACATAATCTTCAGGTTCATAGCCCCTTAATCCTCAATCTTCTATGCCCGAAAATCATAATTCTAGCATGGCTTGACCAAGTGGCTGATCTATGGAGGCAAACGAATTACACAACACTAACACGAAGACAACAATAGAAGCCATTTTGATATATCTTCTCTATTTGAATCATACAGGTGGCAATTGTTTGAACTTTTTGTCGTTTGTTACATAGTGCTTGGATGAATGCATTCTACAAGAGGATTTGAGTGTGTAGAAATGGATTTCAGAACTAGGTCTTTCAAAACATATGTGCCATGTTTTTTCCATGCATACTATTTAGCTTACATATTTTGTACCTTTGCTAAGCTTTAGTTTACAGTTGTATTGCATGTACTTGGTCTGCTAGATAGAGTTGCATGCAAATGCCAGGTCTGCTGGCAGTGATGCTAGGAAACAGACAGGCTTTTGCAGATATACCTCGGCCTAGCACAGACACAGTTACGTCTTTGCAGATCTGACCCGGCAGTTTTACATGCACAACAAACTTCTTATGGAAAACTTCCACAATCTGGGAGGATTCTCCTCGACTAGCTGATGTTCATACTTTCTAAGGTGATTTATGAATTGTGCTGTATGTTAAGGATTATTATAGGCTTGCTCTTGGTTAGCTAAATACAATACTCCATGTTGCTAAAGTATGGATATTCTTTCGCATCAAGGTAAATTACTCAAAAAGCAAATTTTACCGCGGATTTCCAGTTTAGCATCACCTTTTAGGGAGCTAATTTGTTGTTTCTGTTATTGCAGAATTCAATGAGATGTCATAGCTGCCTTGAGTGGCATTGAAGTGGATGGTTGGAACATATACGTTGGCAGATTATTTTGAGATACTGTTTTGGCTATGTATTTTGCCAGGTATTTTGCCAGGTATCGTAACCTTTATAAGTTTCCTCTGCCGTTTTGATCTGGCATCATATACGATATTTCATATAAACAGTCTTAGATAGCTGCATATTATATAATCCCTTCCTGTTACTACACAATCTAGAGTTGGATCCTTTTTTCTTATTGGCTTATGGTTCCTGTCTCTGATCTGTTGCACAGTTACGTCTTTGCAGATCTATTGGACCCGACAGTTTTACATGCACAACAATCTTCTTACGGAAAACTTCCACAATATGGGAGGATCTTTCTCGACTAGCTGATGTTCATACTTTCTAAGGTGATTTATGAACGTGTTGTAATGCTAGGGGATTATTATAGGCTTGCTCTTGGTCAACTAAATACAATACTCCATGCAAGCATGGATATTCTCTCAGCATCGTTAGTCGCCTTTGAGTGGGATTGAAGTGGATGGTTGGAACACATACGCTATGCATTATTTTGGGATACGCCTTGGCTACGATTTTGTCGATATCTTTACCTTTATAAGTTCTTCTCTATTGTTTTCATCCCCGCATCGCGGTGTCTTAGATAGTCGTGATATTATATAATAGCTTCATGTATACTATACAATCTAGAGTTGATCTTTTTTTTTCTTATTGGTTTATGGTTCTTTCTTCGATCTTTGTCCCCTTTTATCGCCTTTTATTTGGAGCTCGATTTGTTGTTCCGTGGCTTACTCACAAGGGAGTTGCTACATGAGAATTTGGCTCTATGCAAGGAGAGAACGCCAAACATCATGCACCCGGAGAACGCCAATTTGGGTCTAATGCATGGGAGAACATCAAATTGGTTATCACCGATAAGATACTTTTAATGACAAGAAGGAGCCTCAACAAATTATTGAGGAGTTCAGAACCAAACTTTGCCCTTTGCCTCGAGCATAATTCTGTTTAAAGTTTGTTCCATATTTATCCGACCATGTACATGTAGAGGAAGTCATGTTAGAAAGATGAGTTAATTACAAGGATTGATGTTGTTGGAATTCCTTTAATGGCATTGCAATGCATCAACCCAAATTCTAAAGTTTCTTTTATGTAAATAATGTTTTCTATTTTGTGTAGGATTATTGTTCACATGAAAATATAGTTTTTTTGGCAAGCCCTTATAAGGATATTTGGATAGTGGTCTATGTTGAATTACTGACTTATTTAGGTAGATTTTGGAATACCTTGAATAAATCTTCGCCTTCAATGTCATGGAATTTTCAAGACCGCTGTGTTTCAAAAAATATTGCATAACATCCCATGTATACACCTTGGTGCATATTCAAAGACCCTTTGAAGTTCAAGGGTTAAGAAAATGCAATTGGTGTTGGGGATACCCATCCATGCATGGCTTCAATATTTTAATTTCTTCAAGTAAATGCCCCAATGTTTTAAATTCCCACGTAAACACCTTACATATTGCAGCGTAGACCATACATAATATACATTAGCATGCCTTCGAATGATCTATGTGATGTTTTGCTGTGCCCTGACTCAACACAATCACCATTACGTTATGTGTTAAAATTAACATGCTTTTCAATGATCTATGTGGTGTGTTTAAACATGTTTAAACTTAACATGCTTTTCAATGATCTTTGTGATGTGTTTAGACATGTTTCGCATAATACAATCACCACTACATCATTGTAGCTTCCTAACATGCAACTATTTACTACATTAAATGGCCGTTTACCCTCAACATTTTTTCCATCATTGTGGCAAGTCCACCCAATAATCTATTTATGCTCAATATTTCTCAATAATGGATTGCTTGAATTTATGCTCAATAGTGTGGATCAAGATTGGCAGTTATATTCGTGCTTTATTTTACATAAGAGTTTGGATGCATGTAACAAGAATACAAGCATTTGTTGAAGAATAGTATTGTTATCATCATCATAGGCCACTTACAATAGCGGCTATAAAATTCTTTACAAAATCAAATCATGTCCATTCTTGCAAGCATCAACCTGTGGTGTTCTAGGAAGTGTTCTCATAAGTTGCATATATATGGACATTAAAATGCCAAGTATAAACACAAGCCAGGACATTAGCCCGACGTGACATTAGCCCGGTAACGCCGGGCACACGTTTACTAGTAGTTTTTTAACATTCATTTCTTACCATCATCTATTAGGGTGTAGTATATTATAGATGTATAATTTGAGGTATTGATCTTACCATGATGTATTGTCCTTAGCATGTATTCCATGTATTGTCATTAGCATGTATCGGCCCCCAGATTGTCCCTAGATTGTTCCTTTGCAAGGGCTCTTGGCACGGTTCATAATTTGCAAAGGCCCCTTAGAATTACCCCTTGTAATGTCGTGATGCATGTAAGAAACCCAGTGGAAATGCTAGACCGAGATGCAGAAATGTCAATTAAAAACATTTTGAAATTTTATTTATTCTATACATAGGGTAGAGCGCACAAGCACAAACTAGGGTATGTAAAATTAGATAGTCCCAAAGTACATCTACTTGAAAGGGGTTTGAAACCGACTTTTCCTATTTATGATGTAGGGTTTTTTCCACCTCCAAAAAGTCGTGATACAGCGCTTTCTTCTCGACCCCTTTGCACGCAGCATGTGGTATCCCCATATGCCTAGGTGAAACCCCTGCTCCCAAAATGGCGCCATGGCACTCCCCCAAATGGCTCCACCGGTTTTGGAAGGGGGAAGGGGGGAAGAGCGATACACCCCAACCCCAAATGCGCCCATTTGGGTGGCACCTGTGGGGCAAGTATACCTCCATTTTAGTTGGTGCCACCGCAGAGGAGCAGGGTATACCCCCAAATGGGGAGGCACGAGATCCCAACCCCAAATGGCCATTTGGGTATTTGGGTGGTTTTGGTTGGGGGAAGGGGGGAGGATATATACCCCCCATGGGGAAGGGCAGGGATATATACCCCATTTGGTGGGGGGTATACCCCCATTTGTTGCCCCGGGTGTTGTACCCCCAAATGGCGTGAAAATAACAAAATGACACCTTGAGGATGCCATGGCCATTTGCAAAAAAAAATCCCTGGAAAAAAAAAAAAAAAAAAAAAAAAAAACTTTTGTTTATTTTGTGCGGATGCAAATGGCGCCATTTGTATCCTCAAGGTGCCATAAGGATGTAAATGCCATGGCATGGCTATTTGCATCCTCAAAGTGCCATTTGGGAGTATACCTTCTGGGCGCTTCCCCAAGGACACTCCCCATATTTGCCCCCCCCTCACTCCCCCAAATGGCTTCATTTGAGGGCTCCAAATCCATGGCCATTTGGGGCACTCGGACCTTTCGGGTATCGCTCCAAATGGTGCCATGAAGCCATTTGAGGGCTCCAAATGGCACCTCAAATGGCTCCATGGCGCCATTTGGGATTGCCGAGGGATGAGCCCAAAATGGCTCTATGGCGCCATTTGGGGATTGCCAGAGGGGAAGTATACATGTGATGAATGGCTCTAACAACAAGACAATGCATATAGAAAGAAGACAATGCATCCAGCAACACAATACCATAGTCAAGAAGGCTTTTTAGAGGACTTACCTGGGTATGTTGGTCACCATTTTGGTGAAAAAAACTATCGACGACTGTAGTATATGGATCTTGTAAGGATGTTGCGGCGCCTCAAAAAGAAGTGCCCAAAAAAACCTGTGCAAACAGCTAATGTACCTGAAAATAAATCACTGCAGGAAGCCGCCTAGAAGCGTCGATCGGTAAGGAGCGGCCGAAGACCATGCATCCGCATATAGTCTAAGAAGGATCTATACAAGCGCCTGAAGAAATGACATGTCGAGCAGCAACAACAAATTTGGGATTTCAAATTTTGAATTGTAAATTTGGGCAAGCGGAGGGTTTCAAATTTGGGCGGGCGGAGGGGTTTCAAATTTGGGAGGGCATTTTTGAATTTATACCCACCTTACGAGTCTGCCAAATGCGACATAGCTTCCAAGGATTCCGCCATATCGATCCGCGGGCTGCCACTCAGATTCGGGCCGCTTCCCGGCCAGGCGATCAATCGCCAACGCCACTTCGACTACCACAATACCGGGCCGCTAGATGGCCTATTGGACCTAGCGACAGTGCCTGCTGCTAAATGGCCTAG
This sequence comes from Isoetes taiwanensis, assembly GCA_021234155.1. Lineage (NCBI taxonomy): Eukaryota > Viridiplantae > Streptophyta > Lycopodiopsida > Isoetales > Isoetaceae > Isoetes > Isoetes taiwanensis. The sequence continues at coordinate 6,105,580 of JAJEKV010000066.1, read as the reverse complement.
CGCCTAGTGCTAGCGCCAGTGCCGGTGTCTAGCGCCGTTGTTTTTCATCACTCTAGACACTAAAGATACCAGGAATCATGAAGGGAAGTCTCCAAGGGAAAGGTAGGTCTTCTTTTACTTGATTTTTGAGTTTTCATTGTCAAATAGCACCAGTTGCTTGAATATATGTTTGTCTGATGCATATTGAGGATGCAAATGGCATGCATCCTTAGCATGGTCTGCTTTACCAAATGCATGTTGAGGATGCAATGGTCCCATGGCTCCATTTGCATTTACAAGCATGCATTTGGTCTACTATATGAAATCCATGCTGAGGATGCAAATGGCGCCATGGCGCCATTGCATCATCAGCATGCTTAGAAACAGGGTAGCCCTTAAGCTCGAAATATCGCCAAAAGGCTATTTTTTTGGACATTTGCATTTTTTTTCACTATTGTTGAGTAGGACCAATTAGGAGTGGTGCCAATAAAATATCGCCACCTTGTCTACGAAATTTTCTCCCTCCACTCATAAGTTAGCCTACATCACTAAATGATGGGGATTCCCCATATGAATTTTATTCTTGGTAATTATTCTAAAATCGCCCCTTTACCCCCTAAAAAATCATGTAAAAATTAATACCTAATTCTATTCTGGTGAGTTTTTAGCACTTTCTAGAAAAATAAAAAAAGGAAAGGAAAAAAAATGGCATGTTATATGGATTTCATGATCCGGTTCCAACATCCAGTGTATGCAATCCCCGAGTATTTTTGCTTTTGGTCTCGTTGTTTATCCAATTAAAAAGATGACTTAAATCAAAGGTTTGTTCTTCCCCACCATAATATGCAATCGTGCAAATAGGCTAAGTTTTGTAGTTGTTGTTTAGCCCTTAATGTGGAGCTATTGAGATTTACAATCATATGCCAATGGTAACATGTATATTCATTATGTGAGCATTACGCTACAACCAGATACCTAATGACATAACAAATATATATTGTAGACCCAAATTTTACTTGAGAAAAGTATATATTCCATCACTTGATGGATGAAAGATTTAAGGTTGCTACAACTCAAGTTGAGGGTCAAAACAAAATCGCCAACATAACTAATCTAAAAGCTAAGATTTGCATCACATTCTAAATTACACCTATAAAAATTTGGGCTTAAGGGCTACTCGCTTAGAAATGGCATTGAGGGTGTAATGGCTTCATGGTGCCATTTGCACCACAAGACCAAACTTTTTTTTTTTTTTTGGGTGATGCGTCGCTATTTGCACCCCCCAAGGTGTTATAAAGATGCATGAGGATGCAAATGGCGCCATTTGCACCGCAGATCGCCTCAAATTTTTATTTATTTATTTATTATTTTTTTTTGGCAAAATGGCGCATGGCTTCATTTGCATCCTCAATGCCATTTCTAAGCATGTTGATGATGCAATGGCACCATTTGCATCCTCAATATGCATGCATCAAACATATTTGCATCCTCATGCATCAAACATAATTTTTTTTTTTTTGTCGTTTAGGTGCAAATGGCACCATGGATCCTCGAGGTGCCATTTTTATTTTAGTTCCAAAGCATGTTGATGATGCATGTTCGCATGCTGTGAGATTTGACGGGAGCCAACTTCGCCCCAATTTTTGGTACCATTGAAGATTTCAGTTATGTCGAGATTCAAAATGCAGCTTACAACTTTAACGAAGAGGCATTTAGTGGGGCAGGATTTGACCTTCTTATGAATGTTATAAAAGAAAAGCATGATCCTACTAATGGCGTTGATTCAATTTAGCAACAAATTTCGTAAACTTTTTTTTTTTTAACAAGTCAACATTTACCGCTTCATAAACAAATTTTCTTGATGTGTTTAACTTTGTCAATTTGAGAAGTTAATGATGCCCCTCTTTGTGTAAAATAGGTAAATCTTGCTAACTTAAGCTGCAACCTTTTTTTTTGGCTGTTTTTTTTTTCCTCTGATATCAATAGTGCCAAATTTGGACAAAATATGTGTGAAAAAATGCTAAGTAGAGCCACATTATCGTATAAAATGCCTTAAAAATGTCTTAAAAACAATTTCATTCCTAGTTGAATCACATACTTCTCATTTTAATGAAATTGTGCTTTATACGCACTTTCACAGATAAAGACAATTTCGTGTCCTAGTTGAAATCAACTAAATTTCTCATTTTAATGAAATTGTGTTTTATATGGCTTTCACAGATCTTTACACGAAGTTCGCCAAGGTTTCAGCTTTTGAAGTAGGAGACTCAACCTCTACAAAATAACTCAATATCCTAATAAGAATGCTTTAACCAATGCAACCAACACCGTGAACATGTCTTTTTTTTTTTTTCTATTGTGCATGTACATTTTTTTTTTTCCTTTAATAATAACTTGTTAAATTGTTTTAGGAAGGAAGGAAGGAAGGAAGGTTCTTTTATCGTCTCATGAGGCCAATCGGGCCTATGGGACCTAAATTACATGGGTGCAGCAAGCCCGCTGCTACCCGGATTAAAACCCCCTAAGAAGGGAAAAACCAGTTAGAAGAACAGCCGGGCGGGCAACCGGACAAATATACATATCCCTCGAACCCTTTCATATTGTGCTAATATATATATATATTCATACATATTTTAGTTTTTTTAATCATAGTAGTAACAGCTTTGTACTAGGCCATTGTATGGGGCCCATGGCCACTTGGTCTTCGTGGATGTTAAAAAATCTATTTTATTCTACTCTATTCTCCACCTTTAACGCTTTGATTGAGGTAATCTTTATCTTTATAAGATCCTTTCTCAAGAAATATTTTTACTCTTTCCGTGACGATTTCTATATGTTTATGCTAGCCATTATCATTACATGATAATTTAGGTTGCATGATAAGTTTAATTGTGGATGACCCTCCATGTCGCCAATGTTTTAGAAAATCGCAAATTTCCCAAGATTCTCAAACAACCATTCTAAAACATACCCATCTACAAAACAAAAGATAAAAAGTAAATTGGTCGCTCAACTAGCAGTACCCCTATTTTTTCTCAAATTTTTTTGTATAATATAGCATCAGATAAGCAACGAGGGAGGCCGCTGCAAATATTTCTCTTTTCTAAATGCAATGCAAGGGAACTTGTGTCACCTTGGACTTGGGTGAAAAACATCTCCAACTAGATCTAAGTGTATCTCAAAATGGGATTCAAAATGTGGAATTCACCTTGGAAGTTTCCTATGTATTTTTAAAGACCTTAAAAGGAATTGACATTATAAAAAAAAAAAAATGCCATTTCAATGGTAGAGTTCTCATTGAAAATTTTATTTAGTCACAAACTCCACTATAAAACATATTGTCTAGCACATGATATCATACTAATAGCTAGATTTCAAAGTGCAAGATGGCAAATGCACAAAGTGTCACAAAACCCTAACTAATCCTGCATAATCGCATCTGCCTATCTAGAATATTTTATGAGATATTATATTCAAATCAAATCAAGGCCTTCGATATGTCTATATGTCTATTCCTCCAGCAAGAGGGTTGCCTAGAATAGAATAGAATAGAATTAAAAATAGAATAAAAAAGAAGATGAAGTTTGCAGTTTGCAAAGAAAGGAATTACTTACAATTTGCAATAACACTTACATTTTTTAATTGCATAAATGCACCTCTTGGAGGCTCCCTCCCTCCCGTGGGATATGTGAGCACAAATGGTAATTCAAAACCCAATCGACTCAATTGATGTTCACAACAAACTGGGCAAAATGCAGATTATCTATGTTTTTTGGATAGACTAACTATATTTTCTTATTTTCCGTAATCGATAAATACTACATTCAATTCTTTTAACTGAACCCATAAAACATTGCCTAAGGATTGGGTCACACGTTGCCCATGGAACATGGAACATCCTCATTGCAAAGTGTATATGAAAAGTAATGAAATTGAAATTGCAACGACAATTGTTAGAAGTCTTAGTGCAAAATGCACACAGAAAATCTCATCCAAACGTCTCGAGCATCTTCTTTGCTCAAATTTAAAGCCCAAACCGGTTTTGTCAATGATGAAACAGACTTCTTAAATGTTAATGACCCAGCTTTGAAATTGAAGGAGCGGCCATTCAAATTTGTTAAGTTTTAACTCTCGATGTTTGTACATCTTCAAAAATAGGCAACATGGCATGGTATAATCAATCCGTCGAGCTCCAGATTGCTCCAAAACTTTCATCACCTGCCTAAAGATTCAAACCCATTATAAGCAGATCCAATTGCCAAAATTATGCCAAAATTTGTCGAGAGCCCCTCAGCTTTAAGGCTGTGGACCATTTTTATTCTTTGAAACATCATACCATCAATTTATTATATGATAAGGATTTAAGGAAAGATCCTTGCGAGAAATCTGGACAGGGAACTATGCTGTCAATGGGTTAATGCAGATTAAAAGACTAAGCTTACATGCTCGTAGAAACAGAGGAAAAAAAACGAACTTGTGCAGCAACAATGGCAAGGCATCAATTGATAACAATGCCAGAGCAAGTCGTTGTTGCAAAAAGGAGAACCTTCCAGAACCTCTGGTTCTAATCCGGAGCATGCTTAAAAACCCTAATCCAGAGCCCTTAAAAGCCATGCCGCTTAAAAGCCCTGCCGCTGCTTAAAACCATCACAAGAGAGAGCTCTTTGTTAAGAGAGTCCGACCATGAATTTTGAAGTATGACCAATCTAAGACACACTTTATTTCTTTCATATAAGGATAGGCAAAAAAAAGAAAGGGAGGCACGTAAAACAAAGAGATTAACCGCCACGTAAAACAACAAAGTTACAAAACTCCAAACTAGCTGCTTACCTAAGGTGTCGATAAGAACCGACAAGTCGCCGCAGAGCAAACCTCCTTTATATTAAAGGCAAAGATTCTATAGCAACAAAGAAGCTTGTTCCACCTTCCAGAAGTTTCGACATACTCACTTCCAGAACAACCTAGAAACCCCCGCTTGTTTTCACCGCTTAGATTCTTATGTTGACACGCGGTCTTGAACAATTGAAATTTTAAAACGTTCAAGCTAGCCCCTTATCTCCCTCATTACTATAAGGTTCCCAAATGAATGGGTTAGTAAGATTTTGGCAATGGTGGGGAGAGAAATGGGGGTTAGGGTTTGATGTTTTTTTTTTGGTATGTGCAATGGTTTCGCGGGTGGAGATTCTGCGGGCGGTGGCCCCGAGCATGGCGGGGCGCCCGATGGGCGCGGATTCGGGCCAAGGAGATTGAGGCCATGCCGGGCGCCGATGGTGTCGCCGAGGCCCGGAGGCTCCCCGGCGATATGTCTTGCCAAAAGGGCGCTTGTGGCAAGATTCTTCGTGGCGGAGACATGCCTCTCTCGGGTGATTTCATCGCCTCATAAGGAGGAGGCGCTTTGAGATGGGATTGCCGCTGTCGAAAGCTTTGTCCCGCTTGCCGTGGAGGAGAAGAAATTCTTCCGCACATTAAAAAAGAAATACTTGGGCCGATAGCAGCTATGCATGGCGGTGGGTCGATTGAGGGGTCATCGTGTGCTCTTCGATTGCCTAATTGTGGAGCCGCTTCCTTCCATTGTCTCAGGTTTTCTGCGGCCGAGATCTTTAGAGACACATCGGGCCATTTGTTGCAGCCACCTAACTTTCTTGAGAAGTACATTGGTTGTTAGCCGCAATTCCAATTGCTACCGTGGTGGACTGGAGACATGGTCGGTACGTGGGCGAGGCGAAATGGAGTTGTACAATTGGAAAGACCAGAATTGGTCGGGTGGTTCTTGGGGTTCTTTGTAAAGCCGGATCGCTTTTGTGAATAGAAGGGCTTCCTCATGAGTGCGTAGTTTCAGAGTGTAATATAGGGTGTGTGTACATGTAGTATATGAATTGGATAATTGATGAATCTTGTCCGGATGTTTTCTCTTATTTTGACTTCTCTCATAGTTCGCTTATGCACAAAGGTGTTGTGCATGGACGCCTTTGTGGAAGCTTCTTCCTCAGCCTCTTCATGACCGCTCGTGCTCTCGTGTTTCTAAGATATGCACATCCGGGAATGCAAGACATGTGACGGTTCACTTTTGTTCCCTCTTATGTGATTGTGTTGTCCTCCCGGTCAGTACCGGGTGTACGCATCGCCTTGGGCAGGGACGCTTTGTGAAAACCTTGTTGTTGTGAGTCGCGGCACTTTGGTTAACCCGGTATCTAGCAATGTAATATATGTCACTTCCGGTCTAATTTTACTTCACCGCTATGTTAGTGTGCATCCGTGGCAATGTAATGTATGTCACTTGTTGACTTCAGCTTCACCGCTATGTTAGTGTGCATCGGTTGAAAATACAATGTTATGACCTTCACTATTTATTTGTATGGATGGAAGTATTGCTTGTATGTATGTAACGTGAAAGGCCAGATGGGGGCTGGGTGTGGTGTGGGGTCCATGTGGAAATTCCACAACCCTTGATCCGCACATTCATGGAATAATTTCTTCGATCCAATGATGGAAAAAAGCAATAAGGATAGAGCAATAAGGATAGAGCAATAAGGATTAATAGTTATAATAGTTAAGGATTAATTAAGAATGGAGAGTTACCCTAAGGAACTTCCACAAACATGCCACCACGCCATGCACAAACACGCCTTTGGGGTATAAGGTGATCAGAACCCAAATGTGAAGAAGATATTGAAGGATTATCTAGCACCCCTTGATAAATATACATAATGGCCTTACGACGCAATATGGAGGTATACAGTGACATCCCGATATGTGCTTGTGGGTGTGGCCACCTTTAATATTTAATTAGTGTACCTTATGCTTTGGCCTCACTCCACCTAATGGGAACAACATGTGGAGCACCTCCAACCTATTCCAAGCCAAAGGAAAGCAACTTGAAGATGTTTAGCAACCCATTCAATTACATTTGTTCGACATTTAAAAACAATAATACACCAAATGGATGCACGTTTTAGATTCTTTATATGAAGCATACTAAAGTACTATCTTCAAGTTATCAATTTGTCGACTCCACTAAATGAAAGTGCACCAATGAGTTCAGATTTCCTACCAAACACAAATGTCACTAAATTAAACTACACCGAAAGGATCCAAAATGACACATCTATTAAGGACGCATCTACTAGTTACATTTGTGTCATCTCCAATATTCTTGAAACTCCCACCGAGAAAACCATGCTATTATGTGAAAATTCATAAAATAGTTGAGTATTAACTAAAATTTGTGTCATCTAATTCACATTTTTTTAATGAAGCCACAAATCAGCACAGAAGGATCCCATTTTTTAAAACAAAACATAAAAAGTAAATTGGTCGCAGAATGTAACAAACATGTGTCATCTGATTCTCATATTTCCATACGTGTTTTACAACAACTGCATGATTCATGTATCAGAGTCATATTTTGTTGACTTTCGTAATGTCTTGTTGTGATCTATATAATGCCACCAAGCACGTATTCAATGAATAAAAAAGTCACACACAACATCGATTCTTGCCACTTACATAATCATCATTAACGGTGTAAAGATGTGACACATCAATAGGTCTTTTCAACGCGCAAACCCATTGATGCGTTAGCATCTTGTTATAAGATTATAAATTTTGGTGTAAACTAAGGAAATGCAGAATAGAAATTTTTATTTACACAACAAGTATCAGAATAAAAAGCCAGGGTAGAATATATAAAGTAGAAAATCCTAGAAAGGTTTTGATACCAACCTAGGGTTAAAAACAGAAACTTTGGAATGTAAGAACGAAAAGGTTGGGGATTTAGCTGTTTCAATATGAATAGTGGCCGCTTCTAATTCCATTCTCATTCTTGAGGTGTTCTGAAGTTAGAATCGCCGGATTCTCACTCTAAACTAAAAGGAATAGGAGCCCTTGGATCATCCTGATATACCTGAGCTATTTTATGCTCGATCCATACAGATGAACACCAAGTTATGAAGCCAATGCTTATATCGAAGCCTTTAACATTTTGTATCTGCCAAATTATGTGAGTTACACTCCCGAGTCTGTATTGATTCAAATGAGCTTATACTGATTAGGTTGAAATGGGAATATGCAGCAATATTATTGCATGTTATGTAGTTGCCTCACTGCCAACATGAGCATATCTATAACTGTCATGATTCTTCAATCTGCACCGTGATGGAGCAGAAGATGAGCCCAACTCATGGCAACACCGTAAAGATATATGCACAACCATTATTTTGAAGTATGCAGCTGTGGTGGTATGTGTACAAGAAGGTAAAGCTTTCTTCCTGGGATATGCCTGAATTGACTGCCTGGTTAGTTATATGTTAATAATGATGCTTCTCAGAATGATTTATGAAGTCATTATGTACACATGAAATGTGTGTAGAAAGTAAAATTTTCTCATGGTATTTTTATCAATGGACTTTTGAGAACTGTTTATCTCTAAAAATCCCAAAACCATGGTTGAGTTTTTGTGTTAGAATGTATAATGTTTGCATAATCATATTAAACTGCTTTTAGAGTTCTTCTGGCACCGGATATAGTAGAGAAGTAAACAGGTTATCTTATATGCTAGGGCTTAATTGGTCGATGCTAACCTTACTTGCAAATGCTTACGTTGTTGTTCTTTATTTGGCCTGTAATTTTCTGTAAGTTCCTCAGTTTGCTTTTGAATTCTGTTCCAGCACTTTCAAGTTATAATCTCCTCAAATAATGGTCTAGAGACGCCAATATGAAGTCTATGTTAATAATGGATTTATCTGTTACAAACTACCTAACTTGTGAAGTGCATATTATGCAGCATTACAGTATTGCTGGAGGGGTTGTTGAGAAACCTCCACTTCAAGCGGGGTTACCGTAATGTGCGGAGTAAAGACATTGATAACCATAATCTATCATAAAGGGAGACGATGCGGAAGACTCTTTGTTTCATCTTTGTTGTAAAACCAAACTTCGACCAGGATAAACATGAATCTGACCCATTGTGATTGCTTACACTCACACATAACCGGATATCCTCTATAATGTGATTGGTAGGCTCACGTAGACCATCTATTTGAGGATGATATCTTGCGTGCTCGCATAACAACGAAAATTACTGGATGGTGGCAAAAGAAATCTTTCAGCGAGAATACGCCTACGGTGGGATGCAGCTGGGATACAATAACAGGTAACGTCGCGTGTATCTGGCGAAGATCTCCTTGGCAAATAGCGGAGCGTGTCGAAGAGCTGTATCGGTGATGCGACATGGCAAAATAGACCATTTTCCGACAATTTAGCCGACCACTACCATTAGCAGCATCTATCCCGCAGTCATTGGAGAGAAGCCCACCGATGAAATCCATGGTTATCACTTCCCATTTAGCGTTGAGTCGGGGTTGCAACTTCGATAGAACGTGCTTTCGACTTTGGTTTGCTGACTGCGACCTTTACATGGCAATAATACGGCAATGTCCTTTTTCATCGAAGGGCGAGAAATGGCTGGGCCGGGTAAGTATAGGTCTTCATAAAACACATGTGTCGTATAGGTATTGTCGTGTCGTGGAGAATTAACCTACGCACTCGAAGTCTCGAGGTACACACAACTTATCTTTGTAATATAACAAGTTGCCCTCTTTCTTGCATCACGAGCGAAAACTGCGGCATATCACGTGCGAGCTTCCGCCAGCCAGTATCCCAAAATCACTGAACTGAATGCGTGGCCAAAGATACGTTCTCTGCTTCCCAAACTCAGCGGTGAGACGAAGTGCATTACAATGGGTTCGGGTTACCAGGGATGGCGTGACAGCGCGTCATAACACGGTATTATTGCTTTCGAGGTTTTATACATAATCTCAAAATCGCATACTCTCAAAATTCCATCCATCTCCTCGGCGGAGGTTAAAGATTGATTGGAGTGGATAAAATAGCGAATGATCGGTATCTGGCGGAATCTTCTACCAAGAAGATAGTGTCCATATCCCATGAGGGAGCGCAGGACAATGGCTAACTTTAATTCCTGATCATGGGTAAGAATTATGTTGCTCCCAGTCTAGTTCATTTCTTAGAATCGCCAAGCCGATATAACCCTCCCCTCGCATTAGGACTCCGCCGGTGGCAATTTCTTGCGGCATCGCGTTGCCACTGGTTATCCTTCTGGGATCGGGGTAATGTGAGGAGCTTGGTGTTGGCGTTAAGGCATCTTTAGGCTGGAAACTTCCTGAACCTTCGGTGCTCATCAATCCCTTTACCTTCTAGGTGCTGTAAGATTTGTAAAGAGGTGCTTTGCAATCTTTGCAAAATCTTTACAAATTTCGATATCACTAACTAAAGAAACTTTGGGACCTCGGAAACATTACGGAATAGGCGGTCCACTTCGCCTCCTATCTTTCTTAGGATCTGTATGGCAATTCCCTCTGCCGAAATAACATGCGCCCAAATAATCGACCTTGGTGTAAACTTTGCATAAGAACTTGGCAAAAGAGGCGATGGCGCCCAGCTTTGTAGGGCCAATCTTAGATGTTTCTCATGCTCCTCCAGTCTTCACGTAGATGAGAATGGAGTGAAGAAAATAACAACAAAATCATCAATGTTATTAGGGAAGACATCATTCATCAATCATGAAGTTCTTGGGGCATTGGTTAATCCAAAGGGCATAACGGTAAACTCATAATGCTTGTATCTAGTGCACGGCAGTTTATGGATATCCTCCTCTTTAATCCTTATTTGATATCCAGGAGTGAATCAATCTTTGAAAAATATTTGGCCTGGCCGGTCCATTAGATCATCTTGCTCTAGGCAAAGCGTAGCGATTTTTGATGGTATGCTTGTTGAGTTGTAGTAATCAATACACATTCTCAAAGAGAACCATCACTTTTTCTTAACTAAAAGAATAGAGGCCAAAGAAACTGGAGTCGAATGAAACCTAGGTTTAGCGAAACCAACTCTGAAGTTGCTTCTTAAGCTGCGCCAGCTTCGGGGACTCATGCGATGCGGAGACGCCCCTGGCGGTAGGCCAATTACGCGGCTCTAAACTTATCTGCATTCTACCCCTCTGAAGCTTGCGGGTCTATGCGGAAAAGATTGCCAAATTACCGGTTGTAATCCCCTGCGGCATTATCGATTGCCTTCCAGCATCGACTCAATGGAGGCCAGTGTAGTAGTAACCACGGAAGGGCTTTTTCTTTCATTATGGCGCTTTATCTAGCTTGCGATGGAGATGGACTGCATAATAGGATTGAATGGTTCACCTTTTTTTATGATCGCAGCGGGGCTCCATTGGCTGCGTTGAAGAGAGTAACTTCGTTCCGGTCTATGTTGGCCTTTGTAGATGCCAAAATTCCATACCAACAGTCGTGTTGCCAATATCCATTAACTTCGGCACCAAAACAAGCGGGTGCGCAGCAGCCCCGCATCTTGAAGATTGATCGGCGGCCATGGTATGTCGACCTGGCGGCTAAAGTGGCGCGGTGTATAGGGACGAGGTTTTCGGAAAACGTACACGGTGCATTCACAGGAGAAGCAAAATTGTGTGTACTCGGTATCCATAAGAATTACGAAACTGCGATTCTACGGCTATATTAGTGGAAGTAATACGATAGGCTTTTCGGCGTGCCGGTTTCTATAGCTGCAAGGATATGAGGCCTTGCGAGTGAATATTCCGGGGAGCCTCCTCCTCAGCGGGTAGTGTTGACTCAAAGATAGATCCCAATCGAATTGACCATGGCCATTGGGCTGATGCAAGCGTAACATAAGGACAATTCTGCATGAAGTGCAGGGCCGCCTTATACACAGCATACCTTATCTGGCGGGCTGTTCTCGGCGAGCCTCTTTGAGATGGTATTTGTGGGGATTCCAGAACTTCCTTATGCTTGTTGGTTTTATCGGTACGTGCTAAAGGTGACTTTTCTTTTCTGGCGGTAAGAGTTTGGTGGGTGGGCCGGACTTGGGGAGAAGCCCGGGGTTTGTAAAGGTGTGGACGGCGGTAATGCGAGTGATAGAGAGCAGGGCGGATGCGGATTCGCAGTGCGTCCTCTTCGAGGCTCAATGCCTTAGCCTCTCGACCTACTTGTTGATTTGAATTATGGGCTTTAACCATTTGTTTGATGGGGCCAACCTAGCCTTCAATGTGGCCTCCACCCAGCTCTCTTTCGTTACACGGTACATACGACCTCAAGCGCATAAATTCATCATTGTAGGTGAGAGCGGACACACCCTTTCTGCTCTAACTGTAGGGCCGAATTTGTTATTGGCATTTGTGCGCGGCGGGCACATAATCTTACGACTTAAAGCTTTGGCAAACTTTTGAACTGCACAGCCGCGTCCGGATGTGGCTGCAGCGCCTTCCATATCTGGGCGTCTGTAGGTTGTGGTGGCAACCTTTCACGTATCCTTTTACGTCATGCCATAAGGATTCCCAAACTCCTTCATTTAGTCCAACCGGGACTCACATTCAGTCCCAGCCTCTAGATTTCCCCATCAAAAGCCAGGCGGTTCCTATTTTCCATATCTGCGGTTACATGGCCGTTAATCCAGCGTTTTACGGTACTCCTTGTCCGGTAACTGCATGGTCCGCAGGCGGATAATCTCAAACGACTCCGGAGGACCGCGAAGTGGGCGATTGTGAGGGAAGGTAGCCTCACCCAGAACTCAGAAGCGACGCATTTAGAATGGGGCCTCCTATGCGGTCTGGAAATTTGGTCTCAGTCACCGGTAGGCGTTGTTATTGAGAATGGACTTTGAGGTGAGTAACTCCGTCCGTTTTCTTGTATATCTTTGTGGTGGATTGGCGTGCAACACGTAAGCTGTAACTTCGCCTAGTTGTCTCATACCATTAACATAAGTTCCTGTTGGTGTCGATCCGGCATTTGAGGGGTGTCTGCCGGCGGCGTTATCCGCGGGTATATATCGAGGCATAAAAAGGTATAAAAGCGAATTATAGTGACATAAAGTTGCACAAAATACCATCTTGGATAGGTTAGAGAGAATACAAGAAAGTACAATGTGCAAAAGATCCTTATTCTGATTGGAAGCGATCATTACGGTAATGTTGAGTACGGTGATGGTGACCCGAGAGGATTAATACAAAGACATAGAACATGTATTATACATTGGGGCATTTGAAGTTCAACTCACATATAACATCAAAAGAACCTGGCCCGAGGCAGAGACACAAGGGGATTATAAAATGGGTTACCAAGATGAATAGCGAACACTTTCCGCGTCTGACCACTAACGAGCTTGTAGCGATTACTGTCTGTAGGGTTGTGGCAATCTAAGCGTTGGGCTAATGATAAAATTGAGAGCCTCCTTAATCATTAGAAGATCGCCACAGTGGTTGGCATCCTCGTTATGACATGTCCCAAATAGTCCAGCAATGTGAAGAGTTTACTTGGGCAAGCTCTCTCGAGAATGTTAATTACTACCCATCCTTGGTGGATCATGGGCTCGGTGATTAATTCCCCTACCCTCGTAACTAGTCCCATTCTTGGTGGTACTCCCATACCTTTGCCCATAATCTGAGGTCGGTATTACACGATCCCTCCTTATCCCGATTAGTAATTCTCTCTTCATATTCTTCAAGTGCCACCATGCGCAAGGCGATAGAAATAATATGGAACATTGAATAATTTTGTGCCTCTAAGCTCCAATGATGAAGAGCATCGTGGAGAAACTTGGTGCAAGGTTTTAATTGTATTCATTGATAATAGTCATAGTGTCGAGATAATACATGTAACAATAAAATGGGTGAAAATGCCAAACCAAAATTTTACAACTATCGCAATACAAAATGCATAATACAATTATCCACAAGAACTAGGTCCCCCTCTTCGAAGGCCCGAGGGAGGTGGTAAGCGTGATTAGGTGTTGTAGCGAGTCACCCTGGATCTCTGTGGCAGCCGCCAATGGAGGCAACCTGCAGTGAGGATAAGAGCAGCAACCCAGGGCACCGTGGGAAGGTTTCATACTCATCGAGGTGCAATGTCTTGGCCCAAGGCCGTCAAAACAAGATCAAATGTCATTACATAAGTAAACATCACGATAGAAGGAGAAACTTCGTAATAAAACCCAATGTGGAAAAAGGACTTGGGCCCTGAAGCTGACCTCCGGCCCTAAGTCTCGGGCTATAAAAAAGAGACTTGCCCACCTTGAAAAGTGATAGGAAGAAGTGGTTTCCCAATACCTTCCCTTGCGAGGTCTGACGTGGCCACCTCCTTGTCCAAGTCCATAGGGACTTCTTCTTCCTTGAGTTCTAGCACTCTTCCTTCAAATGGCCCGGGGATTATGATATAGATCCTCTCCCTTATCATCCAGTGAGGAGGAATCACCGACCATATTAATATTTGAACATGAGGTCCCATAGCTATAAGGCATCGTTGAAGGTGAGAGGCAGAATCTACATCACTAGCTCCGGCCAGTAACAAAGTTTCAAAAATTTGGTTCTAAGGTCTCTGGTAGGCGGAAGCGGTATTGTACCTCACGGGAAGGTCCAGCAGGGTGAAGTCGATGAAGTCATCCATACGATTACTCCGCTATCGCAGTTAGAGTACACCTTCTGGCCATTTAAACTGACCCACCCGGTGATAAGTCCGGATGTCATCCAGAAGATATTCTTGCCCTTGGTGACACCTGGCAGGAAGGCGTCAAGCCACGATAGCGTCCTTTGTTCCCAGCATTGGTGGCATGTAAGCTAGCGGCGAAGTCACCCATGCCCATGCTCATCTCTTCTCCCACTCACCGGAGGTCCGGGGAAGTTTGCCTTTCTCTGTAGGCCAAAGTCTCATCTCAGCATTATTGATCCAGCGAGGATGGCTAGAATAGAAGGCAACTTCAGTTATTAAGCCCGCTTGATGTTTGCACAGGGCGGTGATTGCCCATCTGGCTTTTCGGCACATGCAAATGCGGCGTGGGTGTACCTATATCAGGACCACATCCAGTTCTAGACCTGGCCCAGGGAGGATCCCCAAGAGGAATCCACAAAGAGTATCTCCTCGTATAAAACTTCAGAATCAGGCATAATCTGGGTGCAGCTGCATGTTAATTGATGAGGTCAAAGCGGTATATGGGGAGCGTAAGGTCCATGCGGATCGATATACCCATCTGTTACACCATGCAAAGTATAGGTGTGACTGCCATGGTCTTGGAAGGGAGAGAAGGAAAAACGGTGTAACAATTGAAATGACTTTAGAATCCTTTTAACCCATTTTATTTATCGCGTCGTGACAATTTCGTTATAATACAAAATAAGGTAAGTTTTTGTTAAATATCAAAAATATTACAATGCAAATATCCTGAACAAAATTTGCTAAGGATGCTTTCTCCCCGAATCTGCGGTGAGGCTAAATCGCTGGCATTATGGTGACCCTCTTTGGAGTGGATACATGCATGGCCAATCACCAAAGAAGTCCTGAGATAGGCCTCCTTGACCTCTTGGAGTGCGAGAGATGGCAAGAATGTCGCTGAAGCGGAGGGTGGTTTGAACTCTTGGGGAGATCTCCCAGAACCAGCCTGCGAGCTTGAGGGGAGCTTGTTGTCCAGAAAGTGGGTGGACTTAGCCTTACGTGCTGCTGTGTGGATCTCCCGTGAGAAGGCGGCAGTGCCAGTGCCGGTGCCGGTGGAGTTTCAGCGGACGAGGGTTGGGAGGTGGCTTATGCGAGCCTGATCACTAGCTAACTGGCCGGTAGGGACGTATCCCACCACTCCTGCCTCGGCTGAGCTTCGTTCCCAGCCACAAACCCAGTCCTCCAACTTTTTCCTTTATGCATTTGCCGGACTTTCAGACCCTGGATTTCACTCCGGTGCTTAACGGTCTGGCCTTATCTCTCCGTTAGGGGTTGAACCCTGCCCTCCACGATCCCCCCATCGCCCTGCTGATCCCGGGCTGCTGCTCTTCTTAAGACCTTCTCCCCTCCTTTTCCTTTGAATCCCTCTCTGCGCCTCCTTGCTCAGAGGCTCTTGGTCTTCCTCAACCTCACATCTTAGGCGGCTCACCAATGCGTGAGTTGACGTAGTGCCGTCCGGGCCGGCTGGTTCATGTATCCAATCTGGATCGTCGTTCGTGGCTCGGGCCGGTATCAGTCTCCCCATGAGCTCACGGGGCGATCACATGCCATTGAATTAACGGAGATCATTAAGCCACCTGCATCTATGACGGCGATATCACAGGAGGTGCCTATATACAGAACGTATGGCTGGTTCTATCTCTGCGGTCGACCCTCCATTGAAGTTTAGATGCAGTCGGCCTCTTTCCTTATGTCCTCCTCGGTGTGTCCCCTTCCATTGGAGGGTAGAACTAATCAACATCATGACCAAGTCGGGTTGCCGACCATGGTGTAGGAAGGGAAGTTGAGCGACCATAAACCAGAAGTGAGTGGTAAAATGGGATGATGAGGGATCTATCATTGTTTCAAATGGGTTTCAACTAGATCCAAAGGTATATCAATGAGGCGGAATTGGGTAACCCATATCTTAGGACGATCAAAAGCATAGGCTGCTTTATGGTGAGGGTAGTTGGGTCCATGATACTCTAGTGTTGGCCATGGCTATGGCTTGGCAAGGAGTCGAAACAGTGATGAGGTGCGATGAGAAGCGGTATGAAAAGAAATGGGGTTAACATGGCAGAAAGCTGGCTCGAGTCGAATGCGGCGGCTATGATTGGCGTCGGATCGGCTGACGGAAAGCGAACAAAGCGGAACCGCATAACTATGACGGCTAACTTTAAATTTTTAAATTTTCTTAATGTATTTTAAAACAATATTGCTCTGGCCGATCTGAATACGGTCGGCCCAGAAACTGACCTCCTGGCGCTCCTACCGCTGGCGGCCCAGTCGGCGAAAGGCAAAAATTGCGCCCAGTTGACTTTCAGACCCGGGTTGACGCGAATGCGGTGTGGGCATTTTAGGCTCTCCCCACTTGCGCCCATTGCAGGCGACAAAATTCAAAAGCGGCCCGAGGTTGACTTTGAGACGCTTCCGGTGATACCATTTTTCGCCGGCGGCAGCTGTCCTAGGGTATTTGAGTGCGGCAGAACCAATGGGACCTTTCTCCTTCATCTAGGCCCCACCTACAAAATTTATAACTCCTCCAAACTTGGGCCCTCGATTAAGCCCCTAACTTCTTTAAACCACCGATTTGTACTTTAACCTAACACAAGAAGCCAAACATCAAAGAGAGAACTAAACAGCACGCATAGGTCCTCCTAACTAACGAGCTCTGAGTTAGGGTTTAATGATGCTATGATTGGCTGTAGAAATCCGATACTGCTCTGCTATTGGCAGCTCCACGAATATATACGACCCGTGGTATACATCGAGGAACTTTCCCTCCCAGCAACCATCTTGCCATGGCGAGTGCTCGTCGACGAGGGCCATCTGCGTGAGAGATGATGCTCGGTGAAGGTTTATGGAAGTGTCATTAAATTACGCCTTGATGAACTCCCTAGGTGGCGGAAGCTTATGAATGAGTTAGCACCTGACGCAAAATATATATATATATATATATAAATATACTGCGAAGGTGGCATCCATCAAGCCCACAGCGGCAAAGAATATGCATCTAAATACAAAACACCAACTGAGTTGACTCCGGTGAGGATAAGATTTGTGGCTTCGGTCTCAAAGATCAGCGAGCAGGTATAACGGCATTGGCTGTCGGCCAGGGTTGGCTTCTTTCCATCCGCCCTCCTATTATACACTTTGCGAGATGAATTGATCACCACGCTATAAGCGCCGCTATAGCGCCAGGCCTTGAACTCAAGAAGGTGATCTCACCCTTGAGCCTACTCCGGGGTTCTGGCCAGGAGTCCCTGGGTGAGGCGGTCAGGGGCGTCCCCTTCCAGGATCCCACGCGGTGGTTCATGGATAGACTGAAGACTCGTGCCCGCTCCAGCCGACCCCAGTGGTGCCCGGCACTTGCTCACTGATCTACTCAAGTGCCGAAGTGCTCCCATACCGGGATCACACCTCTACCATCAGGGGGAATTGTGGAACCCAGCCACCCTCGTGGCCAGGCTAGAGACTATTATTTGTGGGAGTCTCGGGAGGCAGCACATGTTCGTGCCCACCCCCGCCCACTTCGTCCCTTCTCGGGTGCAGGACCAAGCGTCTACAGCCGATTCTCTTGCCTGGGGCGCATCTGTGAAAATATTGAGGGCCTATCTACAGGGCAATCATCATGCATGAGGCTCCAAGTCCCAAAGCCCTGCTTATTGGAAATACAAAATACTTCATAAATACATATCGATCCATTCATATGACACCATTCCTTAAAATTGAAATGTAATCCTGCCTACGAGAAGGGTTAAATCTCAACAAAGGCAATCAGAAAAATTACTGAAATTACTATCCTGTTCTGACTAAACTACCTTTAACACAATGTTTTTAGAATTTTGGAATAACCATTATGGTGGAGATTGCTTCCATATTCTTTGGCCAACTAGGGTGGCGGCTGACGACTAGTGGGTGTCGGCGTTGAAGTCGACAGATCTTTGGTAGCTCAAGCTGCTCTTATTTCTGGCACGGAGATGGGTCATGGTTGATATGGGGTGAAGGTGATCCACCTTAATGGATCCCGATTAGGTATTCTGTGACTGATGGGGTTTGTAGTGGGGTGGCTTTTCCTGACTTCGCCATTGACTTGGTTATATCCTTCTTAAATATTAATTCCTTATTATACAGTTGTGCTCCTTAATGATTAAATAATAGTATGCCCAGGTCAACCCCTAAGGTTACCATGCCCAGTTACCATACCCCAGGTGGCGATATCTATCTTTGGGGTGACGTGTCAATATGTTTATCATTGTACCATATATAAATGCCCAAGGAAAGTCACAAGGGGATTCGGTGTTGGGCTGGCCGATTGGGCTCGTGGCACTATTACTTAGAATATGATTGAAGACTAGCCTATTTTACATGACAAGCTGATATTGACGGTGAACAAGGCTATTAGGACATGGCCATGTTTTTGGTTTCTTCTCACACACATGGGCGAACATGGTCCTTTGATCTTCAAATCTTTACCTACAGAATTGAAAGAAACTCCATACATGTCATTCCTGGTTATTGTTATTGCATGCGATGGCGGTTACCTTGGTTGAATGTAAATGCTTAAACTGTCCCAATGTGGAGTACAGAATCATCGATGCCAAAGCCACCGTGGTCTGGTGCTCGACCCTTGATGTACATCAAAGCACGAGAGATACCACTACTGCTGGCTCTTTACCTCCATAAGGCTTGGCTAGCTTTTCAAACTAGGCACCATGGTCTTATTAGGTCCATTTGTCATGAAAGATTATGGGGCTTGATCGATTGAATGATGCTTGATGCTTCCAGCCAAGACCAATAAAGGCTTCTACAAACTTTTATTGAGGATCGCCATCTTGAGGGTAGCCATAGCTTCAATCATAAGCCAAAGTCTATTTTTTTGGACATTTGCATTTTTCACTATTAGTGGGACCAATTAGAATTAATTACTTGATAAAATATAAGCCACCTTGTCTCTGAAATTTTCTCCCTCCACTTTCATAAGTTAAGCCCCTACATCACTAAATGATGATGAATTCTTGGATTAGCCCCCATACATTCTTGGTAATTATTCTAAAATGTATAACCCTAAAATCATGTAAAAATACGAATTCTATTCTTGGTGAGTTTTTAGAATTGGGTTTACTTTCTAGAAAATAAAAAAGGAAGGAAAAATAAGCCATGTTATATGGATTTCCTTGATGGGTTCCAACATCGGGTATGCAATCACAGGTATTTTTAGATGCAATTGTTTATCCAATGTTAAAAGATATGGAAATCAAATGGGTTTGTTCTTCCCCACCATAATATGCAATGGGTACTTTCGGCTAAGTTTATTGTAGTTGTTATTTAGCCCTTAATATTTGGAGCTATTGAGATTTACAATCATATGCCAGTAATAAGGTAACATGTATATTCATTATGTGAGCATTGCGGCTTATGTTGTATACAGGGCATAACAAATATATATTGTGAACCCAATTTTACTTGAAAAAAAAGTATATATTCCATCACTTGATGTGGATGAAAAGATTATGAGTTACTTTACAACTCAAGTTGAGGCGAAACAAAATGTATAGCAATGTTGAAAAAACTAGATTAGCCTCATTCTAAATTACCTATAAAATTTGGGCTTAAAGGGCTACTCACGGTCATATGAACCTTGCTCTCATGCTAACTCTTTTCTTTTCAATGGATCCAGGTGTTTAATTTCTCTTTGATAACTATACCATGTATTACATGAAAAACTACTTATGGCAACCTCAGGTGATTATCCTTCTATATATGCAAGAAAAGCAGCGGACACATGCTTGAAGCTCTTCTGACAATATCAGCACATGTTGTATTGTATATCCTCTAGTCGAGAACAAAGAAACCGACTTTTATATTTTCTCTTGTCTTGAGTGGTCTTCCTTCGATGCATGTCGCGCCTCGGCAACATACAATGTAAAAATGCTATATCTCTTTATAAAGTGTTAGGGATTTTGACATCATTGAACTTGAATTTCCATGTAGCTATCATGTGTCCTTTCATAAAATTCTTCTTCCATCTATAGAAAGTTGATAAAGGTATGCCATGAGCGCGCCATGCTGCTGCCATACCTCCTTATTATTAAGCATCGTAGTTACCAATCTAACCATCATTGTAGCACATAAAGTCAGCATGTGATAGACAAAAGGTTATTTTATCTAATGATTTCGTGTTCTTAGGTCATAATATCCTTAATCGAAACATATAGAATCTTAGATGCTTTTCAACGACATGAAGATGTACGAACTCCTCTAATGTTTACTCGGTTGTCTTCTAACATATTTGGAAGGTGTTTTCTTGCTTTGCATGTCTTTGTTCATATTGCGCTGTTCTCTTCATACTATACAGCTCTTCAAAATGCTTCTTCTTGTAGCGGATGCCTCATCACAACGTACCATGCAAAGGCAGCACGATGGCGGCTACTGGGTCCACAACCACCAAATGGTGCAGACACTATTGCTACTATCCTTGATGGATTGGCATATCAAGCATCTTTCTCTCTACCCCATGACTATATGGCAATGAATTCATCTAGAATGAAACCAAATTTATAGTTTGGATGCGTATTATACCCATGAAATAAAGGTCTGTCACAACATTCATGCATTAACTTACAGGGTACGCTATAGAAGTCATCCTAGTGGGCGACCTTAGGTACTGCTTTAAATTGGAGGAGGGGCGATCGCCCTTCTTTATCCGGACTTTTACCAATTTAGTGTTTGACTTGCTTTTCAGTGGTATCGATTACGGTGGCTGCGTAATCGACCTCCAGTTAGGAGAATGTTAGGCCGAAGGCCCTGCAATGAGTGCACTACATGTTTGCTCTACAATCTCTATATCGAGCCCCTAAAATGTAGTCGGTTGTACCATCAGAAGCGTCTCAATAGAAACAATAGAAGCCCATCGCGAGCGTTGCGTTGTGATGTTGGTGCTTGATGGAAATAGATGCCTATATTTTTTCGTCATTACCACATTGGCGTAAAAGCGAGGACATATGATGAAGACCTCCAGAGACTTGAACACAAGATCTCTTAATTGCCATTAATTTTACAAACAAATAGCAATTTTGAATGAGATTTTATTCATTCAAATGAAAACCGGAAAACACAGGCATTCATCTTTACGATGAATCCACTAACCACTATCGCGATTATGATTTAGTTAGTGGGCGCGTTATCCGGCGTAATATGCACGCTCGACTTCAGTAACTCATTGTTTCCATCTAGGATCAACTTGATATGGTTGTTTTTTCATTGTTGACTTAACATTCATATGAGATAATCTTGACCATTGCATGGAATAATTAATTTTAAGATACATGAATAGATTTGTAGACCTTATGGGTGTATGGTGCACATGTGAGTGAGTACACATATATCATGCATATGTTTTGGCAGCATACATGCCTCAAGCAGTCTTTACATCCTTCTTTAACAATTGAATAAATGCAATGCGGCTTCCTATGCATATGATTGGAAGTTGGTAGATGGCGCAAAGATTTAAGTGACCTCTATTGCTATATATCAACATCCTTGCCATGAAGGGTCTCTTTTACCCCAAATGGCATGTATAATTAGCATTGGCACTCCTAAGCGGCTCCATGTATATACCCCGGCGCCTCCCAAACCCGGGGGTTTCACCTTTGTACACGTATGACCAAGTCATTGGCTGGATAGGGAGGTTTTCAAAATTGGCTTGTCAGGTATCTGGACTAGTCTTTCATCTGATGCGACCACCATTCTTCCCTTGGTGGTGAGAAGGGGAAGTTAGGCGGGAAGGTCAGATCCCTTATGCTACGTTAGGGCCTACTCCTACTCGAATGCTCACGGCGAAGAACAGAAGCCATCGGAATGGACAATTGTTTTCCAGCTGGTGTATGTACTTCAGTGCTTCTTTGCCTGTACAAAATGCAATATATGCTTAGTTTGTGTGTTGGATTTGGGCTTGATTTATGCAGATTCAATTCACTTTTCATGTATCTTTTTTTTAAACGAGATGATGGAAGCCATGCAGCAGCAAGTGGTGACTTAATTTACGGCTTTGAGCTATCTCCATACCTTTTTGCATTCGATGGGGCAAAAATGGGCTTATCGGAGGGAAGTAAAATATAGAAACCGAAAGGCAGCAAATGGGTCACAGTCTTAGGTAGATTCTCATATTCTTTTTTTTTTTTGTTGTACACGATCTCCTTTGGTTTCAACCTGCTTCTTTGGTGCTAATAAGGTCTGCTTGAATGCATTACATTTTGTTTCCTTACCGCGGTGTCCTATTACTCTGCATTTTGTACATGCAAGGTTTGAAGGCGTCATTTTTCTTGCTTTCGAGAGGATCAAATATGGGTCCATCTCACTGCTTTGAAATGGCTTTGTGTTTGTATGCAAAGTGCAAACAAGAAGTTAAGTGTATGTGTTTGCAGTTGGGAGCTTTTTTAATGTTGTGCAGAGCAAGAAAGTAGTGGGTTTTAGGGTAAACTTCTTGATCTATGATTTGGTTCAAGCTTTTGCGGTGATAATTAGTTTAGCCTTGACATGCATTTTTGCATCTACAATCAAGCTATCGAGAGAACATCTCAATCATGTTTTCTAGGTACATAATCTTAGGGTTCATAGCCCCTAATCCTCAATCTTCTATGCCAGAAAATCATAATTCTAGCAGAAGCGACCAAGTGGTGATCTATGGAGGGCAAACAAGATTACTAAACACTAACAACAATAGAAGCCATTTTTTGATATATCTTCTCTATTTGAATCATACGGTGGCAATTGTTTGAACTTTTTGTCGTTTGTTACATAGTGCTTGGATGAATGCATTCTACAAAGAGGATTTGGAGTGTGTAGAAATGGATTTGGAACTAGGTCTTTCAAAACATATGTGCCATGTTTTTTTCCATGCATACCTATTTAGCTTACATATTTTGTACCTTTGCTAAGCTTTGGTTTCGGTTATTGCATGTATTTGGTCTGCTAGATAGAGTTGCATGCAAATGCAGTCTGTGGCGGTGATGCTAGGAACAGACCGGGCTTTTGCGGATATACCTCGGCCTATACGGACCTGATTCGTCTTTGCGGATCGACGGCGGTTTTACATGCACAACAAACTTCTTATGGAAAACTTCAATCTGGGAGGATTCTCCCTGACTAAATTCATGTTCATACTTTCTAGGTGATTTATGAATTCTTTCGTATGTTAGGATTATTATAGGCTTGCTCTTGGTTAGCTAAATACAATACTCCATGTTGCTAAAGTATGGATATTCTAATCTTTGTAAAATTACTCAAAAGCGTGCTTCGCTGCGGTGATTTCGTTTAGCATCACCTTTTTAAGGAGCTAATTTGTTGTTTACATTATTGCGAAATTCAATGAGATGTCATAGGCGCCTTGAGTGGCATTGAAAAGGATGGTTGGAACATATCGTTGGGGACATTTTGAGATCTTTTTATTTGGCTATGTATTTTGCCGTATTTTGCGGAGTATAAATAACCTTTATAAGTTTCCTCTGCCGTTTTGATCTGGCATCATATACGATATTTCATATAAACAGTCTTAGATAGCTGCATATTATATAATCCCTTCCTGTTACTACACAATCTAGAGTTGGATCCTTTTTTCTTATTGGCTTATGGTTCACATCTCGATGCATTTGCCGCGATTTTTTGGTCTATTGGACGAAGCAGGTTTTACATGCACAACAATCTTCTTACGGAAAACTTCCACAATATGGGAGGATCTTTCTCGACTAGCTGATGTTCATACTTTCTAAGGTGATTTATGAACGTGTTGTACGTTAGGGATTATTATAGGCTTGCTCTTGGTCAACTAAATACAATACTCCATGCTGCCGAAGTATGGATATTCTCTGTACTGTTAGCTGCCTTGAGTGGGATTGAAGTGGATGGTTGGAACACATACGTTGGCAGATTATTTTGGGATACAGTCTTGGCTACGCATTTTGTCAGATATCTTTACCTTTATAAGTTCTTCTCTCTATTGTTTTCATCCTGGCATCGTGTGTCTTAGATAGCTGCATATTATATAATAGCTTCATGTATACTATACAATCTAGAGTTGGATCCTTTTTTTCTTATTGGTTTATGGTTCCTTTCTCTGATCTTTGTCCCCCTTTTACTGCCTTATTTGGAGCTCTGGATTTGTTGTTCCAGGGCTTACTCTGCTGCGGGAGTTGCTACATGAGAATTTGGCTCTATGCAAGGAGAGAACGTCAAACATCATTATTACACCTGAGAGCGTCGATTTGGGTCTATGCATGGGAGAACATCAAATTGGTTATCACCTGATAAGATACTTTTAATGACAGTAAGGAGCCTCAACAAATTATTGGAGGAGTTCAGGAACCAAACTTTTGCCCTTTGCCTCGATAATTTACGAAAGTTTGTTCCATATTTATCTGGACCATGTACAGAGAGGAAGTCATGTTAGAAAGATGAGTTAATTACAAGGATTGATGTTGTTGGAATTCCTTTAATGGCATTGCAATGCATCAACCCAAATTCTAAAGTTTCTTTTATGTAAATAATGTTTTCTATTTTGTGTAGGATTATTGTTCACATGAAAATATAGTTTTTTTTGGCAAGCCCTTATAAGGATATTTGGATAGTGGTCTATGTTGAATTACTGACTTATTTAGGGTAGATTTTGGAATACCTTGAATAAATCTTCGCCTTCAATGTCATGGAATTTTCAAGACCGCTGTGTTTCAAAAAATATTGCATAACATCCCATGTATACACCTTGGTGCATATTCAAAGACCCTTTGAAGTTCAAGGGTTAAGAAAATGCAATTGGTGTTGGGGATACCCATCCATGCATGGCTTCAATATTTTAATTTCTTCAAGTAAATGCCCCAATGTTTTAAATTCCCACGTAAACACCTTACATATTGCAGCGTAGACCATACATAATATACATTAGCATGCCTTCGAATGATCTATGTGATGTTTTTAAGCGTGCCTGACTCAACACAATCACCATTACGTTATGTGTTAAAATTAACATGCTTTTCAATGATCTATGTGGTGTGTTTAAACATGTTTAAACTTAACATGCTTTTCAATGATCTTTGTGATGTGTTTAGACATGTTTCGCATAATACAATCACCACTACATCATTGTAGCTTCCTAACATGCAACTATTTACTACATTAAATGGCCGTTTACCCTCAACATTTTTTCCATCATTGTGGCAAGTCCACCCAATAATCTATTTATGCTCAATATTTCTCAATAATGGATTGCTTGAATTTATGCTCAATAGTGTGGATCAAGATTGGCAGTTATATTCGTGCTTTATTTTACATAAGAGTTTGGATGCATGTAACAAGAATACAAGCATTTGTTGAAGAATAGTATTGTTATCATCATCATAGGCCACTTACAATAGCGGCTATAAAATTCTTTACAAAATCAAATCATGTCCATTCTTGCAAGCATCAACCTGTGGTGTTCTAGGAAGTGTTCTCATAAGTTGCATATATATGGACATTAAAATGCCAAGTATAAACACAAGCGGACATTGGCAGAAAATCGACATTGCTTGCGCTTATTGCCGGAACACGTTACTAGTAGTTTTTTAACATTCATTTCTTACCATCATCTATTAGGGTGTAGTATATTATAGATGTATAATTTGAGGTATTGATCTTACCATGATGTATTGTCCTTAGCATGTATTCCATGTATTGTCATTAGCATGTACTGTCCCTGTATTGTCCCGGTATTGTCTTTGCAAGGGCTCCTAAGTACGTGTTCATAATTTGCAAAGGCCCCTTAGAATTACCCTTGTAATGTCGCATGCATGTAAGAAACCAGGGGAAATGCGAGGACAGAGATCTGAAAATGTCAATTAAAAAAACATTTTGAAATTTTATTTATTCTATACATAGGGTAGAGCGCATAAGCAAAACTAGGGGTATGTAAAATTAGGATAGTCCAAAGTACATCTCACGGAAGGGGTTTGAAACCTGACTTTTCCTATTTTACGTATGTAGGGGTTTTCCACCTCCAAAAAAGTCGTTATCTGAGGCGTTTTCTCTGGACCCTGCAGAAGATGTGAGTATCCCCATATGCCTAGGTGAAACCCCCTCCCAAATGGCACCATGGCACTCCCAAATGGCTCCACCCGGGTTTTGGAAGGGGAAGAGGGGGAAGAGCGGATACACCCCAACCCCAAATGCGCCATTTGGGTGGCACCGGGGGCAAGTATACCTCCATTTTGGTTGGTGCCAACTTGCGGGGAGGGCAGGTATACCCCCAAATGGGGGAGGCATGTACATCCCAACCCCCAAATGGCCATTTGGGTGGTCTTGGGGAAGGGGAGGGATATATACCCCATTTGGTGGGTGCAATGGGGGCGTGTATACCCATTTGGGGGGTTGCCCCAGGAGTGTTGTACCCCTGATAGTGAAAATAACAAAATGACACCTTGAGGATGCCATGGCATTTGCATTAAAAAAAAAAAAAAAAAAGAAAAAAAGAAAAAAAAAAAAAAAAACTTTTGTTTACTTTGCTGCGGATGCAAATGGCGCCATTTGTATCCTCAAGGTGCCATAAGGATGTAAATGTCGCCATGGCGCTATTTGCATCCTCAAAGTGCCATTTGGGAGTATGCCCCCTGGCCTGGGAGCACTCCCCATGCCCCCTCACCCACTCAAATAAAAGCCATTTGGGGTATGCACCCCCCTGCCTCAGCCCAAATGGTTACCATGAAGCCATTTGAGGGCTCCAAATGGCACCTCAAATGGCTCCATGGCGCCATTTGGGGATTGCCAGAGGGAATGGCGCCCCAAATGGCTCTATGGCGCCATTTGGGGATTGCCAGAGGGGAAGTATACATGTGATGAATGGCTCTAACAACAAGACAATGCATATAGAAAGAAGACAATGCATCCAAGAACACAATACCATAGTCAAGAAGGCTTTTAGAGGACTTACGGGTATGTTGGTCACCATTTTGGTGAAAAAAAACTATCGGCTTTTGTAGTATATGGATCTTGTAAGGATGTTCTTGGCTACTCAAAAGAAGTGCCAAAACACATTACCAAACAGCTAATGTGTACCTGAAAAATAAATCCACTGCGGGAAAGCCGCCCTAAAGCGTCGATCGGTAAGGAGCGGCGAAGACCATGCATCCAAGATATAGTCTAAGAAGGATCTATACAAAGCGCTTTGAAAAAATGACATGTCGGCAGCAACAACAAATTTAGGATTCAAATTTTGAATTGTAAATTTAGGCAAGGAGGGTTTCAAATTTTAGGCGGATGGAGGGTTTCAAATTTGGGAGGGGCATTTTGAATTTATACCCACCTTTACGAAGTACGCCGTCATGACATAGCTTCCAAGGATTCCGCCATATATCGATCGTCCGATTACCCACTGTATCTACTTTTGCTTCACGGCTTCCAAGGGATCAACGCCGACCGACTACCAGCGTCGCTTTAGATAGCCTATTGGACCTAGCGGCGGTGCACGGCTGCTAAATGGCCTTAGCGCCTAGTGCTAAGCGCCGATGCGATTGTCTAGCTAAGGATTGTTTTTCATCCTCTAGACACTAAAGATACGGGAATCATGAAGGGAAGTCTCCAAGGGAAAGGTAGGTCTTTTTTACTTGATTTTTGAGTTTTCATTGTCAAATAGCACCAGTTGCTTGAATATATGTTTGTCGATGCATATTGAGGATGCAAATGGCATGCATCCTTAGCATGATTCGTTTTACCAAATGCATGTTGAGGATGCAATGGTCCCATGGCTCCATTTGCATTTACAAGCATGCATTTGGTCTACTATATGAAATCCATCTTTGAGGATGCAAAAATGGCGCCATAAAGCCATTGCATCATCAAAGATCTTAAGAAACAGGGTAGCCCTTAAGCTCGAAATATCGCCAAAAGGCTATTTTTGGACATTTGCATTTTTTTCACTATTGTTGAGTAGGACCAATTAGGGGTGGTGCCAATAAAATATCGCCACCTTGTCTACTGAAATTTTCTCCCTCCACTCATAAGTTAGCCTACATCACTAAATGATGGATTCTTGGATTCGCCCCATATGAATTTTATTCTTGGTAATTATTCTAAAATGCCCCTTTAACCCCCTAAAATCATGTAAAATTAATACCTAATTCTATTCTTGGTGAGTTTTTTAGAATTGCCGCTTTACTTTCTAGAAAATAAAAAAAGGAAAGGAAAAAAAACATGCATGTTATATGGATTTCATGATCGGTTCCAACATCCGGTATGCAATCACGAGTATTTTTTACTTTTGGTGCGTTGTTTATCCAATGTTAAAAGATGACGGAAATCAAATCGGTTTGTTCTTCCCCACCATAATATGCAATGGTGCCTCAGCTAAGTTTGTGTAGTTGTTGTTTAGCCCTTAATGTGGAGCTATTGAGATTTACAATCATATGCCAATGTAAGTAACATGTATATTCATTATGTGAGCATTAAACTGGCTATTATCTGGACATAACAAATATATATTGTGACCAAATTTTACTTGAGAAAAAAGTATATATTCCATCACTTGATGGATGAAAGATTCGCCAAGGTTGCTACAACTCAAGTTGAGGGCCGAAACAAAATCGCCAACATAACTAATCGAAAAAAGCTAAGATTCGCCTCACATTCTAAATTACACCTATAAAAATTTGGGCTTAAGGGCTACTCTGCTTAGAAATGGCATTGAGGGTGTAAATGGCGCCATGGTGCCATTTGCACCAGCGCACCAAACTTTTTTTTTTTTTTGGGTGATGCGGCCGTTATTTGCACCCCCAAGGTGCCATAAAGATGCATGAGGATGCAAATGGCGCCATTTGCACCCGCATCGCCCAAATTTTTTATTTATTTATTTATTATTTTTTTTTTTGGGCACTGCGGGTACAAATGGCGCCATGGCGCCATTTGCATCCTCAATGCCATTTCTAAGCATGTTGATGATGCAATGGCACCATTTGCATCCTCAGCATGCATTTGGTAAAGCAGACCATGCTAAGGATGCATGCCATTTGCATCCTCATGCATCAAACATAATTTTTTTTTTTTTTTTGGAAACTTTTTTGGCTGCTGCAGGTGCAAATGGCACCATGGATCCTCGAGGTGCCATTTTTTATTTTAGTTCCAAAGCATGTTGATGATGCATGTTCAGGTATGCCAGGAGATTTGACGTGGAGCCAACTTCGTCCAGCTTGGTACCATTGAAGATTTCAGTTATGTCGAGATTCAAAATGCAGCTTACAACTTTAACGAAGAGGCATTTAGTGGGGCAGGATTTGACCTTCTTATGAATGTTATAAAAGAAAAGCATGATCCTACTAATGGCGTTGATTCAATTTAGCAACAAATTTCGTAAACTTTTTTTTTTTTAACAAGTCAACATTTATGCGCTGCTTCATAAACAAATTTTCTTGATGTGTTTAACTTTGTCAATTTGAGAAGTTAATGATGCCCCTCTTTGTGTGAAATAGGTAAATCTTGCTAACTTAAGCTGCAACCTTTTTTTTTTGGCTGTTTTTTTTTTCCTCTGATATCAATAGTGCCAAATTTGGACAAAATATGTGTGAAAAAATGCTAAGTAGAGCCACATTATCGTATAAAATGCCTTAAAAATGTCTTAAAAACAATTTCGTCCCTAGTTGGAATCACATAATTTCTCATTTTAATGAAATTGTGCTTTATACGACTTCGCGTATAAAGACAATTTCGTCCCTAGTTGGAATCACGAAATTTCTCATTTTAATGAAATTGTGCTTTATATGGCTTCGCGTATCTTTACACGAGTTCGCTCAAGGTTTCAGTTTTGAAGTAGGAGACTCGAACCTCTACAAAATAACTCAATATCCTAATAAGAATGCTTTAACCAATGCAACCAACACCGTAACATGTCTTTTTTTTTTTTTTTATTGTGCATGTACATTTTTTTTTTTCCTTTTAATAATAACTTGTTAAATTGTTTTAGGAAGGAAGGAAGGAAGGAAGGAAGGTTCTTTTATCGTCCGCGGAGGCCAATCGGCCTATGGGACCCAAATTACCGGGTGCGACAAGTCTGCTTGCTACCCGATTAAAACCCCCTAAGAAGGGAAAAACCGTCGCAGCAACAAGCCTGCTGGCAGCTGGACAAATATACATATCCCTGGAACCCCCTGTTATTGTGCTAATATATATATATTCATACATATTTTAGTTTTTTTTTAATCATAGTAGTAACAGTTGTACTAGGCCATTGTATGGGGCCCATGGCCACTTGGTCTTCGTGGATGTTAAAAATCTATTTTATTCTACTCTATTCTCCACCTTAACGTTTTGATTGAGGTAATCTTTATCTTTATAAGATCCTTTCTCAGCAAATATTTTTACTCTTTCCAGACGATTTCTATATGTTTATGCTAGCCATTATCATTACGCATGATAATTTAGGTTGCATGATAAGTTTAATTGTGGATGACCCTCCATGCTGCCAATGTTTTAGAAAATCGCAAATTTCCCAAGATTCTCGAAACAACCATTCTAAAACATACCTATCTACAAAACAAAAGATAAAAAGTAAATTGGTCGCTCAACTAGCAGTACCCCTATTTTTTCTCAAATTTTTTTGTATAATATAGCATCAGATAAGCAACGAGGGAGGCCGCTGCAAATATTTCTCTTTTCTAAATGCAATGCAAGGGAACTTGTGTCACCTTGGACTTGGGTGAAAAACATCTCCAACTAGATCTAAGTGTATCTCAAAATGGGATTCAAAATGTGGAATTCACCTTGGAAGTTTCCTATGTATTTTTAAAGACCTTAAAAGGAATTGACATTATAAAAAAAAAAAAATGCCATTTCAATGGTAGAGTTCTCATTGAAAATTTTATTTAGTCACAAACTCCACTATAAAACATATTGTCTAGCACATGATATCATACTAATAGCTAGATTTCAAAGTGCAAGATGGCAAATGCACAAAGTGTCACAAAAACCCTAACTAATCCCAGACAATCGCACCCGCCTATCTAGAATATTTTATGAGATATTATATTCAAATCAAATCAAGGCCTTCGATATGTCTATATGTCTATTCCTCCAGCAAGAGGGTTGCCTAGAATAGAATAGAATAGAATTAAAAATAGAATAAAAAAGAAGATGAAGTTTGCAGTTTGCAAAGAAAGGAATTACTTACAATTTGCAATAACACTTACATTTTTTAATTGCATAAATGCACCTCTTGGAGGCTCCCTCCCTCCCGTGGGATATGTGAGCACAAATGGTAATTCAAAACCCAATCGACTCAATTGATGTTCACAACAAACTGGGCAAAATGCAGATTATCTATGTTTTTTGGATAGACTAACTATATTTTCTTATTTTCCGTAATCGATAAATACTACATTCAATTCTTTTAACTGAACCCATAAAACATTGCCTAAGGATTGGGTCACACGTTGCCCATGGAACATGGAACATCCTCATTGCAAAGTGTATATGAAAAGTAATGAAATTGAAATTGCAACGACAATTGTTAGAAGTCTTAGTGCAAAATGCACACAGAAAATCTCATCCAAACGTCTCGAGCATCTTCTTTGCTCAAATTTAAAGCCCAAACCGGTTTTGTCAATGATGAAACAGACTTCTTAAATGTTAATGACCCAGCTTTGAAATTGAAGGAGCGGCCATTCAAATTTGTTAAGTTTTAACTCTCGATGTTTGTACATCTTCAAAAATAGGCAACATGGCATGGTATAATCAATCCGGTGAGCTCAGTTGCTCCAAAACTTTCATCACACGCCTAAAGATTCAAACCCATTATAAGCGAGATCAATTGCCAAAATTATGCCAAAATTTGTCGAGAGCCCCTCGGCTTTAAAGTCGTGGACCATTTTATTCTTTGAAACATCATACCAATAGTTTATTATATGATAAGGATTTAAGGAAAGATCCTTATGAAATCACGGGCGGGGAACTATCTTTGTCAATGGGTTAATGCAGATTAAAAGACTAAGCTTACATGCTCGTAGAAACAGAGGAAAAAAAACGAACTTGTGCAGCAACAATGGCAAGGCATCAATTGATAACAATGCCAGAGCAAGTCGTTGTTGCAAAAAGGAGAACCTTCCAGAACCTCTGGTTCTAATCCGGAGCATGCTTAAAAACCCTAATCCAGAGCCCTTAAAAGCCATGCCGCTTAAAAGCCCTGCCGCTGCTTAAAACCATCACAAGAGAGAGCTCTTTGTTAAGAGAGTCCGACCATGAATTTTGAAGTATGACCAATCTAAGACACACGCCTTATTTCTTTCATAAGGGATAGGCAAAACAAAGATAGGGAGGCACAGAAACAAAGAGACGACCGCCACAGAAACAACAGGCTATCAAAACTCCAAACTAGCTGCTTACCTAAGGTGTCGATAAGAACCGACAAGTCGCCGCAGAGCAAACCTCCTTTATATTAAAGGCAAAGATTCTATAGCAACAAAGAAGCTTGTTCCACCTTCCAGAAGTTTCGACATACTCACTTCCAGAACAACCTAGAAACCCCCGCTTGTTTTCACCTGTTTAGATTCTTATGTTGACACGTGTCTTTGAACAATTGAAATTTTAAAACGTTCAAGCTAGCCCCTTATCTCCCTCATTACTATAAGGTTCCCAAATGAATGGGTTAGTAAGATTTTGGCAATGGTGGGGAGAGAAATGGGGGTTAGGGTTTGATGTTTTTTTTTTGGTCTGTGCAATGGTTTTAAGTGGTGGAGATTAGCGCGGGGGCTGGCCCGGTGGCATGGCGGCGTCTGATGGGCGTGGGATTAAGCTCAAGGAGATTGAGGCCATGCTTGGGCGGCGGATGGTGTCATTGAGGCCCGGAGGCTCCCGGCATATGTCTTGCCAAAAAAGCGTTTGTGGCGGCATTCTTCGTGGCTGGAGACATGCCTTCTCTGCATTTCTTACTGCTTCATAAGGAGGAGGCGCTTGAGATGGGATTGCCAGTGCCGGAAAGCTTTGTCCTGCTTGCCAGGGAGGAGAAGAAATTCTTCTGCACATTCAAAAAGAAATACTTCGCTGATAGCAGCTATGTGGCGTGTGGGCTGATTGAGGGGTCATCAGGTGTGCTCTTCGATTGCCTAATTGTGGAGCGTTTCCTTCCATTGTCTGTGTTTTCTGTGCTGGAGACGGTAGAGACACATCAGTCATTTGTTGCAGCCACGAACTTTCTTGAGAAGTACATTGGTTGTTTAGCTGCAATTCCAATTGCTACTGTGTGGACGGAGACATGGCTGGTACAGGGGCGAGGCGAGCTGGAGTTGTACAATTGGAAAGACTGAGAATTGGCTGGGTGGTTCTTGGGGTTCTTTGTAAAGCCAGGACTGTTTCTTGTGAATAGAAGGGCTTCTCATGAGTCTGAGAGTTACGTAGTGTAATATAGGGTGTACATGTAGTATATGAATTGGATAATGGATGAATCTTGTTCCGATGTTTTCTCTTATTTTGGACTTACTCATAGTGCGCTTATGCACAAAGGTGTTGTGCATGGACGCCCTTTGTGGAAGCTTCTTCCTCAGCCTTCTTTCATGACTGTTCAGGTTTCAGGTTTCTAAGATATGCACATCTGGGAATGCAGTACATGTGACGTGTTCACTTTTGTTCCCTCTTATGTGATTGTGTTGTCCTCTGGTCATAGTCTGGCGGGTGTCTGAGGCGTCTTGGGCGGGACGCTTTGAGAAACCTTGTTGTTGTGAGAGTGTGCACT
This sequence comes from Isoetes taiwanensis, assembly GCA_021234155.1. Taxonomy (NCBI): domain Eukaryota; kingdom Viridiplantae; phylum Streptophyta; class Lycopodiopsida; order Isoetales; family Isoetaceae; genus Isoetes; species Isoetes taiwanensis. The sequence continues at coordinate 6,071,362 of JAJEKV010000066.1, read as the reverse complement.
TTGGTTAGCGTGTATCTAGCAATGTAATATATGTCACTTGCGACTTTACTTCCTTTGTTATGTTAGTGTGCATCCGTGGCAATGTAATGTATGTCACTTGTTGACTTGATTCAACATTATGTTAGTGTGCATCTGTTGAAAATACAATGTTATGACCTTCACTATTTATTTGTATGGATGGAAGTATTGCTTGTATGTATGTACGTAGAAAGGCCGTATGGGGTGCGCGGGTGTGTACGGGGGTCTGATGTGGAAATTCCACAACCCTTGATCTGGCACATTCATGGAATAATTCTTCGATCCAATGATGGAAAAAAGCAATAAGGATAGAGCAATAAGGATAGAGCAATAAGGATTAATAGTTATAATAGTTAAGGATTAATTAAGAATGGAGAGTTACCCTAAGGAACTTCCACAAACATGCCGTCACGTCATGCACAAACATCAGCTTTGGGGTATAAGGTGACTGCAACCCAAATGTGAAGAAGATATTGAAGGATTATCTAGCACCCCTTTGATAAATATACATACGGTCTTACGACGTGCGATGGAGGTATACAGGTGACATCCTGATATGTGCTTGTGGGTGTGGCCACCTTAATATTTAATTAGTGTACCTATGCTTTGGCCTCGACCCACCTAATGGGAACAACATGTGGAGCACCCTCCAACCTATTCCAAGCCAGGCGAGCAACTTGAAGATGTTTAGCAACCGATTCAATTACATTTGTTCGATTACTTAAAACAATAATACACCAAATGGATGCACGTTTTAGATTCTTTATATGAAGCATACTAAAGTACTATCTTCAAGTTATCAATTTGCTGACTCCACTAAATGAAAGTGCACCAATGAGTTCAGATTTCCTGCCCAACACAAATGTCACTAAATTAAACTACACTGAGTGATCCAAAATGACACATCTATTAAGGACAGACCTACTAGTTACATTTGTGTCATCTCCAATATTCTTGAAACTCCCACTCGAGAAAAACCATGCTATTATGCTGAAAATTCATAAAATAGTTGAGTATTAACTAAAATTTGTGTCATCTAATTCACATATTTTTCTAATGAAGCCACAAATCGCCGTAAAGGATCCCATTTTTGTAAAACAAAACATAAAAAGTAAATTGGTCGCAATGTAACAAACATGTGTCATCTGATTCTCATATTTCCATACGTGTTTTACAACAACTGCATGATTCATGTATCAGAGTCATATTTTGTTGACTTTCGTAATGTCTTGTTGTGATCTATATAATGCCACCAAGCACGTATTCAATGAATAAAAAGTCACACACAACATCGATTCTTGCCACTTACATAATCATCACAACGGTGCAAAGATGTGACACATCAATAGGTCTTTCAACGCGCAACCCATTGATGCGTTAGCATCTTGTTATAAGATTATAAATTTTGGTGTAAACTAAGGAAATGCAGAATAGAAATTTTTATTTACACAACAAGTATCAGAATAAAGCCAGGGTAGAATATATAAAGTAGAAAATCCTAGAAAGGTTTTGATACCAACCTAGGGTTAAAACAGAAACTTTGGAATGTAAGAACGAAAAGGTTGGGGGATTTAGCTGTTTCAATATGAATAGTGGCCGCTTCAATTCCATTCTCATTCTTGAGGTGTTCCTGAAGTTAGAATCGCCGGATTCTCACTCTAAACTAAAAGGAATAGGAGCCTCTTGGATCATCCCGATATACCCGAGCTATTTTTATGCTCGATCCATACAGATGAACACCAAGTTATGAAGCCAATGCTTATATCGAATAAGCCTTTAACATTTTGTATCTGCCAAATTATGTGAGTTACACACTCCGAGTCTGTATTGATTCAAATGAGCTTATACTGATTAGGTTGAAATGGGAATATGCAGCAATATTATTGCATGTTATGTAGTTGCCTCACTGCCAACATGAGCATATCTATAACTGTCATGACTTTCAATCTGCACCGTGATGGAGCAGAAGATGAGCCCAACTCATGGCAACACCGTAAAGATATATGCACAACCATTATTTTGAAGTATGCAGCTGTGGTGGTATGTGTACAAGAAGGTAAAGCTTTCTCTTTCCTGGGATATGCCTGAATTGACTGCCTGGTTAGTTATATGTTAATAATGATGCTTCTCAGAATGATTTATGAAGTCATTATGTACACATGAAATGTGTGTAGAAAGTAAAATTTTCTCATGGTATTTTTATCAATGGACTTTTGAGAACTGTTTATCTCTAAAAATCCCAAAAACCATGGTTGAGCTTTTGTGTTAGAATGTATAATGTTTGCATAATCATATTAAACTGCTTTTAGAGTTCTTCTGGCACCGGATATAGTAGAGAAGTAAACAGGTTATCTTATATGCTAGGGCGACCTGGTCGATGCTAACCTTACTTGCAAATGCTTACGTTGTTGTTCTTTATTTGGCCTGTAATTTTCTGTAAGTTCCTCAGTTTGCTTTTGAATTCTGTTCCAGCACTTTCAAGTTATAATCTCCTCAAATAATGGTCTAGGAGACGTCAATATGAAGTCTATGTTAATAATGGATTTATCTGTTACAAACTACCTAACTTGTGAAGTGCATATTATGCAGCATTACAATCACAATTGGAAGATTTAAGGCAAGCCTTACCAGGTAAATTATGATTCTTCAATTTTTGCTTCAATGAATGCACAAGCTACCTTCTGTAAACTGGAATGTTTCGTGAGACTTGTGACTATCAACTTCAACACCTTATGATATTAATTTTATTTAAGCTGAAGGTCTGATTTGTAGTCTATCAAAAAGTGGCTTATCTTGGAGCTGAAGTGGCACTTTGCTTATGAACTGCTTCTTTACATAACACAACCATATTTTCTAATACTACAATCACAAGCACAGATCCTGAGTTTAAGGTCGTTTTCAAAGATTAAACCTTCATGAGATATGTGCAAACTTAGGATCGAGAATTGTCATCAAGTAAATTGAACTGTTGCCAAGGATGCTATTGCAAATCCTAGTAACATCACGGGGACAACTATATTTATGATCATTATTGGTGCATAGGTATTGCATTTGAACGTGGAAAATAGTAGTGTCAAGATTACCTTTCATTTCGTATGCTTGATATTAGTAAAAAGCACTCATGTGTATATATAGTTATGAAGCAATTGGACCAGTTATATTGAACACTCTCATATTGACTGGATCTTGAAAGAAAATCTGCTCTGCTGAATTAATCTAGATGCAGAGTCTAAAAGACTTGTAAAGACGAGAACTGAAAGGATTGGTATGTATATATGCAAATTGTAATTGTTTACTAGAACTATGTACCTATCTTCTGAAGATTGTCAGAATATGTTGATGCTGCTGGAAAGTTGAGAGATCCTCAATTCTTAGAATTGCTGGGTTCAACCAATTTTTGCTGAGATCAGTTATACCATAATGCCATAAGAAGGAACCTTAAGAACAGATGTTGGAATTGCCGATTCTGCAGGGAGACATTTGTGGCATTGACAGTAACATAGAGGCAAAGGTTAGAAATGCGAAGGAGTTGGGTCTCTCAACTTCTCAGCAGCATCAATGTAACAATGTTACTAGCAACTTCTGCGGCACTGATAGCAACAAAGAGAAAAAAAGTGCATAATCTCTTAGAATGGGAAGGAGTTGGAATGTATGATGACATGATGATATGGAATCAACATAATCTGAGATGACAATAATACCAGGAAAGGGCTGTTGGTAGAGCTGATCTGCACTTCATTTTTCAATGTGACTATTCTAGTTTATGAGCTGGCATCTGATGTACTACTCTGACGTCTCCAGGATATGAACAATTTGGAATGTCACGTAAAGGATTGGATGATTCGACAGAGGAGCATTGTGCCATATTATATGATAAGGAAAAGGTGGCACTTTCTATTATATTCATATTCATTTGTATTAAGATATAAGTGGAACAGTTTATAACCTTAGGTTGAGCGAATGGATGGCGGAACCTTTTGGTTATCAGAGTCTCCTTCTATACCAGGAAGCCTTTCGTGGGGAATGTCAGCACCATGCATAGCAACTTGGGTGATATCCTTCTGTTACGTACTGTAGTGTCAGTTGAATTTGCTAGTCATTTATTAGAGATATCCACTCTCAATTATTGTTTTATTTCACCATATTTTTACAAACTTCAGCTTAAAGGAATACAGCCACCAGGCTTTGCCTTTCAAGTCGTGAATACTCATCTGGATTGTCAAAACAAACGTGCACATAGGCGAGGAGCATTGCTTATTTGGCAGCACATAGCTTCCCTGCCACCAACTCTCCCCGTTATTTTTTGTTGTAGTCTCAAGACTATAAAGGACTCTTCTGCTGGTCGTTTTCTGTTAGGAAGGTCAAGGTATGCTAATTGTTAAGGTCAGGGCTTCAGAGAATACTTCCATTTGGTAAATGTCTTGATTTGAATGAATTATGTGAACAATACTGTATTACAGAGAGCATGGAATAATTGGTGAAATGAAGGATGCATGGAGTGGTTGTCGGACTCGGAAGAACAGTTCAACAATATACACTTACCATGGGTTTAAAGGTGAAACCTCTATCTTTGTTAGACTAGGCTTGGTCTTTCTCAATTATTGTTCAAATCTCAGGGTATTTTTCATCCCAGGGGATAATCAAAGCACTGTAGATGTCTTAAAGCTGCTTTTTAAAGCAATATGCCTATGCTGGGATCGGCATAATCAGGATTTGCATGTCGATTGGGTCTTGTATCGTGGAAGATCATTGGTACCTCATTTTAGCGAAGTGGTGAAGGACCATATTGACGGTCAATATCCATCTGGCCACTATCCTGTATATGTGGAATTCATGCTACCACGAAGCGTACGTGGCGCAGAGGAACTTTAACAATTGTTTCGTTTCCTTTCATCAAGAAAAGAAGAGCACAGAGAGAAGAAACATATTTTAAAATGGAATGAATATTACTTATAGAACAAACTGAGGCCTCCATAATATGAAGAAGGTGAGTGTAACCACCGTTTTGTATCACATATTTTGAACCACACTTTATCTTTTTTTGAAAGTTCGTACTCTTTATAGTGCTTTGGGCTTCCTCTCCCTTCCCACTTGTATAAATTGACAGGGATAATATTGCTACTGAACTAAAAAATTCAATCAGTTTTCTTTTTCATCATCCTTGTTAGATTGCTGCCTCATTGCGATTATTGGTGACAGTATTTTAAGGCTTCTATTTTTGGACAATGCTCCAAGCCATGGTTAAAAATCAGGCTTTTATTCTTTTTATGCTTTGGGAGTTGCACCAATGTGGGAATTTCTACCCATCAACATAAAATCAGCCGAACCAGGGAAAACCTTCATAGATCATTAATGGAACGCACATACCAATAGCGTTCTACTGAGCTACAAGTCCAAGTTGAGGAAAGGTTCAAGTGGTTCCTTATTTTAGGAAAGGTTCAAGTGGTTCCTTATAGTCGTTCAACCATTGGCAGCAAAAAAATTACAAGTCATTCAAACCATTGAAAAAATAAAATACATAGCTTAAAATATATTAGCATTAGCAAAAGCGTGGCACATACGATTACAAGCGGTAACACCAGATTTCATACGTCCTTGGCTGCCACAGAAGCCTGATTCTAGCTTCACAAAGGAAGACCAAGCCCCCCAAACAGTGATTTTCTAGAAGCAATCAAAGTTAAATTTTGGAAAAGAAATATAGGCTTGTTGAGCAACGAATTCCTCTCTAAAATATGTTTATCCAAAACGTCCCATTCTGATGTTTACCATTTGATGCTGCCTCTAAATCTGGCCTCAAATAGTAATTAGGACTGGCTTTAGTTGATGCACAGATCCCCTGGATCTGCCATCGCTCTGCCACGCACCAAATTGCTGCCACAGATCGCCCTGCTCTACCACTTAATCAAGCATAGAATTGGACTGCACAAATTCTGGCAAAAACACCAAAATTCGTCTCAGACCGTAGCACATATATCTGAATTGTTGAATTCAAACCGGTGGCACGAGAGGGTGTTTTTATAGTTTTTGTTTCGTTGTTTCATATTGAGCCTTTTTGGGTTGCCCCTAGGGGGCAAACCCTCGTTTAGGTGGGTTTGTAGCATATCCTAGGTATATGCTAGAATATACCTAGGAATGCTGTGACTGCTCCAAACCCATCATACCCTGTAAACTGGCAGTCACCTGCTTTATGGCCGCTAGTGTTTGAAACTGCCTAACCGGAAGGGGCAAACTTCGTTTAGGTGGGTTTGTAGCATATCCTAGGTATATGCTAGAATATAGCTAGGATATGCTGTGACTGCTCCAAACCCATCATACCCTATGGTCGCTCGTGTTTGAAACCGCCTAACCGGAAGATACACAGAGCATCGGGCTATATGGCAACCCCCCACAGGCGAAGCCGTCCAACTCCGGCAGCAGCAGAGGCCCACAAACACAAAGACATTGCACCAAAGCGGGCAAAGAAAACCAAGAAAGTTTTTGCCTCCGGAGTCTATTATGCACCGATGCCGTTTTATTCTTAGGACTCTGGCTTCTACAGATGAAGGCCGGACCAAAAAGACTAGGTAAAAAGACTAGGTAAGAAGATTGTAGAACCAATACGTGAGCATTGCTATATGATTGTAGAAAGATGGTATTGTCTGGATTGATGGACCATGCCGGAGCTGTCAGTCTAGCTGTGGAGAAACTGAAGGAGCTTTTCTCAAAGGATGATCCAAACTTGAAATATTTGGGCTTGCAAATGCTATTAGGATTTATGCCCAGATGTCCAGATGTAGTGGCCGATAATAAAAGTATGATTATGAAGTGCCTGAACAACGATGATCCAAGCATTCAGATGAGCGCTTTACGCTTGGTTATAGGTATGGTTTCTGATGGTAACCTGGTTGAAACTATCCAGGTGCTTATGAAGTACATGCATTCATCTGAACGTGTTTTCAGCAATGAGCTTATATTTTTCATGGTATGTGATGGTGCTAGCAGACATTGTTAGAATTCCTCACAGTGAACATGCACACAAGGTGGAGAGTCAGTTTATAGATATTGGCTTGCGTGTCCCTTCTGTAAGAAAGGAACTTGTGAAGGTGGTTTTGCAACAATGAAGAAGTTGTATCTTTATGTTCAAGCAAAGGAAGCAGGAAACTCAAATGGTCTAAGGCAAGTGGACCTCCTGATATGGAAGAGACAGTTTGAACAGGATGCACAAGAAAGTTGGTTCTTTAACACGATCAACCACGTGGAGTCGGTATTCTGGTTCAAATGAAAGTTTCAATCATATTTGATATTGTTAGATTTGAACCAGTCGATTGGAACAGCCAAAAGAAGCAGGAATCTTAAATGTGATTCAAGCAAACCTCTTGCCTGATTGCCTTAATATTTCAGCTGATGTTTCGTAGCAAGACCCAGTTAGTGGAATAACATGTCCTGTATAATTGGCTGGAGATGGAGGGGTACAAACTATACTTTGAACAAATATTGGATGATTACTGCAAAGGAACACTCTGTTATAGACCATCATAGGAAGAAGGTATACTGCCTCTTTGATGAGGCAGCCAAATTGCAGACGCTAAAAGTCTGTAGCGTTATGAACTCATGAACAGTCAGCAAAATGTCTACCAAGGTCCTATCCTCGAAGGTCCTTCTGAAGAAGTCAACATTGGATCCCTATAACAAAACCAAAACTAATATATATGTTTTTGCGGTGATATGGTTAAGCAAATACATAAACCTTATTGCATGAATATTTGTAATGGCAGACAATGCTTAAGTTGAATTTGCTGCTAAATCTAGACTGCCACGTTTGTGTACACTGTATTGATTCTTTATGTTGTTTCATTGATTTAGGAAATACTGTATTCAGGGTTATCTATTCTCTCGTAGATTATTCTCTCGTAGATTATTCTCTCGTAAATAATCTATTCTCTCGTAGATTATTATGGTGAAAAGCAAGATCAGATGTTTGCTGCTTGTTGCGTGGGCCCTGAAGGTTCTTTGAGGGTTATTAGGAATGGGGTCAGTGTTGAGAGGTTATTTACTACTACTTCAGAATGATCCGGCATTATTAGATCTCTGTTGCAGCTTGGATAGTTGATGAATTTGTGGAGGTATCGAGTAACCCATATGAGCTTATTGAAGCACTTTTGCAGCCACGTACAAAGCTACTCCCAGTTTCCAGACAAGCTGTCTATATTCATGTTGTATTAAAAGTTTTTGTGTTTTACGGGTCTGCCTTTCTGAACAAAGTAAATACAAGTCAAGTGTTGGAAAATCCCCATTTCGTGGTGAATGACATTTCAAATAGTCAACTTGCCAATTCTAATGCTTTTCTGGAATAGAGTTTGCATGATAGAATGATAGATGATAATAATGCTAGAAGCAGTTTACAGTCAACAGGTGAAAGGATCAAGGACATAAAACTACAAAAAGAAGTGGTAAATATGGTTAGTGTGGGAACATTAATAGATGCAAATGTTATTCCTTCCCTTGAGCAAGTAATAGAGCTTATTAAGCAAAATGTGAGCCCATTAGCTAAGAATGCTGATGTTGAAGTGCAAGAACGTGCAACTCATTACTGAGCTTCATTGGCCTTATTGAAAAAGTAATGCAGTTTCACATGAATTGGAAGCATTAAATTATTTTACAGCTTTGCATGGCATTTTCAGCTTTAAAATGGGTCCTTTGTCTTCTCAAGCACAGAACAGACTCAAAGTTCCAGATAGCTTGGAGTTGATTGACAACCTGGACGAGTTGCCGATGGAACAAAGCAAGCATGTGCAGGCATATGTAACTTATTCCTACATTTCCAACATGCAAGAAAGCAGAACGAAATTCACTGTTGCTGTAGAGCGAATTGAGAAAGTTTATGCATTACCTTTAGTCTCTAGTTTTTCTCACTGTTGGGCAAATTCTCAGGTAGAGAAGGTTTGCTCTGGTTGGAATGAGGAATTTCCGGTTGAGCTAACGCATCGCAGGAAAGATTTTTATGCATATTTGTTTAAGGATAATACTAATTTCTGATTGGGAACTGCGATATACGGCTATTTGAGGAAACATTATGAAATTTCTCGATAGGGGTTAAAAAGTTTGCCCAACACTGGTCTTGCATTATATTTGTCAACTGTCCAATGCCCCAGCAACAGCATATCTGGTTCTATAAACTCACTTCAAGCCAATTAAGTTTTAACTGGTGAAATAGGTGGCAATCCTGCTCCTCTGACATAGTAAATTATTTCTTCATGGCATATGCTTGAAGCCTCCCTTAGAAGATGCGGCGTACAATTTGCAGACCATGGAATTGGTAGGCCTGATGCACATTTGTAAATTGTAATGCTTGATTAGGTGGAAACGAATCTCATGTTATACTGCAATACCCTTCAAGTATATGATCATTGACAAATATTCTCTCTGCAGTTCTTTTATCTTCTGGTCAACTACTTCAGTGTACCTTGCAATAAAAAAAGAGAATTTTTTTAAAAGATTTAGATATTTATCCTTAGACATAGACATGTAATGCTGCTATATTGAGAGCACGTTGCCACTCTACTATTTCTTTTGCAAAATGGACGAAACAGGAAAATCAGAAAAGACAATCTATAGCATTCTGGTTGCTTGAACATGTAGGTTTTGTAGGATCTTCTGCCATCTAGATGCCAAAATAGTTGGCTTGCATAAACAGCAATGAGGCTACCGAAGGAACTCTAGATAAATTTGTTAATCAAGATATAGAACAAGACCATGAAATTAGGATATTGATGCCATCATATCTTTTCGCAATTAAGACAAAACATCTATTTAAACATATTTTAAAACCTCAGGAAAGACTTGAAAGACCTTTTTTTTATGACCTGGCCAAATGTTATTTCTCGGTAAGGGCAGAAACTTGTCTCTGCCATTCATTTTCATGGACTAGCTAACATGGTTTGTATTATAAACGGAGTACTTAAAGATTATTGAGTTTGAAAAGCACTTAACATACAATGAACCTGTTTTCTCATATAGTTGCAATTATCTGTGGTAACAGTACAAACTTGCACCTTTATTTGCATTCAACGAGGACTTTATCATATAAAAGATCTTTTTGAGTACCAGTAATCCATAGTGCAAGAATTGGTTCATGGAATCCCCTTTTTTGCGAATCTGTGCCCCTTTCCAACTTCTACATTAGCACAGATTCATTTCTCATCCAGCGCAGTTGGATCACCATAGCCAGTGGTGCCCATAAGGATCCTGCTGGAAATCAAGTTATGTTCGGAGTGTTGAAGTACAAGTTGGAAGACTTGGTTATGAGTAGACATGATAAAGAGCAGCACTCTTCTAAGCTAGACATTGGTTTGCAGGAAGCAACTAAAGAAATTGAAAGGCATGAAATCTCAATTGAACAAGCAAAGGAAAAACTTAATTGCATTGAATTGGTTCAGCAAAGGCATTCACAGATTTTGGATTTCATGGGGAGAGCAGGACCTATTGTTCTGCACCCGAGGCCCTACCCTGTAGGAGCTACTTCTATAGAGCAGTTCATCACATTCAGTTCATGTACCTGTTGTGGCCAAGGCTTTGGCAAAACTGGGTTTGTTCTTTACTAGCTCCATGCGTAGATGCTTATTGCCTCTTACGCTTGTGTTATCTGGTCCATGAAAGACGAAATTGCATAAAAGGTTGCATCCGGGATGAGGGCATTCGATTTGACTTGGTTTCCCTGGCCGTGAAAGGTATGCATTGCTCTCAACTAATTTAAACTTATATTTCACTTAATTCATATTTGTTATTGTAATCCGCATAGTTCTACATGTATGGCTTTCGATTGCATTGCTATTCCTTGTACATGTATAACTTTTTAGTGTACATCCTGTAGCGAGGTACATAGGCATATATTTGCTTGTTTATTGATGCTTTTATTTTTGAGCTTGGACCTGCTTGTTTGTATCGGTTGTACATGTCTCTAATGGAGTCTACATCTGCAAATAGATGTACATGCATTTATTTTTAGAGTGCATCTGTAGATGGATTCATAAGTATGTGCATTTTTTACATATATGTGCTTTTTTTTTTGGCATAGATCTACATTCCCTAACTGGATACCTGGGTACATCTGGGTACATCAGTGTACATCTGGGTACACTGATGTACCTTTATGTACATTGAGGAACATGTACATGTACATTTGGCTATGGTTAAATGTAGTTACTTACATTTGGTACATTTTATGTACATGAAATGTACATGCTTGGCAGAATGTACCAGATATTTCTCATTAGTTCTGTTTTCATGTTCTTTTATGTCTATTGAAATTTAGATCATTTGTTTGTTTGCAGATGAGGCTGTTCCTATCCCAGAAGCAGCTTTAATGGCTGATGTTCTTGAGCCATCTGCATCGACTCTCTTTACAGATTTGACTGAGCATAATAAGCAGACCGAATCTGTAGACCCTCTACCTTCCAGCTCCAGATCACCAATGACATTTACTGATTGCCGAATAGAACAATGCCGCAATGCCTCCTCGAACATGGCAAAGTGAAGTTGAGGAAATTGAGAGGATGGCACTTGAGAATGCTAAAGTAGTTGCAGGTGCAGACCCTTCAATGACTGCTGCAACAGAAACTCCTTCATCACCAAGTGCTAAATTAGTAATTGTAGAAGCTAAGAAAGATTCAGCTTTCGTCCTCAAAGATCATCTGCAGATCCCGCCTGGACTCATTACGTAAGAAGCTACAAAGGAATCAGATCCAGATTTTATCCCATGAGATACCAGGGAAGAGGAAGCTGAGTTGGTAGTTGAGTCCACTCCAAAGAGGAGGCAAAAGAATGCTGGTGATGGCACTCCAAGAGGAAAAAAACAGGCAAAATCTCCAGCAGCAAAAAAATGTCCTCCGAAAAGAAAATCTCCGTGCAAAAAGTGCCACCACCACCTAGAAAGAGGTATGTCCAAGATGAACTAATTTTGTTAAACATCTCGGATTTATGATAATTAACCACATTTTTTTGTACATAGGACACGATCACGGGCCGCGGAAGGAAGGCGATCCCGATCCTTCCGAAGCCGGAACCTAAGAGGAAGAGGATGAGGATCTACAAGCAAATATTGATGTGATAACAAATAAGGTGCAAAGCAATCCACGTAAGATGCTTGAAGCGGTGATGAATTTACAAGGTGAGTAATATACAATTGATTACAATAGATATATTCTTTTGCTAATGCTTTGTTGTTTCCTTATGTACGTTTAGTGAACCGACCGAAAAGGTTGGTTCCATTCACTCCTTATAGGGATTTGTCCTCCTAAGCCCGCACCCTCTATCTTTCAAAGTGATGTTGACGAAGTTCTCACTGGAAGTCGGACTTGACCTCTAAGATGGTAGATGTCTATGGGAGGTAGGCTAGCATTTCAACATATTTATGTTATTTCATTCCCTAAGTCACTCATCTTATGTATTAATATGTATTCGGATTTGTGTGCGTACCTTTGTAGCGATCTTCCATCCGATTGGAAACACAAGTTTTTTACGGTTCGAATCGACACCTTCCGAATTTTGTGAATTCCCTCAAGAACGGGGGGGCGGATGCACGAACACTAACATAAAGGAAGGGCTGGATGGCATTTTGATTGCAAGATGCCAATACATATTTGTTCCAATTGCGCAAGGCCCAAATGTGGCATTGGCAATACTTGTGCTTGCTGGTCCTGAAAAGCTCTTGTCCATCTATAGCTAGCCCAAGTATCTGATCCTCTCTCCTGTCAAAGGCTATGTACCCGATGCTAAAGTGGTCCGTAAGTATGAGTTTCTGTTTTAGTTTTATGATTTGATTATTCTCATATTGCAATTTCTTATGCTTGATTTATTCTCACATTGCAATTCGGGTTTCATAAGCTTGTGATCAATAACATGATGCTCGGATCCAACAAATTTAAACCATGGTAGGAAGAACTTTGATGCTCCTGTGTTCTGTCCTAAAATGCCAGAAACTAGTACCAGCAACCCTTGCATGTACATTGTGGCTTACATGCACAAATTCATAGATGCCGTGGTTGATGCACAGCCAAACTCCATTTTTGTAAGTAGAACATGTTATTTTCCTATTAGTTATTTGTTGGTATAGTCCTCTAATACTTGTGCACCATGCGAGATGACACCCGGTTGGTTCAATCGATGCCTATGCCAAGTCACGGAGGGGATCATCTAATGGAGGCATTAATTGTAGAAGGCGAGATGAATATACAAGCAGTTGTTCCTACACAGGGTAGATAGTCCCTTTGACTTGTTTGTGAATTACAGTTTTGTATGAGCCATGCTCCGAGCTTCTTTGTACTCAATAAGTAATGAAAAAATTAATTTATTTGGCTCACTTACACCTGTGCAAATAAGAATTGTGTAATTATCAATGTGTTTTCTCAATTGTGTAATCTGAAATGTAATTATAAATTGTGAATAGACTCTCAAGTGTTTTGTTGCTGACAGGTGAATCATCTAATTCAGGGAGAAAGCTCATTATCTTTGACTTAAATTCTGTGTTGGGCAAGAGTGTGCACAAGAATGAAAATATTAACTCAAGATACCAAAAGATCCAGAAAGATGAGCTTCAATTCAATATAGGAAACAGGGCCAGGGTTAGCATCACTGTTTGCATTTGTAAGAGAAGGGTTTGATGTTGCCATCTGGTCTTCACTCACTTCTAAAAATCTTCTACCAATTGTGGATCAAATTTGTGATGCTTTTTCCATAAAGCTGAAGTTTGTTTACAGCCAGGAGCAGTGTTGGACTCTGCCACACAAACACCCTACTGAACCTCAAAAGGGGTTGTTTGTGAAGCCATTAGCTGTGGTATGGAAAGAGTACCCAGAGTACTATGGAAATACAGTTTTGATCGATGACGAGAGATACAAATCCACTCTGAATCCCGTAGGAAGCTACATATGTCCTTTCTCTTGGACACCAATATTAGCTGGCGACAGTTTGCTTGTCATGGAGCTCATTCCATGGCTTAATGGATTGAAAATGGCTGAAGATGGTATAGTGTATGTAAAAGAGCATCCAATGACTAATGCAGCAATGTTATGATATATGTATGAAAGTTTTTGTTCATTGCACTTGAGTACTCTGTTTTTACTGTCTTTCTTATTGGTACAATTATGAGTGTGTATACATAATTAAGTCAATCTTCATTTGCTTTGTAGATGAATGGACTGAAACACAAAAGACTATTATGAAACTAAGAGATAGAGTTCTCACTGCACCCGTAGGTAATAGAAACCAACACAAGCCGCAAGCACATAGGGTTGGGGACCCATTATCGCCTCTATCTTTGCTGTTCTGGACCGTGGGAAAAGGTTGACCAAATTGAAAACTATGAGGAACGAGCAACCACAAAATGTATATTGGCAGCAACTCACTTGTTGCACAACCCTTAGGGGAAGGCACGTGTCCGGGAAGATGAAGGCCATGTAGGATGGAAAGGTTTGCCGGTGGCACGAGCTATAGAAACCGCATGGACTACTGCGTTAGAGGATATCTCTACAGCCTCTAGGCGGGCTGGAAGACATGATGCAATAGTCATAAGATATCAGGCTCCTACTGACATTTTGAAGCTAGGCCATGAATTATGAGCCATGCTCACTTTCAGGTGTGTTGTATTTATGTCCACAATATAAATATATGAACCATTTGTACATGAAAACCTGTCCATTTCTTATCTTTGCCATGACTGAAACTATTTTTAATGTTTATGTAATTCAACTTTCTTATGTTCAATTCTAATCAACTTACACTTAACAAATATCTCTGGAATGTACAACAGATGTACATAAGATGTCCATTATGTACATTGATGTACCTAATGCACTATTGAAGTAGTCCTTGTCATGTACAATGAAAATTTGTTCAGTTCTTATCTCTTATATGAACAAAGTATTACAATATTTCTGGAAAGTACCACAGATCTGACTTAGTCCAAGTCATCTACAATTGCTGGAAGTTGTGATAACAATGTCTCATGGACTTCATCTGGCAAGTGAAATGCTGTGCTTGCCCCCTTCAGCTTGTGTTTTACTTTCTTGAATGGGATTCGAACCCCAATCACAGATTCTGCAGGTACCAAAACATTCTTAGTAGGAAGCAGTTTATACTTATTGTGGCAGCCTGGGATTAGTTCATAATATTGTCCTTCAATGACACTAGTGCCAGCAGAGTAATCATTTCCATAGTCATCAATTGAATCTTCTTCCAATGCATGCTTTTCCCTGGTGCACATGATAACATAGTATGAAACACCTTCCACATTGTCTGGTGCTGCAAAAGACACAAATACATCTGAAACTCCTACAGTGTCATCTAAACCAGCCTCGTCTTCTGCATACAAAACATCCATATCGTTTTCAGCTTCACCACAAGAGGCAATATGATCTGTGGGCTCCAAACTTTTTAGAGACCATTCTCCACAATGTTTAATGTTCTCACAATTCAACCAATTGAAGTTAATGCAAGCATCACAAAAGCACGAGTGGTCTCGTGATAGCAACTTTGTTGGATCTGCTGGGTTTATAGTTGACCGTAATGTATCTGGCTGAGTACCAGGTAAAGTCTTGCAATTGAATGCTTGCTGCCTGTTCACATCTGTTTTTCCAACCTCCCAAAACACCCTTTCACAATCCGATTCCTTGGCCCTTAAAACTGCACAAGCTGTTTCTGCACCTGTCACTGGCATGCCATTTTGTTTTCTCTGCTCGCTCTCAAGCCACAACTTTGCTATACCAGCCTCGCCATCATGTGTGCCTTTCCCATGGCCAGATCCAAAGAAATTCCATATCACTCGAATTTTATTTTCAACATGGTATCTCTGATTCCATACCATGCCCGTCTTGATTTGAATTGAGATGCACAACCATCCGACCACACATAATGAAGGTTTAGTGTCCACCTCCCCAAATGTAATTTAAAACCATGTTGCACAAAATGAGTGTCATGCTTTACGTCATCCGAAACATAGAAATGCACTTTTTTTTTTTAAGCTTACCTTCTATTTTCATCATTGAAATATGGACCAAAATACTAATTTGATCGAGGATTCCAATGCTCGGATTGCACTTCGTCCCTCGGTTTCAATGTGTAGTTCTCTGCAAAGTCAACAACGCATACAACACACTATTATCCGGGGAGTTTCTCAACACATCTTTTAAACCGTTTGCTCTCGCCCGATTGTCTTTGTAAAGTTATGATCCGTAAACTTAGCAAGCTGATTTTTCATGTTCTTTAACAAAACAGATGCTTTGTCATTCGATCAACTAATCTAAGCCTTACGGATGTACCTTTTTTGGATGGCTCATTGACATATGCATATACTTGCCGGTCCACATTCTCAATTCCATCTTCCTCGTTTGGACAGGATGTCGAATTTCTTCACTCCACATTCATCACATTAAGCCTTTGATGCATTTTAGTTTATGCCATTCATCCGTCACAAATTTCTCGCAAACCGTTGACCTCCACAAGATACTAACATTATCAAAAGTCTTCTTGTTTGCTTGACATACTCCATTGTTTTGTTTGGGATGCACGGATTAATCGCAGCGGCAGCAAGTGCAATTAACATGTAGGGATCTCCTCATATCATTGAAGGCCTTTACGTGCAGATCTGCTTGCTCATGTTTGACACAACAACATGTGTTTCTCTCCTTCAATTTCCTTATGCAATCAGGTTTGAGATACTTTCGAGGCCGGCGAATTTTGGTATCGGGATTACGATATACAAACCTGATGATAAAGCTCGGGCGCAATAACAAAACCATTAAAGACCATGTTAGCAAAATGATGTCGGCAACCGTGATGCCAAAAGAGTATTGAACTATACTATTGTACAATTAATGTATGGTCTATGTACATAAAATGTCCATCCAACAGTTCCAATCGATCATTCTTGTACATCTAATGTACATCTATCGTACATCGGTACATCTAATGTACAACCAACCGCCTCCATCGATGCATTCTTGTACATCCAATGTACATCCAATGTACATCCAAAGTGTACATCTAATTAATGTTCCAATATTAGTACATCACATTAATGTTACAATATTAGTACAACTAATGTACATATGTCGATTTGTTTGGCTTCATTACACGAAAAGTACACTAAACCGTAAAATGATGTAATTTTGATATTCAAGTACATGTAAATGCAAAATTGCATGGACATGTAAATGGATGTACATCTAAAAAGTACCTAATAGCACATCAATTGCAAGATTTACGCTCTTTTGTGTAAACAATGTATAAATGTAAACAAAGTAAAATGCAATACATTTCATGAAAACCATGTGTATTCATTAACGGGTCACTTTCGATAAACTAGAATGTACGAAGAAAGTCATGAAAGAATTTTGGAAGAAAACATAATCTCCAAAACTGAATTGATTCAATTACAAGAGCAAACCCGTGAGATATCAAGGTATTGTATTGCTTGTGTTCTCCTCTTCATGACATCTCTAACCTTTGGTGAAACTTTGGTATTGTCAAGCCAAAATTCACGAACCCGACATTTGATTGAATCATCGATTCTATTTGATCTTGGCATCCTTCCCGCCAAAGCCCATACATTTTCTCCACTTAATGACATTATCTTCCTTCTTGCTGCAGCTTTTGATAAATTTCTTGGTCAGTATCTTTAGCAATTTTGAAGAAACATTCTTGTTTATATCTCCTTTTTTCCAACAATCATTGATAATGATTGAATGTTTTGCGTACCAATTTATCTTTGCTATTAGCGGACTTTTACTTCTTGAAGCCCATCTTTCAAGTTTCTGATCATTGATTTCATAACAATAACTTCGGAAGGATTTCCAATTACAGGTTCGAAAACAGGAAAAAGCCTGTCATCTTGCAACAAACGATCACAAAAAACTAATCTTTGATTTGGACGAAGCGTTTGCCGACAGAATCGAGGATGCAATCTATGACTGTCAACACGCCGCTTTATTTGTTTTGTGGCATAACACCGCCAATGTCGGCATACTTACGCTTAGAACCATCACTTCCATTGGAATTCTCACCCTCCATGAACAGATTGAAATTGATTTGTATTTCTTGTAGATTCAATTGGCATGTGTTTGCTTCTGGAATTCGTTCGGTGTTCGTCCTGTGAAAGGGCGGAATTTCGGAAAGGGAGGGACGGATCCATTCGAATTGGTTCGGTGGTTCGGTGGTTAACCAAGAATTTCGGGGGGAATGTCAGGGATGGTCTTGCAATCATTGCATATCTGACACAAAACGACAAACCATAGTATCTTGATGTACATCTAAAATGTACCCCAAAAAAGCACAAATTCGTCCTTCAATTCAGTACGATGTACGTACACCCTTCGAACCTCCACAACAAACTCACAGAAAAACTGCAACTCTACTGCTGTACAAACCGATCATCACCATCTACAGCACCCAAGAAGCCCCGCCAAATGGCAAACTTCCGCTCTACTAATCCCGGGAACACCAGAAAGCTTTGAAATAGCTTGTACCTGAGTCGAGGAATCAAAGAGGCTGCAGGCTGCTGAATCCCCTGAAAGATCCACAACCCCCGCCACTTCCAAATCAACCACACCAACACTTGGCAAAGCCTAAAATGGAATACGCATCTACAAGGGGGCAAAAATGAAGTTACCCTCATTATGGGTCGTGGCACAATCATGACCGTTGGTTATTCTACGGGATGGAATTACCAACCGTTGGGATTGCGCCACATAAGCCTGACAAGGGTACTACAAAGTAGCCAATATTCATAATGTTTCAGTAAGCAAGCAAGAGGATCGTGCTTGGAATATGTGCTACGGGCAGGTAGGATTTGATCTAGGGCGTGGATTCATTGGATTTGGACTTTTGGAAGCAGGACTATCTGAAGATGCTAACCAGGTAATCATAGCCTTTGCTAGAAGACTCCAGGTGCAACATAATAAAACGCGGCATAAAGGGTCTCAGCAAACCAGAAACATTGAATAAAGTAAGTCAGTATAAGGGGTGCTAATTTCCCCCGACAACTTGAATTAAGTCAGACAATAAATTTGGGGACATCTGAGTGCTCCCTTCTATAGATAGATCCACAATAATTTTCTTATTGACCCGACCGTTGGCAATTGCTTCAACATCAAAACACAGTGACATGCTTGAGAGGTTTTGAGCTAATGGCATACGCATGAGAGAATCTGCATGTTGTTTTACAAAGAACTTTCAATCTATTTAGATCCGAGAGGACATTCCATTTCATCCATGGCCTTCTTAAAAAAAAAAGAACCTCTGAAGGAATTGCCATGCCTGTAGTTTGTCACTGTCGATTTTTCTCTGACATCAGATTTCTACGTTCTCTCATCTTCGGCATGTTTGCTATCATGGCCTTCGTGATCCAGCCAGATAGCTATGTATAAGCAGAGAAGGCGCTGGCTAATTGAGAACAAGATCTCCCAGACACCATGATGATCCTTGGTGTCTTTAAGCAAGCATAGGACTACAATACGTGCTGGGATGTCGTCGAATAATTGGAGATATAAGATGCCTAGTCAAATCTGCTCTATAGAACACACACATTTCAAGTGCACATTGCAAATTTTGGCAATATACACAGTTACATAATTATCAGGAGCACATAAACCTTAACCAAGTTTTGCGAAAACCACTGCTTAAGCTTGGTAAAAGCAATCAACTATCCTTATCTTGGCTCTTCAAACTTCTGTTAGACTTATAACTGTAAAAAAAGGGGGAATAAAATATATGTAAACTACATGCAATTGTAAAATATATGCAGTACACCACAACCAAAACGCCTTCAAAGGTGTCTCATTCCATATTATTATTCCAGAAGCAGTAAACAAAAATTGGACTTCCACATTTACAAAGGTATATACAGCAACCTAAAACTCTAAAGAATGACAACACCAAAAACGCCTATACATATACATGATGATACCACAATTTAGCATGTCGTTAATAGCTGTGGAAATGCCTATGCATACATGGCACAACTTTAGCATGTCCTTAATAGCCACGGAGCTGGGAGTCACGACTTGTGAGTGGAACATATCTTACAGAACTTGTTGACCATTAGTTAAGTTTTCCATCCAGTCCTTTGTCAACCACCAGAAGATCCTGAAAAACACCGCCTACAAGCATTACCATTTGTCCACCAGGTTTTAACTGCTCCATTTGGGCATGTGGTATTTTTTATGCTACTGCCCCCACATGAATAGCATCATATGGGACATGTTCTGGCCACCCTTCTTGCCCATCTTCATAATATTCACAATATAAAAATGTTATATATAAATTTCTATAGATATATTTGCTTACCTCCTACATGCAAGGACAAGCAACCAGCTTCCAAAGATGTGTTGCCTTGCTACGTTTTACGTTCTCTGCTGACTGTGCAACAAGCTCTGAAATGTGCTCTACACCAACAACAGGACCTTGCTCACCAACCAACAAAGCAAATGCTGCAGTTAGATAGCTCGTTCTTGTGACAGAAAGAACATCAGATGTCTTTCATGACATCCATTGATTCACTTCCTCCCATTCCCTGCAAATTTTTTATTTATGACTATTTTTTATTCAGCAGTTATTTGCACTTATCCTTTATATTCCCTACAAAAATTCTAACTATGACTATTATTCAGTCAACACTTATTTACATCTATGCTTTCCATGAATCCAACAAATGACATTTATAGTAGTCTTTTACTACTACGTGAAATTAACATTTCCTATTTTCTCGATTTCCCATTTTCTCGATAATAAAGATGTGCTCTTATATTTTTTAGCTAAAGCATAATTCAGACTCTAAAACATCAACTTGCCTGAACCAACATCAGGAGCATGCACTCCAGGCCGAAGATGATTCTCTAGCAGCTCAAGATAGGCACCATGTATATGTGGGGCAGATATTGTTGCATTATATCCAATTGGCATTGGGCTATCAACATAGGCCATTTCACCCTGTGGAACAAGCAAACGTCTAGAGTGAGTCAACAGAGGAGTTCTAGCCAGTAAGTGAGTCAGAAGAGGACAAAGGTTTGGGAAAGAGAGGACAGGGCTGGGGAAAGAATAGAATAGAATAGAAAGAGAAATGTTTAAATATAGTTGAGGAAAATTTGGTTTGATAGGAAAAGGACTTTAAAATAGTTGATTTTTATTTATTTATTTATTTTATTTTTTGGAAGGACGACAAGCTTTATTTGCCAATCAAAACTATAACAATACGAAATGCAAAGACAGAAATATAACTCCAGTGGACAAACTGATCCAAATGAGCACAACCATTGGTTTGAAAGGAAAAGGGATTAGAAATAAGTTTAACAATTGGCATGAATAGTTATTGTTGGACCACTACTTTTGGTACAAACTACTTTAACTTCCATAGAACTCTAATTCGAATATCTCTTTGACCGGATAACCGTAATCTTTTTTGATAAACTACCTTTTCTTGTTCCTTTGCCATTGATAGGAAGCTTTGCCATAGTTCTGCCAGTTCTTAGCACCGATTGATCCAATGGGGCAGTGAACTACCATAAATTGGTTATTTGGTTGGAGCTTTCTCTAATTTTAGTGAACTACAGTTTGATTATAGAAGCTATTGGTGTAACTTTTATTTGACCTTATTTGATCTGACAAAGTATCGTAATATGGCTTTGGAGATATGAAGGTATAGATCAATGGTGTGATCCGTAACAATTGGTAACAGAACCTGGCTATTCTTGATGTTTACAAGTCATCTAGTTGGTGTTAGAGATTGCAAACTAGAATAGAAATCCTTATCCTGAGGATCCAAATGATCTCTCTCTAAGAATTTAAATTTATATCTTTTTGATCTATTCTTATCAATCTGATACCGTTAAAACTAAAGAAGCATTCTAGAGTATGGCGAATTCTTTTTGTTGTAGGAAACATAGTTTGCAGGAAACATAGATACGAATTTATTAGGTGCAGGTGATTTGGAATAAGCAGTATGAACTGAGCCTAACCTACCCGATCAATCCATTTCCTTGCAAAAATGGATCTCCTTCAAATCAAACCTAATTAAAACTGACCATCGATCTCCTTGGTCGTGATGGATCTCTGATTAAACTCTTCCTGTATCTATAGTGGATGAATCTATATCTATCCAAGCTAAAGCAAAGACTGAAGAATGTAAACTGCATCCTTTATGAGCCGATTGTTTCAAGTTATTGGTAAATACTTGTAATTATACATAGAACATGCGAGGAATCTGTTAAAAGTTTAGAAGTGGTTAGAATCTCTAAAGAAATTGTGGATCAATTTTATGAGTGTATTGTTTCATTATGATGATTGGCATTCTGAATTTGCGTATTATAGGGGTTGCAGAGGCAGAAGATGATGCCCATTCTGATGTGGATGCGGCTTTGCATTTTTTCACTGATGTCTGCATGTGAAGGTTGGTGGAGTTGTCTCCGCTACTAGGGTGCGAGCGGCAAGACATGATCGTCGTCGTCATCTCTTGGTTCAGTTTCAAGACACTCTTAGCCGCTTACATGTTCTTCAACATGGAAACCATCTCAGAGGGACTAGTTTCTCAGTACAGGAGGACCTCTCCCCCCTTCAATTGTGTAACCATAAGGAGAAGCTCTGCAAGGTGAGGGCAGCCCGCTTGCAAAAGAAATGGGCAGTGTACATGGGGGGCGCAGCAATTATTCTAGACCAATGGCCTTCCAATCCTTGGATTGGCTATGTCTAGATAAATTTAGACGCACAAAATTACCTCTAGCATTAGGATTATCTTCTTCTTCGTAGCCTTTTAAAATTTAGTTATTGTGTTTGGTGATGGGGTCTAGTCCCCAGGTTTTAGATGGGTTGTTGCCCTTGCATGTACCGTCCCATAACCTGTTGGGTTCCTGTGAACGTAAAAATTCATCTTATCTTATCTTATTAATATTTGTGCAATATTATGGTTGATGCCATAAGTATTTGATATTAATGGAGGACATTGAAAATTTCAGATTGGTGTCTAAAATTTTGAAAAAGTAGTTGGTGCTTCAACTAAAATCCATGACTCTTTTTCTCAAGCCTTATCCATTCTTTGAATTTATAAACTTATTGTTCGGTTAGTACAGCTTAAAACCTTGTTAATCATATTCCCACTTGGTAGATCAATTCAATCTTTTTGGTATCTTAATTTAAACCCTTTATAGTCATTTATAGTTGTTAAGCATTCATGCAACACAATGTGATTGTGGTTTGTAGCAAGTGTTGTAAAATATATAGAATACAATACGCATAGAATACGTATTCTAGGTATTTTTAATGCATTTTATTTTTTTTGATAAATATTTAGAATACGTATTTTGTAATAAAATATATATTAGAATATTATATGTAGATTTATATACTTAGGCCTATAGCGCCTATACACTTGGGCACATATACACTTAATAGGCCTATAGGCTAGCCAATCATGATAGAACTATACACTTATTTACATGATTTTATGAGTATAGGCTATACAATACCCTTAAGAGTATAGAACTATACCCAATACCCTATGACGTAGTAGTTAGGATAAAACCCTATGCCATAGTTTTTAGGAAAAAGAAAAAAATAATTGGGAGGCAAAAAAAAGAAGCAAAAAAAAGGGCAGTTCAAAAATGTAGAATACTTGTTAAGTGTGGAATACACGTTTTTTAACAACTATGTTTGTAGCTGAGAATGAAAATGCAATGTTTAGTTAGAGAAACTGCTATACAATTATGATGAAACTAGACTACCCAGTAAAACTCTTGCCTAAAACCATATGCCCATTGTCACCAGGATAGTAGTCATACTTCTAATGCCTGTTGGTCTATGACTCTAACAATATGACAAATGTAACTTTATGCAGTCTAACATCCTGCTATTGCACAAAAACACTAACAATTTCTTATATTTTCAGGGATTTGCTAGTGACCACGCTGTTTCTGATACCGTCTTTTATCATGCCAATTCTCACACCGCTATAATCGCTGCATTCTAGAGCCTTTTCCTTTGCCTTGCCATTTACTAGAAATTCTATTAGATAATAAATACCTTTCTCACTTTGCTCCAATAAAAGGCTACACTAAGAGCTTTTATATGGATATTATTTTCAACAATTAATCCAAATAATGATTGTCTCATAGACCAATCTATCCTGATGTGATCCACAGAAGTGAGACGAATATGGTAGTTCGGGGTTGCAATCTTCGACATTAGTCTTTGTGGACTAGCATTGTGACGCTCCCCACCAAATATACGATGCCCCGTCATACATCTTGCGGGAAATCCCATTCAACACACCTGCCGTATGGGCGCTCCGTCTATCCCGCACCTGGGATGGCTGTGGTGCAGGAAGGGGACATGAAGGTGTCTTGCACGCCCTTCTCCTATGGGCTCCTATAACAGCGGAAGCATAAACATAAACATCAGCACTAGCAATAACAATACAATCAGCTACCTCGAAGGGTAGTACCATCTATCCATCCATAGGTCCATCATAGACAATAATACATCATAAAGCAGAATAGCTCCTACTCAGACTCATAAGGGAGGTAGACTGACGGCTGGGCCTCAAGATAGAGCAGACCAAGATATAACAATGGTGGGGCTGGCTATAGACAGTGGCTAGAGTTGACCACTCTATCCGCCCCTCCTGTGCATACTTTGTAGATGGGCTAAATCGGGCTCTGGCGATAGCGTGCCGGATACACAATCTCATGGCATCACCCATCGAGACTACTCCAGGTTGTATCTCCCCGGTCCATGAGGCAGTAAGGGTTGCATCTCCCCATCCGGATGTCTAGTGGCTCCACAGGCGGCTAGAGAATCGTGGCGACACACGAGTCGTACCCGACTGAACCCCCCAAAACAGGCCGACACCTGCAACTCTTGAGAGGCAGGGCGACACCATTACCCTAGGAGGTGTCAGACCCATACCCGGCCCACTCGAAGGGACCGACTATAGGCCTAGTCCGGTATAGGCCCTTAGTAGCTGCGCCCAGCAGGGACCTCCCTCCACTTTGCCACTGCTAAGTCACATCATTGTCCCCATAGTCAGGTGGATTCCTATGCACAGGCCGCATCTAATAGGAACTAAGGGGTCTAAACTAGGAGCATCCTATATTATAATGTTATTGGGTAAGTAAGTCGTCAACGAAACCCTAATCCTAACCCTAATTTTCACATTTAGTGTTTTTGAGATATGCGTATCGGGCCAGGGTCTTGCTTATAGGTCGCCTCTTTACCATTCTCTTCCAAATCCGGCTGGCTTTACTTTTTTTATGCATTGTGGATAAGATCTGGAGAATCATGCAATCTCGACATTTAGGGTATCGGGCCAGGGTCCTCCGTTTTTTGTGTAGAAGATCCGGAGAATCGGGCAATCCATATCAAATGGTCTGTGAAGCAAGACAAAACTTGCTTATGGGTCGCCTCTTTACCATTCTTCAACTTCCAAATCTTGTTTGGCTTTGCTTTTCTTATGCATTGTGGATAAGATCTGGAGAAGCGAGCAATCCATGTCAAATGGTATGTGAAGCAAAGACAAAAACTTGCTTATGGGTTGCCTCTTTACCATTCTTGACTTCCAAATCCGGTTGGATTTGCTTTTCTTATGCATTGTGGATTAATTCGTTTTATATTTTATAGTGGCTTTCTACTTAGGGTTCTCGAGATATCGGGAAAAGCGAAGCAAAGATTGATAGCTTGCTTCGTGGCAAAAGCATCGTCCGTCACATCCACAGAGAAGAAGAATGAAGAGAATCATGCAAGATACATTCAGGCTTGGATTGCAAGGTACAACATCTCGGGTTCTAAAGCAAGAGACACCCTTTGTAAGTTGTCATTTTGGATCTTTACCATCCTCTCTGTCTTTTGACAAAAAAGTTGATTCCTTTAGTATCTGGGTTTTGTGTCGGGTTTATCCACAGGCAAGTTGGTTCACATCTGCACATGTTTGGGGCACAACTTTGTGGATTGTAATTTAGAGTCCGGAGCTCTTTTGTGGTCTTAAAAGCTTGCCTTCTATACACCAAGTTCTCAATATGCCCCGCTCTTTTTACACCTGCAATGGTATTTACGTCGACTCATGTGCTTTGAACATCTCATACATACATTTTGTTTCATATTTTTCAATTTCATTTGCTTAAATCTTTGCTGTATTTTTCAACAGATTGGGAAGTGTTTGTCTTCTATACCCCGGTGAAACAAGATCTTTGGACGAGTTCTGCAGCGAATAGAGTTGGACTTAATACGAGGAATGCCATATTTACAAAGATGCCATATTTAAGTTGCTCATCCGGTCAAAGAGTCGTTGATCTTTCTCGCAAAGACAAGATTATCTTTGGTTTTGACAAATGCTAGCGATGCTTTTGACGATGACGGTTTTGTAAATGACATTTTGCGATCATGATAGAGTAAAGTACTTTCTTTGGATATGTGTAAATTTATATCTTTGAGTCAGCTTTGGATCCTTACCTATGGGCACCCGGTGAGGCTATTAATTTGTTGTTTGCGGGTGCTTAGAATACTAGAAGGCGACAGAGTGATAAAAATAAGGAGTCCTTCTGCGGGTTTATTCAAACGGGCAAATCCTTTTCACTTTTCTTCCCTTCACTAGGGTTTCTATTATTTGTAATAGAAACTAGACCTTGCTTCAATATTGTTGTACAAGAGAAACTTGCATATTATTTAATGGTCTTACTTAAAACGGAGCTATTCAAGACCAGCTTCTCTTCCGTATGAACAAGTTATCGATTTCTATTGCAGAGTGAAGAGCTCGCCATGGCATACAGATTCCAGAAAAGGCATATTTGTTTATTATATTTTCTAATAATACTTCTGGTGCTAGACCACTCTGCCATTATAGATCGGCATGAATCATGCAGAGTTATTTATGCTGATATGTGGCACAAGGAAATCTGCCTTAGGAATCCACTGGAAATGCTTCAATATTGAGCTTCTAAAATGCATATAATTGCACCACATTGAGATTTATACTGAAAAAGTGATTGTGTATGGAATGGCAAAAACATTGCCTCTTTGTTTACATGGAGTTCTTCACAACTTCATCAAGAAGCGTGGTCAACAATAGTAGACTATTGCATTATGTTGTGATTACACTGTTCTATCAAAATATAGAACACATTTAATGGAAATAGAATAAACTTTTTCTTTAATACAAAATCTAACATTCAAGGTTCACTATCTATTATGTCAATATATAATCTAACATGCAAGGTCCACTATACATCTACATAAGCTATATTGGCTTTCAATTTTTCATCCAAGATGCAAGGTTCAATATACATCCAGATAAGCTATGCTTCTAATTTTAACTATTGATGTGGGAATAACATATAGCCAATGCACTTATCAAAGATAACTGTACATTTAATAAATCTAGCCAAGGCATTTATAGGCTCTCAAGCAACACCCAGCAGCGCTGGGCACCATTACTATGCAAAAAAATGTCTTAGGCTTTCTTCACTTTTAATTAGCAAACACATCATTCATAGCCCTAGCTCTTATACTGTACTATTCCTTAGCTCTGCAATGTATACTTTTGTAGATATGAACAACATAAATTCAAATATGGAAACAACCTCAACAATTATTCCTACATGCTCCCAAGATGATCCAAGTGCCCAGAAGTTTCTCTATGCAAACGTACAAGTTTTCAGCATTTACAGATTTTCAAATTATGCCCAGCAACGCTGGGCACCATTACTAGTCATCTAAATAATGACTACTAGGTCTCTACCCCCCTTCCCAATACCAGGGCAGCAAACATGATCAATCAACATCACATATCCACATAACATGATAAATAATGAGAATAACATCTAATCCTAATCACATGCATTTAACTTACAGTTAGGGTTCATTGATTAGGGTTCAAGATCTAGACTGAGGGTTCTAGGATGGCTCTCCTAGAGATACGAAACGCTAACTCATCTGGAATCCTAACTTCCAGATGATCTACAAAGGATTCTAACCCAAATACCTGCTCCTGAGGAACTCCCTCCTGCTCCCGTCATCTCCATAGCCTTCAAAGGATTCGACGTAGCCACTCCTACTAATGCGTTCACGCTCCGGGGGCTGCTGTGCTATGCTGTGCCACAACACACGGTTCTCGAAACCGAGCTTCGAGTGCAAACTGTCGAGATATATGATATCGAGATCACCATCTTGCTGCTAGACATGCTTGACAGCACTGACAGCACTCAGCACATAGGTGCTGACTATGTGCTGAATCAGCACTTCAGCAGCACCTACACCAGCCCATCCACTTGCCTTAATTAGCTACGGCACCTACTTGCCTTAATTAGTTACGGCATAATTATGTGTGGTTGGTAACGGGAGCAGTTATTATTTACTGCCTTTTTATATCTTGTATTCATACATACGTTTAATACAATTCCTTTTTGCCTTTGTTTTGGGAGCTTGCGCTCTCGGATATTGGTGTGCATCCCCTTCTCTCCCTTTCTTGGTGCAACCTTGACATGGTATCAGAGCACTAGGTGTGCTGAGATTGATTCAAGGTCAACACAGCAATGGAGAAGGATGCAAGCTACAACCAGATTACCTTCCCTGGCGGTCATGCGATTCAAATCTTTGACGACACAGGTTTCCAGCAATGGAAAAGCAGAATGATCTTCATTCTCAAGGATGAAGGAGTTTGGGGAATTGTCAATGGCCAAGAACATGCACCGGATGCCAAGAATATTGCTGATTTGCATGCTTGGCAACGCCGAGATGACAAGGCAATGGCATATATCGGGCTTTCCTTAGCTGACTCTATCCTTGATGAGTTCCAGCAAGAGAATAGCCACGATTTGTGGCATGCTCTTATTGAGAAGCATGACCAAAAGACCCATATGATTGGGCATTTGCATGCTGAGGCAACGAATATGCATTGGGAAAAGACCAAGAGTCTTCACCAAGACCACATGAAGCATGCCTTCCAGCAGATTGAAGCTTTTGGAGAAGAGCATCAGATCTCACAATCGATGCAACTATTTTTCTTCCTCAGGTCATTACCTAATGCATTTGATTCTTTGTGCAGCAGCTTCATGCAAGACAAAGATATGGGCTTCCTTCAAGCAATCACTTCTATTAAGGAGGAGATCATGATGAGGCAAGATGCAGGTAAAGATGATCATGCCACTCTCTTTGCAGCAGGGCATTCAAAGACTCAATCTACCCTAAATGGGGATGAGCACGATGAGGAGGAGAAGCACATTGGCAGCAGATTATCTCTTCCTATTAAGCATGAAGTAGTGGATTTAGATCCTTCTACTTTCTGGATATCAGACGATGTAGTAGCACCTTCCAAGCAAGGATTAATAGATACCTCAGCCATTGAGCTAGGATATCTTGATGTGGTCTTCGTCTCCCCATTTTCAGGCAATGTGGCAACACTTCATCAAGTGGCATTCATTTCTGATACTTTGGTGGCATTTATGCAAGGACGCACTCAGGTTCTAACACCTGATCAGCTGATTTTTCTGTTCGGATTACAGAAACTTCCAGCACTTATAGCACTTCCAACACTTCCAGCACCTGTTATGGCACTCAACTCTATTCTGTTTCCAGATCAAGGAGGAGACCTTAATTCACTTGATTGTGAAGGAGTTGAATATGCATCATATATGATCATGCTTCCAAAGCAAGGAGGAGTAGTTGACTCTTTACTTCTAGCAACACTTGATCAAGGTCAAGCGAAGGTACTAAGGTTTGATTTTCATGAAGAATTTCGACCTAGCATTGTTGGAGTAGCTGCATTTACAGTTGTTGAATCCATAAGTCTTAACGAAGTAATCATATTTGATGCTTCTATTGCCTATATCGAGGCTATGCATGGATATAATTTTCATGTTCCTTTTGGCAAAACAATTATGGATATCCAAGACAAACTCTATCGACTTACTGTTCCTGATACAATGGTCGATCAGCAGGACTATTTACCTATCAGAGAGAATAGAGCTGATCTCTTCATGCAAACTTGGTTTTTAAAATTTTCAGATGACCCTGATTAAGTGACCATCTTGACCAAGATTCAGATCTTATCTCCAGGAGGAGGAGGCTGAGCATGGAGATGGCGATCTCTCATCAAGGAGGAGTGTCGAGATATATGATATCGAGATCACCATCTTGCTGCTAGACATGCTTGACAGCACTGACAGCACTCAGCACATAGGTGCTAACTATGTGCTGAATCAGCACTTCATCAGCACCTACACCAGCCCATCCACTTGCCTTAATTAGCTACGGCACCTACTTGCCTTAATTAGTTACGGCATAATTATGTGTGGTTGGTAACGGGAGCAGTTATTATTTACTGCCCCTTTTTATATCTTGTATTCATACATACGTTTAATACAATTCCTTTTTGCCTTTGTTTTGGGAGCTTGCGCTCTCGGATATTGGTGTGCATCCTCTTCTCTCCCTTTCTTGGTGCAACCTTGACACAAACAAGGTTCCAAGACTGTTGGAGCCAGAAAAATGGCCTAGGGTTAGGGTTTGGCCATTTATAGGTTAGGGTTCCATGTCACTGCCACATGGTTCTAATGGGGTGCTTCCATGTGGCGATGCCCAATAGGGTGAGGCCATGTGGAAATGACCCTATGCCTAAGGTTGGCTAAGTTATATGAATAACTTAGCCATGCTCCCTTTTCCACCTACTATGGTGTACAAGGCTACTAAAATAGACTTGTACAGTGACGTGGTCCAGAAATATACATATTTATAGCGTATATTTCAGGGGAACGTCACATTCTCCCCCCCTCCCCTTAGGATAATGTTGTCCTTATCATTAAGCTAAGGTGACGAACCTGCAACAGCCCTGCAAAAACTCACAACATGAATATAGAAACTTAACTTTATTGAAAGGATCAACTTCCCGTTAATTACTTATTACATAATTATAAGCCTATATGTATAGCTTATACAATTATGTAGCTGCAACAATTATTATTATAAGAGTTTGCACACATAATATTATCACAACAAGTTTAGGAGTTCATACTTAAGTCTAAAATCTATGACTCCTGTCTTCTCGTAATGTGCTCCCTCCTCCATGCTTCCCCTCACTGGCCTGCACAAGTAGCACATTACATTATTTAAGTTAATAAGTTTGTGGTTTTAGGGGACCACCCCCCTAATTACCTCCTTGAACTGAACTACTAGCTCAAGGTTACCCCTACTACTTACCTTACTCCTTTCCTTACTCCGACATCCTGCTCTCTGGTATAATCCCTCCCTTCTTCCAGAATATAGGAGGAAATAGCAAAACATGCAGTTATGCCAGTTTTAAGTTTTAATTTAAATACCTTCAATTTATGAGATACAGCATTTTGTTTCTTCCTCCTTGAAGTCTTCCCTTCTGGTGGAGCTTTCCCTATATCTCTATCCCGCTTCTCCTTCATACCAAGGTCCCAAGATCAAGAGCCTGCCGGCTCTGATACCATGATAAATTTAGGGAGAGAGGGAGAGATAACTACAATGCAAGATATATTCAATATAGAAAACTGGTTGAACAAGCTCCAACTGTAGCTTCTGATATATGCAGACTCGATGAATAGACACGACTATTGGTCAAGGACACGACTGTATGGATGGATTGTCATGTCATCATATGACGTGGCTAATATAGATGAGGTGGAGTATTGAACATATTTCAACACCATGTGGATTTGGCTTGAGTGAAAGAGTCTCCAACAACAAAATTGACTCTCAACTGCACCAAAAAACCTTCACAGACATTAATGGCCTGGAATATATAACCTTAGAAATTTTCGAAGGAGCTTTGCATATTTAAGAAGAGACGAACTATTGGAAACATCAAATTCAAAAAAATTAAAAAAAATCAAATTCAAAAATCAATTTTTTTTTTTTTTTGAAAGTAAGGGTTGGTTTTTTCATTAATTAGATAAAGCCATACAATCCAATTGCCAAGCTTGAAGATAGCATGACAAAGGTGAAAATTTGATACTCATAAGAGTTGAGCATCAAAGAGAACAAAAACAAATAGTGATAATATCCAGCTAATAACAGTAGCACCAACAGTAGTAGTGACAAATGTCAGCAAAATCTCGATAGAATGTTAAAAATTCCAAAGTAGCAGGAGCTCAGCTTTCTGTAACCAACTCTCCAAAATGGAGTCTTCAAATTCCTGTAAATGCAAACAAAAATACCAAACATGATCTTTAAAAGTTGAATTCTGGAAATAGGGAGCATGATCATGATTGGTAGACATGGGAATGGTTTAGAGTAGCAAAGAGGATTAGTCTTGGCTGTTAAGGTTGTTGTTGAACCACTCATTGTAATGCTGGTAGAATTCTGCTGTCGAACCCAGAGAGTAAGTATTTCTGCCACAGTCATTCTGTACCAGAAGCATTGCCAAACTTTCCTTCCCCATGAGTATCAGTAAAGTGCCATATAGATCTGTCAGAAGCTTATGACTGTAATACATTTCTCTGTATCTACTTAACTGCCCTTCTGTCATCGCAAAATGAGAATTGGATAGAAAATGAAACAGAATATGCATCTGCATAAGTTCTCTGGTGTATATTGCTGCCCAAACTGCTTCTTTCTGTCTAGAACTCTCTACCTCCTGTATAAATTCATCTGTCATGTCACATAACTGCTTCAGTGTTAGTTCTTTCCCAGCTCCCTGATTTGGATGCAGAGATAATTCATAACTGTCAATATCTGTATTTAATTTTGTGGATTCTTCTCCTTTAAGAAACCTAAGATAATCTGTCACAGTCAGAGTATGGAGCATTAGAATCAATAACATTGAAGTTGGAAACAAATAAATCAAAGTGGCCCCTGAAAAGCCCTATCAAATTCCAGCAGGTGTTGTATTTATCTCCAGCTTTTCTTTTATGACATGTGGCAATAGCTTCAATATCTAACT
This sequence comes from Isoetes taiwanensis, assembly GCA_021234155.1. Classification (NCBI taxonomy): domain Eukaryota; kingdom Viridiplantae; phylum Streptophyta; class Lycopodiopsida; order Isoetales; family Isoetaceae; genus Isoetes; species Isoetes taiwanensis. The sequence continues at coordinate 6,038,436 of JAJEKV010000066.1, read as the reverse complement.
GGAAATGCATTTTAATCCAGAAAGTAGAAAGAGGTTTAGAGGCATAAAGGATTCTATTTCTAGACTTCCAAATGTTCCATAAGGCAGTATGAACAAGAGTATTAGCAAAGATATCATCTTGTTGCATAAAATCTAAAATGTCATCGATGTTCCTTTTTTTTAAGATAATGGCCAGTTTTGTCAATGAACCAAATCCAAAAAGGTCTAAGCTTAGAACAAAGAAAGATATGCTCCAAAGTCTCATTCTGAAGGCAGCCAGATTGACAAACAGTAGATACATTAACTCTTTTGGACAAGGAAACCAAATTTGTGAGACTCTTTTGTGCAATTAACCAGACAAAGAAGCTGATTTTTGGAGTGCAATAGGAGTTCCAAACATTTTTGAAAAGAGAAAGGACTTGGGAATGATTCAAGGACCATTTCAACATAGCTTTTACAGGAGCATCAGCAACATTTATCAAAGAGTAAATTTCCTTTACCTTATAGACTAGCTTACCATTTATAGTGCAACCAATCGAATTATTGAAATCATTGAATTTATTGAAAGGAGCTAGGATAGCCTTAAAATAGACATAAATTTTCTTATCAGTGGAAGTACCTCTGAGCACAGATTTTAAAGCAGTCCAAGAAATGAAAGAATTATTATTTCTATATAGATCTTTGATAGTACTGATTCCCTTAGTGGCCGATCTGCTATAAATTTTTGGATGCTTGATAGCCATAGCTTTTGAATACAGATCAGAGAAAATAGGTGACCAAAAAAGACTTGTGTTCATAGTAGCATCTTGGAGATCATTTTTTCAGCTCAGGGTGAATTTTATTCCAAGCCATAATCATATTCCTCATCAAAGGAGAAGTATTTGGAGCAGGGTGAATATTAATAAAAGCAGATTCTGGAAGTGAATGTTTAACAGAAGGATGACCAGAAGGATAGGAAATATTCAGCCAATGTGCAATAAAAATGGAGGCAGGAGAATTATTGCCCATAATTGTTCTCCATATGTATTTGCCTGCCAGAGAACAAGCATGTAAGTGAAGATTTTTACATCCAAGACCTCCCAAATTCTTAGGTCTAGAGATTGAGTTCCAATTCACCAGATGGGATCCATTCCAGATGAAATTTCGAATTACTTTCTCCAACTCAGAATAAATAGATTTAGGGGCAACAAGAGCAGAGGAGAAATAGACATGTGAAGAGACTAGAACAGAATTTGCAATAATTGTCCTACCTGCAAAAGAGAGACAGTTTCTATAATTATTCAACTTCTTCTTGATTCTTTGTAGAATAGTATCCCAGAGACCTTTTAAGCTGTGATTGAGAGAGAGAGGCATGCCTAAAAGATTAGAAGCTTGATTGGAATTGAGGACAGAGATGCCACATATTGAAGGTTGGATAATATCTCCAATAATCTTACTTTTATCCATATTAAGATGGACCCCAGAGGCAGCAGAGAACTCTTTAATCAGATCCAAGAAAATATTGACATTTCTGGTGTTAGAGTCCAAGAAAGCAAAAGTGTCAAAATTGGAGCTGCTTGAACCTGCCCCCATTTTCGTCTCATCTGGTCCATCTTCTAACGATGGCAAGCTTCCATTCCGGTCTGATAGTCGTTAAAATTGGTGGGGCACAACTTGCATATGGCCGAAGGAGGTAAACAATTGCCGGGGTATTCCAATCAAAATCTTCAAAGCTATTTTCTATAGACTTTGCATTTGTAGCTATACCTCAACATTGTCATTGCCTTGTACATAGTTTATGCAAAATGAAAATATATGTTGCCAGTTGCCAGGTAACTGAATTTCAGCAGGCATTTTGTAAGGCATACTTTATCTTTAGATGTGTGCTTGCAGTTTTTGGAGTGTGTTATCCTACTATAAAATCTCGATGTTTCTATTGTTGGATTCCATATCAAGACCCATTATGCGAGTTTGTATACTAGTTCATTTGCGTTGTTATTAGGATTTTCATATTCTATAGACTATAAACTTTTTGTTCTTCATAGAAAGCATAAGCCATATGACAATAAATGATGATTATATGACTTCCTTTTTTGTTTGGTTGCTTCGAAAGATTTTGGACTGTGTATATGTTGTATAATTATAAATTGCTTGTTTTTTCTTTCTTCATTTATTTATTTTTAGATTGCCCCTAGGGGGACAAACCCTCGTTTATGTGGGTTTGTGGCATATCCTAAGTATATGTTGGAATATACCTAGGATATGCTGGTGACTGCTCAAAACTTGCTCTTGCCTGTAAACTGGCGGTCGCGATTGTTGCTGGGCAGCTGGTGTGGAAACTGGCTAACCGGCACCGTGGGCATGTGTTCTATGCAAGATCTGGCAGTTTTTTCCAGTTTTCTATGGATTGACAACGGAACATTCAGGTTGCAAAATAAAACAACGATGTGGTGTCAACAATGGTCATCTTCTTCTGCCACGAATGTGGCTGACTGATCTTGGTAAGGATGTTTGCTGCATAAATTAAACACTCTGTGTTGTTCATCGATTATAATTGCAGGAAGTTGTTCAATCGAGATTCAGGTATTTGATTGCAAAGGAAGAAATTTTAAAATGGAATCCACAGACCAAGCAAGGCTCCAGCTCTTCCCAATTGGGCCCGGGGGAATGGCACTCATTTTTGCAGCTTTTAGGCTTAAAAACAGCAGCTCAGAATGGGATTTTTTTCGCAAGTCCTCATCCTCAGGTAAGAATTGAGAGTTGTTTTTGGCTGGTCCATTGACTAATAATGCATGTCTTTGCATCAGAAATTATGTACAAAGTGTTATGGTCATGGCAAAATGCTATGTGATCTATGTAACGCGAGTGGTACAATTAGATGGAAAGGAAAACTCAGACATGTGGGCTTAAGAAAGGTAAATTATCTGTATATCTTGCCAATCAAATAAAGAAGTTGTCAACTTCCCATATTTCATGTTTCAAATGAATTTAGCTGTCCTTCTGCCTTGTTTGAACCTGCTTGTATCTTGTGTTCTTTGGTGCATAGGCATCTCACCTCTAATAAAACCTAAGTACTAGTTATAATGCATGCTTAATGCTGATATGGTTAAGCACATGCGTAACCAGGGGCAAAAGGAAGCTTCAAACTGCAGGGCACTATCTGAGGTTGCTACCATGAACAAATAGAAGGCATTTGGACATGTTATGCCATTTTCTGCTAGAACTAGACAACATATTAGTGGCCTCTTCTTACATGATGGTTTCTGCTACTCAGATATCCAGAAGCACGTGCTTTATAAAAGTCTCAGATTTCCTTAACATTCGAGGGAAAGCGAGGAAGCTTATACTGCTATGAGAGGCGAGCTGCTAATGTTTCTCTTTTACTGTTTAATTCATGCCTATGGCCATGCTGCAATGGGCTGCTTACCACATTATTGATCTGATGTTTAGGTAATATTCTGGGACTTCAAGACTTCCAATATTCTATTAGATGTTGATTTAGAGCCAAAGCTTTCAGATTTTGGATTGGCAAGGCAGGGACGTGATCTTAATAATAGTCATATCTCTACAGCGGTGTGTACATCACTTTTCTAAGTATTAAAAAGGCTATTGCTGCTAGATTATATTTTTTATTTCAAATATCATAACTGAAGGCCACAATGCTTGTTTACGGTGGACTTCGCAGATTGTTGGCATAGCGGGATATGCTGCACCAGAATATCTTCATACTGGACATCCTATCGCAAAAAGTGATGTTTGGAGTCTTGGAGTTCTACTGTTTGAAATATTGACTGGTCGGCCTGCTGTTGATAAGAATCTAGCGAAGAACAAAGTTGCAAAAGAAAGCTCCAAACTGCAGGGCACTATCTGAGGTTGCTGCCATGAACAAATAGAAGGAATTTGAGCTTGTTATGCCATTTTCTGCTAGAACTAGACAAAATATTAGTGGCCTTTTCTTACATGATGGTTTCTGCTACTCAGATATCCAGAAGCACGTGCTTTATAAAAGTCTCAGATTTCCGTAACATTGGAGGGAAAGCGAGGAGGCTTACACTGCTATGAGAGGCGATGAAATGTACAAATTTGATCGTCGCATATTTGATGATTATTATCTCAACATGAGCAGTGGCATCACAGGATGAATTTGTGCTAAGGTGCTATGCTTGAATGAAGATTTTTCCATCTCTTACCTGTTATCCAGTCACGAGATTTTTTAGAAGTAACTAGCCTTGCATTACAGCTTATAGTTTCTCCTTATGTTTTGTCAAAGTGCGTTGTATCTGTATTCTCAGAAGATGTATATAGTTTCTTCTTATGTTTTGCAAAATCTGAACGAAATGCAGGTTTCCGTTTTGCAGGTCTAGACATCTTAGATGTTGTAAGGCGACGGTCAAACCAAGGGTCAAACAATTTCTGTTAAATATGCTAGCTTCAACGTTTTACTATTTCTGCACATAATTCTTTGTCTATTTTGTCCACGGAATGTCAATGTGAGCCAAAGTATCTACCTTCGAAGCGCACGTTATTTTCTAGTTTTGTACCGACGCTTTGTGCAATTCTATGAGTTTACTTTCTAGTATTTTTGTACCGATACGTGTTGAATAAATCGGAATGTTTATTAGTTAAAGCTTTTGGTGTAGCTTTGCAGCCAAGATAGATGTGCTAGGCATTGCCAAGATAGATGTGCTAAAACTAATGGGCCTTTCTGCACATAATTCTTTGTCTATTTTGTCCACGAATCGATGGTCTTTGCGGGGTTTGCGGGGACCGGTCGTGGGTCCCGCTAAAATCGACTTGGTGTCTCGTTGTTGTTTGTCAAGTTGAGAAGGCAGGTAGCTTTTTGTGGCGCAATGAAAAAATGTCTTTGGTCTGCATCAAAATAGCTTTCTGATCAAATTTTGATTGTCTGTGCATGGAGTTGCAGAGGACGGCAAGCATTGATACTGGAGAAAGAGCATATTCTAAAAATATGTTGATGGTAATCGAACAACAGGTGTGTTGGCGTTTACAAATTCATAATAACTTCATCTGTTTCTATATTAGTGTTCTTTCTTCTATTTCTATTGCTCGTTTCGTTTCGACATATACCTCAGAAATTGATAGTTGCTTCAGGGCTAGCTCTTCATGTTGCCTTAAAATTATTTTTGTGTCCTGATAGTAGAGAGCGCCTTGCCTCCACCAGCATCGCAATGTAGGAGACCCTTAGAGCTTTGGATATTATACTAGCCACGTGATAAAATAGCAAGTTAGCCATTACTTACATTCACATAGTTTTCACTATTCATTGTTGGGCAAGGGCAAACAATGTCAGGATAACGTTGTGGATCTGGACAAGGAATACACTTGTTCATCAAAGGAAGAGCAAATAATCTTGGTATACGAGCACATGTCAGCTCGTATACCAAGCACACTTCTATAATATGAAACGAAAAACATTTTTATTAGTACAATGCAATGTCTTCTTTTAGAATTTGAGAACACCTTCATGCGATTTCGTTTCTTGTGCAGCACATTCCGATGATACAATGATAGTATACAAGTTAATTGGTTAAAAAGTGCACCTGCAATAATAGCCCCGCTTATAACCACTGCTCACATTCTATATAGTGCATAAAAGTATGAAATAAGGTGTGCACCTAACAATCCACCAATGACACCAAGCATTGCCATTGACCAAAGCTCGTAGAAAGAATAACCATCTTGGTCCTTGCCAGGGATTGTAAGTGTTTCCGACTTAAAAAAAAACAAAAATCTCAAGCCCCACCTTGACATATCCCAAATAATAAATCCTCCAGATCCAAATTGTCCACAATTTCCATGTGCGCACCAGCCCCTGGCAGTTCGAACCATCACAGCAACAACAACAGAAGTGAAAAATACACGCTAGATAAGCTGGCTTCTTGACCTTCCCTTACAATTCAAGTACATCATCACAGTCAAGACAAAGTCAACAAGCCACAAACATACAAGTGAAAAACTAGGGCATCATCTACAAGGTAATAAGAAATGTTTAGACATCTCCTAAGTTTTTGAAAATATCTTGAATCTATATTTGTTGACATATTTTGCTGCATCTTAGAAGAGTTCTCCTAATGAGATACAACAACAAACAAAGACACAGATATGCTGATGTGCTTGTCTGCGTACCATTGATGTGACCTCTTCCAATGTGAACAGGATGCCTCCAACAAGAGCTCTAAAGGCTGCTGCTACACCAACTCTACATCCACAAGTCATATGAAATTCAATTCTACGAATAACTAGCTAGACTCCCAAACAAACTAAATGATAAACCATTAAGAAAGGATCTTACAAGATCTCGACGATCACGGTCATTCTTGAACACTCTTAGCCATTTCCAATTGACGTAATATTTTGTAGAGCTGTGTTGTGTAAGTAGTGTGCACATGTTCAACGGAGGACATTGCTGGTATTGCTTTTGGTCCGAACCTCGTAACAGGCTTGCTCAATTCTGCCATGGGATTTTCAGATTTTGGTTGCTGAATTGGGGGAAAAGACGTGCGTTATAATGTGACACCTATTTTTGTGCACGACGTCAACTATGCAGGTTATAGGCTATTGTTAAACGTAAAAAGGTAATAGCCGAAAATTACCAACATTATGGTGCACTGTAATCCTAAGATTATATATGTTTGATAATGTCCTCCAGCGTCACACTCTTTCTATCTTTCTTGGAAAGGGTTGTCTTGCGAACGTATCACCACATTGAGAGTAAAGTTACTTTGAGCCTTCTTTCAAATGGAACAACGAATCTTACCTTTCCTGCATTCTCCCTTTTAAGAATGGCATTTTCAATCTAGCATGCTCAATTCCTGCCAGAGGTCGCAAAGTGAAGGGCAAGAGAAAATTTGGCAAGTGTGATTCTTGCAATTTATAGCTTTTCCTGTTCAAATATCGATGTATTAGGAGCTTGGAAGTTCAAACCATCCATGGCCAGGTGTTAGTCAATTAGGACTGGAAATGAGCGCCCATCTTTAGTCGTACGAGACCATTGAAGCCTATGCTTCTTGGCCTTCTTGATTCTGCTTTCTCATGGGCAGGACTGCATTCTAAATTGTGCAATTGACACAGTCAGATCCATTGTTTAATTTACCACCAATGCTTCTAATGCATTGATTGCGCACAGATTGCTATCGGTAGTATGATTTCTGTAACAGGCTCCAAGCTCACCTAACTCCACCACTAGAACCCCTGATAAAGAGTTCACTGCGAGATTACTGGTGCAAAGTTGAGAATACTTTCCAATCTGTGAAAATGTGGAGCCCCCAATGCCATTTTCTGATAAATCGATCAATTGTAAGAATGGATAATCCCCATCGCAAATAAGTAGTCAGAAACTCTCTATGAAGCCTAGCTTCTTCAGTTTAGGCCCACGAATCTTAGTTGGAATGCCTCCAGTGAGGTCGTTATTTACTAGCTTTCTATCTTTGTTTTGTTAAATAATGTTGATAAAGTGCATCCGTTCCTCACAAAGCAGTGACGATGTTCTATGACCGAGCTACTCTCCTTTCCATGCTGTCAAAACACGTATTTCCATTCTCTGCTCTATTAGACTTGTCTTTATGCTTCTGCAATACTTGTTCCATGCCGAGCACCAAAGATTTCTTCAGGATTATACCCGTAAAGTCATGGTATCAAGTATTCTATTGTTTTGAAGTAGCAATTTTGATTGATTCTGAAAACATGACTTTGATAAATGATTTAAGCCACTTCACCCTCCGGCCATAGAGGGCAACCCTTCGTGCGCAGCACCTTGTTTCCTTAGTATTTAATATTCCTATGTTTGCTTTGTTAGGGCTCGAAGGGCCTAATTTTTATTTTATTTTTTATAACAAACCAAGATCATTAATTAACACAAACTATTACATCCAACATGTTTAAATTAAAATCCCCCTGAAACCCCCTTTAATTTGAGTGCATATTTACATGAGGCCTGACTTAGGCTAGCGAGAGATGTCGGATGGGTATATTTGCACTTTAATCCTTGATCTAGACCGTAGATAGTGATCCTCGTTTATGGGGTATGCTTGTACAAGTTTTGGTATTCAATAAAATGAGATTTGCAAAATACTATAAGTTTTGAGACAATCCTCCTATATTATAAAATTTTGATGTGTGTCTTCAATGGAGCCCTAAAATATTTACGGCCCAGATTCCTCGCCCCTCTGGATTGGATGGCCGAGAAAGCTCTAAGGGTTCAAAAATAAAACTAGAGTTCTAGGGTTCTGCCTCCAGAGCGGGACCGCGCTGACATCAGTGGCAGCAGAATGATGACAGTAGAGATTGGATCAGTACATCAGACGGATCAATTTTGTTTTTATTTTTAGGAAGGAGCGAGCAGGTTTTTAGGTGTGGCGGCGATGTCCTCTCCTGGCGGCAGGGTAGAGATGCGGCATAATAATATTTCGTTCTTTTGTTTTCATCTCTTCTAATCCATTTTCTCGACTAGCAGGATTCAATTTCTTTCTCAATCCATCTTCCCGACTAACAAGATTCAATTTCTTTCTCAACGTATGGTATGGTTGTAGTTTGAGAATGCTTCTTGACAAAGAGTTCATTCCACAGGGCTATTAACATCTTCATGCTTTTGAGCGAAATCCATGGAAGGCATCAATCATAGGCCTTCCGATGTATTGGAGTGCATTTTCTCAAAAACACAGTGAAGGGCTTCAGGTTGCTTCACGCTTTTCACAAGGCATCAAACATTTTTTCCTTTCTGGCAGCTAGGGTTGTTGCACCGTTTTCTTAAGAATGAGCTTCATCCCTTGCCTTTGGAGCATCCGACATGCCTCAGATTACATGCCAGAAGCCAGATAGGAGGTGAATAGTTGATCTTCTTCCCTTTTTTTCTACTTTTATTGCATTTTGCAATTTATTAAGTTGCATCGCATTTTTATCAGCTGCACTTGCATTTCCATGCATTTCGATTTCAGAATCTTTGGCCAAGCAAATTTCGATTTGGGTTGTGGCATATGTGGGGCATTACTGGCAGCAGAAGTCCCATAACAACCTATGTAAATGACCCTGACACTTTTGTATTCCAACCTTTTCTTTTGCGGCAATACCATCTTTTTCTCATGATCAAGATCAAGAAGTAAGTTTATTTTGGTTGCAGTAGCTTTGCTATTTGGCTTACTTTTGGATTAAAAGATAGATCACTTCTTGCCTTTGGGCATCCAAACTCTGCCTCTGCATTTTCATCAATTTGGAACTGCTCATATATTGTCTTACCTGCAATTTTAGAATGGTGTATTGCATTTGTTTTTTTATTAGAACTAGAGCTCATCCAGTCATTATTGTTCCGCAACGGTTGTATTCTTCTTCTTGGGAGCAAGTTTTCTATAGCCAGCAAGAGTAGATGATAAAGAAGGCATCTACATCTATTTTAGATGAGCTTGGTTCGAGAACAAAGACTGTGTACAGTAGTTTTCTTGACAATTGGATAAAGTACAATATCAGATCCATTTTCTCAATTTTAGGAAAGCCGAACTACAGGAAAACATTTTCGAAAGTCCTCCATGGATGTAGATCTTTAATTGCTGAGTGGCGCATCAGCAACATGACATGTAAACAAACGGTTCTCGACTTATATATGGATTACATCTTTTAATGCTTTACAGTTTTTGAAGATAAGTAGTATTTTACAGTTTTAAGTTTTAATATTTAAAGATGTGCATGTTTTCATACTAAGACAACATGAGCATCTAAGACATTAGAGATTGAAGTGGACAGACTGCTTGATTTGACTCTTTTGACTAAAAGCGTAGTACGCATGATATTGCAAGTTGTGATGCAAGAAAAAATGCAGCCAAAATTGAATTAAAAGCTGGTAATCAGGACATCTACACAAGCAACGTTTTTGGAGATGCATTGTGGCCAGTTGATAAGCTGGGATTTACCGAAGCGTCCATTCAAGCTAAAATAGCTAAGGCAACCTTGAGCGCTTGCAATTTTTCCTCTTATGTTCTCACTTTAATGGTGTTTCTCATTCTTACAACCGCCTATTGCAGACAATGGCATTGCATGACAATGGAGCTTGATTGAGCTCTCAACTATGCAAAATGAAGCTCTCTACCAACTTCAACTTATTTATGTGGATTGTTACTTTCAGACAAATAATGGCCCAAATTTGGGGATATAAACAAATCCTGATAAGAGCAAAGCATATGCAACATCGTGTCCAAATCACTTAAACTAAATCGTGTCCAAAGGCTCTATCTTTGTCTCCTTCGGCATCTCATAAAATACATTCTAATGTATTGCTTCATATAGAACTTTTGGTCCAAATCACTTAAACTAAATCGTGTCCAAAGGCTCTATCTTTGTCTCCTTCGGCATCTCATAAAATACATTCTAATGTATTGCTTCATATAGAACTTTTGGAATTGGAAACACGAAGGAGCAACGTTTTTGTATGGACAGTACTTTGAGACATTTGTGTAAGTGCAATTGTTAGACATAATGAGTACATTGAATTATACCATGATACATTTGCACTAGCATGGATTATGATGGCAAGTAAAATATGTAGTATGAAAGCATACAAGCACAGTTTCATTATTTTTGGACAAAACCTGAATTTATGGACCATTTTTGAAATTCTCGCATCAATGACTCTTTTCCATATACTAATTGACATCCCATGCGAGTGCTGCATATGCCTCCGCATCATGCACGGGTATCTTTATAGTATTGGGTATCTTCTTCTTGTTTGACGGTTCCCAAGCATAGTCGATAGCCTCTATCTCTATGTAGTCACTAGCAGTCATTGGCTTCCATCTCCCACGCCAGACACAAGACATCATCAGGGCATAGGTTTATCCTTTCACGGATCAATGCTCCTCGCGGTGATGGCTTGACGCTTTGTGGTACATGACCGATCATTCTCAAACTCAAAAACTAGAGGCCCCGAGTGCCCAGTCAACCTCTCATCATCATCAACGATGTGCACATGTTATTGAAATATATGTAAAAGATATGAAATCACATACCTATTTCTGTTTTGTACAAATGAATCGTCCAGTTGCAAGAGAAATCTCATCGTAAGACCTTCATGGATGGCTCGTCAAATGGACATTCATGTTCTTATAGTGAGGCCGCTGGTATACAGTGCCTTCTTGTCAAAAGTCCAGTAGCTCAAGTCTTGGATGGCACATATAGCTTTGTCATTGTAGTAGTCCATATATAATGAAATAGTCCAAAAATGAATGTTGAGATTGCTAGGCGATGGAACCCGGGTGTCGTCGAACACATCCATTGTGCTCAATCCTAGAAGCGGGTCACATCTTTTGTAACATCGGGTCTGCTAAGGATCTGAGAGACCCTTCCCCGAAGGTATTGTGATGCCATACCTCTATTTATGAGCATTTATCCTCTCCTAGAGTGTATGACCCTGACTTCAAATACCTCTTACATTGTCTTCAAATCTGCAAAATAGCGAAAGATATATCATTACAAATTGGGCGCTCGCCTCGTTTCCAAGCACGAGACACATATGAAAATTATATCTAAACTTGGTGAAATTGTCTTAAAAAAACAGAGAGAAAGAGAAGAAGAAGATGAAGAAGAAGATTTTATTAATTTCGTCTACTAGACCATCAAGATCTATGAGACGTATCCAAAAATACAAAGTTCTTTGTACAATAGTATAACTAAGTAATGCCCTCATCTGCTTGAGGGTCATTAGTCATCTCTCTCATACCAAGCTCATAAGCAGCCAAAAGTGTTTTGTAGTGCATTATATAATTCTCTCTTTCTGGAAGGGCCTCAGCAATGAAGTTTGCTATTGCTGGAGCAGTTGCTTTTGTAAATAAATCCTCCAAAGTAATATCGTTAAGACCATATTTGACCCTAAGATCATGGTATGCCTGACAATGCAGCAGAAAATGTTCCTCATCTTCTACCATTTCTTTGTCACAAGCTTTGCACAACCTGAAATCTCGCGGAATGTCTCCCCATCTACCCACCTCAACCCCTAAATGGTGTGAACTGAGTCTCATTCTGCTGATTAGTTGTCGCTTATATATGGAGCTTACTTGATTTAAGTAAGGCGCCTCTCGTAATGAAGGATTAAACATTGTCCTATAGAATATGGATTTAGATCCAGGATCACACCATAGCTTATCTCGTGCTCTCTGGTACACGAACTCCTTAACCTGCTTAGCATCGTCTGGGATCCGATCAAAGGTAATACCCCATTTACATAACCATTTTAAGAAATCTGCATACCAACCTTTGTGTACACTTTGTTCCATAGCAAGTCCCGGTAATCCTTCTCTCTTGTCTGCCCACACCTTCCTAACATAGACAATTGTTTGATATAAAGCTTCCACCTCAAGTGGCATAAGCCCTGTTTCAGCAAGCATCATCCCTATGGGAGTTTGCATCTTTACTCCAAGTTCAGTAAGCATGAATTTCTTTTGAATTTTTTCTAACCTTTTCCATATATCCAGAGCTAGACCAGGCCCCCGTGAGTTCGCGGTATTACAAAGCAAAACTCGGGCGCACTAAGCCACATAAAGTGTCTTCTTGAGATCAAACTTAATAAGATCTGCCTTCTTGCACCCTCTCAAGATTTCAAACAAAGCCTTTAAACCCCCATCAACTCTCTGGTCTACGGCTAGATTCCATTTGTAATCATTGTGTGCCAACAAACCCAAATATTTGTAGGAAGATGTGATTTCTACAAGTTTGCTGTCATACAAAAAGGTGTAATGATCTGTTTTCTTTTGCCCAAATATCATAATTTTTGTCTTCTCAAGGTTTACTCTCATATCCATCACTTCACAAAAACTAGAGAGTGCACCTAGGTGCTTTTGTAAACCCTGGGCACTACGTGAAAACATCACCACATCATCTGCATAAATCAGCAAGCGTATAATATGCTCACGTAAAAATGTTCCTCCCTGTGAGGTTATCCATTCATCCAATTCATCAATAAACAGGCCAAACAATGTAGGAGACAAAGGGCAGCCCTGCTTCACACCTATATTAGAGACAATTTCATAGTGCTGGGAGAGCGGGAAAGATAGTTTTATCGTCACTTTCTGATAGAGTAGAGCCACTGCATTTCTGATATCCATTGGGACATTGAGTTTATCCATCCTTGCCCATAGGTGTTCCCGTTTAACTGTATCAAAAGCCTTTGAAAAATCAACAAACAGTGCAAACAATGGTTTCTTGGTCTTCTTGACCGATTCTATTATGGCCCGAAAAGTTACCAAGTGATCGATCGTGGATTTTTTGGGTCTAAATCCTACTTGCATTTCGGATCTTACCCCCTTTTCCTCTGCCCATGAGCTGAGTTTTCTTTCCAAAACTGTAGCAAACAATTTTGCAAAAAGACTCCCAACCATCACCATTCTATAATTACCTGGATTCGTCACATCTCCTGCTTTATGAATGGGAGTTACCCTATTTACTTGCCAAGCTAGTGGAAAGCCTTCCTGTGTGGCAGCATTAAACATTCGGGTAATAACCTTCGAGAGAGAGATTGAGCCTCAGCCCAAATTGATAAGCCCAAATTGGGATTCGGTGCATCCAAACTGGTGGCTGAGGTCTTTTTTTTTTGAGGGGCCTTCCACCCAATTTGGATGCACGAAATTGGGCGTCCATCCATCTAGGCTCTCCATATTGGTCGCCCGCCCTGTTTTAGTGCACCAGCTCCAAATTGGACCCCAAAACAACTTGCCTAACAACTTTGGGGCACCGAGTTGGGTGCGTGCTGAGCCATATATGTTCACTTTCAAACACCCCATCTGACAACAACAATATCTACACATGTCTAATGCAAACTCTACCACAACTAGCTATGTGATTTCAAATAACAAAAACTCAAGCCTACAGGTGGGCTCATCATCTCATGATCACTTTGTCACTGCAGGCTGTAATAAGCTTACAGAAACTTAGGTACTTAGATTTTCATTAGCCGGAATGCTCAATGATATGTTAGAGTTACATTAAAAATACTCTAGAATTGCAAGAAAATCGCAGGAAAACATGGAAGTACTAGCGCTTTACACTAGCGCATGCTACATGCTAATGTAAACACGAAAACTTATGTTGTGGAGGCAAAGCGCCTAGTTGAGAGCCGTCCACAAACGCCTAGTTGAGAGCCGTCCACAAGCGCCTAGTTGAGGGCTGCAATGACAGATGGCGAGATGCCTGGAGGCAATATTGATTTGGGGGGGAGAATTTGAATTTGAATTTGAATTTGAATTTTGAGAACCACGTGGATGGTCGACGTGGCCACTTTAATTTGAAATTTGAAATGCTAATGAAAAGGGGGGTTTATTTAATGACGCATTATGGGCCCACCAAATATGCCCTATACCTTTTACTACGTTCCACGTGTTCATCATGCATGCAGTCTTTTTGGACTTATTTTTGCTCATGTTAAGACCTCATTTGAAAGATGCAAGGTCGTCTTTTCTTCCTTCTCCATTCTGTGGTCCTCCTTCACCAGGGCGCCCATCATCTAGAAGACATTTTGAAGTGTTTTAGCTTGTTTCAAGACTGCCAAAGGTAGGCGCATCTCCTTTATCTATTATTTTTTATTCTTTTCGTATAGATGTTCACATCTCACTTGTATTTGGACATGCATTAAACTTTTAAAGGATGGTATTGTGTGCATAAGCCATTAAAAATGTGAGGAGGATAACCATGTTAGGTAGAAGATTAATACACATGAGCAATGTTAATAATAATTAAATAAAAAAGAAATGATTGAAGCATGAGCTAACTGTAATATTTGATAGACGTTAGAAACGATAATAAATAAAAAATGATTGAAATATGCTCAATGAATAATTGAAGTGTGCTTCTCTAGCATATTGAATACAAACATGTGAAGGAAATATATGTATTGTAATGTAGATATTGTTCACCATATATCTCCAAGTGAACAGCTTGTACCTGAAATTAGGCAACCGCCCAATTTCAAGGCCCTTAACAATGGTCGCCCAATTTCAAGGCCCTTAACAATGGTCTTGTCTATCTTGTGACGGTTTATTTTTTTGACCTCTCGTCTAGTCCTGTCTGGCAAGAAATCTGGCGTCCGCCCAATTTGCAGGACGATCACTGTGTGGGACAAACTCATTTTATTTAAATCTTGTCTTGTCTAGGAACCTGTAGTCTAGTAACTAATAACTATACGTGAGTCATGTCTGGCAAGAAATCCGGCAAGAAATTTGCAGGAGCATCATTTTTTTACCTCTTGTCTTGTCTAGTAACTGTAACTCAGTCCTAGTCCTGTCTGGCAAGAAATCCGGCGACCGCCCAATTTGCAGGCCATTACAACTGCATCGGCTTCCTTGAACCCCTTCTCTAGAATTCTGTGCGCATGGAATTCCTTGTGCTCAAATCCTTGTGTCCAATTGATTTCTGGAACCACATTTCCCATTGGGCTTCACATCAATTTGCCTGCCACATACGCTCTTTGAAGCAATTCCTGATGCACAAATCCTGTTAAACTTAATATTTTCTTATATCCTTCAAAGCAGACATGCCTCAAAACGAGCACCATTTGAAGCAAATCCTTCATCCTTATAATATTTCAACCATTATGGCTGCATCTACAGCTCCAGGAACTACTTTGAAATACAATAGCAGGATTCATGGCAGTAATACTAACAAGATTTATGGCAAAGACAGTAATACTAGCAGGATTCATGGCAGCCTCACTCTCGGCTGCATCTCTGATGAAATATTGTGTCTGTGAAGGCCACAAATGACGGAGTGATTCTGCTGCCCAGTTCATCGGGGATGATTTCAATCCAATCATGGTGCCAAACTCCAACACATGAAAAAAAAAAAAACTCAGTTCCATGAGCTTCTTCTTCTGAATAGCAGTATTGAGCTTGGCCCTAAAACACAGTATCTGAGCTGGGTCATACCTGCCATACCCGGCCATCTCGGCCATACCCGACCAAGTTTCAAGCTCGGCCATAGCCGCTACCTGTGCCGCCATACCATACCCAATAGGTTTTTGCCATAGCTCGAAGCTGTGTTAGGGTTAGCCGTTAGGCCATACCATATCCGATAGGTTTTTTGCCATGGCTAGAAGCTGTATTAGGGTTAGCCGTTAGGGTTAGGTTAGGTTAGCTTTAGTTCTGAAATTGATTTTTTTAACTTAATTTTAATTCTTTAGTTACACAACGCATTTTTTCTTAGTTAATTGAATTCTTTTTGCATAATGCCCCTTTAAGCAACACTTCCATAACATTATAAATATGTTATTGGACGTAAAGCTAGACTTAAATACGGCGGTCACCCAATTTCACACTTGTATGTTCCTCTCGATAACCTATTACAATACTAACATTCACCCGGGTATGTGCAGGAAAATAGCAATAATCCCAGAAGAGCCGAGAAAAGTCTCCGATGAGGAACAAGGGGGATTCACTCATGTATAAGGGGGATATGCCATCTGCGTGCATGGGGTGGCAAAAAACCCCCTGTATACGGATCTTTAAAAGCAAATTTTGACCCCTTTCGAATAAAAATTACCTAGGATAGTGCAAAAAATACCAGAAAAAGGACCCCCTGCCGACTGTATATGTACGAAAATGGGTCCAAAAAACCCCCTCCCCGTGCATGCAGATGGGTTATACGCCCAAAACTGTGAACCCCCCTTGATGAGGAATTGCAGTCGCATAACATACGGATGATGGATATTTGAAACTTTAACATTTTCATAACATTAACTTTACTTTCAATTGCTATATGAAAGCTTTGAGAAGTGTATGATGTTTTAATGAAATTATGTATAATTTTAATGTCTTAAAGTTGTTCTAGTTCATCTTATTGTGCACAATATGCTCTCACAACCCTATATTCTAGACAATATTCTAGACAATTTGCATCATTCTATTAAAAAAAACCATAATATTCCAGAAGTTTGACTCAATTTCGGAGGCGTATGGACTCAGGGAAAGTCCATATATAATGAAACAGTGCTGCACTGTTTCATTATATATGGACTTTCCCTGAGTCCATACGCCTCCGAAATTGAGTCAAATTTCTAAAATATGATGGTTTTTTAAATAGAAGGACGGAATTTTTCGGGAAACGTGCTGGTAGGTGATATGGCAGAAGCTTTTTCTATTAAGCCAAGGACAAGCCCGCCCAACTCGCGGTCAAGGAAAAGCGCGTCCTGTGTGTGAGGTGTTGCTAGTGAGGCTTTGTTTTGCAAATCTGTGTAGCATAGATTCATAACGAAGCAGTGAGAATGGTTGAAACGAGGCGCCGGTATGGACTCACAATGACCCGAAATCTTGATCCCATATCGATGGAGCGTATCTTAGCCCACGCGAATCAATTCGCGAGGTTGAGGTGCGAGAATGAGATAAATCGAGAATGGAAGAAACGAAATCGATTAGGCAGGTCATGAAGCTCCTCCGTGGGGATGGGTTGTTAAAGGAAAACAATTATCAACTCACTAGGGTGGAGTTGGAAGCTTCCCTGATATCATTGAAACGACTTGTCTACAGGGGAGAGGCCCTGAAGAGGCTACTCAAATTAGAGGATGTTTGGCTGCACAACTCATTCAGACCATTATTTAAGAAGCTTTATAAAAAGGAGAAAAGGCAGCGTGAAGATTTGGTAACCAAGCTCATTGTCAACACTCCTCACTCGATCCTTGAATTGGATGAATGGCTGGACCTGTATAGCAAAAATTACATTGATGAGTTCGATCAGGGTGATCTTATTCAAGTCGAACTAGCCATTGACTTAAAAACTGCACCCTGATATTTTCTACTTTGTATTCTGTTTTTGTCGAACTGCCTACGTCGAGGCATGTTGTTTTATTTGGTTTTATAATATGTGTATGACATCTATGTAATGCATTTCTTAATGAATGGAACCGGTTCTATCTATTTTTATGATGGAGCATAGGCCACAATCCCTAGACACCAATTTGTTTTGTGCAAATTGGGCGCCCGCCCAATTTGCCCTCATAGTCGTCTGAACAAAGTTTAATACTAGCCTCCAAAGGAAATAGGGCGGCCGCCCAATTTCGTTAGACTTCTTGAAAATACAAATACAAATCTGTTATCAAATATAATTAATCCAACTTGAAAACTATGTGACCAAGTGTGGATGCTACCTATAACAGTCATTTCAGATATAAATTCTTATGAACTCATGAAATACATCTCATAGATTGTAATTATTGGTGATTTTGTCAATCTCCTAAGCGTCGCGCTCCGGAACCCAAACAATATGGATAGTAACATGGTACTTTCGCCGGGAGTCTTTCGGTCGACCATTAGCTATACCATGCAGCCCAGTATCAAGGGTGATCCCTTTGATAATGCATGCATGAAGGTCGCCGAAAGTCATGAGGCAAGTGAGGGTGTCCAAATGCTCTCGGAGGTGGAGGCAATTGGGACCTCTCAAGAACTCTAGCGGCGCTAGAGACATTGCAAAGGGCTGTGCTATGCACTCGAATGCGCAATACTTATAGCCAAGTAATTATTGATGAAGCAAATCAGAGTAACATTATTAGCACATACGATTGGTAAGTATATCCAATAATTATTGTGTATAATACCAACAATAATTTTGGTTGGTATAAATATATATCAAACCAATGTTGGCCAACAAATTTGGCCTTAGTCTAACCATGTGGTCTCCCCGTTGGTCCCGAACGTGATTCCATTACGCAAGATGAATCACACGAAAACTTCAAGCAAAGGTCGCGAAATAGAAATAGCCATGGAAGATTGGATGACCACTGTGAGTCTCAATCCTCGCCATTATCCTGATCCCTTCGATGTTATCATCCATCTGATATGGAATAGAGAGCATCAAATGTACATGATAGAAAAGATCACTGGGGTGGCTGGTGAGAATGACTCGGAAGAGTCCCCCTAGATCATTACTTGCCATCTTCTTCTAATCTGATAAACTTGGGTACCTGCATAGTAAATTTTACTTCATGTTTCGAACCTGAATAGTTTGTAAAATCGTTGGTCTGCACCTCCACTTCTTCTGCACTTCATCCTGACTTCACGTCCGGGTTAAAATTGGGCGCACGCCCAATTTCTAAGTGGAAACATGTATAGCGAAGAGAAATTGGGCGTCCGCCCAATTTTGTCAGACGTTCAATACAACAATTACAATACAACAAATGAATTTCAATAGAATGAAGAGCATCACAACAAAAGTTTGTATTTTATAATTTAATGATTACAAGATCCGAGATTATAAATTTCATCTTCCATACAAAATTACAGGATAGGATAGTGATTCGAAGGATCGGACTGCTGAAATTGGGCGCCCGCCCAATTTCGGCAACTCTCATAATCTCCAAGCTCTTTTCACGGGTCTGGGGGGTTCTCTTCAGTGTTGCCGACGTCAGTACGTTCACCCTGTTGTTGCTGGGCGGCTTGCTTTATAGCTTCCATCCTGTTAATGAATTCTTCATTGCTCAGCGTGGCACCTTGTTCACCTGTCCCTCCCTCGATTGTGTCTACCTGACCGGTCTCCTTATCTACATCTGTATTGCCTACCTCCCTTTGTTCTTTCTCTTGATGTTCCTCTTTATCTGGCTCCTCGTCCTGTTGACTTTGAGGTGTGTCCTTGACGAAGGATTCCTCACGCTCGTTGTCCACTATGTCATTGAATTTCGAGCTAGCCTCAACGACATCTTGAGTGTTCACAACTTGGGTACCTGCCAGCATATTAATTCTATCCTTTTTCATTCGGAAGATGGAAAGATCCTTACTTCCTATTCCTGCAGGCTTCTTAATTTGATCTGAAAGGGAATCCTTACTCAGGCGGAGAGTGGACTGCAATTCCTGAACTGTCTGAGGAGAGAATGGATTTGCTAACAGGGGATTCAAGTCTAACTGTACAGGCTTGGAACTTGATTTCTTCTTCTTGCCCTCTGCAATTTTCTGTCTCCGCCGGGCCATCGATTTATTTTTGTCCAACATAACTTCTAGTTGATCGAAGATCTGTACTAGCTTCAGCTGCAGGTTCTCGTCCACCTCGAAGGAAGTTGCTTTGTATCCTTCGCATAGCGCTGCACGACTGAAGGAACCTCCAGAAAAGAAATCAAGAACGCTGCAACCCTCCATCATTAGTTTGCGGACCAAATACGTGCAGGTCTTGGCTTGTAGTTGATTGGGAACGAGAGGTCCAGACCCACCAGCTGCGGTCTTATCACCCCAAGGACGATACAACCAATACGCTGAAAGAGAAGCTATGTCAGCAAAAGAAACATAAATTGGGCGACCGCCCTATTTGAGAGTATTACCTGCGGAGCACTCCTCGTCTGGCAACTTCTTCTCGATGTCCTCCGTCTCCTTAAGGTGGTCGGGAAATTTCGAATGTATTTGTGGATGGTCACTCTCTGTAAAGCATAGATTCAAGTCATCAAGTGCAGGAGCTGCCGCTTGGTCTCGGGCCACGTACATGACAAGGACTACACTCTGAAGCTCACGAACTTTGCTTTTAGATCCTGACTTTGCTTTTGGATCCCTGTAGGCTCCAATCCACACCCGACTACCACCATCTATTGTTTTCATTGCTGCCAAGCAATCATTCAAATGCTCTGGGCTGATGAATATCGTTATCCAGTATAACTGCTGGTCCGTTAGGATACTAATCTGATCCATGAATTTCTGATACTCTTCTACCGACCATTTCTTAATGTTCCTGAAGTCACATCCAACTAGACGTGCTGACGTATTCACGACATTAACACACATCCCTAGTGGACTGACAGTCAGGCATTTGAAAGCCTTCGAACCCTCTTCAACTGGTCCACGGAGGTATTCGTTGACCTTTGTAATTAGAGTCTCTGGGAGATTTTCCTTCTCAGCTTCTTTCCGACTCTCTGTCCAATCACTGACACTGTTTGCAAACATCAGCATGAGGTTCTCTGTGAATATGGGATGAAACTGTCTGACTTCATCCATATTTTCGACTTTTAACTTCTTCACCTCTCTTAGATATTTCAGTAATGCACGCTCAACAATGCCAATTTTCCTTAGTTCATGCGCTCTTGTCTTCATGACACGTCTTCCTTTATAAGCCTTAGTGGCCTTGATGAACGTGGTGCCTGCCATGATCTCTCTCATTAATCTTTGCAAGTCCATGGGATGCATAGACTTGATGGCCGACAAGAATTGTTTGTGAACATCCTCGGGACGATCTTTGACTTCAATTACAGCCGCCATTCTCATCCTTGAGCTCGTCCTCCTCGTAAATAGTTGAGCCACACGAAAGTGCACATATTCCAACTTTCTTCGTCGAGATAGACGAAGTAATCGTAGTCTCGCATGCTCTTATTCTTCAGGGTCTGTTTTGCTATAGCTAGCCATTCCTGCAAACAAAAGATACTGTAAGATAAGTTGAGACGACAAAAGAACTGGACGAAAATACAATATGGACGATCATTAAGGGTATCAAATTGGGCGTGCGCCGTATTTGGAGTGAAATTGGGCGCCCGCCCTATTCAAAGAACAATGCCTGGGTGAAATTGGGCGCCCGCCCGATTTTGCTGAAATTGGGCTGACCGGATTTGGATTGCATGTAGCAGCTCAATGGGGAGATAACTTACGAAAGTAAGCCCCTTCGTTGGATCGACCACGCTTTCCTTTCTTGGCTTGCCATACGCCTTCCAATCGATTGGTTTCTTGAACCTCCTCGAAAAAGACAGCTGCATGGATTGTCTTCACTATGATATCATTTGTTTCCTGGCTGACCTTAACATATTCCGTTGGAGTTAGGTTTCCAGCCAGTACACGACACTTTCTCTTTGCATAAAAGAAAAAAATCAAATCTTTCAAATGCTTCCTCTCTGGGGGCCATTCCAAAGCCTGGTTCACAAGGATTTGAGCAACGGCTGTAGTGTGATTTCCATTCACGATCCAGAATTCCGCGTTGTCCAAATCACTTTCTCTCTTCCATTTAATAGCACGCCCTGTCGACGGGTCAAATGGAACGACATCTGCACATGGTGGATGCATCTGCATAGTTATGAAAGATTCGTAAAGGGTATCCACATGTTCTGCACTGATGACCCTGCAAGTCATGTTTGCAGGGGCTTGATGCATCTTGAATATGTCGACGTCAATTTCGAACCCAACACCAAGTGGATAAATCCTCTCCCTATGCTTGATGCTCAACATGGCGCTCTGAGATAATTCACGCCTACTTTCCTGTGTTAACTCCCCAGTAGAGGCTGTATACTGTACCATTGGCAATGATCCCCCTTCTTCACTATCGCTATGTGTTTGATCACCCCCTCGCTTGTCCCAGATGGACTCTGAGGCGGAGTGGGACGTCTTGGTTTCTTAGAGGAGGTGCCTACTTGTTCTTCTGCTCTTTTTTTCTTGATCAACCGAAGATCAGCAGAATGTTCAGAAGATTCTCCCGCACTATTGCTCGGATTAGAGTGTCTTGGTCTTTTTTCCATACCTCCAAGAAGCACAACTGGCGTCTCAGTGCTGGGGTTTGATGTCAAAGATGATCTCTTCTTCTTTGCAACAGTGACCTTGTCAACTGCTACGTGCTTAGACTTCTCTGCACTTTTTTCTGCTTCTCCCCTTTTCGGAACTCCATATCGAGACCTCAACCAGGCCGTGTCGTACACTTTTGGCTCGGCCTTCCCATGATATTCTGTATACAAGCCCTTCGACCTGGTCTGCTTGTGATCAAGAATCCACTGCCTGACTGTGTAGAAGCCGTCTATAACATCTCCATGCTTCCTAATCCCAGATCTTTCCAAGCTCTCGTATGAGTCGAGCTGCCAACCCTTTGCGGTGCAGGAGTTTTGATTTTCGGTAATGCTTGCTGACATAAGTTGGGGGTCATAATTGGCAAGTGGCAGCCTGAATGCACGGAAGCACTTGTCCAATACGTCTTCCACGTAAACTTCTAACTCGCCGGGTACTTCTGCGCTTACCAGCATATCAATTGCTATCCCAGCATTGCTTGTCTTTTTGTTCCCCCGCACGGCAAAGTATAGACATAAATCCTTGAGATGGTTTGTGCTCGACTTAGGATTCACGCTTCCTATTTCAATGCACCACGGTATTGGTCAGCAAATGTAGTGATTTCCTCCTCCTGAACTACTTCAATCCCTTGGAATGTATATTCCTGTTTCGTCTCTTTTGCGCGCAGAATAGCCTGCGGTATCCCAGACCATAGCCGGCATGCTGGCAAATGCTTTTGTTCTTGCCATTGCTCCATTGCATCAAACAAGAATTAAATCACATCGAAAAGTACCATGAAGTATAATTTGACAGACAGTTTTATAGTAAATTGGGCGGGCGCCCAATTTGAAAAGGGGGCGGAAGATGTCCAAGAACCCATGGGCATACAATTCTGAGAAAAATTGGGCGTCCGCCCAATATAGTTGTCTTGAAGTACATTGGAATGGTTGAAGGGGGCGGCAGGGGAAAGGCATGTCATTGTGAAATTGGGCGTCCGCCCAATTTCACAATGAAATGCCTTGCCACTAACCTCACAGGATCGTGACCCGCTAAGAGCTGTGTTTAACAGTGAAATAGGGCGGGCGCCCGTTTTGCAGAGCGGGAAGAAAGGTGAGATCTTCGGCTTTCTACCAAAGCACCTGTTAGATTAGGTGGATGGACTATCAGGCACATTACATGCTGAAACCAACGACTATGGAGGTGGCACACGACCTGCTCAAATAGTTGAGTAGGTGGATGAGAAGGAAAGAATAGAGAGGGATTAGAAGGAAAAACAGTTCATTATAAGGAAGTAACTGTATGACAGACAAAGTTACTGTATGAACAGTTCATTAGAAGGAAGTAACTGTATGACAGACCCAGAATGAAGAGGAAGATAGAATAGATGTTATGACAGAATAAATAAAAACAGTGTCCTCGGAAGTATTATTAAAGAATACATCGACAGTGACAGCAACCCGGCAGTGATGGAAGCATTACCTTTGCTTCCTTTCGTCGGACGACTTTCCATCAGCAGGCGTGTCGTGAAGATGTGGAAGGGCGCCTTGTCCTAAGATATGGTGACAACGAAGCGCCTGTTTCGGGAGCGGAAGTTCAGACTGTTAAAAATGCGTGTATTCAGAATAAACTATACTTATATAAGGCAGGCATGCACCGAGGTTGCACCGTATGAGGACAAGTGTCAAATTCCCTTTATAATGGACCGTTGTAGTCCATAAATAATGGGCGGCGCCAAGTATTAATGAGCGGAATCCTAGACGCCACCGGCAATCCGACTCCACCAATACGCATTACACATGGCATGCCGTGTTTGAAAGTAATAAAGGGGTGTTGTCCCGCCGAGGGTCCACAATTCAAATTTGAAATTCCAAAGTATTTGAAAATACACACGTGCGCTAGATATAATGACATCGCGCACGTGTCCCAAATAACATCAATAAAGTTTGCCCGACATTAAATGCATGCAAATGGGGGGGGAGAATTTGAATTCCAAATTTGAATTTCCATATAAATTCAAATTCAGATCTCGAGTTCCCCCCATTTATGTTTATTGCTTTCTGCTTTTGAAACCTTCTCTCTTCAGCGCCTACTTTAGTATATCCATATCCGAGAACTTACATGGCGCAAGTGACTCCCAAGGTAATTTTTCTTAAATATGGTAGATCTGTGATTTTGGCATTGGTTCTCTAGTTCCAAATCAAGTCACAACTTATGAAACATTTTTTGGAAGATGTTTTTTACTGACATGAGCACCTGTATTTCAATTTCTGTCCTATCCTTACTAGCTGTTAGATTGAAGAGTCTGCTATGTATATTCTGTCTTGGTGACTAGAATGAGCTCCCTCCTCCTTCATGCTGCAGCCTTTAAACAATCAATCCTCGCATGGCCTCACGCCAATTCAACCCTTTTAAGATTACATCTTCGGGGATCCATGCAAGTTCTCATACAAATGAAGGTCGACTCCTTGGGAGCCAAGTAGCCGTTTTGTGTAGCCAACCATTTTTGTGTAGCCCTATAGAAACAACTGGCCTAATTGTGCGCGACAGCCCGAAGGATGTGGTCATGTATTCCTTCCACAGGGCATCCATTTCGGGTGACCCATGATGTGTTCTCACGTGCAGGAAATGGGACAAATTGGGCGAAATCAATTTATCGCGGGCGCTGTGCTTTGCCCATTGTCTTTGGAATCCAAAGCTGGGACATTTGCTGGAATACAAACTGGGCGGCCGCCAACTTTACTTGGGCCACCACCACGTGCAGGGCATCCAATTCGGGTGACCCATGCAGGAAGTGGGACAAATTGGGCGAGCGCCCAATTTACTGTGGCCAGTGTGCTTTGCCCATTGTGCTGGAATCCAAAGCTGGTACATTTGCGCCATGTAAATTGGGCGGGCGCCCAGTTTACTTTTCCCAATAGCCCCAGGCGCGATGTTTGAAAACCAATCTGGGCGATCGCCCAATTTCTGACCCGGGCCAGTAATCAGGAGGCTGCTTCTGTTCTTCTCTAAATAGTCTGGCACCATTTTTTGACAACTCTCTTCTGCAGGAAGTGTACATCTTCAAGGATGGTCGTCCCATTGCCAAAGGATTTGCTGGAGACTCGAAGCAGTGCCATTTCAGAACCATCCCCGCTGGAGCTGTAAGTGTGGGTGTTCAAGAGGTTTTTGAGGAGTGCCACGCCCTCCCATGGCCCACTCTAGATGCAGAAACTATAGGAGAAGCCAAAGGATCCTTCATTCTTTGGAGAGAGGAAGACGTGCGTGAATCCAATGTAGAGGATGTCGGGTCCACCTCCAAAAAACAGAGAGTGGAATCTACTATGGAACCTATCCCCCAGAACAGATACACATTACCGAGAAGGACCCGTGGAAATATGGCACTCTTTGCGACTCCATTCCTGCGGGAAAGGGGTTCACATCCTTTACAGGCCCAGATGATGCAGTATGCGACCAGTTCTTAGGATTGAAATGCATTGGAGTGACAATTGTGGAAGGTTACCCAATTCCTGCTGAAGTGAATTTCCGTTGTCAAGCTTGTTTACAGGTACCAAAAGCAGGTATGCTTGTAAGGTGGAGTACTGAATATGTTACAGTGGATGGTGTGAAGGTGTCTGAGATCTTGTCCGCCAAGCCAACCGAAAGCAAGCGATACTCCGTCAAGTCAAGGCAGCTCAAGTATTGAGAAGCATCCAAATTTCGAGAGGCTAAGTACACTTTCCACTCCCGAAGGCCAGTGGGCGGTATTGAAACAAACGAAGATTGAACGCCTTAGCTCTAGGGAGGCTGTTTTGAAATATCGAGCGACATTGTGTTGCAAAACACGATGTTGTGCAAAGTTCTCACGTAATCAGGTCATCGACATGCGCAAGGAGTTCTATGCAATGAAGTCTAGCTTACGTGGTGACATTTGTGTATGACATGCTTGGGAACAACATGAAAGGCCGCCGAGTGGAACGCTTGGTGTTGCATGGGAGGCCGGTGTGTGAGAGAGCCCGGTACCTTGGCCCAGGAATCTCAAAGTCGTGGTATCTGAAATGGAAAGCACAATACATCGAGGGTGCTCGCAGCGAGCACGGAACCGGGTGGGCGATGAAAGCCTCGTGCATCCACCTTAGCATCCGAGGCTGTTTTTTCTCCTTGTTTGTAAGGGAGAATTGCGAATCCTTGCCTCACCGTAGTCGGAGGAATGAAGATGGCATCCGGGAAAACATTAGGAAGTTGCCTGCAATGTTTACAAAAACAAGCATCCTCGAAGAGGTGAATGTAGAAGTTATGGCACTGACAGGCAAGAAAGTCTCGCCAGCGGGGTTTCATAGAACTTGGAAAAGGAGCTTTATGGATGTCAGTATCGCCAAAAAAATTCCGTTCTCTAAATGTGATACATGCGAGGTCATTCGCGACGTAAAACTGCTTGAAGACAAAGGATGAGGCGAAAGACGGATATTGCATGACCGAGAAGAGCACATAGATTGGAGCAAGCCTCTTGTCGCACTCCAAGATTGGTCGTGGAGATTATTGTCCCATAGGCATCCCAAAGACTATGTTTGTATAATTCATGATAAGATGGACCAGGCTAAGACAATGATTCCAAAATTGCAGCAATCGGTGAAGTCACTTTGGAGACTGGATAAACTGAAAACATCATTGACGGGTGCTCTTACTCATGGTCATGAGAGAGGAAGCTATGGAAACTTTGCTTTGGATCTATGGCCGGCGACTCGAACTTCCATGTGGGTTCTTTGAATAGCATCTTGAGAAGGCTCGAGATGGTTCATGAGTATCCCGGAGGCCATCTTTCAATGCCTAAAAACATCAGCTCCAAATTTTGGGTGACTTCCTTGCGTAATAATGCGCACTCAAATCGAAATTGGCACTCACCAATAGCAACATCCCCGCAAGCTTGCCTCGCACGAAGGACCTTCTTTCAAGCCCCTCCCCTAACATTGTTGCTGCAATCGACAATGCTTCGGTCAAAACAAAAATGTATGTTTTCTCGTATCTTTCATACCTAGTATATCTTGGTGTGTTCGAGGAGATAGAGTTGGGTTTCATGATGCCCGGACATACACATGAAGACATTGATGCTATGTTTGGCAACTTCTCCTCCACTCTAAAGAAGGCCGAGGTGTGCGACCATGCCCGAATTGTTATATGAGTTCCACACATGCAATCTAAATTCACCTGCACCATACGCTTGTTGATAAAGTGCCGATTGGAAGGGGTTTATAGAAGGGTACATACCCGGGGCGATGATAGATTGATCGCCACACCACCCCCGACATTCAAATTTGCAATGAATGGAGAGTGGCCTCATCATGTATTACAAAACCCGGCCCTTGCTTCTTGGATTGGTCGCCTACAAAGCGTATAAAAATGTGGAAGGAAGGGGAAGACGGAAGCCCATGATGCCCGTAGGAACACCCAAGCTGCTTAAACCAAAGGCAACAAGCTTAAGGACCTTGGCCGATTCTAAACAAAGATCCACAAGCACATCCTTCATTGGGTTGCAATATCCACAAGCAAGAAGGGCACCCCGAAATAGCCAACTATTCCGCACAATTCACGACTACCATTGAGTATTGGATGGGTCTTTACAGGAGCTAGGGAAGATTTCGTGCCCTAAGGGAGTTATGAGGACTTCGCCCATGCACCGTGCAAGAAGGAGTTCAGGTTCCGAATGGTTGCGATCGCAGCCCAATTGCAAGCATCGCCCTCCATAATGCGGGACCATTGAAGGATAAACCCATACCGTAATTCAATCCATTCAAGGACGGAAGAAAGGTATGTTCATTATGGCACGCCCCGATGACGTGTTGTGTCCCACATGGGTAGGGTATGCCACGAGGAGCCCCAAATGGATGATAAGAAGGAGAACTTTGAGACAAGATGTATCACTTGGTGGGAGCCTGTCCCAGAAGGAACCAAAAATACCCGCCAATTATGTAAACTGTTGGAAGAAAAGATGGAGGCCAACCACTGCTAGTGATCGCATTGAGTTGGAAACAATCGACTTTGCTTGGTCTCCATCGAACAGGAAGAAGATCCCCAACACTATCAAGATTCCAGTGCCCGTTGCTGAAGCATATGCAGCCCTCGCTGGTGATGCTTGTTAGTGTGGGAAAAATTGTTATTGAAGTAGGTCTCCAAAAAATGGTCCATAAATTCAGGTTTTGTACAAAAATAATGAAATTGTGCTTTTATACGTTATGTTGGCATGAAACTTGTAACGGGCCCATGGTAGACCGCTCGAGTATTCGAACCTTGAATGTGCCTGTGGGGCGTTCCCGAGACACCGGCATAAATGGGTAGAAGCGACTACTCATAAACGTCTAGACGGTTTTGCCCAGTTGGCTAAGGGCATGTCGGTTAGGAACGTTACAGTTGGTATCAGAGCAGGTCTCGAGTTCGAGTCTCCATGGGTGCCTATATGCATGGGTAATTTGCAAAGACTTGGTAATTATTGCGACATGGTATAGCCTTGGATGCTCGAGGACGAGCATAGTTCTAGTGGGAGAGACTGTAACGGGCCCATGGTAGACTGCTCGAGTATTCGATCCTTGAATGTGCCTGTGGAGCGTTCCCGAGACACCGGCATAAATGGGTAGAAGCGACTACTCATAAACGTCTAGACGGTTTTGCCCAGTTGGTTAAGGGCATGTCGGTTAGGAACGTTACAGTACTAAAGGAAATATTTATACCATGCGGTATTTTTGCAGTTATATGTAAAGGTGATATGGCATGAGTGTGTAGAGGTAACCAAAAGCACCCATGTATACAGGTTTCTTAAAGACATGTTTGACCATAGAATTTGCACTAGGCAAGTGCGAAAAAGCACCTCTAAACTTACATATACATATGGAATGTCTTTACATGTTTTACCATAGAATT
Organism: Isoetes taiwanensis; assembly: GCA_021234155.1. Lineage (NCBI taxonomy): Eukaryota > Viridiplantae > Streptophyta > Lycopodiopsida > Isoetales > Isoetaceae > Isoetes > Isoetes taiwanensis. The sequence goes on along the minus strand of JAJEKV010000066.1, from coordinate 6,009,121 downwards.
TGCACTAGGCAAGTGCGTAAAAGCACCTCTAAACCTTTACATATGGAATATATCGAAAAACTCCATGCCGGTCACTTAAGGGTTTCTACACCTTCCCACATGAATATCCCCTGGACCCTCAGGTTTATTTATTTGTTTTATGGGTTTAGTACTTCTAAAGGAGGAACAACCTTGCCATGCCAATATTCATGAGGAACTCCAATACATTATTCAAGTTCTCATACAACCCTTTAATGTTTACCACGACACTGTATTACTTTCATCAACTCAAATGTCTCTATAACTCCCAATATAACACAAGTTATATTGGTTCTCAACATTAGCCCAGCAACGCCTAACTAGTGTACTAAATGATGTTGATTTTGTAGTTAGACTGGGTTCTCGAGATCATATGCACATAGTTGTTTTAGAATTTACAAAAAGAAAGATACTATATTTGCAAATACCCAACTTATTGGAATTTATTTACATTTAAGAAATACAAGCAATTTATATCGTGGCCTCAAGCATTCAAGACTTTTTTTTTTTGGTGTTTTATCGAGGAATACGTTTGATCCTCAAGCATTATCTAAGGGTATGAAGTTTTGATGTCCATTGTTAATAGAGATGTAAAGAGTTATGCTATGCACAGTTGTAATATAGGGAGTGAGTTCAAGCAGTAAACCAACTCAATGACATGTGCCCTTATTTCCACGCCCACATATGTAGATCATAAGCCCCATGTCAATGTCTCCTCTGAATTTGTCTGCACCATAGCGGATGGTTCCTCAAACCATAACAATAGAGCAAGAATAAGTCACAACTAGACAACGTAACATATGCCAGTATTGCATACTGGTTATTATCTTTGCATGACCCACCGAAATAGCAGACAAAATTAGAGGATTTCACTGTCCTTAGAAGGTTTCATTTGGTCCTTATTGAAGCCAAAGACTGCATGACCTAGATCCTTCGTCCTTATTGAAGCCAAAGACTGCATGACCTAGCCTGGAAGGATCTAATCCACGAGGTAAACACGGTAACGATTTTGGCACCAGGTTAGTATGAGATCTAACTGCGATGCATTCTGCAGCCTTTCTGTATACAATAATGCCATGGTATTGAATGTATACATATATCTAAGAGGATGCGAATGGAGCTAAAAGGCTGCATGGAATGCGAGTCTCACAAAAAATCTAATAATATCATAGTTGCAATCCAGTTGTAATGTTCATTCTTATTCTGAACCACTGCTATTTCTTTGTGCCATTGGTTAAAACATTATTAGCTGAGAAGACTACTATTGGTGGAGAGTTGGTTCTCATCTGTTTTTACATTACAATGTAGATAACAACATGAAAGATTAAACTGATGTGCTTGCAATTTGCTTTTTGATTTATCTACAATGAACTAATTGAACATTTAGAAAATGGTAGTGTGGAATTTACGATCAGCGTGTCATACTGGTGCTAAATCAACAGTAGGGGACAGGGATATTGATGTCAACTGCAGGGGTGTGTAATGATGCTCCCAATGGTTATATTTTGAGCTTTGCGCTGGACCTCAGAAGTCAATTTGCATAGTCTAATGTGTCTTATACAAATATATCATTAACAGTGGTTATTAGCAGGAAAAGTGTTCACTGTAAATGAATATGCATGTCATATCTCTATCTGCAGCTTTGGGGATGAGAATTTTAATAACCCCAAGCCATAATAATCCCATTCAATACAGTCAACCAGTCTTTTCACGATACAAACAAAACTTAACAGCATGAAAGACTATAACAATCATCAACCAGACAGAAAATTGATGCTGGCTCCGTGTTATTAAAGGCCTGAATCGAAGATTGTAGTGATTGACCACCTTCTGACAGAAGAAAAAGTTTAATTTATCAATATTTACAACAAACTGCTTGGGTCTATAAGACCAGTTAATATAGATGTTATCCTAGTATCCTAAACAAACCAAAGGCAAGTAAAATACCACCTGGAGACATGTAATTCAGAACCAAAAGCCAGAATCAATGTAAAAAGGGCAACCCCATCTGCTTTGGTAGGAATATGCCCTCACATACGAGATAACAGAATGTACCTTATAGTGCATTAGACAGGATATTTTGAGATGCATTTGTATTCAAAACCAGAGTTCCCACAAAATTCGAACAGTGGTATGTGTCATGTTCTTATTTAAGTCTGACACTAATACCCTATTTTAATATCAGTCATGCTACATTGTAATTTAATATGAAATGTGCTTAAAAGTGAAATTATCTTTTCTCAATAACCTCAACGGCACACTTTAGTTAATGTTTGAGGGCTGTAATGTTTTGAAATGTTGGAATGCTCTTTTTGGGCAAACATTCCAAGGAGTCGGGCTCTTCCGCGTCCCTATTCTCAAACAGTACCCTCTCTATCCTATTCACAGATATAAAATCCACACTCTTCCTCGGCAATGATGTGCAGAGCTTTGTCTGTGGCTAAGTGTATAGCTGTGTGTTTTTTTCCTTCTTTTGCTCTAACTTCCTCGTTTTTGAACCATGTTCCAGCAATAGGGACCTCAACACTTTTTTGATTTGGCTCGCACTGCAGGCATCTGCCAAGAGTCGAAGGAGATTTTGCACAAAAAATGGCATTTTTTCTAAACTCTTGAGCACTGTAAACTGGGGCCGTGCTTGCACATATCAGGATTAAAACACTGCTTAGATATTTGGAAGAGCAGATTTATTGGCATGCTTGCCGTCTAATCTCGTCCAAAAAAACAGTCGAACTAAGCCGAACCATTCTCGCTATCTCCGTCTACTCTTCACACCAGTAGGGATGATACCCGCAAAAAATCCATACAGTTCACTAATTCAAGTTCGATAAAGGAATAAGTAATTACCTGATTTATACGCAGATCAAGAGCCACACATCAGCTTGAATCCGCACCGCTACCCACGCTTCATCTTACCCTTGATGCCCGAGGCGGCCCTGCATGCCGGACGCGACAACCCTCAGCCGCCAACAGCACAGAAACACAAATAACAATAGAAGCGGACAAAAGGGAAAGCACAGCAGGCGCCCTACAGCTTCCGTCGTCTCTCTCCAGAAGCCCCCTTTCCTACCTATCGCCGCCACAAACTGCTACGGGTTAAATCGACCGGCCGCTACGGCACTTTCCAGATCATTCCAGAGAGCCCCAGACATAGTCATTCCGGTTACCTTCCAGAATCTCCGCGACACCTTCCACAAGTCTTCTAGAAATGCCCCCTAAGCCAACCATTGGAAAATCTGGGTTCAATATCTAATAATAGAACATTCCAGAAACTACCCCTTTATAATTATATGTTAGAGATATGTAGTTATCAAGCCAAATTGTAGTTGCGGTATTTACGCCTGCCTTTGACATATTAAAAAATGCAATTGCAAAAGGCTTTAGAATCTATATTAATTTTCATTACCTCCAGAAATGCAACCCATAAATAACGTGGGATTTCTCTATATATGGACAAAAAAGCATATTTGTGGATGGAAAAAAGCATATTTGTATATGGAAGCATAAAGCATTTAACTATTCCACGTGCTGGTTGGTGTTAGAGAAGCTGAGAAACAGAAGACGTCCTATATGCCAAATGGAAGAAAAAACAGAAGATAATGTTATATGCCAAATGGAAGTTGGACATTGAATGACAGAAGAGAAGTTTAGAGGATTTATAGATGACTTCTACTATCTATCTATCTATCTATCTATCTATTCTGCGTTCTTTCTTTCTTTCTTTCCTTCTTTCTTGTAAACAAGAGCACCCTATGCTGGTGGAATGATGTTCTATCTATCTTCCTATCTTTCTTCCCATAAACGCGAGAATACTACGTTCGAGGAAACGATGATCGATCTATCTATCTATCTTTCTATCTTTATTTCTTGTAAATGCGAGAACACTATGCTCGTGAGGATGATGATAATGGTGCTGGGGGATCAAGATGAGCCAGATCCTTCTAGGTCTGCACACTCTAAATTCTGTGTCAATACTATGCTCTGTTATCACTTCCAGATAACTCTGTTTCTCTGTTTGCTCTGCAAATATTTGATGAAATGAAACCAACATGTTATTCCGGAAGTGATAGCAGAGGCAAAGATCTGGCACATAATTCCGCTGCCGGCCTAGAAGGATCTGTCTCGTCTTCATCCCCAAGAGCCTTTCTGTGACAGGTATGATTTTACAGTCAAAACAGCTCTACATTTTGAGCATATCCCTGAGATGTGAAGAAGAATCTAAAGGTAAAGTGCAGTTCCTGATTAAACTTTTGTAGGAGCATGATGAGTTTGTTCATAATTAAGTTACAGTTTTGTTAGAAGTGTGAATTTGGCGACATGGTGTGAATGGGTGATTGACAGGAGGGGTTTTTTGGCGATTTTCAGCTGCTGGCTCAATTCCTGCTGGCAAAGCGCGGTCCGCCGGGCAAGAGATAAGGCTTCAAAATTTGGATGGCTGAGACAGTGCAGAATCAGCTGTTTGATTCAGCAACTCATTCACATGCATTTCGGGCTGTAGTCGGTTAGCCTCTGTAAAATTTAGCTGCAGGTCAGCCTCTACAAAATTCCAACTCCAAGTCTAGATGTGGTCCTTGGTCAAGAAATTCTAACAACTACCATTTTTGGCCACGTGATGCATGTTTCCAGGGACCTACTAGTCTTACTTGTCACACCAACCCTCAATTGTTCAACAGTCAAACGTATGACCATGGTTCCATTTGTTTGTCCCTTCCATTTTAATGAACTATTTGAAGTTCTCCAAGGCATTTTCTCTATTACGTCACATAGCATAATGGAATATCAACCACGATTCCGTTATTTTGAAATTATTCCCTCATTTTTAAATTTACAAATAGTGACAACCCCAATTTCAACAATGTGGAATTGCATGTAAATACTTTTTATTATCAGCCTTAATTCTAATAGGTCTGAAATTATAAGTTAACACTTAGTTAATCACAAGCCAGTATTCCACATAGTCAAGTAGATACTCAACACATTTATACTCATCGACAATGAGAGTAAGATACTCATACACTGAAAGTAAGATTACAATGAAAGCACGAATACAATGAAAGTAAGATGCACTGAAAGTAGGATTACAATGAAAGTAAGATTCACATCATAAGATACTCATGGACTCTCGTACTTTATTTTGCTTGTTCGGCTATCTTCTCTAGTGACTCTCCACAGAGATTGGAATCTTAATGTTCCCTTTTCTCAGATCCACCTTGCCCTTTCCGGGGTTCCATGACATCAACATATGGATTTTATTTCCACTCATTGGGACGGATCACTTGCATCATACTTCCATCCTATATTATAAAGTTTTATTGTAACTGTTGGACCCAGCCCTAAATCGGACGATTTAGGTCATTCGACTAAATCGGATGGCTCATATTGCTCGATGCATAGCTCCGAGGGCAGTTTAGGGTTTTCACTCTTTGTTACCTCTTTCCTGCTGGAGGTCGTTCGATCCTAGCTATGGCTGGAAGGGCAATATATGATGCTATTGACGTTGCTTTAGTCTGTGGCTGCAACATGCTTTCTCTAATCAAGAAGAGCAGGGACAAACGAACAAACTTCTTAGGCTGTAAACCATTTTCTGTGATGCAAGTTAACCCTGCCTGCAACCCGTGAATCGATTCAGAGTAATATTCAGGACATTTTTGTAAGCTCTTTTCTCTGCATATGTTGCTTGATGTTTTGGTCTTTGTCTTATTTACTCCCATGGAAAATCGGCCATGACATGGCTCAAATCTAGAAAAGGAATTTATTCACTTTGTTTTTCGGTCTTTCCAGCCTTGCCCTCAGTATTCTCACAAATGTGTTTCTTTATTTGCTTCTCTTCACAACTCCTCTCTTTTGCAGCCTTGCATTGTTCCGTTGTTTGCTTCTCTTCACAAATGTATTTTGTTTTGTTTGCTTCTCTTCATAACTCCTCTCTTTTGCAGCCTTGCACTGTTCCTTTTTTTGCTCCTCTTCGCAGCTCCTCTCCTTTGCTCGAACTATACTATTTCCGCTTCTTGGCTTTGAGAAAGACACAAAAGAAGTTCGTAGTTCATTTTTTTTTATTGCATTGGCACCAATTCAGCATGCCACTCTTTCAACAGATGGGCAGTGTAAAATGTGTGATGAGAATGTGCAGAGTAGAAGAAACATTATATATGTCAAGCACGCCAAACGTTTTTTGTTATTGCATTTTCCTCATTTCATTAACTCTGAGTTTTCTTTCCCCATTACGTTTTGCAGAACAAACAATTAGCTTGATGGGGAGGTCGCTGGCTTGGCTACGTCCATCCTCCTTGCTGGAGCTGGGTTTGAACTTTGTCATGTGGTAATGGGTTTGATTTGGCATTTTCAATAAATGTAGTCATGAGAAAAATGCTGTAGAAGACTCATAGGCTTGAACTTTTAGTAATTTGGTTACAATTTCAAGAACGAACGGGGGATGATGTGCAGGAAAGGCATTTAAATTTGTAGATTTTAGAATAGGGGAAGTAATGACAAGAGTAGCAGAGGCATCAAAGGATAATGTTGTTATTGTTGTTAGTTTTTATTGTAAGTGTTGGACCCAGCTCTAAATCGGATGGTTTAGGGCGTTCGACTAAATTGGACGGCTCATATTGGTCGATGCATAGATTGGAGGGTAGTTTAGGGTTTTCTCTTTTCGTTACCTCTTTCCTGCTGGGTTATTCGATCCTAGCTATGGCTGGAAGAGCAGCATATGATGCTATTGACGTTGCTTGAGTCCGTGGTTGCAATATGCTTGCTCTGATAGCGGGGACAAACGAACAAACTTCTTAGGCTGTAAACCATTTTATGTGATGCAAACCCTGCCTGCAACCCGTGAACCAATTCAGAGTATATTCAGGACATTTTTGTAAGCTCTTTTCTCTAGATGTGCTGCTTGATGTTTTGGTCTTTGTCTTATTTACTCACATGGAAAATCGGCCATGAGATGGCTCAAATCTAGAGAAGGAATTTATTCACTTTGTTTTCCGGTCTTTCCAGCCTTGCCCTCAGTATTCTCACAAATGTGTTTCTTTATTTGCTTCTCTTCACAACTCATCTCTTTTGCAGCCTTGCATTGTTCCCTTGTTTGCTTCTCTTCACAACTCCTCTCTTTTGCAGCCTTGCACTGTTCCTTTTTTTTTGCTCCTCTTTGCAGCTCCTCTCCTTTGCTCGAACTGTACTATTTTTGCTTCTTGCTTTGAGAAAGACACAAAAGAAGTTCGTAGTTCGTTTTTTTTACTGCATTGGCACCAATTCAGCATGCCATTCTTTCAACAGATGAGCAGTGTAAAATGTGTGATGGGAATGTGCAAAGTAGAAGAAACATTATATATGTCAAACATGCCAAACATTTTTTGTTATTGCATTTTCCTTTGCAGAACAAACAATTAGCTTGATGGGGACGCCGCTGGTTTGGCTACGTCAATCCTCCTTGCTGGAGCCGGCTTTGAACTTTGTCATGTGGTAATGGGTTTCATTTAGCATTTTTAATATATGTAGTCATGAGAAAAATGTTGTAGAAGGTCCATATGCTTGAACTTTTAGTAATTTGGTTACGATTTCAGGAACGAACAGGGGATGATGTGCAAGAAAGGCATTTAAATTTGTAGATTCTAGAATAGGGGAAGTAATTACAAGAGTAGCAGAGGCATCAAAGGAAGATATTATTATTGTTGTAAAGTTCCTCGCATAGCATTGGGGAACTAGGGCCATGGCCCAGGGTGTCCGTATATGTGTGTTTTCCTTTTTTATGCTGATACATTTAACCAAAGGGGGCGATTGCTTTTTTAATTTACAGACCAGTTGGAGCAGAACACAAATGAACTTGCTGCATTGAAACCCTAAACAATGGAAAACCAATTGACGTGGTCAAGCAATTTAGACCTTCCAGGCTCCATCAAAATATTGCGCACATTTGCAGGTCTTTTTTCAATATACAGTTTGCTAATTTATAACTTCATATATGTGATTTATGTGTTTCTGATATGCAGGTTATATTGATAAAGTGTGTGGTTCTATTGTAAGAAATGATGGACCATTTGAAGGTCATATTCTTCAAGAACCAATTGAAATAGTAAGTCAAATAATACCATGGACTTTCCTACTTTTAATACCGTTTATGAAAAATCAGCCCAGCTTTTGCTTTTGGAAATAACATAGTGCTTAAAACAGCAGAACAGACCCCTTGAATGCACTTTAAGTTTTTAGTTGAAAAATGCTAGCGGTGCTTCTGGGTTGTTATTTGAAAAATGCTAGCAATGTTTATGAGGATGATGGTTCTGCAAATGATGGACACCATTCAAAGCCATCACATCTTAAAATAAACAAAAGTAAAGTTTGACAAGCCTGCAGTTTTTTACAAAACAAGCCAGACATATCTCCTAACATGTTTGGTGCAGGATGTAGAGAGCTTGGCATACAACATCAAAGCAAGGAATGATGATATCTAATAACATGAAGGATATCATATATTGGGGCATGCTACCTGCAGGCGTAGATAAGAAATCACAGTTAGGTAAGAGAACCAATTACTTACTTTCTCTTTCCTTCTACAAATTTTTCTAGCATGCAATGACATTTAGAACTCTCCGTTTCTATGCAGCGCCCGATGAAAAGCAACGTGATAAGAGTTTCTACTGCAGATTGCACACGAAAATCACATTGAGAGACTTGGATTCTAGAAATGATGGAATTAAATTGCCCACATGGATCAAGAGATTAAGATGAAAAGATCGAGGAAGATTAAGATGAAAAAGATCGAGGGTCTAGGACATTTGGTCTGTATGGTTGCATAGGACTTTAAATCTAGAAATTATTCATACTCATAAAAACTTATTGCTCTCTTTTCTAGAGGAAATTTAGAGCAATTGTAGCCGCCTAGTGTTTCTTCTTAGCATGTCTATTTTGTTGCAAGAACATTTGCCTTTTGAGGGTATACACATGCTAAGATTATTCTTCAGATGATTTGCAAGTGCGGTGGGTTCTCAAATTCAAAGTAATATGCCTACGATACTATTGGCGATAGCATTGGCATATGTATGTTCTACATTCTGGAAACAATAGTGCATTGCAAATTTGTGATACGAGTAGGGGACTCTTATAGATATCAATTTAATTATTTGGAGGTTATATGCAATAAAAGATTTTGGATGGCATGATCAATCATAATCGCAATACACTGAACAGTTACACAAGGGTGTGACTACCTTTAGTAGTAAGAAAGATTTTTCATCTATTTCATGACTTATATTTTATTTTCACAAGTGGTTGCTGTGAACTGTATATAGTTAGAATATGACACACGGATATTCTTTAAAAGCAAACCATTTAGCTAGCACATTTACAGCTCATGAAGAACACAATCAAGACATAAAAAGATCGTTGGTTTGAACACAATCAAGACTTAAAAAGATTATTGATTTTTTTTTTTTCCTTCTTCTTCGTACATGTTCTTGCCAAGACTACAGTCACAGTTATGCAAACAATTACATTAAAAGAACCTTGTTCAAGGCAAGATCACTTATCCCAATATCCACCCTGGTTTTTTAGGCCAGGCCACATCAGGCACTCTGTAAGGGTAGATTTTTCCATTAATTAGATAAAGCCATACAATCCTTTTGTCCACCTATCAGGTATGACAATTGGAGAAAATTGATACTCTTTATGAGCATCAAGTAGAAGTAGTAAAAATAATATGCAAATAGAGGTAGCAGTAGATAAGAAGAGTAATAAAATCCAATAGTAAACTTAAAGAACTTAAGTGTAGTTCTACTCCTTGGGGTGATGTATGCAGTAAAAAGTCTTCAAGTTCCTGCTCTTAATTTCCTGTAAAAGCAAACAAAAAACCAACCATGATTTCACAAGAGCTAGAGATGAACTTGGATGATAGGAATGATAGGATATGTAAAATGAAATGGAAGGCTGTAATGAGGGATCAGAGGTTTAGTTTTGACTGCCAAGGTTGTTGTTAAACCATTCATTATAGTGCTGGTAAAACTCTGTTGTAGAACCCAAGATGTAACTGCCTTGCCCTTTATCATTTTGCACCAATAACTTTGTCAAACTTTCCTTCCCCATCAGAAGAAGAAGGGTACCATACAAGTCTGTCAACAGTTTATGGTCAGAGTACATTTCCCCGAACACTCTCAACTGAGTTTCTATCATACTGAAATGAGTATTAAATAAGAATTCAAACAAGATGTGCATCTGCATGAACTCTCGAGTATATATTCCTGCCCATACTGCTTCTCTTGTTCTAGAACTTTCAACCTCATTCAAAAAATCATCTGTCAGGTCACACAATTGCTTCAGTGTTAACTTTTTCCCAACTTGTTGACTCTGATACATGGCTAATTCATAACTGTCAACATCTGTGTCCAGCTTTGTGGCACCTTCTCCCTTAAGAAACATTAAGTATTCTGTCACAGTCAGAATATGGAGCATTAGAATCAATAACATTGAGAGAAGACACAAACAAATCAAAATGGCCCCTGTATAGCCCAATAGAATTCCAGCAAGTATTATAGGTGTCCCCAAATTTTCTTTTGTGGCACGTTGCAATGGCTTCAATATCTAATTGAAAATGCATTTTGATCCAGAAAATGGAGAGAGGTTTAGATGCATAGAGAACCCTATTTCTGGATTTCCAAATATTCCATAAGGCAGTGTGCACAAGAGTGTTTGCAAAAATGTCACCCTGTTGCAGGAATTGAATAATATTACTGAAATTTCTGTTTTTCAAAAATGAGCCAAGCTTATTTAGGAACCAAGCCCAGAAGGGTCTCAGTTTGGGACAAAGGAAAATATGCTGTAAATCCTCTTCCTGAAGACATCCAGAGCTACATATTGAAGTTACATTGCATCTTCTAGATAGAGAAACCAAGTTTGTTAGACTTTTATGGGCAATCAACCAAACGAAGAAGCAAATTTTAAGAGTACAAAATGACTTCCAAACATTTTCAAAAAGAGACTGAACTTGAGCTTGATCTAATGACCATTTCTGCAAAGCCTTTAGTGGAGCATCAGTCACATTAATCAAGGTATAAATTTCTTAGATAGTTGATATTTAGCCAATGTGTTTAAGCACTTCCTTATGGCATTGGCATAAAATACCACTCATAAATATGGTGGTACTCAAGCAATGCAGCAATAATTCTAATTGCAAGATATGCTCTAAAAGGTATAAATGAGACAATTTCCACAAAACAAGATGTTTGCTCGATCCTGACTGACTTTCTTGAATCAAGGAATGTACGCAATATAACGTTAAATTTTTAAGAAAACATACGATGTTTAATACTATTTTCATTTGCATATATCAACCTATAGATAGTCGAAAGCCTACTATTGACAATATGTTTGAACGTTGACAAATCCTAAGGGAACATATAGGGTTTTCCATCATCGTGGTACATGCCAAACTTGGAGAAGGCCAAAGAGCCCTCGACTATATCAAAGAAATGCAATTACAAGTTCCCAACATTTGCAAGTCGCCAAATTATGCCACGCATCACTGGGCTTATTGATTAAGGAATAATGAGCTAAAAGCAATCTGTTAGGGCATCTCATCATTCTCTTGAATATCATTTACACGTACTTAACTTATGCCCAACAATGCTGGGCACCGTTACTAGTTGCTTATTAAAACAATCTTTGTAGCATTCTTTTTCAGTAATGACTCTTTTTCCACTTATTGGGCGCCACCACTCCACATGCACCTTGTTTCTGTTAAGGTTATTAGCTTTCCTACAAATGCTCGAGATGATATACCCTAACCAAATAGGATAAGTATCTTCATCTGATGGCCTGACGATCAAATATTGGCCATCCTTCAAATCCATCTTAGAAACATATGGAGCAAGTCCATAATATTTGGATGCTCCTTTCTAGGTCCAACATAGTGCTCTTCTTCCTCTTCCACCTCCTCTTCAGACTCCTCTGTCATCAAGTGGATCGGCTGCTGATCAGGTTGAAATTGACCATGGTCGAGCCTCCATCGACTTTGAGGTAGCCAACCCTCTCGAAGGATACTACTGCTTGTGTCTAAACTCTCCAAAAGTATATGAACTTCATTCCAATAATTTACAAGTGCTTCATTGCACACTCTTCTCTCTGGTGCTATGTGTTTATCTACTAAGGATTTCTCCCAGTACTTTATATATTCCCGTGGACGTAAAAATTCATCTTATCTTATCTTATCTTATTATCCCATCCATAGTCCGCTCACAGTCCTTCACTTCTCCTAATGGTTTCATAGCCTTAGGCTCTCCCGTCAGCACCATTGATTCACCTGCCACATCTTCTTTCCAAAAAAACATATCCTTATCTTCCAGTTTTCACACAGGATCTCCAGCTCTCATCTTGTATTGCATTATTGGCTTTCTATTTTTTACCCAAAACCTAAATTGCAATGGAGCACTATGCCCAATAAGGTCTTCACAAGCATAACCCTCTATGAACTCTTTCTAGTCGGGGACTTCTTGTATCAATGAACCAATAGGAGGAGGTGAAGAACACTGTTTAAATAGCTTCAAAAGCCTCGGATAAGTCGTGACATCACTTTCTGCAATTTGATCCTATAATGCCCAAACATTGCATCAATGTCTTTGTGAGTGTGGCCAGGCATTCAATAACCAACATAGACCATTTTAAACACTCCAAATAAGATTGCATATTAAACGGGAGCAAATCATCTAATCAGGAGCAAAAGGAATATTCCCAAAATATTCTCTCTTTTTCATCAAAAAAGGGGCTAAAATGAGGTAAAATATAAAATTAAAAGATGAAATTGTATTTTGACCCCCTCAAATGTGGTCAGTTTTTTTCCGAAAATAGACAATAATAAAAGTTGCTATAATAAATAGATATTTCAAAGAAAATTAAAATTTCCTTCAATTTGTTTTGGGGAGAACTTCTATTTTCTTTTATATAAAAAGTTGAGTACACAAAACTACTTTTTAGAGGGAAGTATAACCCTTATAGTGCATAAATAAGGATAGATAAGAGAAAAAGTCCAGTTTTGATATAAAGTCAGCCTGATATGGAGAAACACCTGTCTAAAAATAAGACTTGAGATTAGAGTTAACTGATTTCCGTCTTCTGCCTCTAATCATAGCCGAGAGGGTGCAGAAAACACAGAGGCACGTTTTAGCCTTTGCCATATTGAATCTTCCCCTATTATCCTTGGCTTCACAAAGCATAGCCCTTCTGGCATCAGGGTTCTGATCACAGCAGCACCCGCACACGCATGGTTCCATATGCCCCTCAATGTCGGGAGGACCAAACACCTTGATCCATTCCTGATTCGTGCGTAGATCGATTCTCTTCCATTTAAGCTTACGTACCAGCATGAATATAATTCCTGAAATGCCAGCAAGAAAATTATGAGAAGACTTATCCTGCAGCAATAATCCATTTAATATCATATTCAATTTGTTTAATTACAGCCTCCGGGTGAGTGATTTCACAATTAAAGATGAAGTTATTCCTTCCCTTCCACATCCTCCACAATATAATGTAAATTCTCCAGTCATCGGGATGATTCGGCATGAAGTCGTCAATTGAATAAATGATCCTCATCTTCCCTGTGCGTTAGACACCTGGGGCAAGCATCCGAATTTGCCATCTGAAGTCATGTCTCTTCTGATTGGTTGCCAAATGCCTTATGCCATAGTTGCCACATGAAGGATTTGACCTTGGGGGGAATGGGACTAGACCACATAAACTTAAGATTCCTGATGCACCTCTCCTTCCCAATCTGCCACTTATTATGTAGAGTTATACTTTGGTCTTTCATTAAATATCTGTAGGCTGCTTTGACCGTGAACCCTGCAATCCCGTTATGATTCCAGTTGAAATTCTCCTCTGCCCACTTCCCCTGGATCAGCATAGAGCAGATGTTGTTGTACAGGGCTTCACAGTTTCCATTCTCTTCAGACAGCACCGAGTTCCTAAAAGGGATAATCCCCTGGTCATCAAACATATATCTGATGAGGTGGATACCCTTGGTACTCCATAACTTAGCCTGCTCAGGAAAGTGACAGAACACAGAGATGGGTCATTAGTAAGGAGGGCTGGATTCCAAAATATCGACTGATCCATAGACAGCCCCACTTTCCATGTGAACATCCCCTTGACCATGTTCCATGCCCTTATCCACTTCTTGATTAGGCCTGGGGTGGAATTAGGGACAGTAAAGGGGAAATAAATAGAGTGAGGGAGACTCAACTTCAAGTTCCTCCAGCCATAAGAGAGACATCTGCCCAAGTAATATCTGATAATAATAGAAACCGTGTGGTTAATCCTATTGTATGCAGTCTTAAAAAAATATTTAGCAGTTAAAGCCACTCCTTGCTTTTCAATATTAATAACACCCAGCCCCCCAAACTTCCTGTTCTTACAGCATTCCTTCATGGCCACAGGAGTCCAGCATCTCTTGTTCTGACCACAGGAGATGAATCTGCTTATGATGCTCTGGAGCTTGGAGGAGACCTTCTTAGACGCTAAGATGACCGAAGACTGGTATACATGGGAAGAAGAGATCATGAAATTGGCTATGATAGCTCTGCCCTGCTTCCAAGTGTACTTGGAGTTGAGACTGTCGACTTTTTTCCGGAATTTCTCAATAATATCTGTCCATACATCAGAAGGGCTCCCTTTTAAAGCCATGGGGATGCCTAAGATTTTAGATGAATTGGTTGGTAGAATATACTTACAGCCCATGAGAGCAGCCGTTTGCTCTCCTTTTACCTGATCTTTGGCAACAATTTTGGATTTCATGGGGTTGATCTTACAGCCAGAAGCTTCACCAAATTCCTCCAGGATGGCTTGAGTGTTGACTAGGGACCTGTTATCTATTGATACCAGAAGGAACGTATCATCTGCAAAATGCCCATTCAAAATCTGATCCAAATCCCCATTGTCTGGGAGGGTTAGTCCCTGGATCATATTAGTCCTCTTGGCCTCCTCTAGCTTACTATGAAGGGCCTCCATAATGATGAGAAAGAGGAAAGGAGCCAGTGGGCATCCTTGCTTAATCCCCCTTTGCAGGGGGAAGAAGGGTCCACATTTTCCATTAATTAAGACAGATGATCTGGAATTGGAGAGAATTGCTTTAAAAAAAAAGAATTACCTCATTGGAGAATCCTAAGGCACTGCTGCATTTGAAAAGAAAGTTCCAACTAACCGAGTCGAATGCCTTGGTGATGTCAAGCTTAATAAGAGCAACATCCTGATTGGTATCCGTAGCCCAATTCAGCCCTAAAATTGCTGTGACCACATTATCAAGAATGAACCTGTCCTTCAGGTATGCTGCCTGGGAGGTGCTGATTATCCTTTCTAACACAGTTTTGAGCCTCCTAGCAATGGTACCAGAGATAAACTTATAAATGACATTGGAGAGTGAAATGGGCCTGTAGTCTGAGGAGGTAACTGGCATATCAATCTTAGGGATGAGCGTGATAAGGCTGATATTTATTCTCGCATCTAAGCATTTGAAGTCCCTGAATTCGTTGGCCAGGCAAGTGATACAATCCCCAAGAATAGGCCACAATTGGGAGCCCATCCGGACCCGGGCTCTTGCCTTTTTCCATGTCTTTAGCAATCTAAAAAAGCTCCTCACTAGAGAAAGGCTTTTCAATATTTAAGTTCTCCTCTAAACTTACCTTCGCGTGAAGATTGATAAAACCATCCATAACTGCATGTTGACTATCCTGGTTTGTCCCCATTATATTCTTAAAGTGGTTTGCAGCAGCTATCTTAATCTGATTCTCATCTGATATGTCCTCATCCCCTACCTTAATTTCAAAAATATGATTCCACTTTATCCTGCCCTTAGCCTTAACAAAGAAGAACTTGGAACTACTCCTCTCGTCATCCCTAATTTTTCTGATTTTAGCCTTAAGCTTCCAGCCCTCAGCTATCCTAATCTCCTCCCTTTCAATTTCTGCCCGAATTTCATCTTTCTCTTCATCGGGGGCATTTATAAGCCTTTCCCTCAAATCCTGGAGAAGGGAGATCTTTTGAAGGTGCACAGCCTTGCCCCAGTTTTTAATCAGCTTTAGCCACTTTAATCCACCAATGCATCCAGCCTATCCTCTCAGTGGGCTTGGGGAATTTAGTAAGCAACTGCTGCAGCCTTTCAATAAACTCATCATGCTCCAAAAGGCTAGTGTTGAGCTTGAAATATGTCTTTCTCTTCTTGACAGTGTTGCTTGCCGTGATCCTTAACTGCTGGGGAAAATGATCCGAGAGAGTATATCCCTCAAGATTATCCACCCTGTTACTATGGTTCGATAAGTTCTCAGAAAGGTAGTACCTGTCGTGGAGACACAAGGTAGGATCCACTCTCTTATCTGTCTAGCTATAGGAATCAGCCTTAGTTCTAGCAAGAGTTAAATTGTGACCACGGGCAAGATCTGACCAGGCCTCTTTCTCCTGCCTACCTAGGGTCTGAAATTTTTATTCTTCATGAAACTGTTAGTCACCATATTTAGATCCCCCCCAAGAATGCAATCATCAAATTCCAAATTATCTAAACTACTCTTAACCTTTTTCCAAATCTCTACCCTTTCCCCTGGGTTATTATAGGCATAAATATTCACTAGAGCAAGCTTGGTTCTAAGGATAGTGCATAAAAGAATCTGCCATCTGCCATCTCTGCCATTAATCATATAGGTATTTGAAATGTTGAGGCAGTTATTCCAGGCAATTGCAATACGTGTAGAAGAATCGTTAGCTGGAATCGACCACAGACTAAAATTAGAGGGAAGAGTTCTACCTATAATAGCCTCATGATTAAGATCATGAATCTTATGCTCTTGTATAAACAAAATGTCAGGATTAAGGGAGGAAAGACATACCTTGAGCCTATCCCTTTTAATATTGCTATTTAATCCCTGGAGATTCCAGGTAATACAGCTAATGTCCCTACCTATCACCCTACCTACTTGGATAGTCTGCTTCCTTGGGCTTGCTCTGCTGGGGCCCGAGTAGAATTTCTTTTTACCCCTACCTTTCCTTTTGTCGACTATATTCCAACCTGTATCTTCTATATCCAATAAGTCCTCAATTTTCTGATGCATATCTGCTTCTTGTTTTTTCTGGTTAAAATCTGGGAGCTCAGGCATTGTAATAATAAATTCGCCTGTGTCAATTCTGACAGACATATTAATATTTTTAATTAGCAAGACCATGTTATCTTTTAATTCCACCCTTGGAGAACCCTTCTGATAATCCTGGTGACAGGCATTAGACAGAGTTATATGGTTCGCAATATGATTCTGCTCAATAACAGGATTAGGGTTACTGGAATCCTTATTCTCCCCTTTATCATCACTGTTATTAACCTTTGGGATCCAAGCTTGCTTTAGGTTCTTCTGATAAGAGGCATCTTTTGTCAATGATTTCGAAACTGGCCATTTGGAGTAGCTTATTATGATATCCAGAAATTCGTTTGCCTTGACTCTGGTCTTAATCTTCTTCCTCCAATCCGAGTTGATCATTTTAGAGATACACACTGATGGATAATTCGTTTGAGGAATATTGATATCAATTACCTCCCCTAGGAGCTCAGAAAGGATCATCAAGTGGGATCGAGTCCAGAAAGCTGGAGGGAGATTAGGAAAGGAAATCCATGTGGAGGTTCTGATCTCATTTTCAGACCCCAGAATGAAATCGGGAGTCCATTTCATAATATAAAAGGGGGCATTGGTAATGAAATCAAGTTTCCTTCTGAGGATGTGGTTCACACACACCTCATCCCTGCAGACGATTTGGAAGGTCTTGTTGTCCAGCTTGAGGATCGAAAAGAATTAGAGTGTGCTGGGTTTTGGTGATCCAATTTTTTACCTCCACCTGAGTAGGGCATTTCCGCGGGAAGTGAATTAAGATAGCTTTCCTAGAAAAGATGTCAGCAGCAGAAGAATCTGGTACACCAAACAAATCAATGAAATCCCCACTAACAACCTTCTGACCCCAGAATTAGTTGGAACATGGGAATTATCCCTCATTAGAATATTTTTATACGAGAAGCTAAACCTTTTGCTTTGTCGTTCTTGCCAATTACCGGGATGGTGTTGGTGATTTTGCTCTCTCCTATCTTCGTCTTTGTAATGTTCAGCGCAGAGAGCTTAACTTCCTCGCAATTGCCACAGTCACAAGAATTAACCTCTGCCGGGTTGAACAATCCGTTAGAGTCTTTAATTTTGCAAGTTTTAGCCAATTTCTTCCTTCTGAGTTGGTAGACTTCCAGAGACATAGAAATCCCTTCTAATGGCTGGTCCATAGCTAGTCCTGCTTTGAAGGATTTTCTGTGCCTTTCAATTACGTGGTCCTCCGCCTCTTCCCATCTCTTGATGAGTCTGATACTTGCATTTGAATTATCCTTCAACCCGTCCCACATAATAATAAGATTCTTAACCTTCGCCAACAGTTCATCCATAAAGGCCCTGAAAATGCTGTTCTTTAAACTGCAGCAATCTGTCTCTGTATGCCTCTGCTTCACCGTGATGAGCTTGTACAGGGTATTGTCCATTTCCTGCACAAATCCGAAGATGTTCCATACCCAATCTCTGTCATTTGCTCTTCCGTCCATATAGTCCTTATCAATGGTTATCATCTTCTCCTTGCATGCCACAATCCCCACCTCCTCGTGCACACCCATACAAAAGGCCGCTGCTTTCTGTTGATCCCTAATTATCTCCAAGCCTGTATACAGCTCTTTCAGAACGCCCCATGCCTTATCCCTTCTGTCGTCAAGCCAAAAAATCTGTGTCCATTCGTCATCTTCCTTGTTATACTGCTTTCCAGAGTTTCCTGCTTTAGTTCTCATGCTGATAGAATACTATCGATCACAAAGAAGGTCGTCTAAGCCTCGGAACGAAATCGCTTAAGCCTCAGAATGAAAGAAACAGCCGTTATCAGAACACAGCCTGCTTCCCCTACCACTTTCCCCCCCAGCTCAAGAAATAACTGCCAATGATGGCTCTCCCCATCCCCCGAGAAGAAGCCTAAGAATTGACATGAAGACTGACAGCCGTACCCTCGAAGATCCCAGAAGAGCAGATTCTAAAAGACCCTACTTGACAGGCACCCTAGATCTGACACGGGGTCCAAGAAGAAAAACTACACTAATTGGAGACTAAAAACCTCCAAACCACCACGTCTAAGTCCCTGATATGCTGGGATGGTTGGAGATCAAAGAAAGCTGCCCAATAATAGATCGGTTCCACCCCAAATTCCAGTGGAGCACTCATCGTAAAGAGATTACACTCAAATCTTAAGGAGCCTGATCTGTAAGCAAAGAATACACAGAAAGAAGGAGTTAAGCTCGAACCTACAAAAACCTATTCTAGAACTTGAATCAACTGCCTATCTAATCAAATTTTCGATGGCCACTATAGAATCCTGGTTTTCCACTGGAATGTTTGTAATCCCCAGCCCCTGGAGAACAGCTTCAAGGAAAGCCTCATCCATCGGGGTTGGAAAATTCTCCCCGTAGCTAGGCAGTTCTTTCTAGGCGCTCATTCATCTTTTCGGATAGCCGCATTTTCAACAGTCCAAAGCTCCGCTTCCGAAACAGGCGCTTCGTTGTCACCAGATCTTGTGACAAGGCGCCCCGAGAACTTCTATTTTCAGCTGACAAAATTTTCAAGTGAAAGAACAAGTGAAGTATTTGATTGAAACATAGTGTTTCCAAAATTTGAAGATTTTATCTTCAATAATCACATAAAAAATTTACAAGTTTTTGGAACTTAATTATTAAAAAATGGGGGGGAGGGGGGTAATAAACGAGGGATCAAGCACATCTTCATGAGACAATTGTGAATGTCACAACCTTAGAGGTGCAATTCAAAACGTTGTTATCACCAACTTCACTCTCGACCATGACTGCATCTTTGTTTTTTAGAACATGAAAAGGTGAAAAATTAGCTCTGTCTTTCAGACGTTGAGACTCTTGAGCATTGTCTCTGTGTTTGTCCTGAGGTTCAACCAGTGTGGTCCTAGCTACAAGGTTTGTTTAACAGTACATTGGACTGCCGATGCATCCTCTTGGCATCCTATCCCAACGCATGGCCTCCAAGTAAACAGAGGGCATTCCATCTTGGTTCTGGTTGGCTCTTATGGTCGATATGGGAGCGTCGCAGACACCACATCTTTCAAGGGATTAATTCATCTGCACACAGTGTTATTACGGTGGCCCAGAAAAAGATGTTGACAGCCTACAAGTGTTCCTCCTTTGAATCGGAAATGAATGGAACGCATCTGGATTCAGTATCTTCGAATTGATTCTTATCGTTAGTCTCCTATTCTGGTGTAAGCACATTGTGCTCCAGGCTCGTGCTTCTGTAGCATCTTTTTGTGCTTACACAGTTAGAACAAGGTGACCTTGCAAACGCACTAATGACCTGTAGTGCAATTGCAGATTTCTTTTTAAAAAATTGAAATTCTAGCCTGTTTTAGAGGTTTTTATTTTAAGAATTGCTTAAAATACTAGGAGGCAATTTAAAATAAGCATTTTTCGATGACAAGCACAAAATACAAAGTGCGCAAAAAATAAAATTTACACAATGGAACAAGATATTAAAAAGATGATTAGATATATTTTTCAACTCAAATAAGCAACACTTACAAGAAGACAAGTATCATGTGGTAATGTAATAAAATGTATAAAGAGCAAGAGCAACCTCTTTACAAATAAGCGGCTCTTCATCATCTTATTCAGCATCTATAATAGTACCAATAATGGCAAGAACATCTTCTTGCTCCATCGATACCTCCAATTTCTGCATCTCATCAAGGGGAATCAAGTTAATAAAACATGCAAGTTGATTGTATTCCATATCAATGGCGGTTGAAACTCAGAGCTTATTGACGGCACTATTATCAGCATTATTAGCACCAAAGTTCTTGGTTTTGGTACTTTGTAGAGAACTAATTCTCGATCTAATAATAGCCACAAACTCATTAACAATATCAAATAGTTCTTCCCTTTCCTTAAGCCACATCCACAAGCAGTAGTTGTACTTTTACTATCCATATGTACAGCCATAAGCAACAACCCAATCCCATGATTGGAAGAATATTCAATGAAAGTATTAATTAAACGTTGAGAGTTCTCGTAAGAATTGACAATTCTGTAAGTATAGTGGAACTGCTGGATGCTGAAAGTCATTTCTAAAGTCCATCCTTGTTGTTTTGTAGTGGAGAATGTGTCTTCTGGAATTGTAACCACAGTAAGCAATGTGGAGCATCTCCCAAGCATTAACAACTCTAGCACCTCCACCATCTCCACTAATAATTGTCTCCTCTAATAATTATCTTCAACCTGTGTACAGGTTAATAAAACTAAAAATTGATTGTCATAATGGCATAGGAACAGAAGACCATGGGCAAAAGGTTTAAAAAACTTGATGATGTCTATGAAGTCATAGCAACTAACATAAAAAATATTTCCTGTGGAAGCTTGTCATAGGCAACAAACTTTGGAAAGTAATTCGTCTCTTAGGCAAGACATAGTAAAAATATCCATCTCTTAGGCAAGACATAATTAAAATTATGCTTTCTATATGCCATCATGGATAAACATAATAAAAGATGCAAGACATAATAAAAGATTATGCTTTCTTTATGCCGTCATAATGTTCTAATTATTTTGTTTGGTATTTGGGGAGGGTATTTCATGGATGGTTTTGGCTAGATTTCGGGGTGTATTGTATGCAAAATCGTAGTCCGACTGTATTTTTTGAGTGATTTGAGCTGCTTCTTGGGCAGTCAAATAGGATTCGAAAATCGGGTTCTGGATGTGATTATTTTGGTGTTGCTGTGATGGTCTGAGGATAGAAAGAAGGATAAGAATACACGCTTCTTTCCTTTTTGAGCAGGGGCGGCAACGGATCCCAGCAGGGCAGGCAACCAGGGAGGGGTTCTGGTGTGGAGGAAGAGAATTGATCCAGGATGATTTAGACAGTTCGAAGTGTTGGAAGATCGATTCAAAATCCAGCCAATTTCCGATTTGCAGGCCGATTTGCAGCCGATTTGCAGGCCGATTTGCAGTCGATTGAGTAGGGACGGTGGAGCGAGGAGGGACTTCCGGGCTGTTTTCTTCTGGCCGGAATCATCCGATTGAGGACAGAAGCCATACATTAGGCAACTTAGGGCAATTCTGGGGGACATGTTTTCTTTGTTCTATATTTTAGAAATTGTGGCCCTTGTGTTATTGTGGCTGTTGTGTTTCTTGAATCTTTCAGTTTCTCACTTGGTGATGGTGGGTTCAAATCCCATAAAGATTGTATGAAGATTGCGGCAGGGCTTCCAATCCTCCAGCCAGAGCACGTCCGTCTCCTCTGTGCTTTGATTCCTGGTTAGGACTGGCACAGGATTCACTCCAGACTCGTGGCCAGCACTAGCAAAAGATTCATTCCGGCAGGCCACACTGCCGGTTCATGGGTCAATGGCAAGCTTTGCTATGGCTGGGTTTTTTTTTTGGCTTCAACCATACGTTTGATCTGCACCATTGAGACTGAGATGCAGTTTTCTTCTCAAAATTCTAATAGGCTTTGATTTAGAATATGACATAGAATATTCACCAAATCAAAGGTCCAAACTGAAATATGCAAAATAGACCCATAAAGATGCAATAAGATGAATAAAGATGAATAAGATGATGCTTTCTTTATGCCGTCATAAACAATCTAGATACAAAACTAATCATTATTTATGAACCCATAGGCAAAAACTATCAAACAATTATTTCATGTGTATTCAAGCATTGCCTAGAGCCCAAAATTAACAAAAGAAGATGAACTTGAACATGAAATTCTATGATTTAAGAATGAGAATGAGAATGAGAATGAGAATGAGAATGAGAATGAGAATGAGAATGAGAATGAGAATGAGAATGAGAATGAGAATGAGAATGAGAATGAGAATGATTTTTATCGCCTATGGGACCCTATGGGACCCACAAGGAGCGCAGGAAACTTATTACTGTCCGGGTTAAAAAACCCCCGCCCCGAAGGGTTTTCGAGGGAAAAACCGTGGCAGTAATAAGAATGCTGTCAAACTGTACAAGTATACATCAATGTATATATACATGTCAAGTGTGTGCCTGAGGACATAGCTGATCTCGCATGTCCATAACCTCCTGAAGGTATGATCCCAAAGACCGCACGGATGTCGCGTGCTCAATGTCACATGTAATGGCTGGCCATGCCCGACCAACTCAAAGATAGCGCCCCGAATTTGATCATATGTCGGGCAACTTTGAAGGGTATGAGATTCATCCTCAATGACTCCCATTTGGCAAAGATTGACAGAGCCCGTCCCCGGCGTGGCTCACCAATCCATCCGCCTGCCTCAATTCAAGATGATGTGCCCCCGCGGCGAATGGAGGCAATGAGTCTGCGCCTTTTCATGGGCAAGTGGGTACGCAGGTAGCATTGCGGGCCTCGTTCCAATGTGGGATTTATGTGGCGCTGATAGTGTGCTGTCTTGACATGTTCAAGGGCATTGGCATCCCAAAGCTTGCTGAGGAAGCAAGCGTCAAGATATTGCCTCAAGCTATGGCGATCTGCCTCTGTTTGCATATGTATGCACCTGTGCTCCTGCACATTCCATCTAGCCAACCATTGAGCTCTGAGAAATATGCAAAAATCAGAAAAAAAAAATGAATAACAAAACTACAGAATCTAATGCCAGAAATTCAACAAAAGGAGCATTGCAAAGCTTGAAATTTCAAAAATATCAGCATGAAAAATCAAATGAATTTTGCACAAAGAAAGTCAAATTTCGTACCTCTTTCTTGCAGTTCTGTGTGGCTATGCATGTTCCTTCGTAACATTTACAATATATTGAGGCAAGCATCCAGCTTCTTAGGTGCAGTATGACGCTCCATTAAATCTGTCAAGACCTAACAGAAACAAACAACCTAGGTCATCTGGGCTGAGCCGAATCTCACAGGTTCGGATTTGAAGGAGCCCTCCGGATTCTAAATAACCCTGAGCATAGGATTTGCAAAACCGCTACTGCTCCATGGCGCTCCAAGCACTCATGTTTCAAAAAAAACCTCCTTTCCTATGCCATGTCGTCATGGGAAATTGTTTCTCAAAAAGTGCTTTGCCTATGCCGTTATGGGCAAATAGTTTTTGATATGTTTTGCCCATGTCGTTATGGGCAAATCCTTTTTCAAAAATCTCTTTGCCCATGCCGTCATAAGCAAAACCCTTTTTAAAAATGTTTAAAATCCTCTTTGCCCATGCCGTCATAGGCAAAACCTTTTTCAAAAATATCTTTGGCTATGCCCTCATAGGTATGTCTCTTTATTAAGTATCTTTTTTTCTCTTGTGCCCTTTTCAGGGAAAAAGAAAACATTGGTCGCTCTCTATGCCGTCATAGGTCGCTCCCACTGGCTGATAAAACTGACGATCTTAACTGGCTTTGTCTTTCCCCCTTTGAAAGACGGCATGTCTGCTTTCTCTAACCATTTTCTCAGCTTAGGTGGCAGTGGAGGGATTACTGGTGGAGGACCATTAGGTAGAGGAGGTTGCAAAGGTTGCAAATAAATATCTGGAAGGAAGTGATATAGAATAGACAGCAATTCCACTTGCCTGTCATACTCTTGCTAATTACTAGGCATAGGCAATGCTAGCTGGGATGCAATGTAACTGGCATTAGACAAGGCTTGCTGATACTGTGCTTCAGTAACATTGAAGCGTTGGGCCATTGATCAGGTAGGTATGAGGATCGATAGGTTCTGATACCACTTGATACGTTTTAAGGAGTCTTAGCGGCATTAAAGGCTTAAAACATCAGTTATATAGATCAAAAACAGAAGAAAAAGTCTTATAACAGTTCTGCTCAAGAACAATTGTACATGGTTTCCACAATCAGGAATGGAGCATCCAGTTTCAACCCAACCGGATCCAAAGATTAAGGCAATTTCCAAGGGATTTAGGGCGAAAAGGAATTGATCAAGGCCTTTTCCCCTTCAGCTTATGACCAATCCTTTCCACAACAGCTATGGGTTTAGATGGGTTCAATCACAACCGTCAATGGTAAGAAATAGAACCAGTCTCAGACTTCACAATGAAGGCCGCTATCAAGGCTCACCAAGAGAACTCCGCTTGCAATATCCCCAATCGCTGTCAGATACTTGCAAGTCGGATCGGATCTGGAAACAGCAGACAGGAACCGAGTCTCTGGAGTCGGAATGGGAAGCAACGATGCATAGGCCTCCAAAAATTAATTGTTATTAGTTTTTTGTGTTATTTTTTGCGTTATACTACTAACTCTAAGTTAAACTAATATTACTTTGTGGGTTAATATGTTGAATAACTAGATGCAATTATATAGTGAGGTTTGCATTTAAGGTTTTTCAATGTGGTATATCCACATAGTAAACACCTATAGTTTCACGTTATGGTTTGTGGGTATAGTTCACGACTACAGTTCTCTGTGGCGAATTTTCTTGGTTTATGCCTATGTTCTATTGCTAAATGACGTGGTGTTCAATCATTAGTACAGGTTGTAAACCACTAGCGTCTTTAGTGTTAAAGAATTGGGAAACTCATAGTGGTGTCCCAATCAACTCATAGATATTTTGTCGCATGAACCATTGATCACGTTCGAATAAAGGCTTCAAGCATCTTATTAAAACAAGTAACAACTTATCACTCAAAATAGTGTTGGCTTTGCGTCTTAAAGTATTCTGTGTTCAACGTAAGCCAAATATGTTTCGAATAAACAATCGATGTTAATTTTGTAAGAAAACTAAGACATATTTCGAATAAACAATCGATGTTAATTTGTAAGAAAACTAAAACATATTTCACTTTTTTAGCTTCAAGAATCATGGTGGTTGTCCTATAAAGTCATCGTTATATTGTCATAAACTTCCACGTTTTTAGTTTTGTATTTGGAATTCAGTGGTCTGGCCTAAGATTTGATTGGTGTAGAGTATGAGAAACCGTATAATTTAAGGGATTTGAGGAGCTTGTTGGCATTTAGATGTCTAATTTCTAATTTCGATCTATTTGCAAGTTTATTGTTGCCATGGTTGGCAAATTTTCATCCTAAATTGTAGGGCGTGGATAGCGTTTCAGGCCAGTTTCTTTTTCCAGCATGGGTTCTCTATTTTTGCAGGTGCGGCGGAGCAGAGCAGCGGCAGCCATCGTTTCTAACAGGTTCGAACAGAGCAAGGGCCCTGTTATAGCAGGATCTCTACTGTAGGTCGTACATGCCGCGCCCAGAAAATTACACAAATAAGCCTGACGTGAAGGCGGATCTGCCTCAGCGGCAGCGTGGAAACCCTGCGATATAGGTCTGCTTCAGGGGGATTTGTTGTTTTCTTGTATCTCACAGAAATCTTGGGCCTGGAGCTGCTGCTGTTGATGGATCAGGAGCAGATGGATGCCTGCTGGTTGTCACCATTGCGGCACAGGGGAGGGGCGATTCCGACCTATCCAGCATATGCATGGTCTGCGGACCTTTTTTCTTGGGTCACCATGAGTTCGATGGAGACCTTAGGAAATGGCAGGACATTTTTTCTCCAAAAAGATGCTGGCCACTGATCTGGCATCATATTTAGAATATGCTCCAGATCCACGGCTGGGACTCAACCTCACAAACCTAACCCATAATACTTGGAAAAAGAGTCATCGTTGTATTGTCATAAGCGCCATTGTTTCTTTTTGAAATAAAGGACTCAAGTTTATTACCAAGAATGAAACAAGTTTTGCATCAAATATGGCTTTGTATTTTTAAAATATCTTGCATTGAAAGTCATGGTGTTGCCCATTAAAATCATCAACGTATTGTCATTCAAGCTGTTGTTTCTTTTTGAAATAAAATATTCAAGTTCATTTTCAAATTAATAAACAAGGTTCTCATCAAAAGAGATGGCTTTGTATCTCTAGTGTTAAAACAAATCAGTCATGATATTAGTTTAGTGAAAAATCCGTTTAGGCCAATAGGGTATGCATTAAAATAACTTGGGTTCATCATTCTATGTTCTTCCAGTTAAGAATATAGTATATTTCTTTTTGAATTTTTTGGGAGGACCAGCACTTTGGCTGGCCCCCATCAAAAACGTTTATTAATTGTTTAGAAAAAAGATTTCATAGGTTTGCTAGCCCCCATCATTCAATTTGAATGAAGACAGTTCCAGCATCTGCAAGCAGAAACAAGCAATGTGTCTCCTTCAAAATTATCTAATCTATAAAAATCACATATAGATTGGAAACGTGAATTTGTTTTAGCCAATTAGTCTGCATACAGTCAGGACACGGGGACATATTCAGCAAAACAAAAAGAAAACAAGCATCTGACATCGTCAGCAAGGTCTATTCTTCGAGAAATATTTTTGGTTCTATTATTTTCAGAAGTCCAGCTCTTTTGCTAGCCCCATTCAGTGTGAACATTTATGCACAGACAGACAAAGTGGTTGCATGCCTAATTCGTTCACTCTGTTTACAGAAATTAAAACTGCAAAACAAATATATAGACACATTTATATAAAAAATATGGGGCATAAAGAATCTATTTTGCATCAGAACTATGGAGTACAAGAAATCCAAACAAGAGTCTGATCTTACTTTACATTTCATGTTTACCACCATCAATTCAAGCTTGCAAATCTGGGTTTGAGGAGCTATTTTCAGTTCACCCAGAGCATGTTAAACAAATAAAGTTTATCACTGCCTCCAGTCAATCTAATGGATCCTACCGTCGCAGACCAAATCAGAACACAGATAAATAGTCAAAATTATTTTATGCATAAAACTGTACAAAAAATCCAAGAGGATTTTTGCAAAGTCTGATCTTACCTTTCTGGCCTTACCTTTGCATTCGACATTTACCGTGTGCACACAGCTTGAAGAGATCTTCTGCTTTCGGATCTTTATGTTTTGCATGACAAACAAACGCCTCAAAGATTAGAATTTTATCTGCAAGTCCCATCCGAAAATAGCTTCTAAAGAACGGAATGAAAAAAGATCAGAGACTTATACCTGAAGCATGATGTTGAAACCTGTAGTGGAGTGGAGTGAATGATGCTGAAACCTCGAGTGGCCAAAATGGCCCTGCTGCTAGTGGTGCAGATGGAAGAGAGGGAGCTAACAGGCCTCAAGATGATTTAGCGATAAAGAGCTTTTGGTAGAAAAAATGCAGGAGAGATGTAACAACGGCAGCAATTGGTGTACTCGGGGAAGAACGAAGCGCCATTGCCTCAAGCTTGCAAATCCGAGATTAAGGAGCCCTTTTCGGATCACATTTAGGGCAGAGCAAATTTTTGCCACCATCAGATTTTGATGTTAGGGTTTAATCTAACGGACAATCCGCATGCAGCAATTTAGGGCTTATTCAATGGTTTTATTGGGTTTTAAACATTATTTTGCACAGGAAAATAGCTATACCGAACAGGATCCATTCTGAAGACCCCCTTTCGAGACACTGTCAGGTACTGTCCAATAGACCTTCCGGTGGAATCAAAACTGTCACATGCCTTCGGAAAGAATTACACCATGTTTTATTTCGATGATGGAATCACCCGGATATCCCGCCAAGCAGAATCACCATCCAAAATATTCTGCCTGACGGAATCACCTTTTTTTTTTTTTTTTTTTTTTTTTGAAGACAAGGCAGTTTATGTATTCATATGATATAACTTTACAGCACAAAAAACCCTGAAGATTCAGGGAAAAAGATAAGAAACTGTTCTCAGAATATATAGTAAATGAGAAAGTAGAGTACTCATCATGGAGTTGTTCAACATCTTCTTTGGATCAACTTACTATAGGGAGCAACCTTCTTCTGCTGAACCAAATACTATAGGATCTTCTCCATAAATTTCCACCACTAATCCACTTACTTGCTCAATTGCAACAGCTTCTGTTGCCCTTACTGGCCAGATTTGGATTAAGCGCAAGTAATAATTCCCAGTATCCTTTGTAGACTAGTAGGATAAATTGGACCAAAACCTGAATAGAAAAGAAGGACATATAGACAAGTAATTGCCCAAACCTTATGCCTGAAGAGAACGCATTCCCATTGTAGAGGTAGCAGAGCTCCTAGCTCCCCATGCTTCTGAATCCATTAAAATCCAACTAGACCTCAGCCCAGCCCTAGAAGATGATCCAAAAGATGGTGCATTGTTGGAGAAATCTCTAGGTCATCATGCTTCCATACGGGCAAAGATTCAAGAACTAGCAGTCCATATAACCCTTCATCAGAAAGTGAAATCCAAGATCTCCCGAAACTTGAATTTCAAGATTTTTAATCCAATTTACCTGACCACGTCTACAAAGACACATGGAAATTCCCATATATACATAGAACATTAAAGAGAAAGCAATAATAAATGGAATAGGCTGCCACACTATTCCTGAAGCTGTCACCTTCTTTAATGAATCTGATTCTCTGTCTCCAAGCAGCCTAACCAATCAACAATCTAGATAATAGCAGAAGGTTAATGAGGCTCAAACAGTTATCCTGAAACTAGTTAGGCTTAGAACAAGCCCAACCCACCAGACTACTCTCAAAGCCCAGTCTTAAATTATCAACTGTAATAAGACACAACATTCCGCCATAATTTTCAAAAACTGACTAATCACACTGCCATGGCTACAGAAAGAAACAAACCCTGCTGCTTCCATCTACCTGCTCTATGCACTTCTGCCAGTAAGAAATGGAAAAAAGGAAAGAACTTTTCTGCCAGATTATATTTCGAAAGATTTAAATATGGATCACCTGGGTGAAAGCCATGGATCCTTGCCTGTGAATCAAAGCAGAAGAAGTCCCTTCGCCTGGCCACAAATGAAAGTCCTTGCCCCAAGCCAATCCCTTCTCCATCCAGAAAAACAACAAAGAACCAGCGCAGGATCTGCATCAACCCACGGAAATTAGTTTACCGCCTTTCACAGATGCCGATGGGCAGCCTGGGGCGTATGAACATAAACGGCCGGCCCAGGGCAGAGCCCTAGGCGGCCAAATGGTGCCGTCTGCCGTCCATCTTTCCGGAATCACCATTTGGAATATCCCCCCAGACTTAATCACCATCCAAAATATGCTGCCCGGTAGAATATCTTAATACCAAGTAGAATCACAATCCGTAATTTCCCTTTTGGCTATGGTGGGCAGCCATGGCTACTCTTGGATCACGTTCTCAGAAAACTCCATTCTCAGAAAACTCCACCTCGGGAGGAAGATTTTTTCATGGGCAGTAAAAACTTTGTTCAATGTAAGCACAAGGAGAAAATAAAGAAATGCCTTTAAATCCTTTTTCTCGGGAAGCCTCTCTGCTAACATTTTTCTTGATTAATAGATCAAGCATAGTTATCATGTGCAGCTTTATGAGAATTCTTTACTAAACATTTAGATCTTCCCTTCAATTGAAAACTCCTCTGCTTTGACAATAAAATTCACTGCATTTCAATTCAATATACCTGTAGCCAGTGCCTCATGTCATTCTGACAAATCAATCTTTGTATTCTGTTCAGTTTGTATAAATCTTTTTGCAGAATGTGAACTTAATCTTTTAACATTCATTTGGATCATGTCCATCATATTCCTGCCATAATTATAACTTCCAGAAGTTCTATTATGCTTCAGTTTGATTCACATTCTTTTTGGCCAGGTTTGGACACAAGAAATCTTCTCTTTTAGACTTGGATCCTCATGTGCTCGGCTGGGCTACTTGGTTGCCCACTCGACTTGGTGGTGTCATGTTGGTTGGCCGTTGTGGTCACCCATCTGACTTGGTGGTGTTGATTGTTTAATTCGCTAGTAGTACAAGTCTCCAAAACTTTGATTGAATCTTGGTACTTTTGTGTTGCTTTGAGAAGGTAGGGTATTGGGTTCTTATATCCCTATGCAACAATTTAGATGCTCGTCCAAATGAGAATCGAAGCATGTTCTATTTCACAACCTCATGGCCTCATGCCAATCCATTAAGACCATGTTCAACTTGAAATCTTTCAGATTTTTAGTAGTTTCATGAGGAATATGAAGTCAAGTTCATCTAGTAGAGCCAGAGAAGTATTGGCTATCTATCTATCTTTGACACTGTTTCAACTTCACACAAATCCCCGTGGCGGCGGCAGTGGTTGCACTTCTAGGTATTCTAAAAAATCCTCTGTACTTGAAGTTTGATACTAGGTTAACTTTTGGAAGTTTTGAATTGACACCACTAAGCTTGACATTCACATCTTGTTGAACTTGCACAAAATTGGATAAAGAGAAATGTTTTTGGTGGCCTTGGCCACCCTGATAAATTTTGTATACATTATAATACACAAGTCAGCCTAGAATTGAATATTATGCAGTTAATACTACGCATTGAGTTCTTCACTATCTCTTACTATCAATAGCTCAGGCCTTTGAATATTCAATTACCTAGATTCATGTCCATCCTATGAAAAACAACGTTGTTCACATCCTTTCTTCCATCAATATAATGTCCCATTACTATTTCTTAATTGTAATCCCTCTAACAGTTGTATAAAATTGCATGTTTCTTTATTTGTTTATCTGTGTCATCAGTAACTGTTCAAAACAATTTCACATTCATAAAGGCAAAGTTGCTATATAGTCTATAGATAGTCTACTCTTTATATCTATAAGTAACTTATATTACATGTTTGGTGAGTGCCTTTACACATACAAAGAATTATTGTGTCACACTAGGTAGGCAATTTGTAGTCTTAGTTCTTAACAATTAAGCTGGATGTGGTGGTTATCATTATCTTGGCCTAACACACAAAATGGCTTATATAAGATATGTGTGAGCCATAAGTCCAACATTATTTGTTATGAGGCATTTGAGAATAAGAAGAAAGAGAATAGTTTAAAAGGTTGTTCAACTGCCTGTCAGATATACCAAAACAAGGTTTTGGCACAAAATGTTTGCCATCTCATATGTACCATGATGGCATATACAAATGCTCATACTCATACATGAACCATTAGATGAACGAAAAAAGCACATGTTGCTATTATCCATGGTCCTTGAACAAACTGAATTAACCTTCAAAACATGCCATTATTCGTTCAAGGGTTTTACAAACTATTCCTAGGTTTAATAAACGGATGCTAGTTTTAATAAATCGCTATCATATACAAGGCTTATATTGAAATCATCTCATAAATTATAGTTAGTTTTAGCAAACCATTATGTCATTAGTAACTAACATTAATAACAAGGCTATAAACCACTATTAGTTTTGACAAACCGCTGTAGCATGTGGTTTTTTTCAATCGAATGAATTAATGCATAAAAAACCACATCTATCATGGTTTTCAGTACATCTGATATTGTTTTTATGTGGCAGTTCATTTTTGGAGGCCTTGTGTAGCATGTGTAAATTTGACGAGATCTTTCTTGTGGTTCTTCACAATCTCCACTAGGAGTTGACAATATATGTCATCCTGCTCTTCATAAGTGATAAGAATACCTTGTTTCTTCATGAGATCGGTCTCTTTCTTCCTGGAGTGTAACACAAGATCCACCTTACCATTTGTTTTGCCTATGTCAACATACCACTCCGCACTGTCATCCATCTTCTCCTCCGGGATCGAGAATCTGTGTCTACTCTGATATTAGATCCGCTATCATCCATCGACAATACATAGGGTACTGCATCCTAGTTAGGCTTTCCCTTCTTCTGTGAGCTTGAGGTCGCAGGAGTATCTTCTGAGCCTCTTGCTTTCTTAGGAGGAGGTGTAGCAATTATCAATCGGTTTTGCCTCTTCTTCCCTGCAAACGAGGATGCAATACACGCTTAGCGCGATTTCGAATGGTCTACCATTCCAACCAGACTAAACTATAAAGAATGGCATACAGTCGCCAATTACAGACAGACTAATCACATGTAGGACAAAAAAGGAAAGGTTGAACAACCACTCACATGCAAGCCAATTAAACACGGGCAATATAATTTACTCACTGCCAGACAAATTATAGACAGAACAGTTAATCATGGGCAGGACAATTAAATACAGGAAGGACAATTATGCAAAGGCAGATTTGACTCACTGCCAGAGAAATGATGGACATAATATGATCAGCCGGGCAGAAGATTTATTGACAGAAAATAAAGAACAAACACTGTACAATAAACAGATCAATGAACAGAACCCTAATACCTGAACAAAGAATCGAACAATGAACGAATGACACACATAATGATGAAGAATACTGACATTGAGCGGCTTCTCTCGTGGCTTGGCCAGAGTTCGGAGCAACACGACCTTTGGACGGCATTTTCGCGACGATCTTGAGTGCCTCGAGCGCCTCGGAGTTCTTGAGTTCTTGAGCGCCCCGACGATCTTGAGTTTTTGAGCGCCTCGGGGCAAGTCTGCAATCAAAAAGCAAGAAATGAAATTCAAAAACTTATATAGATTTCTATAAGCAATCGAAGGTCGGATTTGGTTAGCCGATTCGACTTTGGATCGACGGGTTTCATTCGGATCGACTTTAGATCGACGGTTCGATAGATGCGAGCAGTTATTTAAATTTTGCGGATCGACTTCAAATCGACGGTTAGAAATCTTACGATTGCACCTCATGAATGACACGCGATTGGACCAGCAGTTAATGGTTCAACGATCGCCATACTATGAAATTCAAAATTAGATTTCACTCAGCCGTTAAAAAAGCAGTACAATTAATGGATAATTTGAAACTGCCACCTAATCTTGCCGTCAGTCTTTCTTGCCATTCGAAGAACTCGGAAGAATTGGGAAGAACTCGGAAGATGCCTGCGCCTGCACGATGTCGAGCGCCTTCATGTAAGTTCATCTACTCTTCTGGATCGCCCGCTGCAATTTAATCATATAATCTTACGAGATTGAACGGCGTTGGAGAGGAATGTTATATGCTGACGACGAATTTGAAGAGGAGGATGGGGAATTGCAAGATAGAATCAGTCGATCTGGAAGCAGTATGCCATGGAGTTCCTCTGGGAAATGATCATGTGAAGATCCTAGTTATCAGTTGCCATTTCAATGATAAAGCATTATCGGAAGGCATCGATGGAACCGCACATCGAGAAAGCATCGAACCTTTGTTGCATGGCCGATGGTTAAAAAAAAAGGTAAGAGTTTCATTTTTTCGAAAGAAATAGAGGAAGATGCATCAGAAGAAGTAGATTGAGTACATATACTAAGATGCTCAAGCTGATTCTGTTATATGTATAAAATTAATACGCTTGCAGACCAGACCATTCATTCAAAATTTCAAAACTATAAGGCCTGCAGACCAGACCATTCAGGAGTTTACAAAACATTAGACACTCTTTACATTTCTTTACATCAGTAGTATCAATTGCTGGCACAAGAGAAGCTGGCACAACAGAAGTAGAAACAAGAAAAGATGGCACAGTAGAGGTTGGAACAAGAGAAGCTGGCACATAAGAATCTGGCAAATTAGATGGTGCAGCTATTGGGCTATTATCCAAACTGGCTTCGAGCTCTACAGTTCTCATTCTCAGCTGAGCATTATCTATTTCAAGCCTCTCCAGAGCACGACATAACTCCTCATTGAATAAACCCATGCTTGGAGCCATCCCATCTCACCAAGAACGGTCATATTATGGCAAAAATATCAAGACCTTCACGAAACTGGAAGATTGGTATAGGCCTTGGCACAAAATGTCCTTCTGGAACAGGAGGAACTTCAGTTGAATATGCGCCAGGCGTGTGTTCAAACTGCTCAATCTCAGCGTGATTAGAGTTTACGCTAGGCGTAGGAGGTGGGGGCGCCTCCTCCACCCTCTCGATCATGAGTCCTAGCATTACTGAGCGGAAGAGATAATGAATGATCTACGCAAAAAAAAAGATAGACAACAAAAGCAGATTTGAGCGGGAAGGAAACTAGAGATTAAGAGATTAATAGTAGTAACTGTACATTAGTGAATTCACGCCAGGCGTGAATTGTGATAATTTATAATTTAAACTCTTTGAATGCAATAGTAGAATTAATAGAAGGCACTTTATGCCCATTTGCTAATTTGCGATTGGCGTGTAGGAGATTAGTATTAAGAAGACTAGTCATTGTACCCAATTCACGCCAGACGTGAATTGGACTAATTTAAAGTTCAAACTCTTTGAATGCATTAATAGAATTAGTAGAAGTTCTTTGTGTAAGAGATTAATATTAAAAAAACTAGTCATTGTATGTAATTCATGCCAGACGTGAATTGGACTAATTTGCAATTTAAACCTTTTGCGCACAAACTTATTTCGCGCCTGGCGTGATTTCAAAACTAAGGTTGAGCTCTCTCAAAACTAAGATTGAAAGAGCAAGAATTCAAAACAGTTTCTGAACTTAGACCTGTCTGGGATGTGTTTAACAAATCAGAAGTTAAAAAGATGTCAGGCTTACCTTGATCAACAACTCCAAACTGCTTACCTTAATCTGCCACAGCCTAATAACAGAACTCTGGAAGAAAAGAAAAAGAAAAATGGCTTTTTTAGCATTAATGCAGAAGTGACAGTTAAAGCAAGTTGAAGAAATTAAAGTACAACATTAAAGTGAGAGTAGAAACAAATTACAGAAATTAAGTCTTTATATTATCAGAAAAATATATTACAGTTAAAGCAAGTTGAAGAAATTAAAGTACAGCATTTAAGTGAGAGTAGAAACAAATTACAGAAATTAAGTTTTTATATTATCAGAAAAATATATTACATAAGGAGGATCTTTAATTAGAGTTGCCCAGCTCTTTCATTCAAGATAAAAAAAGTTCAAGGCAGTTTAAGGAGATGCCTAGCTCCATTCAAAATCTTAAGGTGAGGCTTTTTTTGGAGATGCCCAGCTCGCTTTCATGAAGTAAAAACTAAATAACAAAAAAAAACACTCATCCTTAGCCCTCATCCTCCTCGTCCTCCTCTTCTTCCTCTTCGCTTTCATCTGCCATCTCCTCAAGGATGGCTTCTGCAATATCAACATCAGAGGAGGAAAGGGCATTCATGATTATCTGCTCCTTCGCTTCTTCCAATTCTTCCCGCCACTCCTCATCCGCTTCCTCCATTTCTTCTACTTTTTCGATCTCCTTCTCGAGCTCTTCATCAAAATCTGCTGGTGTATGGGGGGATTCAGGGCTGTTGATGCTGCTGCTGAGATTTGGATTTCCTGGGCGAAGCTTGTCCTCAAGAAAGTCTGTCGCATTTAATTAAAGTGGGTCACATGCCATTCCCACTTTTTTTTGTAACCCTGTTATATTACACAAAAAGGACGTGCGAAACTTTTAAAATTGCATTATTGCTTTAGAAGATGCCTTTTTTCCTGTGTGAAAAAAAATGTTAAGGAAAATTACGTGGTCTACTTTTCTCAGTTGGTAAGTCGAGAAGATAAAGAGAACAGCTAAAACCAATGAAAATGCTATCTCTCTGTAAACAAAGTGCTAATCTGCCCTGAATTTTTATTCATATATAATTTTATTACATTGTATTTTATAGTGGTTGAAGAGACCATGATGGTCGGGCTGGCACAAATATTACATCTTCTTCGCATATAGACCACCTACTGGAAACAACGTGCGGAGCAAGGTCCGAGGTGTTCCAAGCCACGAGAGCAACTTGAAGAGAATAGAAATCTGAATGCGTTGGCTTGTCCAGTGCATGTTACCAACCTCTTCTCATCCTCTTTCTTCAATGAACGGGTCTGTCCATGGCTCCTGACCATGTCCTTTCTATTCGCGATCTGTACTCGAAAAGACAAAATCAAGTTAATGCCTTGATGCTACGGACAATACCAATAAAAAAACAACAAGTTCTAAGGGCCATTTTTAAAGAAAGAAGGGCTGAGGATCTTTCCGACTCGCGAGTCGAGAAAGGCAACTTAGAGTGAAAAAGGCAAGTCTGAGTCGAGAAAGACAGCTCAAATGAAAAAGGCAGGACATTCTCGCATCTGAGGACCTTTCTCGACTGCGAGTCGAGAAAAGTAGCTCAGAGCAAAAAAAAAAAAAAAAAAAAAAAAAAAAGGAATGAAAAACACAGTTGAACCTATTAAACCTATCTAAACTTATGCATTAAACCTATGAAAGCTATGCATTAAAACTAAGCAGATTGAAATGATTAAACCAGTGTAAACCTATGCATTAAACCTATGAAAGCCTATTAAACCTATGCATCAAACTTATTAACATGTAAACCTTGTGCAACATTTTGTCCCCATTTTGTATTGTAAACCTTCAAAATGGTTTAAACAAGGTTCAAAGTATATCATGATCGTTAAAAAGTTAAATTTTTACCTTAGAATAAGAATTAATATGCCTACAAAATGGCAACATAATGTGTAATGTATGAACATAGTAAAACACATAAAAGAGAAATTAGGGACGTATAAATAAACGTCAAATTATAATCCTATATTTGCATTTATTTTATATTTGTTTTTTCAACGTATTTTTTTACCTTGCTTTTTTTCTATACCTTGCCTTTTTTTTCCCGCCCATGTTTGAAATTTGAAATTTGGTACGTACCTTTGAACCGATGATCTATTGTTCCACTTGGAGAAGCTTGTCTACGTTGTGGGCAGAAGCTTCAGCAAGCCTGATCTGCTTCTTGTTCCGGGAGTCATGCCTGCATTGTTAAATACGGATATGGCTGTAAAGATGGACAAAAGAGCCGGATTAATGTGTTTGGATCTCAGAATATGGAGGTTCCATGAGCTGGCCTGAATGCATATCAGAAATAGGAGAAAACCTGGCTTAGAGCAGAACTACCCGACTTTTCTGCTGCTCCATATATCAATTTGTTTGCTTCGGGAGCTAGAGAGATTGTTCCAAGAATAGTTGAAAGAAGATCTGAAGCAAATCGGGTCTAAGAAATCGGATCTGGAGCAAATCGGATCTGGAGCAAGTCGGCCATTGCGGACCCTAAAGGATGAATCTAGAGGTCTGATCAGAGAAAGAAATCGGGTTTGAAATCCTTGGCGACTGCCATTCCGGAGTCTTCAATATTCAGCAAGAGTCTTGCCAGAGCGCCCAATTCTTTACTGAAAAAATACAGAAGTGGAGTAAAGCCCAGCAAATCCGCAGGTTTTTAGAACATCAGGCCAGAATTGGGGTAAAATGGCCATGGCCATGCAAGAAACTGTTGAGGAAGGATACAGGATCTTGATTCTACAAAAATCGGGCCTGTATTGGACCGATTAAAAGATTTGGAGGCCGCCAGGGACTGAAAGATTCCGCAGCAACAAGGAGAAGAGTCGATTCAAACAGCACAAGAATTGATAGAAGGCCGAACTCAGAGAAGGCTGACAAGAACTCCCGCTGCTACCATTCAAGCTGCAAACATCAATACGGATCAGTGATTTCCATTGGGTTAATCACTGCGCAGTGGAAAGCAAGATTGCATCGCACGCAACAAGCGAGCTTGTCACTGTTTTGCAGAGGGGCCTCAATCTCATCCAACAATGCGCCCAACCGGAAAAGCGCCCTCTTTCTACTGTGCTCGGCAGTGCTTGTGAGTTTCGTGATATTATAGATGATGCAACATAATACTGCAAAATGATTAACAACATCATCATGCATGCCCTTGAGTCTGACCCCCTTGAGCATTCAGCTAAACAAAAGCTTCTTTTTATAAAGAGATGTCAAGCTAGACTGGAGTTAGATTGTCTCATAGTGCTGGACCAGCCTAATTTGTGTTATGAACAAGACAAGAATACACTGATAAAACGAGTTAGCAGTAGCGATAGCGGATCTACTTCTCTTTCTGGCTTGTGTCGCAGTTTAGAAACAAGCTTTAAGTCCAATATTGCTCTTGTTCCTGCCAGCTTCAATAAGGCCCTACTTCAGTCCGCCCTCTGCCTGGATTCTCTCCAGATCCCCTTCTTCTCCCTTTTGCTCCATTTCCAAAGTGAACGGGGGTGTTGGCCGGATTCATTGGAGGATTGAATGAATTTGTGTTGGCACAGGCAACTCCGACTGTAGAGCACCTGTTTTGCGAAGGCCTTATGCCTTCTCGACTAGTGAGTCGAGAAGATTGAGAATTCTAGTATTTAATTTAGTAGTAATTTATTTAATTTTTTTTATTATGAAATATTTAATTTTTATTTTTAATATGAGATTTAATTTCTTTCTTTAATTTATAATATTTAGTTTTTATTTATTTTTTGAAGGGGAGATCATCTCCCCCTCCAACTCTCGTTGCCCTTTTCATCCTTATGCTCCCTTTGCCCCTAACCCCTCTTCCCTTTGCCCAGCCTCCCCTCCATCTTCTCCTTCCCTCCCTCCCTTCTTTTGCCATGTTTTCTCTCCCCATACCCCTCCACTTTTGCCCCTTTGCCCCTTTCCCTAAACCCCTCCCCTCTCCATGGCTTGCCCCTCCCCTCTCCCACTCTCTCTCCCCTACCTCTCCCTACCTCTCCCCCCACCCCTTTGCCTCCCTCCCTTCCATCTCCCCTACCTTCCTACCATTCTTTCTCCACCGTCTCCCCTTATTTTCTCGGATTGTTGTTTGTAAATGTTATTGTTGTTTTATAAAAATTCTATTCAAGCATTCAATTAAAAAAAAAAAAATCATTATGAGTTCCATTTTCAGCATGTGACCCAAACGTCAGGATCTGACCCACTTTAATTAAATGTGACTTACGAGCTCCTCGCATTCCTCCGAACTGTGGTGCGGAAGGCAGCCACAGTGGCATCTGCGGGAGGGGGGAAGGGATTTCGAGATCAATTTTTTGATCTCCTTCTTCGCCTCTCTTAGGCGAGTTCGGCGGGACAGAGCGGGACGAGCGGCATGGCTCACCATGGTCGGAAGGAAGGAAGGAAGGAAGGAAGCGAGGGCGCTTGAAGGAATGAAGGGTTTCAGAATGAAGGGTTCATCAGATATAGTAGTTGCATACAAGATTTCTTTGGTTGTCCATTAGGAGGGGCATTGGCTACAATGAAGGCAGATCCTCGATCATTGCGCCAAAGCGTATTAACACTAGAGTGGTCAGGTGATGGACCGGAAATGGTCCATTTGCAGTGTTCACTTTAAAATTCATATAAAATCAATGGTACAAAATGTATTCGAACCCTTCCTAGGAGTTCATATATGGCAGTCATCCTGAGTTATGCTCTAGCAAACTCGGGGGGGTCAAGTACCAAAAGCTTCATGTTTATATAAAGTAAAACTGTCTCGACAAAATGATTTTTTCAAATTTTTTGATTACCATGATATTTTTCTACACGAGATATGGAAAGTGACACAAAAAATCACATGTCAATCCGAAGTCTGTGAAGAAAGATAGGGCCATTCAAACATGACAGGGTCAAAACTGCTTTCTGCCTCCTCAAACCCAATTATGGTTCCCAGAAGGCAGTTGTAGTTTAAATACAACAACTTTTACAATGAAATGCATTTTAACCTAATATTTGACATATAAGCAATTGATAAGTTTCTTCATCCCATAAAAATGTTGGCTGGCCTTGAATTTGACGTTTGGACTTTCACATTTGATCTTAATTTTAGGTAACTTGTAATAATGATTAATATTTTCCCATATAGAGCAAAACTAATGTCCTCCAAAAAATCATAGTATGAAAGTTGAAAACGATATGAAAACAATGCAAAAACAAGCTCATTAAAAAATCAAAAGACATGGTCACAAGAAATCAAGAAAGGTTTTTATACCTGAGCCCATTATTGGTCCATAGGTCCATTTAAAATCAATAACTTCCTTATGTTAATTAATCTGAAGTTGAATTTTGGGATATGAATAGCTTCTGATTTACTTTAGTAATGAAAATATTTGTTGATCATAACCTTGAGATTTGGATTAAACTTTATAGCATCAAATTCAAATATGTCTTCTATGTTTATTCTAGATTTATGCCTCGAGATGCGACTTTGAAAAAACACATTCTCAAAATGTCCCATGTCATGAAATCAATGCAAAAAAATTCAAAGAAAAATATGGCTTATGACTATAAAAAGTCAAGTTAGACTGCTATGTGCAGCTCCACTTGCAGACCATTATTGGTCCACAGGACTGGAAGTTTAAAAATTAATAGAGGCAACATCTTAATCAATTTTGATCTCAAACTTTAGAATATAGTTTATGCGTACAGTTCTCTATGGGGTAAAGTTAATTGGTTAGACGAGCTTGCATAATTTGAGGGCAATGTTTAAGCACAAACAACTGTGAACTTATGGGGTATTTACTCGCGAATTGAATCTACATGGACTTCCACTATCTCCATTTTCTGCTCTATTACACGCATCATTATGCTTCTGCAATACTTCTTCCATGATGAGCACCAAAGATTTCTTCAGGCCAATTCCCATAAAGTCATGATCAAGTATTCTATTGTCTAGAAGTAGCAATTTGATTTAATTGTCAAAACATGACTTTCAACTATGATTTAAGCCACTTCACTCTCCGGCCATGGAGGGCAACCCTCCGTGTGCAGCACCTTGTTAGTATTACGTATGACCCTTTTTAGTATCATATATTTGGAATGAGGATTGGGCAGACAAGGCAACACGAGCATGGCTGCTAAAACACACAGGACCCAAGACACTCTGGCTTAGGGCAGTCTTCAATCCAGAACAGCAAATAGGACAACAGATGTACCGGGACAACCTGCTAGGGAAGGCCAGAAGGGACACCCTGGCGAGATTTAGGATGGGAAGCCACGACCTAAGAATTGAAAAGGACAGAGGGAGGAAAAGAGAAAAAGACTACCGGAAATGTAGAATCTGTGACACTGGGAAAGTGGAGGATGAAAATCACATGCTCAATGAATGTCCAATATACGGAGACATCAGAAACAAATACAGAAGCATCAGATGGGGGCAGTCAGTACATACCCTGATGATAAGGGCAGAAACAATGAGAGATCTGGCAGACGCAATTCAGGAGATGATGGTCAAACATCGAGAAGTACACAAAGAAAAAGGGCTTGTAATCTGAACCGCCCAAGAGGCGGGCCAGGGACGCCCAAGAAATGTTCAACTAAAAGCTGATTGATAACGACGCACCACTGCACGGCCATGAAGTCGACTCAAAGCGGGGTGCCTGTACTAAAAAAAACAAGGAAGCCTTCAGAAAAGGCTACAATAAACCAGCGTGATATGCTAGTAGCGCCCCTTAGGGAGCTCGCCCATGCTACACAAGTCCAGGGGCCTTAGGGCACAAGGGACATTAATTTCTATTCTATTCTATTTTATCTATATATATTATCAGTTAGAGATTTCTAATAGTATTATTGTGTGATTGTTTCATAGAAGTATTAAATTTCTTATTTCTTAACACCATGGATTCTCTGAAATCTTCAAATGTGCTGAAGGATTACCAGACTTTAGAAAGCTAGAAAGCTTTATTTTATCACCATGCTCTAGCTAAATCTAGCCCTAAATTCCTTGTTTTTTCTTCGACAGAGTAGAAAAGAACCTTTGTTTTGGATTGACCACTGCACGGGCAATTGTTGCTCATCTGTTTTTTGCCCATGTTTTTTTTTTTTTAATCTGGAAAATCCGTTGTTGTTGAGTTTTTCTTTTCTTGCTCTATTTCAGTGATGAATCTGCTCCTCTGAAGTGAGACTTGTCCAACTCCGGCAGATCCTTTCCAAGATATAGACATTTTTGTGGAGATTTTTGGATTCTTGAAAGATTTTTTCATAGAAGCTAGAAGCTGAAGGAAGAATCTTCGCACAAAAATCAAAGAAGAAAAGCATTAAATGTCTGAGATAAGAGAAACGTATGTGTCAATTGCAGCTTATGGCAACGAGGAAAAAATAACCAAAAAAAAAGCACGAATAAAAAAGAAAGAAAAAGAGACACTCTCGATTATGTTCAAAATAACATTTGCAAATGCCTTTTTCCAAAATTTTTTATTGTTATTATTTCAATAAAAAATAAGGGATTTTCGTGTGTGCAAAACCTTAAAAAAATGTTCAAACCAAGAAAAGGCAGCGGCCTTATTAAGTATCAAAGTCGGATCTTCTAGCAGATACAGTGGCACAAGATATGTGGTTTTGAGCTCACCCAGAAAAACAAAAGCGGCCACGAAAAATGGTAGATAAATCGATCGAGAGAAGGTTTTCTTGCCCCTTTTTTAAGGGCCATAGGAAGAAGGTTAGATGTAGCATGTACCTGGTCAGATGTACCATGCTTAAGAGCAAAACCGTTGTATCAGGATGGGATGGGATCTTCATAGATATTATGAAAAAGGGATAGAGAGACACGAATAGGAAAAAAGTGCATTTCGGTGTTTTGCACACACGTCGATGGCCCCTCTCCCTTAAATCCTTTTTCTTTTTTTGGGTTGCCCCTAAGAGGCAAACCTTAGTTCATGGGTTTGTGGCATATTCCAGGTATATGCCAGTATATGCCTGGAACATGTCAATAACTACTCCAACCTCGTTAGGACGCTTCACATGTAATACTAAAAGTATTCACATGTTCATGTTTTTTGACGGGCGGCTCAACGTCCAAACCGTTGGACGTCAAACTGCTCCAGCAGTTCCTAATCGACCGGCTGCTTCAGCGATTGGACGTCTTGACCTCCGTTTCCAGTCATTTTCGGTCTTCACCTTTCCAGTCATTTTCGGTCTTCACCTGCAGCAATAGGTAAAATCTTGAAGCAATCTTGAAGTTCGGTGGTGCAAAAACAGTGATGGAGTAGCAAAAACCGGTGATGGTGTAGCAATCTTGAAGTTCCGAATTGAGTGATGGCGATGTCCAGCATGTGAACGCCCCAAAATTCTTGCCGGAGACGTTCACATTAGGGAGGCGCCGGAGACGTTACATGTGAGGCGTCCCTTATCACTTATCAGCTGTAAATTGTCGGCCGTTTCATTGTTGGGCAGCCCACTCTCAAAACCGGCTAACCGGAGCTGCCCAACACTCTTAAAACCGGCTAACCGGAGAGGCCTCCTATGGGCAACTAGGGTTCTGGCTGGATATTGGCTGGGCTGCTGGTCCTCCTCCTTCTTAGGAGGCAACTCTAAATATTCAAGGGCACTCTTAAACAAGTCTCCGATTCTATCGTGATATTGGTCTATGCCCGTTGTCCCGCTGAAATGGTAATTCTCCATCTCTGAGACATTTTTTGATATTGCGTCCAGATGATTTCGATTTTCAGCATGCTTCTTGAACCCTGTGTGGAAGGACTTATCCTTCTTCATTAGTTGAATAACAAGTTCTACAGCTGACGAGTCAACGACGAGTTCTAGGTAACTCAACTGAATGAAACTGAAGTTTAGGGAGTAAGCTACTCAGAGCTTCAACAATACCCTTGAAAGGTTCAGATGTAGCAGGTTCAGGTACATTCGAAGACCCACTTTCCTCAGGAGAAACTGCAAATGCAGAAACTGTAAATGCAGCAGGACCAAGATAAGCCTCCAGCAATTCATTTTCTAAGTGTTTATCCTTTTCTAGCTTCCGGCTATCTGCTTTTTGCATGCCCAAAATGATCTTTTTGATTCTTGTCATCACATGTGCCATGGTCTTTTGAGCTAATTCCTTTGCTTTTAGGGCGGACACATGAGCACAGACACTTCGAAGAATTTTTGCAGCAGACGTTGATATTTCCACAGTTCTACCATTTTCCAATTGGTCAATGATATTATCAGAATCTGCTATAGTGTTGCAGTTCTTTGGATTATGCCTTGCCAAGCGATTGAGCAGGCATAATCTCTGCACGATCCTGTTGTATTTTTTAGCCTCTGCAGGTACGATTCTTGAGCCAAATAGATGTCCAGTGGTTTCAGCGCTTCCAAGCTACGATCTGATGCTTGCGAGAGCGTGGATCTGCAAAGCATAGCTTGAACATCACATGGAAGCGCCTTCTCCAGATAAGTTTCTATA
The DNA here is from genome assembly GCA_021234155.1 of Isoetes taiwanensis. Classification (NCBI taxonomy): domain Eukaryota; kingdom Viridiplantae; phylum Streptophyta; class Lycopodiopsida; order Isoetales; family Isoetaceae; genus Isoetes; species Isoetes taiwanensis. The sequence goes on along the minus strand of JAJEKV010000066.1, from coordinate 5,964,316 downwards.
GTGTTTGCTTCTGTATTTTCTCTTGGCTTTTCTATTTTCAATATTTTCTTGGTGGATGCGGTTGGGTTATCCTGGTTGTCTACGGCCTCCATATTAGTCTTGCCGTTGTTTGCACAGGATATCCCTGCCATCCTGGTTGTCTATTGCCTGCATATTAGTCTTGGCTTTGTTTGCACAGGATATCCCTGCTTACTGGTCGGTCGGCTTTGTTTGCATAGGATATAGTGGTTCTTTTATTGTTGTTTTATTTTATGTTATTTTATTTCCTCCAAATCTTCTTTCGTTTGACTGGAATTTTTGCTTTTCAGGCAGTTTTAGACGTGATTGTACTCAGGGCCTTGGACGCCATGGACACCGAGATTTGCCTGGAAACTGACCTTTTCTGCAGTTTGAGCAGTGACAAGTGTTTATGATGCAGTATCGAAACCCAGAGTAGCCGATTTTTTCCTTTCAAAGAGCTATAGATGGAGCGATGAACGCCTGCACAAACAAATGGACAAGGATGAGTGCTCGTGATGGGAGCTTCGATAATCAGGTATGAATTGGATGCGTGAGGTAAAAAAGATGAATGGAAGAAAGGCTAAAAGATATCCCCTTTTCTCTTGATAAATATTAATGTGTTGCAAGATCGATTCATAGGTCTGTTATAGCTGGCTGGCACAATAAAAGAACATGATTGAGAGTCTAGTTCACCTTGGATCTTCAGATATCTGATGATGATTTTAAGACAGATAGATATTGTAGCTGTAGTATGATCATTAAAGGAACACGTTGATCCATTTGAGTATTCAGATATGATGGAATTCATTGTTTTAAGTCTTGGAAAAATCTTTCTTAGAAATTGGACTGGTTCGACTATCTATTGCATAGTACTATATAAACAGATATTGTTGACTTGAATTGAAAATGTTAACTGTTTGTATTGCTGTGGCATTTTGCTGCAAGCTCTTAGGGCATAGTGTGGCCAAGGTGTTTGCTTATAATCTTTCGTACTTTCCTGTAATGGTTGCATAAGTGCCGATGCGCTAGATTTTATGTTTGTCCAGTAACAGGCAGCTGCTTCTGTGGGTTGTCTAGGGAGCTACCCAGTCAGCGATTTACTTTGTGCTTAGATATACAAAGTGCATCCGGTTGTGTAGGTGTAGATCCATAATGATTGCCTTGTTTTTGGATGTTCCTGTAGCCTAGTTTTGATGTCCTTGCATATGCATGTCAAAAGCTAGGGGCTGCAAGAATGATATAGCTATCTTAGCTAGTACATGGAAAAGGTAGGGCATGCATGTTATATCATTCTGTTGCATGGTATGTTGCATGATAATTTTGCATTGTTGTAGTGCTTTTGTTTAAGTCTGTGCTAGTTATTTTCTGGTAGTTTTGCAGGGCAGCTTGCTACGGTAATGGCGCATGTAGCATAGGTCTTCGTTGATTTAAGGCTAGTGGTTGTCATGGGCAGTAGGCTGTACAATTTGCTAGATGTGTTAGGCAGCATGCATCTACATGATTATGCTGCAGGTTAGCAGTCTATTCTGGTCTTTTTTGGTATTAACATGTACATCTCTTCCATGAAATTCATTCTGCAGATAAAGAACGTACTGTGTTCATTTAAAATTGCTGCAGCTCCTAGTACTATTTTCGTATATCTCATCCAGGTCAACATATCCAAAAGCTGCTCAAGTACATGGGGTGTAGTTCCAATTTTTCTTGCTCGTGTTTTTTTGACAGAAACAATTGTTTGATCCTCACGTTCATTGTGCTTTAGCAATGCTGCCATTTAATCTGCACGCCCGCAAGCTGATCTACATAGCTGCTAGACTGAATCTTCTCCATGTTAAAGTCTATCAGATCCTTTCCTATGCCTTCAAACCTGCTATTCAGTGAACAAGAATAAACATAGTCATAAAATTTGCTCACCAATTGCTTGTCATCAAGATCATATTTCTTAGCGACACGAGTGAACAGTTTGCCATCTCTCATCTTAATTACATGATAAACCCTGTGAGCTAGAAGATGACTACCTCAAAGATAGTTAAGCCATAGTAGATGTAGAGAATGCTATCTCTGTTTGCCGAGTAACTATGCTTTCCAAAATCATGTTTAATCATGCGAAACATTGCCAAAGAGAGGGAAAGCAAGGCAAAGAAAACTTGAACAAGGAGAAAATATACGCTTACAGTGACTGCCTCAGGCCCAGGCTGAGCACCATTTTCAATGTCTTCTGCCCGAGAGTATGCAGTTTGGGCTCTGCAGCTACTTTTGAGAAAGACCTTAGCACGCACTCTTTGCCACTCAAATTCTTGAGTTCCAATGAGAAATTGCGCTCCACCAAGTACAAGCAGAAAAGTAATAAGCCAAAAATCAAGAGTGCTAATAGCGCCAATAAGAAGATCTCCCAGCAGCACCACCGTGGCCCATATGAAAGCCAGACTTCCCACAACACCAGATAACTTTGCAAGAATGACCAACCTGGTCGCTAAGACTATCACTTCTTCTTCAGGATGCTCTTGGGAACGAGACCGCCTCCGCATTGCCATTGTGATTTCTTTGTGTTTAAAGTTTAAACAGGACTGGAACTTATTTAGCTATATCTTCTGGTGCCAATTCCAGCTTTAGACCACCCTCATAGATTAGAATATACAAATCGTGGAATCAACATTGGGATGCACAAACAACGATTTTACTTAGTCGTTTTCTACTGTCATATTTGATATGTTATCATTTACATTTCCTACAGTTAACGCATTGTCATTGTGATTTCTACTGTCATGTTTTAAACAGGATGTGAAAGGATCGTGGAATTAGGAATATGCGAGTTCACAAAGAAGGATTAGTCATATTTGGTTCAATTCTTCTATAGTTTTTAAGTAAAGCTTTCTTTACGCAGCTATCGAATCCCAAGCTTCAATTTCCCTTAGAAATGTAGATATATGATTCTGATAGACTAGTTCTTTACATGTGTTCTTGTAGCAATTTCAAAACATGTAACATAGGCTAGAAAAGTGCATACGTTTTGCAAATATTGCAGACGTTTACTTTACTCGAAGAACTTGTCAAAATACCATCCGCCAAGTTGCCATGTTACCCATCTTTATTGTCACCAGCTAACAAATCATAATCTGACTTATTCTTGGGACTATAATATTGTTAGCCTAGATTGCCAGAGTTTTGCAAATGTTGCAGCATTTACTCCCACTTAGCGGGGAGAATTTTCCAAATGGCATCCTCCAAGTTAGACGTTCATGCCATGTTGCACCCTCAACCCGTGACTATTCTTTTGTTGATATGTTATATTGTGAACACTAGCAAATCTTAATCTGACTTATTTTTGGGACTATAATATTGTTAGACTAGTTACCCTTCCCAACGTTGATGGGAATAAGATGAAAAACTGTAAATGACAAGCCTCAATGTTGGTCCTCTTTAGCAAAAGATACACACACAAATTACGTTCAAAAGCTTTCTTGTTTGTGGCTCCAAGCCTTTCCAATATCTTTGCCAAGCATACTTGGCATAGAACGAACTAGTTTTAGGAATGACAAACCAGGCACAGCTAGCTCATTTGAATGTAACGGAACGACAATTTCAAAAGACCACTTAAAATGATCACAAACATGGAAATTTGTAAAAATATAACCTCCAAACAAGATTATTAAAACAACAAAGTCTTAATAAAATGCATTAAATAGTTCTCAATAAAGCAAAATTTGTCTTTTGTTTATACAAGATCACGAAGCTTGTGCTATAATAGAACTAAGTATTTAGCGAGTGCATCCCTTAGAGGTGGTGTTCAAATCAACTGGAGAAGGAATGTTTTAGGGAAGCGCATCTAGTGGTATTACAAATTCCGTAATGAAATTATCAAATCCTACATGTGAGCGCTGAAATCATGTTGCAGAACCGAATAATCCCTTCGCATGTCTCATTTTAGGCCTTCCTAAGAATTGGAATACCACATTTTTGGGGGTTAAGTTAGAATATGGTATTCTGTGCTTGGAGACTGTTAAATTTTGTTTCCGAATGCAGTTCAAAATGGCATTCTTGCCAAAATAAATAAAAATCGTAATTTTGAATGGCAACATGTTACACTAGCATGACAGACTTCTCAACACAATCTTCTGCTGATCTAATAGCATAGAACATTCAATGCCAACTATGTTGCCAAGGAAAGTTCTATTATCACAGAACATTAAATTCACACAGGCTGGTGAGAGGGGTGACACCCATGCAGAATGAAGCTTGAACTGCCGCCCAATGTTAATTCAAACAGGTTTGGAACTTATAAGCTCTATCTTCTAGTGCCAGTATCATCATAGATTAGAATACCGTGAAATTAACATGAGGGTACAGAAACAAGGATTTTGCCGTCTTCTACTTTGATATGTTGTCGTTCAAATTTTATGCAATTTCGCATTTTCATTGTGATTTCTCTGAGTGTTTATTGTTTAGACAAGACTGGCAATTTTAGTTGTAAACAACCCACAAATAAGGATTAATCATATTTGGTTCAATTTTTCTATAGATTTTAAGTAAAACTTTAGACAGTTGAAGTTTGTGGAGTCAAATTTAGACCTTCAACTTTGCTTGAATGTAGGTATATAATTTTGATAAACTAGTTCTTGGATCCTCATTCTTAATTAGTAGCCGTTCTAAAACATGCAATATAGGCTAGGAAAGTACACATATTCTACAAATATTGCAGACATTTACTCCTACTAGCAGGAAGAACTTGTTAAATAACATCATTTGAATTTACACGTTCATGCATGTTGCACTCTCAACCCATAACTATTCTTTTGATAATATGTTATATTGTCACCATTAGGAAATCATAAGCTAACTTATTCTCGAAACTATAATACTGCTAGACTAGCCCATATTATTGAGCCACCAATGACACCTCAACAGTACCTCAATTTTGGTCCTGTTTCATGTGAGAAAGAGAGTACTTACACTAGATGCAAATGCTTCCTGCTTTGTGGCTCCAAGCCTTTGCCAGCATAGTATCTATCAAGGGATGTTTCATTGTATAATGATAGCTATTTGGAACAGCTTTTCTTATTTGTCTAGCGGATGCTTCGACCGTGGCAGACCTGACCAGCTCATCAAAGCAAAACAGGGAAAGCTGGACTAGTATCATAATTGGAGAGCTAAAGGATTTTTATCTGAATTCTCACTTGTATAACTCAAGCTTTGTATGAGTCCTCTAAACCTTCAAGTCTTTTTCTTTTTACTCTTTCCAACTTGCTTTGAATATTATTTTCTTTGAGTAAGCAGTTTGTTTGCAGTGGTCTACTTTCTTGGCCCTGCTCAAACTATTGTCAGAAAGGCAGAACAACGTCAACTTCCTTCTCCTTTGCATGTTATCCATGTCTTTTCTGGCCCATTAACACAGAAGTATATGTTGAGATAATTACCATGAAAAAATATAGAGCAATTGCATCCATTCACAAAGGAGCACACCACCTCAGAACAGGCAGATGGGCTTGGAAAGAACGAGAAAATATGGTCTGGTCTATTACACTGGACCTTATGCTCCTACAATACTTCTTCCATGCCGAGCACCAAAGATTTCTTTAGAAAAATTCCCATAAAGTCATAGTATCAAATATTCTATTGTCTAGAAGTAGCAATTTCAATTGATTGTTAAAACATGACTTTGAACTATGATTTAAGCCATTTACCCTCCGGCCATGGAGGGCAACCCTCCGTGTGCAGCACCTTGTTTGTGGTTGTTTCTAGTTGAATTTTTGTTTTTTTTTATGTTTTTTATAGCAACATTTTCTAGCTTTTTTTTTTTTAGATTGTTGAGGAAAACATTTACCAACAAAGATACCAGTACTTTTTCTTTTCGGATGGGTTGGCTATGAGTACTGTGTAGTAGGTGGTTGTTATTTATATCTTTATATAATCAGGTTGCATTTTTTTTTCTTTTAAATCATTGGTTGTATGCAAAACTTAGATTTTGAAAAGTTGGGATTGCAAGGCAGACAATCTATTACAAGAACAATTATTCTATAACAGAAGATGTAAAGCATGATAATTTAGACCAAGCGGTTGGAAAAAGACAAGGATTCAAAGTTGTAAAAAAAAAAATAAAAAAAAAATCTTAGAATGTTTCTTGCATCTGTCAATGCGGACTTTATTAACTAGTTTCATGCTTTCTTAATTTTGCATGGATAAGCAACTGGTGTTGACACTCGCATTTCATTTTTAGCAGCAAAGATCACATAAACCTAGATGTCAACTTAAGAATAAATTTGAATGGCCACAAAACATCTCCTAATCAATACAAGAAGATACAAGAGCAATTGTTACCTGCCGTTCGTAATAGCAAGATGCCCATATTTAGAGTCCGGGATATGGTATTTCTGGCCTTTTTTGGTGGTATTTCCAGCCACTCGTTATCAGTCAGGTGGTATTTTTGGCCAAAAAAGTGGTATTTCCGGCCAAAAAAAATGGTATTTCCAGCCAAAGAAATGGTATTTTTGGCCAAAAAGTAGTATTCGGGCCAAAAACCAAGCGTAAAACTGCGCGACAGAGCTAAGATCTTTGGTCTGATCGTTCTTGTAGCTCCGTGGTGGCTTGAACTACTTCAAAAACCCTTCTAATCACTTTGCCAACCTCTTTAACACTAGTTTGATGAAGAGAGGAAGCAATTTGAGCTCAAATAGAGACGGATTGATCCAAAAATGCCCCAAAACAGTTGGTTCTGGGCTTGAAACTGTGAAGTGTACAGTGGCTGATAATGGGTGGCCAGAAATACCATAAGAAAAGGCCGGAAATACCACATCCGGACTCTACATATGGCAGTCCGTAATAGCAATGCAAATGATACAGTTGTGTGAAACTTGGAAATGGCTCTTCTTCCAACGACCCCATTCTGGTCAATTATCTGAGTTACCAATGACCTTAGACCCATCATTAAAGATGAAATGGGAGATATCTCCCAAATACTGTTGCAATAAACACAAAGTTAAGAGACACATTTTCCATTGTCTCTAAATACGAAAGCTTACTTTTCAAGATAATCCAGTAGTATCCTCACCTTGGTGGTCGATTTTTCTAAGTTACAGTAGTCCGATTGATGTCTGCATAAAGCACATCCTCATCATGTAATGCATCACCGAAATATGGAGCAAAACTTGTAAGGAAAACTTACAATATGAACCCTCCTGATCCCTGCATTAGTAACGTGAAAATATGAAGTCCCTTGTCATGGCAAAGAATGAATTTCATCTGAATATAAAAACATTTGAATTATAAACTGAACAATCCAAGAAACTGAGATACATGAACAACCATTTTAAATATTTAGGAGCAATGTTCCATAGACAATGTCTAAATGGCCATCTATATGTTCCACCAGCTCCAAACCATCTGTTAGTGTATCCCATCTGTAAATATAAATCCAAGGTAAGCAAAAAATTTGGATTTCAGATAAATGTTTGCCAATGGAATGTTGGTATGTACTGATACCTTTGAGACTTGTTCAAACTTATTAACGTCTCAAAAATATCTGTTGTCGTATCAAGAATTCTAACAGAATTTATGGTTGTTCCCTTGCATGGCTACTACCCCAGCAGCATTTAGTGTTTAACTGGTAGCAGATTGTATCCAAATGTAATAGACAACTTGATATACATATTGCATTATGAAGTATCTTAAGGCTTGCAATAAATAATAGAATTAAAGGAAGGAAGGAAGGAAGGAAGGAAGGAAGGTATTTTTATCGTCCACGGAGACCAATCGGTCTATGGAACCCAATACAAAAGCGCAGCAAGCGGATTACTACTCGGATTAAAAAACCCCCGTCCCGAAGGGTTTTTGAGGGAAAAATCATGGCAGCAATCAGCCTGCTGACAAACTGTTCCAATATACGAAATGGAAAAACACACAAATATATACACTCATGTACCGTACCCATAGTGCACGATCGTAGCGACCGGTGAGGGGCAAAGATGAGCTCGCAGATCCGATTACCTCCACGAATATCACGACCCTAGGGCGCGTCTTGTGGTGTGTTCATCGACAAAAATGTAGGGGCAAGCGTGCGGTACTAAGGGAGGCGATATCGGTAGCGGATCTGGTGAACCGGGGCAACTCACGGAAAGTGTGAGACTCATCCTCAATGGCACCCGTTTGACAGCACTGACAGAGCCTATGCGGAGATGGTGGGCACCTGTGCAAATGGAGGCAATGAGTCTGCGTTTTTTGAGGTATTTGGGAGCGAGGGTAAATTTGCGAGCCCGGACTATTAGCGGGGTTGATGTGCTCCTTGTAATGGGCGTTTGACCTGCTCTAGAGTCTTGGGGTCCCGAGCTTGCCAGCGAAACAAGTGTCAGGTGTTCACACGCAAAGGCATCGCGATCGGCCTCTGTGTCCACCTGCGCATCACATGCTCCTACCGTTCCATCTGGCCGAACCGATCTCTCTTACCCCTCCAACAAGACCCCGAGCGGCTGGCGGCCCCATTGCCACATAAAAAGCCCGGTCGCGGGGAGCCGAGCATCACCCATATTAACCACTTTACGAAGTAGGCGATGTGTCTATCAAGGGGTTGCCTTGCCCAGGCGTAAAGAATCGGTTTCACCTTGAGAATCGATAGAGGACTGAAGGTTTCACCCCAACCGCCCGTGCCAAAAATGCCTTACACTTTGCTCCAAATCATTCCAAATTAAGCCAAAGAGCGACCGGCCCCAAACCTCGACCCGTCTGAAGGGCAGGCTCGATTAAGCGCCCGAAAGCAGATGTGGTGATGGCCCCAATCATAGAGCTCTGCACGGTGGCTGTTGTTCTCCATGGCATAAAAGCTTTCCGGCCTGCTATCACCCATATGGCGGATGGGCGTCTCCCAACGAGGCGAGGAGGGGAACTCCACCTCTAGGTACTTATGCGTGAGCATGACCTCCCACAGTCATCCTGGATATGTGAGTCGGGGGCGTGGGGTGGCGTGAAGAGGATATGAGAACCACCACAGTCTTGGCGATTCGCACATGTCGTAGCTGGCGAGAATGTGTCTAGGGCATCGAGATGAGGCTGCATAGCAGGGGTGTGGGCGGAGAAGGTCAACATCGTCGCATAAATGGCTGGCGGATGACACAGTGCAAAAGGCGTATGCCATCCCCCCATGCTCGATAAGCCGGGGCTCTAAGCGAGGTCAATGTAGAGGCCAAAAAGTGTTGGTGAGAGGGGCAGCCCTTGGCGTCGGTACATCCAAACAACTCTCATACGCACTGTATATGGCATTACGCCGGCGGCCGGCAGCCCCGTTAATATGATCCTAGCCCACGACTTTTCAGGGGACGTATGCTCGAAAGCCTTTCGCGAAAATCCACAAAGCGGCAATACAAGTCTGCCCGATGGTTTTGGCCGTCTTCAATCGGTGTCGCGGTGTAAAGATATGGTCAATCCTTGAGTGGCGGGGTCTAAAACACGCTTGTGTGAGGGCTCGCACATACGCCGCCTCGCCCAGCGGGTCAATTCTTTGCTTTCGAATGCCAGCCAACAGTTTGGCAAATCTTGACTGACCATGATCATTAAGGTGGCGGGACAATGTGGGTCGCCCACCTTGTGAATGGGGACAACCACGCTTGTGGTCCATTGTGGGGAAACCTTCTGCAATGCTCGTTGAGCAGGGGTAGTGAGGATCGGCACCGGCCGCCCTGCCCATTTGAGTAACTTTCGGCACGCATCGAGGTCAGCTTGCCTTCCCATTAGCCGGCCCGTTCGCGGGCCCTCCACAACATCCTCCTCCGGAGAACCAATGGGGGCCATCACGTATGCGTCTCGCCACAGGTGGGTCATAGAGATGCTACAAATCTTTCCCCTTTGCCGAGTGTGATGTCTTCTATAGGCTGGGCTGGCCTTCCTTGAAGCACTCTGCACCAAAAGGTTTGAGGATGAGTGTCAGCCGGGCGAACATCTCCCCGGTGCGGCAAGGTACAGCGCCTTTGTCTCCTTCCGGATAGGCGATGCTTCGTGGTGGTGGCCCGGCGACACGGATCGAGAATGTGATAGAGCTGGCGTTTGCGTTCTTTACACTCGCATCAAACCACCCAGGTTTCTGCTGGAAAGGTTCTTTGTCCACTGGCGGCTATCGCGGGGGGGGAGGGAGGGGGTCCCCAAAACATCGTCCCAGCGCATCCCGTAACAGCTTTCAGTCAAGCTGGTGCAATGCTTTGCTCTAGTGTGGGGTGCTGGGCTGGCGTCCATGAGCATCTCTACGTAGTCCTCTGCGCTCATAATCCGATCGCAACTAAGGATGGCGGTGGCATAGTGGGGGTTACGGCTTGCCAAGCCATGTCCAAATAAAGTGGGAGGTGATCGAGTCGATCTCCTCATCACCGGTGCCCACCGGAAGCGGCCCGATGAGATGCATATCTTGGCGCAACTTCTGAGCACATAGTCCACCACACTAGACCCTCCCCACATTGTCTGTCTGCGGGTGCACTTGTGAGAAGCGGAGCTCTTGTGACATGCCATTGCAAATTATCAAGTCAAAAATACCGCATAGCAAGAGCAAGCTGTGCACTTAGCGAGTGACACAGGCTGTCATCCAGATCCTCGTGGCGGGTTGCCTCTGCGGGGCGTAGCCGAGGACATCGTCGGCGAGAGGTCAAGTCTCATGGGCTGCTCTACTCCTGTCAGGTGCATTGAAATCCCCAAGAAGGGCGACCCTACCCAAGCGCTTGTGATCTTGTATGTCATCATATAGATCGACATAAGGGTCCATCCTATCCGCGCCGAATTGGCTGCGATAGAAGGTGCTCTGCGTGAGGAAATAACGGTGGCGAAAAAAGAGGGTTGCCAGCGGTATTATGCACACGAACCCACAAGTACCGGTTGTGTCATGCATGCATCTTACGGAGGGTAACCGAATGTGCCAAGGTTATGCGGTAGTAGCAAGCAACCCCACCATGACCCCTCCACATGCAATTATTGAAGACCGAGAAATGTTGGTAACCCGGATCCGGTGGCATGTGCCCGGCATGCTCCCATGTCTCCATGAGAAAGATGAAATCCATATCGGCCGCCCGCGAATCGAGGCCCCCTACGCCAAGGGAAGCCTCGACAATTCCATGAGACCACCGGGAGGCACAATTCCTATTTGTCGCCAGCCGATGGTATCTGCTGGCTGAAGTGGGGGAGGGGACGGAGCGAGGTCGAAAGTGAGAAGTAGATGGAGCCGGAGGCAACATGTGGTGAGAGGGCGTGGGTCGAGGGAGCAGGAGAAGGGGGACTGTGGTAGAAGCGAGCGGGGGGCCACGCCCGGGGCCGATTGGGCTGCGGGGTCCGCAGCGATGCTTGTCGGGCGGAAAAATAGATCCTGCCGAACCAATCCTGCGGCACCCCTTGGTGGCGGATGCCTCCCGACCACGACAAGCTCTGGCGCATGCCTCTGTTGTTGTGCGGGTGTGAGGTCCGTCCCTGGGGGGCGTCCCCTTCACATCTTGCCCCCGCAATATGGCATCACGCACTGCGCATCATAGCCGAATATGACAATGCGGACTTCGACTTCGGTGAGCCCCATGGAGGCTGCTTTCGAAATGTGAATCGGGTCGAGGGAATGTCATCCGATCGAGAATGTGTGTTGGGATGTTGTGGGCGAAAGAATCTCCCCTCCTCTTCGGCATGCCTCGGACTACCGTTGTGGCCTCTCCGTCACGCCTCTTGGAGTTACGTGACTGCCCGGTTCAAAGGTGGGTGAGGGGCGGGGCTGTCTTTGGGGTGGTGGTGGTGGTGGGCTGGGATGGGCGTGGGGGTAGTCGTGGTCACGGCTGGCTGGCGTCCCGATTTGTGCATCTTGGGGGGTTGCCCGAGGTAGCAATGCGAGCCACGTCCTGCGGCCTGTGAAGTGGGAGCTCGGCTCTTGCGGGGCACTGCTGCTTCTTTGGCCATCTCACATGCACCTCTTGCGGTGACTATGAACCTCGGTAGGGAGACCCTGGCCCTGTCTATGGATGGCTGCCCGCAACCCCTGGAGCTCCAGGCTCGGTAGCGTGCTCGAGCCCCAAAGACCGCGAGGCGTCCAGCTGGGCTTGCTGCTCGTCGTACTCACGAAGAACCGGAAGGTGGTGGTTGTGCGCAAGAGCGACTGCGCTCCCCGTGCCATGGTGGTGGCTTCCTCAGCCTCTGACTGAAGCCGAGACACAATGACCATCGTCTCGTGCATTGCCCGCTCCATCTCCTGTGTCATGGTGTCGGTGATGAACCGCGAGTCTGGCGGGCCGCGTGTCAGGCTCTGCACGGCATGTTCTTTGTTCCGAAGTGTGCGGGCCAAGGCCATCTTCGTGTTGTGTCGCGGGTCTCGGGGCACGTAGTGCGGTTCTTCTCGACCACCAGTTGCCTTCTGAGCACATGGGGTGCCGAGGACTCCATCTCCACTGCCATGCCAGTCAGGCGGGCACTGTTAGCCTCAATGCGGGCACTGTTAGCCTCCACGCCCGCTTTGACGTGGCTCCAATTCTCTGCCGAGGCAGGAGTTCCTGTGTGGTATGAGCAATCAATCCCTGCCGGCCTGGCCTTAGCCTTAGCCCAAGCCTCCTTCTTCATGGAGGATGACTCTCCCCTGTCCATGATGGCTGATCGGGACCGTTTCCGTGGCGGCTCCTCGCCTTGGTTTTTCCAGGCTGGCCCATCTTCTGTGGCCATGACTGGGGGTGTGGCACGTCAAGCAAGGTTTAGGCTATGGCAGGGGCTTGTCCGGTCGGCAGGGGCTAAACGAGGCTATGGCGGGCTATGGCGGTGGCATGTTGGAGCCTAGCTAGGCAAGGCCAAGAGGCAGTTGGTTGGGCTATGGCAATGTCAGGCAAATGTTGGAGCCTAGCTCAATATTATTACGTCTTGTTGACTTCCAAAGGCTATGGGGTCTCGGCTAAAAAAACGTGCTTTCGAATCAATTTGGGGACCCAAAATGTGATCGGAGCACCTTTTGGGGTTTGTTAAATCTTGTTGACTTCAAAGGCTATGGGATCTCGGTATAAAAAACGTGCTTTCGGAGAATCAATTTGGGGACCCAAAATCGCGGTCAGAGCACCTTTTGGGGGTTTGTGGGTTTTGGGGCTAGAGAGAGATTGTAAACCCTAGAGAGAGAAAGCCAGAAAGGGGCAGTGAGGGCGCTAGAGAGAGAGTGAGGGCGCTAGAGAGAGAGTGAGGAGGGCGCTGGGCGCTGGGAGGAGGGCATTGTTGGTTTTTGCCTTGTCAACGAACAACAAATGAAATAAACATGGCATTAGTCATGAACATACCATTAACAGTTCATATACACCTCCAATCAACTTGCTCAACTGCATCACCTTCTTGCTTGTAGTACTCATTAGATTCAGGTTCTTGTGCCACTACTGTCAAACGTTCCAAAATAGACTCATGACCTGATCATAATGGCATTGGTCAAGTTTGAACCAGTGGAGTTTTGGGCAATCAAATGCTTCACCCACTTACCTCTGCCAATCTATATAAGCTTGATTAAGCCTTGCGCATAGGATCGAGAGTTCTTCCAACCATTTAACTTGAATTTGCCAGATTGAGATTACCATCAATAAGTTGACAAGATGCGGGCCTATTTTATTTTATGGAATAATTAACTTACTCGGCTTCATTGTTGATGAACATCTGGGTGCTTCTAATGTAAATTCATAATCCATAAACATAATCCTTAGCTATTTACGATTAGGCAGACGCACAATCCATAGTCGACACGATCGAAACAGGCGTTTGGCAATTTTGGAGGGATTTTGTAATTTTCATAGCCATTCATGTATCCAACGGTGTTTGCCGATTTTTGCTGATGTGTTAAGGCACGTCGACAACTTTACTTATATTTACATTTCCAAGTTTCACAGAATGAACATAAGATGTTCAATTAGTGCTTTACAATTATGGTTCTACATATGCTCATGGCCTTCTTTCCTTTAAGAATCTTATCAGTTCGATTAGTGCTCTACAATTGTGCTTCTACATATGCTCACATCTTTTATTCTTTCAGATTTTTTGCCAAGCGCACAAAAGCCAAGTGCCTCTACGAGTACCTTATATCGGCCACAAAAACTATAATGTTGTGTTGGTGCATTTCCTTATTATGAACAATTTGCCCACTGTTTAAAAGAACATTCTCAATTAAAGTAGCTTCATCTAATGCATGAAAATGCTAAAAGGTATTGGTTTTTCAGCAAATAAGGAGTCGTCTTCTTACAACGTTATTCGCATTTCGAAGCTTCACGCATCACCAACGGACTTCCACTATTGATTTTGTGTATCGTTGGCTCTCTATGACATCCATGAGATGAGTTCTAAACCTCATTGCCTTATTATGCACCATTTGAGGTGTCATAGGTGTTGGATTTGTTTGGTTGATAATGATCAAATGCCATAGTCAACCAGTTATGGTTGCAGATCCTACTATTGCTTCCTCAATGACAAAAAGATTTGGTATGGATTAGGCTTTTAAGAGAAGTGATATTCAACATTATAAGTTAAACTTATCATGGGTCGTGAATTAGTAGCTGAGATAGAGATGCTTAGCTGTATGCATCACCACAATTTAGCCAAACTTATAGGAATATGCACAAGAGGTTGCACTCACTGTTTGGTGTATGAATTGATTCCTAATAGAAGCATAAAATCACATCTGCATGGTAACTTGGCATTGTTGAAACTATAAGCAATTCAAACATTTAAGTTTTTGCCTGTATAATATGATGTTGCCACTTTATACTTCAGATGCAGATAAAGAAACATCGCCTCGTGATGGAAAGTTTGTCTAAAATTTGCATTAGGTGCAGCACAGTACCAGGTCGTGCTTATCCAAAAGTTTTTTATTGAGGCTTAGCTAAAAAGGATCGGAGGAGATAAGCGTCCTAATTAACGAGTAGAGTGATTTCAATACATAATATAGTCTATCATCACCTATATCTAAGTTAAAATACATCGTGTAATATATATACTATCACAAAGTGCAGATGGTTGGTGTTAAAATACATTCTGCAAGATATTTTATGGTTATTCTGAATCCCTTGAATTTGATGAATTATTTTTAATATAGACAAAGAAGGTTAACTACCCCAAGTAAATATATATCCTCGTCAAGTGCACACATTGTACATGAAATGCTTTTTAAAATAACATCGAAGTATAACAATAACAATTTTTGTATATTTGTTTCTCAAAATATTTGATTTTCAATTCCTCAGCCTTTTTTTTGTGAATAATGTGAATATCTAGCATAATAACAGGGGGTTTCCCTTGTATTTTTGTACCTTTTTCCCTATGGTTTTCATACGATTGTCGTATTTCATGGGACATACTAATGCGTATATCTAGAGTGCGCATACGTTATAATAAATTTTCATCCTATTTTTCAATGGTTAACCCCTTGAACATGCAATATTTTGATATTTTAGGGTTCTATATTCCTAAGAAACTATTGTTTTTTTACATGCAAGGATCGAGGACCATGAGGTTAGGGTTTTCTGTTGCTATCAGCGAAGAAGCGGCCGCGTCCAGAAGCAGCAGTTCTTCTTTGTTCTTCTTTACAGGCACAATCTGACCAGTGCCATATCCAATCTTCTATTTGCAAGAATCATTCGGCTTCCATAGTCTGGCGAATCCTTCAATGCTCTAATTTTTGGAGCTTAAGGGAAGGTAGATTCCCTTATAAACAGATATTATGCTAGATATTCACGGCCATAGCTGCAGAGGATGTTAAGGCTTGCTTCTTTAATTTGGTAGTCAAAGCAACAAGCCTGCAAATGTTTTTGTTGCTGCTGGATGCTTTAATCATCCCTAATGTTTCAGGGTTCTGGAGTCTGGCGATGCAACAGGGATGGTGTAGCCAAGATAGTCTTTATACTTATTTGTCTTAAAAATGGGTTCTTTTTAAGAGGAATTCTCATTCATTTGTATGCTTTACAAGTCAGAATGGTTTTAACAAGTTTAAATCCAATGTTGTTACTAAGAACTTTCAGGTGTTTTACAGGTACAGAAGAAGGCAGCATTTACTGGATGTTACTGAGATATTTGATAAGCTTGCTTATGAGAAAAAATACGACTTTATAAAGCTTGGCTTTTATCTCTTTCTGCTTTGCATAATTTTGTACGGGTACATCTTGACATATGGGAGTGAATAAGGCAAATTATGACAGCATATGTTTGTATTATGATGGCGATGATGTTGATGGCCATGATGTTGATGATGCAGGCTTGTATTGACTTCGGTAGCAGAAGAGCCAATTACCCACTAATGCAAGGCCAGCTTGTTATGGACAATCTCCTGTATGCATGCAGACTTAATCATGAGAAGGGTCCTTGACAACGATGATATGATGACTGCAGACTTGTACTGTTGAGTGTTAGCAGGAGAACCACTTGGTTATGGACAAAGCTCTAACGTTGGCTATCCACAGATCTTATGATTCAATTCCATGGCAATTGGTAGACAAAGATAGAATGTTGCAGCTCCAAGGCATGCTAATACCATTGGAATGGAATCTGTTACAATCAGGATTCTTTGGATCCTAAGGAGGTAACATTAGAAATCTGTTTATGTCTTTTTGAACAAGATTTCTTCCTACTTGGTTTTACGGTGGAACAACAATATGGCAATGTTATAGCCATTGAATTATGAATTGTACTATCTTAGAAGCCTCATTCTAATTTAGGAGGACTGGGCACCATCTTGTGTGCCTTCATGGTTTATCCAAAATTATTTTGAGCTGTTTGGTTTCTATTATTAGGTTGAAATTTGGCGCAATCTTGACAAATGTGAAGTTTAATAATGCAAATTACTAAGCAGTATCTCAAATGGTGGACCAGCAATTTGCTATGCACGAATAGCAAAACAAAGCATATTGGTCACACACTGATGACACATTGATTTCTAGGCTATTTGAAATTAGTGTGAGGAAGCTTTGAGCAACCATATATGACTACGTGCAATATGGAATTTAAAGCTGCAGAACTATGATTCGTAGCTATACCTCCACATTGGCATTGTGGTGTACATAGTTTATATGCATATTAAAGATATAGGTTGAAGCTATACCTCCACATTGGCATTGTGGTGTACATAGTTTATATGCATATTAAAGATACAGGTTGTCAGGTATCATATGTTTTAAGATATTTTTTTATCTTTAGATGTGTGCTCGCAATTCTTGGAGTGTGTAATCCTACTATAAATATCTAGCATAATAACAAGGGTGTCCCTGTTTTTATGCTAGAAATTCCCATTTGATCCCATCAAAACCCCGTTGTGTACACGTTTTCATTTGCATTGTTTTTATGATTTTTATATTCTATAGGCCCTAAACTTTTTGTATATGTTGTATTGTTATAAATTGCTTGTTTGTTTATTTGGTTTTGTTTTCTTTTATTAGGGCCGAAGGGCCCAAAAAGTTTTTTAGTATAACTACTAACACATAACTACCATTAACATTAATTAATACAAACCATTGCATTCCACACTTAAAAATAAAATTCTCCCTTTGGTTTGGGTGCATATTCACACGGGGGGTGACTCCGGGTATCGAGAGCTGTTGGATGAGCATATATGCCTTTTATTCCTCGATCGAGACCGTACATAGAGATCCTCGTTTGTGGGGTATGCCTGTACAAGTTTTGGTATGTTGTATAACACAGTTTGCGAAATACTATAAGATTTAAGACAATGTACTATATGGTGTTGATTTTGTACATGTGTAACATGATCCAGCATCGTCTAATCATGGCCTTTAAAAAATAAAATTCATATTTTAAAAATTTTGAGCTTAATGCCCAACAAAAAGCTAGCAATGCTGGGCACTTTTTCTTGTATTACAATATCACATGAACTAAACTTTTGTACAAAATTTTTGTAACAGCCAGTACTGAGTAGCCTCCCGGTCTTGCGATATGTAAGTACCTTCTTGGGGTAGTCCAAAATACAAGATGGAATAGGACTGTCTAACGTCCACAACCAATGCACTTTGACCAATGTGTAGCCTCTTGGTCTTACAATGTGGATGTACCTTCCAGGGTAGTCCAAAATACAAGAAGGAATAGGACTGCTGACGTCCACAAACAATACATTTTGACCACTGTGTAGCCTCCTGGTCTTCCGATGTGGAAGTACCTTTCAGAGTAGTCCAAAATACAAGAAGGGATAGGATTGTCTAACTTCCAGAAGCAGTGCACTTTGACCCCTGATGCTAACTGTGAAGATTCTCATATGTATACCAACTATACACCTCTTGAGATCCATCAACCATTGGCAAACCTTAGATGATGCCATCTAAGGTAGCCACATAAAAAAGCTGGGATAGCACTTCTGCCAAGGGATAACCCTATTGTATTCCTCTACGCACCACCACAGAAATATCAAGAAATATCAGATGACTTGCCCTAAAAAGGTACATCAGATCCGACTTGAGTAGAGTATAGAACATGAGAGCGTTTGTTTGGAGCATTTACATATGCTTGACAATGGCTCAACAATTATGCTATAGCCACTTTGTGGAAGCACACTATGATAGCCTGTGCAGGACTAAAATTTTACTCAAAACGCTACGGCCCATATGTTAATCTAGTGTTGGTGGATGTTAAAATATAGTTTTTTTAATCCAATTTTACGGCAGCAAAATAAATGGGGGGCTGCCAACAAGACGGGACTGAAGATCTGCCGGAACTGTGCAGAGAAGGTACTTCAAAAAAAAGCGAGAGCCTCTTCAATGCACTGGAAAAAAAGGCTTACACACATCATCAGCAGTAGATGAGCAATCAAAATCATCCACCGAATGCGAGCAAAAATTTGTTAAATCCGGCTTGGTTGTGACATTGACTCCGGAAATGCCAATTCTGCGCGCGCGAATCTTTAAATAGACCAGCCAACAGCGAATGCTTAACCTAACAGAGGCAACGTGGCCCTTTCACATTATTTGTCGCCACTGTAAACCCGGGTTCTTATCTGTTGATACGATTACGATATTTGCACATACTATTTTTTTATTATTGTAAATAATAATTGTAAATATTAACATAAATAAAACTCAACTCCATTGTTTATACTGAAGCACCGCTTTCTTGCTAGCATGTCCCATGCCCCTCTTCCCTCTATCTATAGACTTATCTATCTCTCGGAGTTTATTGTGCCTCAGAGTTGATGGGTACAGTGTAAATCAGACTTGCCAGTGAATTATACAGTCCTCATGTGGTTTTCGTATATTGTAAATTAACATAAACTCAAAGACCACCCCATGTGAGATTTCTATGTGGTCCTTATTTTCTCATATCACACGTCCTCCATTGTTTATACCGAGGAAGCACATGTTCCTTGCTAGCATGTCGCACGCTCCTCTGCTCATTCCTTCTTTGTGGCTTATTTCTGTGGCACCCTTCCAGCCCAACACCTGTCAAGAAGTTGCATTTGAACTGTCATTGAACCACCAACATGTTCATTTCACATCCCCTCTCAACTGCAACTCCACATCTATCTCTCTATGCCCCCACACACCCCCCTCCCCTTCTTCCCTTTTTTCGTTCTTTGTGGTTTATTTTTGTGTCACACTTTTGGGCCAACACCTGTCAAGAAGTTGCATTTGAATTGTTGCTGAACCAAATAACATCTTCATTGTGGCTTATTTCTGTGGCACCCTTTTGGGCCAACACCTGCCAAGAAGTTGCATTTAAACTGTCGTTGAACCACCAACATGTTCATTTCACATATAAAAGCTATAGTCAACATATTAAGATTTATATTTTTTAACCTCATCTTCCACATCCTCTTATTAAATAAAATCTCTTCATGCGAATGCTTTCTTTAAGAATAGAATAGAATAGAATAAGAAAACTTTCCCATCCATGTTACTGCAGCAAGTACTTTGCATTGTTTTTCAACAAGAAACCTATTTTCTTGTACCATTGCCTTTACAGGCATCCAACATTCGATAGGTTAGATGTGCGAGTCCACCTCATACATTCTATGCATTATTATCATATGATGTAGAAGTTGTCCATCTAGATAATTTGGACTGTGAAATCTTTTTCCCTTGAAACCCTCACATGCAAGATCTTGATAAAAATAATCAACATTATCTTGCAAGACATCTTGAAATTTCTATGCACAAGGAATCTAGAGGTTGCGATTAATAATAGCACAAGAGATTAAATTGACTCTTTTTTTTTTTTTTTGCTATGATGTATGGCGGGGATGGGCGGGAGGCAGATTCGGGGGTCTACTTGGGGCGGAGGCGGGGGAGGGCGGTCTGGAATCGGTGACCAAGTTTCATCCCCACACAACATGGCAACTGGGGAGGAATACCTGTTGATTACCTCTTGAGCGGAATCAAAGACCCACTTTCCATTCCGCAAATGGAACGAGCTCTCCAGTTGCCATGTTGGGACAAAATCCTAGGAGTTATGGTGTGATGCATAAGTATCTTAAGAGGGATTTTGCATTGACATGTTGCAAGACATGGATGCCATCTTATACCAATGTAATTAGAGTTTGTGTAAAACTACAAATTGGGCACCTACTTATGCCAAACAAGCATAAACAAGTTCTTACCTTTGAGGATTATGGTTTTTTAAGGATTGCACATCCCTCCTCTTTCTGTAACCACGTGCTCAATCATAGGTAGTCCCATAGGTCGATTGGCCTCTGCGGACGATAAAAGAACCTTCCTTCCTTCCTTCCCAAGGCTATGTGCATGGTTGTGGAGCTAATAAGTCAATAGGCATTTTAATGTTGGATTTCAGCCCATCAAGGACACAGTCCTTTGTAACTTATTTTCCTTTACCAATTCATGCGCAAGGTGGTTGAATAGAGCAAGTCAAGAGGTGCACCCTGCACTGGCCCAACATTAAATCCCAACCCACTTGAAAAAGAAAAAGGATGTATGAGTTTTTCATAGCTCCTTTCTTTGCCAACTGGTCACTCCAAACTATTTGCAAGCTTGTTAATAGGACTATTTACAAGTTGATAATAGAGGAGATCATTAGGCATGCCCTACACTGAACTTAACATTGAATCTCAACCCTGTGCACAAACAATAGGACGTATAAGCTACAGTAGAATATTTGACAACACGCAACAAAAGTACTTTCCAAGCTCTTGGTTGGAATTCTAGGGCTTTTCTTTAAAATATTCACCCCCATCATGTACTTCCTTATGATGATTTCTTGCTTAAGAACAATGATGTCCTCATATTGGTACATCCTTGTATGTACTTCTTTATAATGATTTCTTGCTCAATCACATTAATGGATCCATGTATGAGAAGCGCATTCCTAGGATGGGTTCTATGGAAAAACCAATTGGTGGTGAAGTGATATTATCATTGAGCTTTGTAAAATCAATGAGTTCAAATTGATTCCCTTACTAGAGGTTTAAAAAAAAAAAATCAAAATTAAATGCTCTGAAACTAGACAATCAGCGAAAGCACGGGAAAACTAAAAAATACGAGATAAAAGATGGTTTTCCGTTGCTTGCTCTATGCAAAGATGAGAAAAACTAGCGACCGCTTTTCATCGAGATGAAAAATCCCGTAGGGTTTTCGAGGAAAAACCTAATGAGAAACGACCGCCAACACTGTTGAGGAATGCCCGCAGTGCCCGAATCCGAATAGAGACAGTATTAAATAAATAGTTGAAGCACGATACCACATATCTTGACAACCACACGATCCAAAAAATAACCCGTAGAGTCAGGGCTGAAAAGAAAATAACCAGATGCCTCAAGCAAGAATGTCGTCGGGAGTTAGATGTTTTAAGCAAGAATGTGCACCAATGCGCAACATAAAAAATATACATAGTAAGACTCGGAGGCTTCAGGGCAACATTAAGAAAGAGACAACAGCGGACCAATTGAGAGCCATCCACGAAATGACCGTCGCAGAAAAACATCCAATTAGTACTGCCTCGGAGGTTAGATTGCCATGTCGAGAGAAGGTGAAAAAGAATTTTATCTCGGGGGCTACAATGCTATACTGAAAAAGAATGAAATGATAATATGCCTCAGAGGCTCCAATGCCGATAAATAAGAATAGATGCACTTTCGAAAGAAAAGATGGAGGAAATCAGAGGCTACAGGGCGGCTTGAGAAGTATAGATAATAGACAGACGTAAAGATGACTAATTGCCTAATAGGAAATAAAGCAACACGAGAACTGACAAGCTCAGATATGATAGAGGGGGGGAATTTGTGGAGCAAAACATGAGCAGAAAGGAAAGGAGCTCAAGAGAATGCCAACGACTGGAAATGAGGAAGAAGGCAATATAAATAGGAGATTCAACATAGGGCATCCCCATCCAAGGAATGTTGATTCTATTGCTATCGCAATAGATAACTGTGGCATTCCTAGAATGGGTCCTATGAAACCCCACTTAGCCAATGGAAGAGGAATCTATCTCAATAGAGAAGCAGCAAACTAGAAAGACTAGGAAAAAAATGGGTACAAAGTGAAATGCAGGGAGGAAAGAGCAAATTGAGACGACTAGAATAGATCAGGAATAGAAGACAAACAAAGAAGAAATCGTGAAGTAAGACCAATGGAATAATCGGGATAAGCAGAGCAAAGAGAAAAAGGATGATAAATGGATGCCCACAGAGCCAAGAGAATGAAGGCAAATGAGGAGGAGAGTTGAAAAAGTGAAGGAAACAAACAAATAAGAAACATAAGAACTCAAACAATGGAAGAGGTGAAATAACAATAAATAGGATATGATAAAGGAAGGAGCTGGAGCAAATGGATAAACAGAGGAACAAAATCAACAAATGGAGCAACTAGGATGAGTAGGGAAAAAAGGGGCAAAGGAACCGTCAGCACAAATAAGAGTAAAAAGGATACGAGAAAAAAATGCCAAAAACTGCCAGTATAGCCGACTAGCCAAAAGGAGCAAATGCCAATAAAGCCGACCAACCAAAGTGGATATTGCTAGTAAAGCCGACCAGTCAAATGGAGTGAAATGGATGGAGCAGAGTTTAATGTGATCAATGAGACTGGGGGAGCAACAAAAAATGGACCAACATGGAGTAGAGCAATTTGACAAAAAAGGAACCACCAAAAATAAAGCAAGTGAAAAGTGATACCCTTGGAACAACTTGAAGGATGTCATGATCAAATCATAACGTCCAGAAAAATAAAATTATCTTAAAGGGCCGATCAAGATGCATATTAATATAGTGAGCAAATAAAAGAATAACCATGCACTGCCTATCAAACTCTATTGTGAAGCAATAAATAAGACCAACTATATGACTTCGAACTATACAATAGAAAAACAAGGTCAATCCAAAAATCTAGAAAAACAGAAAGTGAAATAGTAAACTTGCATGGAGCACATTTCAAGAAGAATGATCTGACAAAAATATCAAAGGGCAGAAACAGCCCATCGAAGCGTAAAGTCGGGAGAAGCATGTCAAAGATATTAGAAAGAAGTAAGGGACCAAAATATAAAATGCCACTAAAGCAAACGGAACGAATAGAACAAATAATCCACATATGACTAAATGGAATAAAGAATAATGCACTTTAAAAAAGCAACTTGGGATAAACATGGCCAATACAAGAACCTTGAAATGTTAACCAATCTATCAATGGAATGAACAAAATAAGCTAATATCAGGGAGGTGGGAGGTAGAGTAACTGGATCAGGTAAACTGGACAATGGATTTAGAGGAACCAAAAGGACTATGGCCAAGATGCATCTGATGCTAATGTTATGCAAAAATGAATTTAAGGATATGTAAGTTAAAAATCAAAAAAATAATATCTCAAAGCCAAGGCCATTATTCCAGTAGACATTAAAACAAATAATATTTACAAAGACTAGTTAGTAGTGCTCTATCAAATTTATAAAAACATAGATAAATAAACATGAGTGAAGTTTGAAACAAAAAATCTCCAAGAATGGAATGAACAGTACCATATGCAAAAACCTAAGGGTGGACCAATGCTCGTATAAGACAAAAACCAATGCATGTTGCTGAAAATAAAACCATGGTGCAAATCTATTGTGAAGATCGAAATGTTCTCATTTAAAAGTGATGGTTCATATGCAAAGCCCCCACTAACCCTAGAGAACATAAAGATTAATTTATGAAAGGCAATGGCAAAACTTACCATGGAGAATGCAAATGACTTAGGAGCTCCAGAACAAATACACGTCTCTTTAAACGATTTAGGAGCTATAAAAATAAATCCTTGTCTTTACAAATTCAAATTTAAGGTGCACAGAATGCAATAAAAACAGAAATGCTCAACACTCATAGTCACTAGCAAGATTGAAATCTAAATCCCTAAAAGCAAACGACCTGACTAAATAGAACAAATCTGGGTATGTACAAAAGAAATGAAAGGCCCAGCTAAATTGGACCACCTATCTAACAATTAGACCTGAAATTGTGTATTGATAGAGTTGAACCAATGGCCATTTAAATAGCAACACAACGACCAAAAAATATATATTGAGAAATTTGAACTGATTACCATGGAAAAAGCAAGTCACAATGTAAGATAAATAATCCCAAACAATTGAAATCGAAAAGTTGTCTAAAGAGAGATAGAAACGACGACTAATGACACCTTGATCAAGACTTCTTGACCTCACATTCTTTACATTTGGAGAAATTCTTGTGTTCTATTACTAGATTTTTGATATAATATGGACAACCATCTCATTTATAGCACCAAGTCTTTGAGCCTTGATGAAATGTACTATGATGCTCCCCAAACCTATAGGATACTCCCATCGTATAAATACGGATGGCAACCCAATTACCACAGAAAGGCCCTCCGTCTAACTTGAACCACTTGTGATGGCCACGTGTCTAGGTGAAGGGCATGGAGGTGTCATTTGTCCCACGCCTTCTATGAGAAATTCTATATAGCGGATGCGTACATACATGTTAGCACCTCGCACAATATACACAATAATATACCACTACGAGAGGTGGCCCATCTATCATCAAGGCGCTGACTCATAATATCAATATACATAAGAAATGCATTGGAAATGAAGGTTCTAACCCGGGCTCAGACTCAAGGGGTTCAACTGATGATGAGGGCCTCCAAATAACAATAGACAAAATAATGACATTGACATTGGCTGACATAGAACAATGGCTAGGGTAGTCCACCCCATCCGCCCCTCCTATGCACACTTTGCAGATAAGCTGGAATATGATATGGCATGGTTGTAGTCTTCCGGAGCTGTAATCCCATGGAATAACCCTATGAGACTACTCCAGGTTGCATCTTCCCAGTCCAATAAGGTAGGAAAGGAACGAATCCCCCCAGGGCACGATGGTTCCATGGGTGCCTAGACGACCATGGCATCACTGGCGCCCAGGCATCCGTACCTGGCTTACCCCCCAAAATCTATAGGCCGACCTCAGTCGTGCCCATCAAGTCCAGGACGCCCCTATAGGTATGTATCCTCCGACCCAAGTGTGTCAGACCTATAGCTGGCTCACACGCAGTGACCAACGATAAGCTTAGCACACTATAGGAATCATTGTAGCCATGCTAGGCAAGGTTCCACCTACACTTCACCACCACATCTGTTGTATGGTGCTCGACCGTGGCACACCATCCCTAGCCAGGAGAGCTCTTGTGCACAGGCCGCAATTAACGGGATTTAAGGGGTTCTAACAGGGAGCATCTCTACTGCTAGATGGCCTTTAGGTCTCTACCCCCCTTAGCTCCCACAACACAGGAGGAACAAAACAAGAACAACCATCATATATACATCCATCCATAATCCCAAGTAGAACATGAAATAGAGATTAATCATACAACTACACATACAAGGATTAGCTAGAAGCTCAAACTATCTAAGTACTAACCTGTGCCTTGGCTAGAGCCATTATCTCTTAAAGTTTCCATCTAGCTAGTCTGATTAACAAGCAAATCCTCCCAGATCTATTTGACCAAAATTGGGGTTGATGACCCACTTGGTTGCCTCTCGGATGGGCAAGTATCCTAGGCAAGTCAAGTTGGTCTAGATGGCCTCACCTTGATGGTCTAATTATACTAATTAATAATACTTAGTTAGGTGATTAGTTATTAATTAGCTTAATTAGGTGACATTTTAACATAGCTAACTTAAACCCTTCAATTTAATCCATGGCCCCAATACCCAAGGTGATGTGTCATGATATTTATATGTATATCATATAAATATGTGGAACGCCACATCCCCCTCCCCCTCCCCCCCAAGAATAATGTTGTCCAAATCACTGGGGTTAAGTGGTTAAAGTACTGAAAGAATTAAGTTACCAAATCAAATATATTTAGGTCGGTAATTACATAGATAGATCATATATGATCATCGTTTAGGATCGTAGTCTTTCAAGTGACACTTAAAATAATATTTAGGCAAAACACAACATTGGTCCTTAGTGGACCATAACCTGTAGAACATAGCACTTCCAAGAGAAAACATATATGAAAACAAAAACATGGGGCCTCAGTGATCTCTAAGAAGCTACAGGCATCAAGATATTCGCTACTGGCCTACAGGATCATAGCACACCAATATTTACAAAATAATTTAAAGATTGTGGTTTAAGGGACCACCCCCTTTAAAAGAAAAACTGAAAATAAAGAAGGAGAATTGCGCAATGCATTCTCATCTTCAAGATGCCCTGTAATTAATCTATGTTTGTTTGTGGTTTGAGCATAGTCAGCTGATGGGAGGTTAATTGTGATCTGAGCTATAACAGTGGAAGCAAACAGTTGAAGCAACAGTGTATGGACAACTGCTCGGGCCATGACCCTGTTGCTTTTTTATCAGGGCGCAAGGTTTGAATTTTTGAATTTGAATTTCAAATGTGAAAACATCAAAGCAGATCGATGGACGAAAGAGTTGCTTGATGAATCAAATGGGTGGACGGCCGGATTTTGGCTCCAAGAGGTGCATCACTCGGATCTGTTTGAGTTCATATGCCATCGATTTTTAGTTTATGGTCGGTTGGTGGATCCTAAACAAATGCAGACGGCCACGGAGCTCCAATTCACAAGAAGGGAAGATCTCCCCAGCTAACACACACGAAGCTGCCAAGAAGGCCCATGGCTAGGAGAGCGTGCTTTATAAGGTGCATAAGCCTTGCCTTAGCTAAAAGTAGAGGAACATTGATAGGAAAATTTGGAGGTATCCTGTTCCAAGCCAAGTGTCTTGGCCTCTGCTTCTGCCACTGTCTTAGTCCTTCCTTGCAAATCATTTCATTGGTTACTCAGACGCTGATCATGCAAGTGATGTCGTCAAAGCAAAATCCACCTCAGGTTTCTGTTACCTCCTTAATGGAGGTGTTGTCACATGGAGCTCCAAGAAATAGCCTGTCACTGCCACTACAGAAGCAGAATACATAGCAGCCTGTGAGGCTGCTAAAGAAGCTGAATGGCTCGTCAGTGTGACCTCGAATCGTCCAATGCAGCAGGAGCTCCCTCTCACCATTTTCTGTGACAATCAAAGTGCCAGTGCTCTTGCCAAAGATTCAAAGCTCCATCCCAAAAGCAAGCACATCAAAACTCGTTATTCGATAAGAAATTTAAGCTGGACGCAATTTGCTGCCCCATTGCTCCTCCCAGTCCATGGTAACAAACATCTTCACTAAGCTACTCCCCAAACCCAAATTTGAGCAGCACGCGGATTGATTCAGATGCGGGAGTAGAAGTAGAGATTCTGACTCTGGGATTATTGAAGGGAAATGTCCACCTTATAATAGCATGAAAGATGGGAACTCTGCCACAATCTTCCAACACAGTGATATAAGAATAATACCTGGCAAGTCAAACTCCAAAACGAGCACTTTGACTGCTCAGGGGCATTCTGATTCCAACCAGACAACTACTGGCATGGTGTTCCAGGAGAACCATATTGGCTGCATAAATTTAGGCTTATGCCAGGTTAGATAATAGAAGCATCTAGTTTTCATGATGCTCAAATGACATCCATGAACTCAGCACAAATTTAGCTAGTATGGATACGTGTGAAAGGCTATTACATGTTGGAAAGCCCTCTGAATGTTTATTCTTTGGCTGTACAACTGGCAAATGCTATTGCAGCCACCGGGCATTGCTTGACAAATCATTGCATTCTCTATCGTTGTTTGAGTAGAAGGATAAATCATTTCAGTCAAGTTACCTGTTAGCCATAATAATGATAAAAAACCCACCACTAGAGCAAAAATTGCAAAAGGAGCGGAAAGGTGAATAGCTTATTGACATGAAGAATGCCAGGAGTCCCTCTGCACATTAAGGCCCAGAAATACTCTTGCACGAAAGTTTCAGGGCCAAAGTGGGCGATTTTAAGAAAAGGCAGACTATTTGGGAGCCCATAACCGAGACACCAAGACACTATAAGATGAAATAGATTAATATGGCAAGCAAACCATTACCTTGACTTGAAGAACTAGATCAGTATAAGTAGTACCAAAGGAAAATTACCTCGTTGCCATTGAGTTCTAATATGTAAAATTCCTGGCGGACAACATGTCCACACACAGAGCTGCCATGTAACTTTCTGAGCAAAAACCTAGAGAACATAGAAACAGAACCCAACAAAGTTTTGATTCATGTAAACAACTACAAATGCCAAAGGGCCAAGAATCTCACCTGCTTGGGAATACGCAATTCTTGTAGAAACTAAGAAAGTAACATGCATTGATTTTCCAATCCTTATGTAACAACGGACTGTGAACATCAAAACTGAGTTATAGGGAGACATATTGGTTCATTTAATCACCGAGTCTTCTAAAGGGGCAAACCACCATGAGCCACTGACACCCATCAATGAAATTGGGAACAGAGAAAGCACAAATACCAAAGGGCCAAGAATCACACCTGCTTGGGATTACGCAATTCTTGTAGAAATTAAGAGAGTAACATTCATTGATTTTCCAATCCTTATGCAACAACGAACTATGAATATCCAAACTGCATTATAAGAAGATATATTGGTTCGTTTAATCATAGAGTCTTCTAAAAGGGCAAATCACTACGAGCCACTGACACCCATCAATGAAATCGGGAACAGAGAAAGTAGCAATCTGGGTATAACTGAGTTGAACAGACCAAGAAATCCAATCCGTAATTTGGGCAGCTCCACGGCTATAGCTATTATACTTTGCAAAGAACACATTAGCATCGTTCTCAGAGGCCTCCCAACTTGACCATCCTCTTTTATCCACAATTTGGGCCATATAAGTATCAGCAAACACAACTCTAGCAAAGGGTTTCCAGGGCCTGCCCAAGAACACCCTGTGTCTGGCTGGATCTGCTTCATACCGGGGAAAATTTTAAGGAACCTATAATTTTGTATAAGTATAATGAATTGGCCATTCCTTATAAAACTAAGGAAAACACGCCCACAAAAGTGTAGCCTCAACTGGCCATTTTTCCTACTTCTTTCTAATGTGGTTGCAACCTAATTGGCGATCTTTGAACCAAATATCTAACAATATGTAGCTCAAATAGCAGTTTTTAGCTAGAACCTTATTAAACATAGAGCTACTTGCCCAACATAAAGAAGTCGCTATCCTATATTATGTGTTAAAGTTACATGTTGTATTAATTTAATTTCATACTCCATCTGAAAGTAAAGAAAGTGAAAATGTTCACAATGCTACACAAAATATTTTAATAAAATTGCTCCAAATTAAATTGTGTGCATCGAACTTCGCGATATACAGCTCTTATACAAATGAAGCCATTCATAATAATCCAACCACCTTTATTTGCTCATTTTAAATTTAACGACCATCTAACCCGATTGTTGATGCCCTTGTTTTTAGTGTTTTGCTTCTGCTCCTTTGATAAAATTTGCTTATCTTTCAATAATGCACAGATTGCTGGTAGGGAGAATTGGATGCCGGAGTCTTTGTAAAGAGCAAAGAAAATTGCCTCAACATTCGATTTTCCAAAAGAGCAGGATTATTCTTAGTTGATAAATATATTTAAAAATAAAAATTTCTAATAATATTGGCTCCCCATAACTGGAAAATTTATGAGAGGGCCTCTTAATGAATTAGGATGTGGCGAAAGTAAGGCATTACGGGATTTGGCCAAGTGGCCTAAATGGCCATTCTATAAGCATATGTAGTTCTCACGTGGGACTAAATTGGCCCCAAAGTCGATACCACTTCAATTAGCAAACATCTAATTGGCTATTCTAATGTCGTAATAACACAACAACCCCAATACGGGGTTCACATATTGTTTTTCAGTGTGGTTTTTGCCAAAAAAACAACATAAAAAAACCACGGGTGATTTTTGTCCGAGTTTGCTAGAAACTACGTGTAGTTTTTTGTCAAATTTTTATACATGTAGTTTTTTTTATCAAGAAGTCTACACGTAGATAGCGTAGAAATTAACATGTGCTTCTACATATTATTTTTTAAAGTAGATGTAGTTTTCAAGTGTTGCTTTCCCAAAAAGTAGACATGTGGTCCTTAATAAAACTTAGAAGGTCCACATGTTATTTTTAACTGTTGTTTTGCAAAAAGATAACACGAAAAAACCGCGTAGAGAATTTTGTCCGACTTTGCTAGAAACTATATGTAGTTTGTAGCAAAATTATAGTTTTTATATGTTGCTCTTGAAAACTAACTATAGTTTTCAAGTGTTCGTGTCCTCAAAAGTAGACATGTAGTTTTTAATAAAACTTAAAATACCTACATGTGTTTAAAAATTAGTTAGTCGTTTTCGAGTGTTGTTTTTTCCATTTTTTCCTCAATATGATATATAGTTAATAGAAAACCAGCGGGTCACTTTTTGGGTTGCCCCTAGGGGGGCAAACCCTCGTTTATGTGGGTATGTGGGCATATTCAAGTATATGCTGGCATATACCTAGCATATCTTTGATATTTGCTAAGCGGCCTTTGCTGTAAATGGTCTGGCCATCCAGCCCATTATCAACTGCTACAAACGCTATCCACGGGACTTGGCTATGGCTTCGCACCTCGGATCTCGCGCCTTCCGGCTTAGTCGGGGTTAAGTTGAGTTGATGTTTATCCCTTCCTTATGCCCTCTGGCGCCTAATCTCATCTCCCTTAATCTAATTTTATGCAACTCTTGACGATTTGGGAGATTTTTGCCTTTCTCTTTCTGCTTTCGACTCATCCAAAAGCGGTGACTATAATGCTACCCGGCTATGGACGGAAAGCTCCCTTTTATTCATCCGGTATGGATTCTTTTCGCTTTCTTGATATGTTTTTATATACATGAACCATATGTTTCTTCTTCTAAATAGTGCTTAGAGTGATTAGATCCTTCAAGTTTTAAAAGAATACATGGTTTCTCTCTACGTAATAGCATATAGCATGATATCTCGAGGAAAGCCAATGGATCTATAACGCCGAGGGAAAAGTGAGCCGCATTTGATTTGAAAAGAACTTATTATTTATGGTGATTACGAAAGTTAATAATGTGATCATTTTAGACCGTTCTTGTTGAAGCAACAAGTGGCAATCTTGGCATTGGCCTTGCTTTTATTCTTTGCATCGAAGGGCTACAAGCTAATCCTTACACCATCATCATCGGTTGATAATTCGCGTTACATCCTTCTTCGAGCTTTTGGGTGAAGTTGTTTAGTCGGATGCAAATAGGGGCATGAGAGGTCTTTGCCGCAGGATGGCTGAGATATTGCAAGGAAGACTCCCAATTCTTACATGCTTAAACAATTTGATAACTCTTCAAATCCCAAGGTGGGTTTTAAGTGTTACAATATAACCAACTCCATATAATGACCGGAGATTTCCTGCTATCTGTGGTTCATTTTAAACAACCGGGTCTAGAAATCTGGATGACACTTGTGGTAAAGTGGATATCTTGGTTTGCCACAATTGGAGCGGGTGGTACTATAACCGGGTGTTGCTAAATTCTTAAAAAGCAGAACCCAAATATTAAGGTATGTTTTAGGCTGTTTTGCTCTTGGATTACGGATTAGGGCTTCACATATTCCCTTGACTTGCCTAATTTGTTGATCCGCTTTTAGTTCAAAGACTGCCTAGGTACCCATGGACACTCTCAGACATCCCCAACCCAACTCGAACTGGAGGACCTAGATGGACACAAATGGCCCCTCGAGGCCCACTTGGGAGGAAAGATCTTCCATGAAGAACCCAGGACGTGCAAATTGCCAAAGCAAAGCCTCTTCCATGAAGAAGGAGGTCACAAAGGCTCAACTCAGCAGTCACCAGCCCACATCAGCGGACTCCACTTTGCGCACCTCGAGCGCTGATTCCAATAAGGATGGCACACTGATCATGCCATGAGAGGTGGGGAGACAAACACAAGCGATGGTTGAGGATCCACACCACTCGGACACACCGGGAAAGAGCAACAAGCCTCAGCCCCCAAGTGCTTAAGAAGCAATCGGCTATAAAGCAGCAACGGTTTGCAGGCATTTTCAGAGACCATTGCAACACCGTTTGGACGAAGATAAGCTTGTTGCAGTTTGAAAGGGGAAGGTGATAGCGGACTCTTGCGTACTCGAGGCCTAAATAGACACCATGTCTACGAGAGATGAAGTTCTAATGAAGGACAAGGAGAGAATTGAGCGTGAGATGGTCATGATATCTCCCTCTTCGATCAAGACATTGCGATGTCATTGTCACACTCGGGGGCATTTGGGGCGGCAACCAATGAAAGTCGGTTACGGTCTGGCCCTTGAGCAAGATCAACAATGGAGATCACCTTCACATGCGACGGCATGATGTAATTGCCTCTAGGATACAGAAGTTGGAATCAGTTGCCCGTTGTTCAAAGCAAGAGGCTGCAAATGCCGAAGCTACAATCAGCGGGAAAGGACTCCATGCCAATGCACAGGCCTTGCAAAATTGTGTATCCGAGTTGGAGTGGCGTAAAACAATTCCGGCAGAGCTCGGCTTTAGAAGGCGGAGGCAATCTCGGGGAACCTCCCGACTGCCACCCATGCTCAAGCACCCATCGCGAAGTCCCTCTAAGGCAGGCTATCCGCATCCCTATTTCCTGCCATTCCCTCCATGCCACCGGACCCTCCCTGCTCATGGACATCGGCGCCTTCAACTCCGCAGACGCCAGCCTAGATGTACATCTTGTGAACGCTGGTGATCCACGTGGAGCTTTAGTGAACGGGTATGGGCGAGGTCATAATTTGCGATCCGTGGCACATTTTAAGAAGAGGGAGAGAATCTCATTCAGAGCTCGAATCTGAATCATCAATCGTATGACATTGCTCAGGCTTGACACATTGCTTTCGAGCCGGCCGTCCTTGGTGCTCGGCGCTTACGCCTACAACGTATTGTCATATTGCATTAGCGAGATATGCACGGGATGCCATCTTGCGCGGGCAAGCAATTGAAGGGAACATCCTTTGTATGTGGGATCAGAGACCTCACCCCTGCTAACAAGAGTCACGGTAGCGCGTGAGCTCACCAAGGTTGAGGCATCCGCCGGCCAAGGAGGAGTCTGCCGGGACTAGTTCGAGCAAGATGCATTTTAGAGGCTGCCGGACTCCTCAGGGCCATTCATAGCCGCAGCCCCCCACCTCCTCTCGGGATCATGCTCCTCCACCGCTGCGCTCCCGGCCCCATGCCCCCGCGCCAAGCATCGCCACTACTCCTTAGTCATATGCCACCCCAACTCCCTCTGCTTCTCACTCTGCCCCAACCCCTACATTCTCACTCATGACTCATGATTTCGATTCCCACTCTTTTCCCCTTAATAACTCATTCACAAGATGCCTCTCGCCGCTAACAAATAGGGAATGTGCCTTGGTGGTCTCCCCTCGAATTGTCGAGGTTCCCATGGCGTAGGGGGATAGTCTCAACTCTGTTGTCTGCGAGGTATGGATCTATCTTCCTCAACAGCATTACATGGGAGCACGCAGACACAAAGCACCGATCTTTTAGGCTATCAACGTTTCGATCTTCAATAGTCACCCGCGCAAGAGGGACATGGAGGGGTTGCCCTGCTATTAACTAGAGTCTTTGGCACAGGTCTTCCCCTGCCAAGATTTGGATGGACACAACCGGTACTGTGGGTGCGGAGTGCACTGTAGTGGCAACCCTCTCTTCTTAGGCTCGCTTGCTACTTTCCACATCGGAAAGCAACTTTACCATGCCCACTCGGATGTGGACAGGCTAGCTCCATATGTCGATCTATGATGACATACATCAACATAAACAGGTTGGATAGTGTGGTACTCCTTGGGGACTTCAATGCACTGGACAGAGTAGGGCAGCCCATGAGACTTGATCCTTTGGTCGGGATGTGTTGCAAATGCCCCATGGAGGCTGGCCAGCCCGCGAACATCGGATGATAGTCGGTCACGCTTTGGCGGTGCGGTTGCTTCTACTATGTGGTGTCTTTGACTTGATAATTTGTAATGGCTAGCACGCTGGCCTTCCTCCGTAAGTGCACTGAGACAAGAGAATCGGGGTGGAGGATCTGGTGTGGTGGACTATCTATTAGTCATTTGAAAGTAGGGATGCGTGTACATTCGATCAACCACTTCGGGTAGGCACGCATGTAGATGAGGAGAGGCGGACATCACCTTCCACTCTACCGGGCATTGGCTTGAGGGCTGCGACCAACTCTCTGGCTCCTTGTATACCTCGCTGCGGTGGATTATAAAGCTGACCAAAGGATTGTCTTGATATATGCTCATGAGTGACCTTCGGCGAAATTTTGCGGGCCCCCGCTAGCTAAATGACAAGCGGGTCAGTGATTGAGCTCCTTGGTACTGTTGCGAAAGATGTTTTGGGATAGCATGCGAAATCACGGGGCCCCGCAGCATTCCCCATGTCGGTGGTTTGATCTTGAGTGTAACAATACAATCACGGCTCCGCCCGAGATCCACGAATCTGCAATGCGCCCACATGCCACCACCGGTGTCGTGCTACTTGAAGGCAAAAGAAATCTCGATTGCGTCATCAAAGGAAATGTTTTTCCATTTCTTCTACGTTGAAAGCCATCCTAGAATCTTTTACAAGGTTCTTCTAAAATACCCACTTACCGGAAGACTACTAATGAGCAAAGGTCACACCGGCAAAGAACTCTATGATCCCGCTACACGAAAGCACTCATACCCCAGAATGTCCCCACATTAGAAATCACAGAGGGATAGATGTTACCTAGACTGTGAATGTTTGGCCAATGGGAGTTAACGGACTCGTGATGGTATGCGCAGAGTTGCTCAAGTAAGGGAGCCCACGGCACTACCCCAACCACTATGTTCAACAGAGCTTACAGAAGGATTCCCCAGCGTGGGACCACAAGTGAGTTGTCCCCATTTACAAGGCAGAGATCCCACATATAGTCCAACCACCACCGAACAATCATGATATCGGGCTCGGTGTTTACAAACCGCTAGTCGGGTATTATTACAACAGCTGACCGTGGGCGTATAAATGTGTGTGCGAAGCTCACACAAAGCACGGTTCAGACTCCCTAAGATTCAACCATTGATCATATCTTCACATTGAGGACTTTGCTGAGGATAGCAAACCGTCAGCGGACCTCGTATTGTTGCTTTGTTGACTTTGGCGAAGGCTTTGACACCGCGGGCTCCCTGAAAAGTTATGGGAAAGATTACAAGAACTAGAGGTTCCCGTGGATATGCAAAATGCAAGATGCTGTGTTGTACGGCAGCCGTACAGCTGGGAGGCGGATGAATTTGGCCAACCATTCACTAGTGCGACAGGTCCGCCAGTGGATGTCCCTTTCCCCAACATTGTTTGGTTCTACATTGACCGCTAAACACCGCTCATGGACAATGGGGTGGCGGGACCCAACTTTTGCATCAGTCATCGACAACTCATCTATGCAGACGATGTTGACCTCTTAGCTCACACACCTGCAGGATATGCAGTCTCACCAGATGCTCGATACATTCTCCCCGCCAAAGCCACGCATGAACGTTGACCGGGCACCAAGGTGGTCCTAATCTCATCCTTCAAGGCCATCCAAGGCCCCCTTCATTCACTTATCGAGGGCAACAAGTGGAGGTGACACTCCACCTACAAGTATTCCGAGTGGAGTTTCCTTCTACACTAAGGCCGTGGGACACTTCCATAAGATTGCGTAGCAGCGTGCTGGAAAGCACCCTATGCAATTTAACAATAACCACAGAGCAGTAACTATATCATGCACATCTCGCTCGGTATTGGTAGAGCCCGCTCTTTTGTAATGAAAGTTGAAGTCCTGGGGCCTGGGCAGGTCCCTTTGCTACTTGAGCACTTAGGAACAGTGTATATTCTTTCTTAGCTCGGCACTCGGAGTGAAATCCACGGGTCCCATATCAAATTTTTGTTGTAGAGACAAGCCTGCCACTGCTGAGTGGCCCTTGATAGACCCATCGCCTATTTCCTTAAGGTGGTGAATATGGATGATGATCTTCACCGTGACTTGGCTTTCTATGCAAGGCAATGGGACCACAACGACTCAAGAATTGTTGGAAGGATAAAAGAGTGCAAGCATAACTAGATGGAATGTCCAAGAGCACACAAAAATCCGTGGGGAACAGAGGCGATCGTGATACCGAGATGTTACCTCGATGCTTGTTTCTCCAGCCAGTTTTGGGACTCCTGCACTGGAGAGCAATACGTAACTGAACGAAGTACAAGCAAGACATAAATCCTGATTAGAATTGCTCCACAACAGCTACTTCCACGCCTGATCCGGCCATGAAAAAGCATATCGGCTTCCATTCGCAGATGGTCACCCATTCCTGACATTGTGCCGCCGAGATTTCCGTAGAGCCGCCGATAGGTTTGGCTATCGGCTGCCGTACGGTGAGTCAAGTTGAGATGTGGAGGCCACTTTCCGAGCTGCCCAAAGATATGATCGATTCTGGCTATGCCGATTAGACCGGCGAGTCATGGCGATGGATATTGGGCACCACTTCGGTCACTCTATCACATTCAGGAAGTACCGAATTGAGGCCTGCAGATATTCTCAGCCAACTATTGACACTGATGCCGCAGTTTGCCACGGCGCTTTCCTTCAAAACTCTTTCTAAGCAGTTTTTTAATCCCGCATGTGATCGCCGCTTTTTGTGGCTGGGTCCCATAGGTCATTATCTCCGTGTGGACTATAAAAAAATCATTCCCATTCCTATTCTCATAACATGTCTTTCTTTCCATATATTGAAACATCGCCACCATCGCATAGCGGGTGTGGCTTCACCAGAGCAACATTCTTTTAATAAGGAGGAAGCGCTGTGCTCACCTTTATGGTATTTATATTTGCGTTAATATTAAACTGGTAACCCGGAGCAATAAACAGCCCGATAGTTGCCCTTTGGCATATATGTGCCATGGCGGGGATTGCAGCGGCGACTTCTAATACGAGATTGTCTATGGAGGTAGTTTAGTTTACTGCAAGTAATATCAGCCAATAGTTACCTTGCATCCTCCAAATTTGCTTAACGATCTGGTTCACCTTCGAGCAGGTCCATGCCGAAAGCCGGGTTCATTGCATTTAGAGGTCGCGCCAGATGGCACTTAGTTTTCACCGCCTACACTGTTGGCTGGCGCATAAGCAATGCATCCGATCCAGCTGCTACCA